>CM062812.1:282799967-283999967 GCA_031772625.1 Pinus tabuliformis
GTGGGAAGAAACGAAACCTAAAGAAAGACTGTAAATCTCAGAAGGGAAAAGAAGGAGATGTGCAGTAAGAAAACAATCATGAAGCAAATGTGACAGGTGATGTGTTGCAAAATGCTTTGATTCTTTCATTATAAAATATTATTGATGCCTAGGTGGTAGATTCAGGGGCCTCATTCCATGCCACACCTGATAGGAAAAATTTTCATGATTATGTACAAGGATATTTTGGACAGGTTCGATTGGGTGATAATAAACCCTGTAAAATCACTTGAATGGGTACAGTTTTCATAAAACAACAGAATGGAAATAAATGGCTATTGACTGAGGTAAGGCATGTTCCAGATCTGAAGAAAAATCTAATTTCAACAAGGCAATTGGGAGGTGAAGGTTGTGTAACTAATTTTACAGATAAGACCTCAAAGGTCACTAAAGGAACCCTGGTAATAGTAAAAGGAGAAAAGGTTGGTACATTGTATTTATTCAATGGTATTTCTAATTCTGTTAATGCGTTAACCTCTACAGGAGAAGATATGGCAATGTGGCATCATAGGCTTGGGCACATGAATGAGAAGGGGATGTAGATTCTTCACTCAAGAAATTTGTTGCCAAGTTTGAAGCATCTTGATTTAAAATTTTGTGAGAATTGTGTTTATGGAAAACAGAAGAGAGTCAGAATCCTCAGAGTTGGGAAAGAAACAAAGAGTGAGAAATTAGAGCTTGTGCATACAGATGTATGGGGACCTTCTCAGGTATCATCTCTCAGTGGCTCTCGTTATTATGTTACTTTTATTGATGATGCAACCAGAAAGACATGGATTTATTGTATTCGAAATAAATCTGATGTATTTGATACTTTCAAGAAATGGAGAGCTTTGGAAAATGAGACAGGAAAAGGGTTGAAGTGTCTCAGACCAGACAATGAAGTTGAATATTGCAGCAAAGAGTTTGATAGGTATCGTTCAAAGAATGTAATTCGCAGAGAGAAGACAGTTCTAGGAACACCACAAGAAAATGGTGTGTCATAAAGGATGAACAGGACAATCATGGAGCGTGCAAGGTGCATGAGATTGCATGCAGGATTGCCTTTACAATTTTGGGAAGATGCTGTAGATATTGTTGTTTATCTAATAAATAGAGGGCCTTCAAGTTCTTTGGACGGTGGTATCCCAAAGGAGGCATGGACAAGTAAAAAGGTAAACTACTCATGTTTAAAGACTTTTGGATGTGAAGCCTTTGTCCACATTAATAAAGAAAATAGAACAAAGCTTGAGGCAAAATCAAAGAAATTTACCTTTATTGGATATGGTGTTAATGATTTTGGTTATCTCTTTTATGATTATGAAAAACACAAAATCATTAGAAGTGGAGATGTCATATTCAATGAAAAGGTTTTGTATAAGGATCAGCTGTAGGAAAAGAAACAGGAAAAAGAAAACAGAGAATGCACAATGCTTGATGAGATCACAGAAAAAGTGATCGTGCCTGGAAATCATAATGATCAACAACCATAACAACAACAGCAACCACAACAATAAGAAGCACCTCAAACACCTAAAAGTGGTGTTAGAAGATCTACCAAGATAAGTAGACCCCCTGAATGATACTCTCCTTCATTATATTATGTATTGTTGACTGATTCTGGTGAACCAGAATATTATGAAGATGCAGTGCAGGTAAAAACCAGGAAGAAGTGGGAGCAAGCCATGAAAGAAGAGATGGACTCCTTAGCACAAAACCAGACTTGGGACTTAGTCAGGTTGCCTGCAGGTAAAACAACATTGCAGAATAAATGGGTTTACAAGTTGAACGAAGAAGATGGAGGTAGGCAAAAGGTATAAAGCTAGACTTGTGGTGAAGGGGTTTGCACAAAAAAAGGGTATAGATTTTGATGAGATATTTTCTCCTGTTGTTAAAATGACTTCAATAAGAACTATTTTAAGTCTAGTAGCAGCTGATTATTTGCATCTTGAGCAGTTAGATGTAAAGACATCCTTTCTCCATGGGGATTTGGAGGAAGAGATATATACGCAGTAGCCACAAGGATATGAGGTCAAAGGTAAGGAGAAACTAGTGTGTAGGTTGAAGAAGAGCTTATATGGCTTAAAACAGGCTCCAAGGCGGTGGTATCTAAAATTTGACAAGTTTATGTTTGAACAAGGTTATACTAGATGTCACTCTAATCATTATGTTTATTTAAAAATGCAAAATGATGGCAGTTATATTATATTATTATTGTATGTAGATGACATGCTTGTTGTAGGTTCTAACATGCAGGAAATAAATGTGCTCAAAAGTAAACTAGCGAACTCATTTTCAATGGAGGATTTGGGTGCTGCAAAACAAATCCTTGGTATGAGAATGACTAGAGACAGGAAGAATCGAAAATTAACATTATCTCAGAGTGAGTACATAGAAAAGGTGTTGAAAAGATTTAATATGCAGAATTCAAAACCAGTTAGTATACCTTTGGCTAGCCAGTTCAAACTAAGTAAGGAGGTGTGTCCCAAGACTCAGGAAGAAATGGCTTATATGTCTAAAGTTCCATATGCATCAGCAAATGGAAGCTTAATGTATGTAATGGTCTGCGCAAGGCCTGATATTGCACATGGAGTGGGAGTTGTAAGCAGGTACATGAACAATCTAGGAAAAGAACATGGGATGGCGGTGAAGTGGACTCTCAGGTATTTGACAAGTACCACAAATCAAGAATTATGCATTGGCAGTTCAAACATTTCTCTACAAGGATATGTTGATGCAGATATGGCAGGTGATAGAGATAACAAGAGGAGCACAACAAGGTATGTGTTTACTGTAGGTGGAATAGTTGTCAGTTGGGTTTCAAAACTACAAAGTGTTGTTGCACTCTGAACAACAGAAGAAGAGTATGTTGTTGCTACAGAGGCTAGTAAAGAAATGATTTGGTTACAAACATTTCTGGATGAATTAGGTAGGAAGCAGGAGTTGGGCAGCTTATATAGTGAGTCGTGACATCCAGAGTGCCATACATCTTGTAAATAACTCTGCATTTCATTCCAAGACTAAACATATACAGCTCAAGTATCATTTCATACAGTCAATGTTGGAAGATGGACAGTTGAAGCTAGAAAAGATACACACTAGCCAAAATCTTGCAGACATGTTAACAAAAGTTGTAACCAGGGAGAAATTGAGATGCTGCTCAGTTTCAATTGGTATTCAAGTATGATGAAGAAGATGAGAAACAGCCAGGTCCAAAGTGGAGTCATTGTCCAGAAAATGAAGCAGTGGTGGAGTTGCTATAATCAGTCTCCAAGTGGGAGATTGTTGGGTGTGGAGCTTGATTCTCTTCTTTATTCATAGATATCACCGCTTTGGACCCCAGTTCAAAATGTGGCGGAAACACCACTCATAATATTTGTGCTACAAGGGGGGTCCAAGGGGAGGGGTGGGGTGGGAGAAAACAATCTTTAGGAGCCCCCCCTGGCGAGGGATCAGGGGCAGCGCCCCCGAAGCTAAAAATAAATGTAAAATTTCCTTGTAAAATGTTATAATTTCGTAGTCAACCTGGGTCGTTCATTAGGTGGAGATCTGACTGTAGAAGTTATGTTTAATTTTGGGTTTTTTGCCCTAGAAGGCAACCCCTCGCTATATATGAAGGAATTGTATTGCGTCTATGTAGATCTATATTCTGAGCGAGAAAGAGAGAGGAGATTGTGGGAGAGAGAAGAGGGAATTACATCGGATCTATTGTAGGTTGTATCTCTTCAGTTTGCTGGATAATATAAAATGAAGGACTGGTTATTTCTCTATGGACATAGCCCAAATTGGGTGAACCACGTATATCTGTGTCTCTCTTGTTTTATGTGTTTTCTGTGTTTATATTTTTGCAATATATTTTATGTGTTCCATTGCTCTTTAATATATAATTTTCTAAAAATATCTTGGGTACTGGAATGGCTTTCCCACAAATTTTGTGCATTGCCCAGAAATTTTGTCAATTGCTGCTGGAATGGAACTGGAATTTTTCCCTTAATGTCACTCAAATCGATCTAAAATTGTAGCCACGAGCTCCTCTCCTAAAACCCAATAATACCCAGAAACAGTTTGGCTCAAATCCAAGCCAAAACTAAACCCACAAAATGATGTGAATTTCTCAGCGAAATAGCAATACACCCTGATATAAGAATGTAGAATTCTGGCCTGAATACTGCTTGGAAAATTCTATAAAATTAGTTGGAGACTCCTCTCAATAAACCCACAAAAGGCCAGAAAGGGTTTGGGATAAATCCAATGTGCCCCAATGACCCTGAGAAATGTGTGTGGCTCTGACTAGCTCGAAAAATGCATTGTAAGAATAATTCTATTGTAGAATTCCCAAATCGATCCTTGGAGAAATCTCCTCCAACCCCTGCAAGCCACTCCTCCAAACCTCCTTATTTCTCCTCATCCCAAACTCCCCAAATATCCCTATCAAAATGTCTATGCAATACTTGTCCAAAATCCCCTACACAAGCCCTGCAATAGAAAAATTTAACCCTCCAAAATGCAACACTCTTGGCCCTACAAATCACTAAGGAAAAACTCGTCCTCCCTATGGATAAATATTTGTAAATTCTTTGGCCAAAACTCCAATGTTTTCTATCGTCTCTCGGCCCTTTGAAATTCCTTTTGCACCCTAAGAGAAGCACAGACCAGTTGGAAATAGTCTACAATGTAGCTTCTAGAAAATCCCTGAGATGGACTCCTTCTTACTCTCCCAAGGTGACACTCGAAGTTCACCGAAGGTAAAGGTGGAACTCCCCCTCGAAAATTCCTTGTGCTAACCAGCATGGTTGTCTTAGCTAATCAGCTCGAGAGAACTAATATTAAAATTATAAAATGACCAAAGATGACAAAGTGAGGCCCTCAAGCTCTATTTATAATTTGTTGGTCTCCTCCCTCTTGTGGCCCCCACTCTTTCTAATTTGTATTGCCTTCTCTTTTCTCTCTCATCCAATAGTTTGAGTTCCCTCCTTGGGTTGAATTTCTCTGTCTTGTGGCCCCCACATTCCACTAGAGTTGTAATTTTTCCTTTTATCTCCTAAGTCCCAATGTGAAAAATGTCTCCTCTTTCCAAAATAGCCTCTAATGTGAAAAATCAAAATTGGGCACATGAAAATGAATCATGAGAACATTAATATAATATCTCTGGTTACAACCACATGTTTAACTAACAACATCAAGGTGTCCCCATGGTTTCTAAGGTAAGCAGCCCTCACAATAATTGAACTTTTCCCAATAGTGAAAAATGTTGAATAATCTAGGGCAATTAGGTGTAGAGTGATTCTTCGGGACTAGATAACAATTTGTGAAGTCTTTATGCTTTTCTTGTCTTTGTTAGCTTAATCTTCTTCTTCTCTTATTAATGCATGTGTGTGTGCTTCATCAAACTACTATCAAAACATAAAACAAGAACACAAGATATTGGCTCTCTGCCAGGACCAAAACCTCTCTTCTCTCGAGAGGAAAACCCTTTAGTAAGTTTTCTCTTATTTAAGGTTCTTTCTTGATCAATGCCAAACCCTAGACCCTTGACTAGAAGATCCCCCAGGCACAAGTCAAGTCCTTCCTTTTTTTTACACTATGTTTCCCCAGCACTTTGTAGACCTCCTTCTAAGACTTCGTTCCCTGACACTTCGTTCTTGCTTCCACTGTTAGTAGACCTTCTAGAAGAGATACTTATATTTTGTACTTAGTGATATCCTTCACCTAAGGATACTCCTCCCTTCTCTTGATCAACTGAGTCCCTTCTTGATCAACTGAGTCCCTTCTTGATGTATAGTGGTAGGCTTAGTGTGACAACACTGCAGCCTTAATTCTCAAATGTGTGAGAGGTACCCTAGAGAGTTAGGGTCCATTTACATTCGATAGAGAGAGAGACTTCTTCACTTGACTTGAGAGGCCTTGTAGGCCTAATTTCTAACCTAAACAATGATGAACATGTGATTGTGACCTTACTGCTGACATAACCGTAGACTATCCTACCTTTTTCTCACACATGTGACTTTATTAACCCTAGAAAACAATCCTTAACTCTTTGGTGATGACTTCTCTTTCTTTGTTTCCCTTAGATATTCTTCTTTCATCCTTCAACTACCCTTTTCTTTCCTCCTTACTTCACAGATTTCATAGATGTGTATGCGTTATCTTTAGAGGAGTGGACAACCTCTATATATAGAGGTCTCTCCCTCCTTTAGGCTGACTTGAAGGTCGACTTGTAGATTGCAAGCTGAATTATATTATTTAATTTGAATTGCTTATTTTGATGGTGCCACATGCTTAGGAGGAGACTTGAATTTGTTTGGAGGAGTATTCTTTGACTTCTATACAAACATATACATGGTGCAACATGCCCCTAAGGTCTTCAACATTTCCTTTTGACTATTTGATTCACCTATAGCACTTTAACTTGTGCTAGACCTATTTCAATGAGAAAGAAACTCATTGACATATATTATAAAAAATATTTATTTTCTTAAATAAATACAAATATCAAAATTACATTTATGCAGACCAAACCTAGTTACATTTCCTTCAACACTCCCTCTTAACTAGGGAGGTATTCATACAACATTACAAGGTGTTTGTCTATGTTTCAATCTATGAAGAATTCACATAAGAGAAACCATATTTGTAATCCATCTGTTATAGCATCATATCATTCAGCATTGTCATAGTGCAAGGCCTTGACTAACAACTCCATCTCTTCATGAGACCATGAGATACAATGCACGCAAGACCAATGATTTATAGACACCTTCATCATTGTCTCTCAAGGTACATACCCACCAGGTTGTTCACTGAGTATGACCTTCTAGGACTATTCTTGTCTTGGGTTCCCAGCCCTCAAAGAATATTGGTCCTCTTGCCTACTCTTGTCTTGGATGCCCTACACATCCTCAAAGAGTATCAGATGCCTGATGATTACCCAATCCTCCCATTCTTTCTTCCCAAGTGAAGACAAGAATGTTGTGTCTATCTTGTGTCTACATTTCAGTTCATGGCCTTCATCTAGACTTACGGTTGTTAGTCCTAGTCTAGTGCATGACACATGAAATGGAAAAACACAATTGTCACCCCTTTGTAATCATGGGGATCCAAAACTCCCTCTTGATGAGGGACCTGTTGGAGTTCCCTCTTAACTAGGGACTATTTCATTCATCAGCAACTTCTTCTTCATGGGTCCTTCGGTTGCTTGATCTCCTTCCTTTGTTTCGATGTCATGAAGTCTTGGTTCAAACTTCCTTTTGGTAGGGCACCATCCATCGATCACTTTCCTTCCTGTTTTGTCATGTCATTGCTTCCTTTGTGGAAAGTGGTCTTCTTGTCATATATTAGGATCTCTTGTCATCTGGCTACTCCTTTATTATCTTGTCCATGCTTTAGAATACTCTTCTCATGGATGCTTCGTTGAACTTTCTTGTTCCCATGCTTCAATCGAGTAGCCCATCATGACTTCATCCTATTATTGTTTCAACATTAAGTTTTGTTGGATGGATTCTTCATCATGACATCTTCATAGAGTAGAATTAGTTATCTTCACGTTTCATATCTCCAAGGCCTTCATATGTGTCAAGGGTCCTCTGATATTTTTCTTCCTTTGTCAAAGTTGTCATGCCTTCTTTCGGGATATTTCTTCAAAGTATCTTGTCAGATAGTGATTCTTGGTGATCATGGTGTTCTTCACATGCTTGATCTCTTTCTTCATTTTATTCTTCTTGGATAGATTGGTCAACCACTTTCTTCTGCTTGTGATAGAACTTCTTCATTGCTTGCTTCTAGTACTAGTTAGCATTTCTTCTTTACTTGCTTCTTAGTTAGCAATCTTATACTCCTTATGTGAGCATTTTCTTTTTTTGACCTTCATTTCATTGCAGTACATGCCTTCGAGCATGTCATTGGTGAAAGAGATTCTTTCCTACTTGATCATGTTATAGAACTATTCTGACGACTCAATAATATACAAATGATAACATGACTAAACTTTTATGCATACATACCTCATCCTGATTCTCCTTTGATCATCTTAGCTTCATTTGGTTGTCCTTGGTGTTGCCCTTCTTGCTTCATTTTAGCTTTCTTGCATATCATCCTTTTCTTGAATCCCATGAATGGGATTCCCAATGAGACATCTACTTTGGTTCATGAACCTTCTTTTGAATATTCCATCATAGGATCTTAAAGACCCTTGCCTTGAAAATGTTTCTTTCCTTTTGATGATGGAGGTCTTCTAAGATTCTTAATCATGATCAATTTTCTTTCATTGTGGATGAGGTCTTATTCTAGGTATGCTCCTTCTACATGAATATCTTGAGCTATGTCCATCATGCTCCTATATTCTAGAAGATATTTCTAACCATGCATTTTTTTCTCATTATAAATGCTACTTCTACATGAGTATCTACAACTTTATGTACTTCATGTTTCTAGATATGCAATTTTATTCTATTCCTACATGCTCCTATCTTACTCAAAATTTTGAAAGAAGACTTGAAGTAAAGAGTTTGACTTAGTCATAGTAGAGATCCGGAGGATATTCCTTCTTTTGCTTATTTTCTTCTTCTTTCACCTCTTGAGGCATGTGAGCTTCTTCCCTCTTTCTTTTGTTGTTGTTTTCCTTCTTAAGCTTAGGACAATTCCTTTTGTAGTTTCCATATTCTTGGCATCCATAGCATTGGATTTTGGACATATCTTTGTTGTTGGTTCTTCGTTGACCAAATTTGCCAAATTTTCCCTTTCTCTTGGTCGTGGTAGAAAATGCTTGCTCCTTTGATCCCACATCTTCCTTTTCTTTAAGTCTAGTTTCCTCTGTATTGCATAGAGACCACATTTCATTGAGTGTGGTTGCTTCCTTCTTGGCATATATGCTTGATGTAAATTTTACCCAATCCTCAGGTAGAGCATTGTACAATTCATATCTTAGAGGTATCACTTCTTTGGCTGTGGATACCGAGAATAGCTCTACTAGCTTATCATAAATTTCTTTCGATATTTCAAATTTGGAGACATAAGGAATGAGAGAGTCCTTGATAGATTCTATTAGAATCCTTTAAGGTCTTGTCTCATCCTTATTGTACTTGGCTAAGGCTTGGGTTTTTTCCTTAGAATGGATAGTGATATTCCCTTTGACATGTTCTAGAAGTTCATTCTCCTTGAAAATTAAATCAGTCCTCTTCTTCCACGCAAGAAAGTTATTGGTACCTACCAATTTGTTGTTTTCCTTGCAAAAAAGACATTGTTGTATATTCGGAAGGGGACATATACTTACTTGATATATTTTGAAATTTAGTTGACTTCTTTTCTCCTTAAAGTCTTTTTGATAGTGCTGGACCCGCCAACATTCAGGGGATCACCCCGGTATGAATTCCCAACTAGACCTCACGTCGTTTGGTGTGGGAGTCCCATCTGATATGATGGCCCGGTTGCCATTGTCTTAAGGATTTGCCTCAACTCTTGCTTGTTAGCACAGGAGAGTGGTTTGTTTTTTTTTCGAGAAGTGAGGTTCGCATGCCTGGTGAGTGTAAGTGTACTTGTGTCAATGGTTCTTTCACTGTGAGGGGAAGAGAGTGAAGGTGAGTTCTAGTTTGAAAGGGATCAATCCCAAATTGGCTAGGAACACCCAACACAAAAGGACATACACAATTTCCAGCGAAGCAATCCACTCGGATGCGGTAGTCACAACATACAAGGTAAGATAACACGTACAGTACTCATGGATCAAACTGAATGAGTGAAAAGTTGTTACAACAAGGTTCATGTGAAAGGTCTATCTGATGTCCCCCAGAGAATTCGACATGGACGAGACAGCATTAACAACATTTACAACACATTTCCATTAATAGATTATGCATTACAACAAATGAATCAGTTCATATGTAGAACACAAGTCAAAGCAACATGCATTACAAGTGTTAAAGATCAGTCTTACAAAAAATACAATACATGTGTGAAAACATGCTGGCCTGTTAACAGGCTTCTAAATTAAGCAAAAGTTCCAAGACACATCGTTACTCTATACATCACTAACCCTGTCAGTGGGGTGTTGGAGCCACTACTTACTCCTAAAAGAAAAGATTACAGACTCTCTTGGCTATGTGGGAGGAGCTCAGGTGAAAAGTCCTTTCATGTGCAAATGAGGGGGGTATTTATAGCCAAGGGTGAAACTGACCCTTGTGGTTGTTCAACTACCCTCATGATCATTCGACTTCCATGACTTTCTGACTTACATGACTCTATGTTTCAACAAGTGGGTCTCTTGGACTTCCACGTTACATCACATTGATTAACAACAAGCCCATAGTGGAGATGTGGGAAACATGACTCGTGACTTGACTCGACATGACTTGACAAGACAATGCCGGCACATTCGTGCTGCTGCTAGAGTGCAAGTCAAGCTACAGTGTTGCTGAGTGATGGATGTCTTCATGGTGTATCATAGCTTCACCTCTGCATGGCAAAGTGTGCAGAGTCTTCGATGGTCCTTGGTTCACTCGATGAAGATTTAGCATGTTGTTCCTTGCTTTCATGTTGGAAGTCTTGACATGCTCACTTTTTCGCAAAGGTGAATGTTCGTCGCATTCGTCCACTTCGCATGCTTCGTTTGTTCATCCATTGGTGAACCTGTCCATATGCATGTGCTCCCTTCGTTCATCTTGTTCGTCATCTTGACATGTTTGTTAGTGTACCTATACTTGCAGTCACTCATGACGAGACGACATCAAATCCAAAACCTCCTAGTCTACTATGACACATGATCATTCAGATGCAAGTGACCAGGAGAGGCAAGGGGGTTGCAATGCGGGATGATGGCTCCGGGAAACTACTGATGAAAACTGCGCAAGGGTCACTAGAATATGTGGATAGACAATCTGAGTTGACATTGACTATCTGCAAGCTCTGGCTCGGCTGGGAGGAAAAATTACGCAAATTTTGGGAAGGATAGTCCTAGCTGGAGGAGGGCAAGGCAGGCATGCTCTGCGCATTTTCTAGAATGAACAGTTAGCAGGGGCTGGACAGCCAGATTTGTGCAATTTTTCAAAGGAACGAGCCGAGCTACATGAAGGGTCAACAGGCAGGGATTGCGCAATTTTTCTGGGGAACTTCCCGGGAGACTGGCAGCCAGAACTACGCAATTCCCAAAGGGAACTACCAGTTGATTGCTGGGGTCACTAGCAGCTAAAACTGCGCAATTCTCAAAGGGAACTGCCAGTTGGCTGCTAGGGTCACTGGCATCCAAAACTGCGCAATTCCCAGAGGGAACTTCCAATTGGCTACCCAGGAGATTGGCAATAGAACCTATGCAATTCCTAGAGGGAACTGGCAATCCGCTATTAGGGGATGTTGACAAGGAAAACTGCACTAAGACCGGGACACTGGCTTGTTGATCATCTCTGCACAATTTTTTAGCAGAGCTGACTGATGGGCAGTGAAAGGCCTGCTCATGAACATTGTGCAATTTATGAGATGAACAACTGGTCGACTGTCGGGATGACTGACTGGGAAAACTGCATAATTTTCTGAGGGAGATAAGGACGGGCACTTGGTGTCTGTCAGACTGACTGTGCAATTTCCTTAGTCATTTGAGAGGGTGAGGCCAGTGACCTCTACGCAATTTTTTAGGGGAGTCAGTCCTGGGGTGACTATTGGGTCCGACTATCCAGATGACCAACATGAGAGTTGATTGGATTGCTTACAGGCAGCGCATGTTGAAAAGACTAGCTTGGTGCTTCTGAGTTGTTCTAGTTGATAGTCGATTGAGTCGATGGTCGATCGAGTTGATGGCAGGGTGATGGTCTGACTGTTAGAGGGGAGTCTGGTCTTCAGAACTTTCATCAAAATAACTTAAGTGTGTGAATAATCGAAAGATGCATAGATGATCATACGAACACACACTCATATGACTTGACGACGAAATGACCAAACCTTCCAGACACACATGTTCAACATGACTAACCAACATTGTAAGTGACAAGTGTGACACTCGTGATTGATCGAGACGATGCTTGCAGGATAGTGAATGTGACTCCACGTGTGAGTGCGATAGATGCTTTCATAGCAAACACAACAAGCACATATGAAGCGAAGACTTTGAGCATAACCAGAAGATGGTCACAAGCATGACTTAGACATCAGCATGCAGAGACTTGAATGCAATGAACATGCAAGGCGGATGTAAAGACTCACATGAGCTCACGAAGTGAACATGAGTGTGTGCAGTCATCAAGTGAAACTCTTCAAGGGAGGCTCCGAAAATGGTGCAGACCAAAATTTTGGAGGGTGGTTGTAGTCGCTACAACACTTGGTGACACACTGGTAGAACTCCAACTTCTCTATTTCAGTTCATTGCTAGCACAGGGCCTTTGTCTTTCGGGAGTATTTAATCGTTGTGCAGGTTACTTTGGTTTCCCCACTTACCCCATGGACATACATGGTTCACCCTTTGCCACTCAGTCAAACACAATCAAAAGTTTAGCTTAGATCTAAGTGTTTCGAATCCGGGAAAGGTAGTTTAGCTCGTGAGTTGAAGATTTTCATAGTATAAGTTTTCATCTCTGGTGTTTCTCTACTGCCAGTAGGCCTAGACAGTACCCCGACAGAGTCACACAAGAGCACATACATTGCTCCACTGCTAGCAAACCTAGTTAGTACCCTGGTGGAGTTGCATGCTTCACCTCTCTGCACAGAAAGCCTTTCTCTTCTTTCGCCTTTGTATTTTTCAAGAGGACTGTGCATAGGCACTTATTTATTTTTGGGGTGGAAGAGGGATCCTAACTTATTGAGAGCAGAAGAGGGGAACTGGTAGTCCACTGCTAAGGGATGCTGGCAAGGAAAACTGCACTCAGGCCGGGAGATTGACCTGTTGATCATCTTTATGAAATTTCTGAGCTGAGATGACTGTTGGGAAGTGGAAGGCCTGCTCATGAACATTGCACAAATTTTGAGATGAATAATTGGTCGACTTTCAGGATGACTAACTGGGAAAACTGCACAATTTTATGAGGGAAACAGGAATGGGCACTTGGTGTCTGTCCAACCTATCTGTGCAATTTCCTCAGTCAGTTGAGCAGGTGAGGTCAGTGGACTCTATGCAGTTTTTGAGGGGAGTCAGTCCTAGGGTGATTGTCGGGTTCGACTGTCCGGGTGACTAGCATGAGAGTTGATTGGATTGCTAGCGGGCAGTGCATCTTGAAAAGACTAGCTTGGTGCTTTTGCATTGTTCTAGTTGACAGTCGATCGAGTCAATGGCAGGGTGATGGTCTAGTTATCATAGGGGAGTCTGTTCAATAGAAATTTTCAAAATGGCTAAGTGTGTGAACAATCGAAAGATGCTTAGGTGATCATACGAACACACATTCGCATGACTTGACAATGAAATGACCAAACCATCCAGACACACATGTTCAACATGACTGACCGATGATGTAAGTGACAAGCGCGACACTCGTTATTGATCGTTCATTGATCGAGACGATGCTTGCACGACAGTGAATGTGACTCTGTGTGTGAGTGCGGCAGATGCTTTCATAGCGAACACAACAAGCAAATACGAAGCGAAGACTTTGAGCATAACTATAACATGGTCGCAAGCATGACTTGGACATCAGCATGTAGAGACTTGAATGCAATGAACAAGCAAGGTGGATGTAAAGACTCACACGATCTCACAGAGTGAACCCTAGTGTGTGCAGTCATCAAGTGAAACTCTTTAAGGGAGGCTCCGAAAAATGGTGCAAGCCAAAATTTTGGAGGTTGGTTGAAGCTGCTACAATAAGTCTTGATAGCTTGCATTCCTTGAATCTTGATGTTCCTCAAGATGTCTTCTCCAATTGGGCTTTCTTTATGATGAGACTTGCTTGATGTAGGTCCCTCTTTGATCTAATCTTCTTTGTAGGTGCCTTTATATAAGGCTCTTCTTCTAGCTTTGTAGTCCCCCCTGATGAATGATAAATGATGGACCTTCTTGACCGTGATGTGATAGAGACTTCTTGGCTTGATGCTTTAACTTTTGTAGATGTCCTTCCTCAATGAGTGTTCTTGAGATGCCCTTTCCTTGAAGTGTCACCTTAGCTCTGGTACCATGTTGAATAATCTAGGGCAATTAGGTGTAGAGTGATTCTTTGGGACTAGATAACAGTTTGTGAAGTCTTTTTACTTTTCTTGTCTTTGTTAGCTTAATCTTCTTCTTCTCTTATTCATGCATGTTTGTGTACTTCATCAAACTGTTATCAAAACATAAAACAAGAACACAAGATATTGGCTCTCTACTAGGGCCAAAACCTCTCTTCTCTTGGGAGGAAAACCCTTCAGTAAGTTTTCTCTTATTGAAGCTTCTTTCTTGATAAATTCCAAACCCTAGATCCTTGACTAGAAGATCCTAAGCACAAGTCAAGTCCTTCCTTTTTCTGCACTATGTTTCCCCGACACTTTGTCCACCTCCTTCTGGCACTTCGTTCCCCAGCACTTCACCCTTCTTCTAGCACTTCGTTCTTCCTTCCCCTGTTAGTAGACCTTCTAGAAGAGATACTTATCTTTACTTAGTGATATCCTTCACCTAAGGATACTTCTTCCTTCTCTTGATCAACCGAGTCCCTTCTTGATGTATAGTGGTAGGCTTAGTGTGACAGCACTGTAGCCTTAATTCTTGCACGTGTGGGAGTTACCCTAGAGATCTAGGGTCCTTATACATTCGATAGAGAGGGATACTTCTTCGCTTGACTTGACAGGCCTTGTAGGCCTAATTTCTAACCCAAACAATGATGGAGATGTGACTATGACCTTACTCCTGATATAATCACAGATTGTCCTACCTTTTTCTCGCACATGTGACTGTATTAACCCTAGAAAATGATCCTTAACTCTTTGGTGATGACTTCTCCTTCTTTGCTTCCCTTGGAGACTCTTCTTTCATCCTTCAACTACCCTTTTCTTGCCTCCTTACTTCGCAGATTTCAGAGATGTGTATGCATTATCTTTAGAGGCGTGGACAAACTCTATATATAAAGGTATGTCCCTCCTTTAGGGCGACTTGAAGGCCAACTTGTAGATTGCAGGCTGACTTATCTTATTTAATTTAGATTGCTTCTTTTGATGGTGCCACATGCTTAGGAGGAGACTTAACTTTGCTTGGAGGAGTATTCTTTGACTTCTCTACAAACATATATATGGTGCAACATGCCCTTAAGGTCTTCAACATTTCCTTTTAACTATTTAACTCACCTATAGCACTTTAACTTGTGCTAGAACTATTTCAATGAGAATGAAACTCATTGACATATATTATAAAAGTAATATTTCTTTTCTTGAATAAATACAAATATCAAAAGTACATTTATGAACACTGAACTTAGTTACATTTCCTTCCAAAAAAAACTCCTCACTTTTCACCATTGGATCCAACACCTTTAGGTGGTGATTACATGTTAAAATAATCATTTTTTTTTAATTTGCAAACAAATGAAGTTTGTAAATATGAAAAACTTTATAGAGAAAGAGAGAGAGATGGAAATTTGTCTCACTATCCCCATGTTCGTTAGATTCCAGGTGCTAACCAGAACAGACCATAGGACCAATGTCATAACCAAGGCCCAAAACAAAGGTATTTTGCATGTTGACCTCCCTGCAAATGTCGAAACTCTCTCTTGTTTAACTCAATGGAGGTGAACCGAACTAACAACAGTGACCATAGCCAATGGCGGTAAAGAAAACTACAACCACTGTGAAATGGATCATCTATCGATCCATTAGTTGACGAGATTACCTCTTCATTCATAGTGCTCACAACCTTCATCACTTCCACATTAGGCTGGTGGTGATGGACAAACTATAGTTGTTTTGAAAGAGTCTGTCTCCTGGTTTTGTTAACTGACATATCCGCTCAATTCTTGTGGTTGCTTCACTCTTTCTCATCAGGTTGGTGGCGATAAATAGGGTTGCAATTGTCATGGAATAGCTTGTGTGTAGGGCTCATTAATTGACGGGACCACCCAATGTTTTTCATATCAGCTCAAAAAGGTTTTATCGACACTAAGTCTATTCCATCTCCAGCGGTTGATGGTTGATAGATGGAAAGGTTGATGGAAACACGTCCATTAGTTGATGGGACTACCTAATGTTTACAAGATTGATTGGGCAAAGGTTTTGTATGCACCAAGTCTATGTTATATCCAGTGGCAGATGATCAATAACATAGGGGGAATTTTTAGGGTCAAAAATGAGCCTCAAAACAAAAACAAAACAAAAAAATAGTAAAAAATTTAACTTTAAAAGAACCAATGGGATTCAAGATGTTGATGTCATCCCTAGGGGTAAATATTTTGGAGGGAAAAGAAGTAAACTACTTTTTTAATTGTATTTTCAGTGTATATCCTTATATTTTTACTCAAATTTCATGTGTAGGCACCTGTTGGATGTAGAATTAAATTCCACATCCAAAGAGTTCCCACTCTACATACTTCTAAATAAAACCACATCGAACAAAAATTGAAATACATGAAAAAAGTGTGTGAACACACTTTTTTATGTATTTTCAAATTTTGTTTGATGTGGTTCTACTCAGAAGTATGCAGAGTGAGTATTCGTTGGCTGTGGAATTTAATTTTGCATCCAACTAGTGTCTGCATTTGAAATTTGAGTAAACCTATAAGGAGATAAGTCTGAAATACAATAAAAAAATTAGTTACTTTTTCTTTAAAAATGTGTAAATCTTATTTTATTATTTTAACTATTATTTTATCATTTTCCTTAGGAGGCATATTTTAAACCTCAAAATTCCCCTAATGGATGGATAGGTTGACAGAAAGAATTTCATCACTATAAACTCACGGAAAAAGTTGGAAAACAACAAGGAATAATTTTTTGAGTTTCGCTTATATAGCATTCAATGTTGAGAATCAAACCTCAACCACTTTGCACCCACCTAATCAACCTACAAAAGCACGTATTTTATATTGCAATATCGATTTGCATTCAATAAAGATAAGTTTAATCACACATATAGCAACACATGATGATCTTGATATTACTGGAAAGGAAGTTTACAAGATCTAAGCTCGCTCAACTCCATTGTCAGTCTCTCTCCTCTCTATCTCTCTTCTCTCTCTCTCTACCTTCACCTTACTCTTCTTTGTCTCTCCCTCTCTCCCAAGAAATCTTTTTCTTTTCTATTTTATTACATAGAAGAAAATGTCTCATAAAAAATATTCAACAAACTCCAAAGCTAACTTCTAACAATTTCCCTAAATTAGCTAGATTTCCTTATTACATAGAAATCTGATAACATCCCTTCTAGCTACATAGATTCCTTCTAGACCATGAATAAAATATTACAATTGAATGACTTAGGAAACCCAACTTCCTTTATTAAATAAATTAGGGAACCAACTCCCTTAATAAATGAGTTTTTACCCAAAAGATCAAAAATGATCTTAGCTTATAGGTACTATTGCATCAATTAATATGATTCTATAAACATACATATAGCAAGGTTTTACCTAAAGTAGGTAGGGTCCACCATAAAATTTCCCATATAGTTGACATCACCCCATTTATATACATAAATATTTTGTGTATCATTTTAGAGATAAAAATGAAAAAAATCATTAAAATATGAAAATATGAAAAATAAAATTAATTCCCTATTATTATAAACAAATTTAAAAAATGATGTAACTAATAAAATTGTTTTCACCATTACAAAGTATTTAGTTTAATTCCTAAGAAGTGAGGGATATTAGTCCATGCCTAGAAGGCATATACTAAAAAAAAAATTAACATAAAAGTTATAACTCAAAAAAATATAACATAAAAGTTATAACTCAAGATTTTTCCAATAATATAAAGTGCTTAATTCCAAGCATACGGTGAAAAGTTATGACAAAAGAAACTAAAATATATTTTGTGAAAAAAATCCAAAAGGGGCGGATTTGTGGACATGTAATTTAGGGAATAAGATGTCCACCCATCCTCTTTCTGACTTCATTACCACATAAGTACAAGATGCACAACAAGACAATAATGCACATCCTTGGATTTGAGCATATTGAACTTAGACTCATATTTATAGCATATCATCTTATCCAATAGGTTTGTGACTACGTGACAAAATGTTAGTTGTGTTATTTGTGACTATGTGATAAAGATGCTAGTTGTGATATTTGTTATAAGATATATATTGGAAAAATTAAGTAATTTTAATGTGTTAATTGACATTATTATAAATTAATGGTAAAAAGGATAAACACATATCACTAATTAGGTCGATAGGCCTTTATTTGAATCAGTCTGTTCGTCTACACTTTTGATATCAATTTGACATTTGGCATATAATTTTTTTTACACTTGCCACATAATTTTTTACGCTCAGCTATACATCTGGCTCGTGTTCTCTGCAAATCTGGCTTGCGGTCCTGCAAAACAGGAAATGCACCTGCAGAAATTTTCATTGCACAACCAACCGCTATTTGCCTATGATGCCGTTAAACAGACTTCTTGCCGTGTCTGCTCAACTTACATTTGGAATTTTATTTGTGTTATCGCTCTTATTTCTCAGTTCCCTGCAATGTGTATTATCCTCGGTCCAGTTTCAATCATTGTTGACGTGCAGAGCAGCCCTCGTCATAGAGAACAGAGCAACCAGTTTCAATCATCGATGACGTGCAGAGCGGCCCTAGTCACATCCAGACATCGATATTCTTATTAACCTTTGAATGTAGAAAACATTCTCCCAGCGCCGGAAGTGATAAATAGCGATTATACGTCACAAGACAGAGTTGAGCATTACGGCTATGGCGGAGTCTTCTTCATCACTTCACAGATTCTCGTGGTCGATATGCTGAACGAAAAGGTCCCGCTCAGTAGAGTCGTAGGTTTTATAGTTCTCAATGCCCATAGGTTGACAGAAACATGCACAGAAGCATTCATAGTTCGTCTTTACAGATTTGCGAACAAAAGGGGTTACGTTAGGGCTTTTTCTGACAAACCCCAGGCCATGATTTCCGGGTTTTCGAAACCGGAGCATATAATGAAAACTTTATTTGTTAAAAAAACTACATCTCTGGCCTAGGTTTCAGGTTTTTGTTTCCAAGGTACTGGAGAAAAACCCTCCCGAGGTGATTGATATCAAGGTTCTGTTAACTTCTTATATGAAGGGAATCCAGTCTGCCATCATTGAGGTCATGGACGCATGTTTGAAGGAGCTCAGGAAGACTAATAAAGTGGATGTGGAGGACCTGACGGTGGAGAACAGGCTTTTTAAGTCATTTCATGAGATTGTGAGGCAACAGTTGGACTCAATATGGCATATCATTGGAAGGAAGACGAAGCAGCTGGTTGGGGATTTGAGGACATTGAGGAAAGTGTTAGATTACTTGGTTCAGTATGATGTCGTGACTTACTTGAAGTACTTGGATGCACTGAGGGTCTCTGAGGGGATGAGATCGGTTTGGATTTTTGCTAGCCCTAGCCACAGGGTTTTTGATTTTGCAAAGAAACAAGTTTATCAAGTTGTGACGTGGTAAAGTGGGGTTTGGGAACGGGTTGATCAAGGGCGATGGAAGAGGAAGAGGGGATGCGGGAAAGAACAAAAAGATAGGCAGCAATGAAAGTGGTAAGTTTTTGATTTTGCAAAGAAACAAGTTTATCAAGTTGTGACGTGGTAAAGTGGGGTTTGGGAACGGGTTGATCAAGGGCGTTGGAAGAGGAAGAGGGGATGCGGGAAAGCACAGAAAGATAGGCAGCAATGAAAGTGGTAAGATTGACATTTGTTACCACCATTGTTGATTAGTTGGTGACTAAAAAAAATATTTATTACTAGTTTGTTTCTCTTTTTTTTTGCCTTTTTAAAACTATTTGGCAAGTTTTTGCCATTTTTTTCGATTCTTATATTTTAGACCCTTTCCCAGTTATTTCCGGACACGATTATTGTAACTTTAAGCTTGAACTTCACAAGGTGCTTCTTTTGTTGATGGCAATATCTACTTTATTAAGTCTTGTGTTGTTCGTTGCCTGCAAAATGAAATGTTTTAAGGCATACAATTGATGTATATCTTCATTGAAACGTTGTGAATGCATCTCCCTCTGGAGTCAGGGCATGCTTATTTTTGTATTACAATCTTTCATTTTATTGTTTCTTGTGGAATTCTCATCTTTGACAACGTTATGCTTGCCTATATTTGAGATTTGTTTCGTCAGCTGACGGCAAAATGAAATATCTTTTAGTCATATAGCTGTTGTATATCTTTATCGAAATGTTGTGGATGCATCTGACTCTTGTTAACATTTGATTGTTATTGTGGAATTTGTACCTTTGACAAGGTTATGTTGTCGTCTGAAAGGGATAATTCCATGAAATCGTGAATTTTGAGAATGGGTTCTCTATTAGCCAGGAGACAACCTGCTCGATCTGACGAGTTCTATTTATTTTTCGTGTTTTAGCAAGCGAGCCATCAAATTCAGACAAGACACAAGAAACTGAAAATGGTTCATCGAGAGACACTCCGGGGAGTGTTTGAAAGTATACAAAGGCTTTGAGTGTTGCAGTGTGAGATTTCAACAAATGGATTGAAAGATGTTGAAAAAGAGATATATCGAACAGGATGATAGAATAGAATTTCAAGAACGAAATCATCTTCATATGGATTGAAGTTGCAAAAACAAACTCATTTTTGTTCATAAATCAAAGAAAACTAATTTTCCACACATGCAGCTTTGCCGAATAGTTTAGGCATTTGCACAGATTTCCCTGATTATATATTTCCTTAGCATGAGAAATACCATCACAACGACAACTGTTTACTTGAATGAATAGTGGAAAACAAAAACGTATACGAATGTGGGTGGTGAGTTCTTTCAAAGTAGAATTAAAAAAGTTTAAGTTTATGAATAATTAAGTAAATGAAATATCAAAATTGTATCTCACTTGGGACAAGCACAGATGGATTGGATAAGCACAAATAAATTGGATACAAACTGCTCATTTTTAAATAAATTCAAAACATATTAAAAATATATATTTATATATAAAGAAAGATTTTTCAACCTTTCTTTAAAATATTACTTATTGCACTGCACTAGTGTGGCAAGTTTCACAAAGAATATGAATCAATGTTGGAGAAGAGTTACAATTGTGAAAGCATACTTTTGTGTAAAAGTTAACCAAGTTGACAATACAATTGAGATTTTAATTAATTTAATATATATATATATATATATATATATGTATATAGATATATAGATTAATTAATAAAATAATTTAGACTGTAGATGTTATGTGTTTTTCAATATTCATTATTTTCTATTTTTAATATTTTTTAGAAAAATACATGTACTTTTTAATCTTTTATAAAAATTCAACAATTCCAACTTCATAAGTCTATCGACCTCTCTTTATACCTTTTCAAACAATTGCTAGTATTGCTAATTACTATAGCAATATAAAGGAGTAGTATTTGTTACTATTGCATTTAAATCTAGTAATATAGTCACTTAGTGATATATTAAGTTAATTAAGTTGTTTTTTATTGAATTAATTTTGTATGCATGTATGTGCCCATGCTTAATGACACCACACCAAATATCTTGAATGTTCATATTATAACGTGCCCTATACATGTTTGTAAAATATAATTAATTATAAATGGTAACTCTTAGCCCACGTATCACTCTTGCCCATTGCAATTGAAAACATTAATTCTTACATTTAAATCGATCCAAATTATAGCATCGTTTGGAGATTAAGTTATACCTTTTGTCTTCAAACAATGTACCTACATGGCATTCCATAGGAGTATAGTTCCAACTTTTTTGGACAATTTATCATGATACATCAATATCTTAATTATATAAATATAGAAAACATCATTTATCTCACTTCAATTCTAACCATATATATGTATAATTGTATTATAACATATACTAATAAAGTTATACATTTGAATACATGTTTATTTTTTAGAGGTTAAAATTCAAATTGAAGGGGTAAGTATGTTTATTATTGTAGATTAAGAATTTAAATCACTATAGGGTGAGGTCCCATTGTCTCACAAGTAAGGGAATTTATATATCAATCTCGTCTTTAACTAAGTCATTACCTTAAAATTAGATTATTATTATTATCTCAATATAAAACATAATTATAATATATAGTTATTTTTTTATATATTTTATACAAAATAAATAAATTGTAAAACAAAATAAACAAAACTAATTGATAATGATAAAACACAAGAAACAACAAAATTAGTTGAACTACAAATAAAATAAACATGTCATTTTTCTCTCGTGCACTCCCAAACGAACTCATGAACTATAACACCTTAGCCTTTATTCCCCCCTAGATATTGTAATTGTAATTAATAATGTTAATGATGCATGTATTGGTCATAAGCACCATTCCACCCTCATGTCTTATCTCGAGTTGTGGGAGGTGCTACTTGCTTGTTTTGACCCAATCTCCAAGGTTTTTTATGAGGATGGGGTTACAACAACCTCGTTTCTTAAAGTCTTCAGAACCTAAAATTGATACCACCATTACGTTCAGCTCATCGAGAAATTTTCGACAATATAATTTTTACCTCAATCTAAGTCCCAGATCGAAAGTTTTACCCATTAGAAGTTCGACCATTTACAGAAGGCCACGTCATCAATGGATTTCCATGTGGCATCCACATGGCCCCTGCCTGACCCACATTGCATTTTGATATCAACATTATGTGGCATCTGAAAAGTCCCCACGCCATGGCAGTTTGTTTTATTTCGTAGTTATATTTGTACATTTTATATCTTGGCCTTCAAGTTTGTGCATGCCCTTTCCACCCTTGGATCCCCATATATCCTAGTGGTGAGGTTCCACTAGACTGATTTCAATTAGTGGATTGCGCCTAGCTCTACCTGCTGCTGACAAGTGCTCCCTCTCTAACATTTGCGCTACTGCAACATCTCCATGCATCTCGCACCATTGCACACCTTTCTATGCCACCAAGCACTGTGCAAAACACTTGTGCCTCTCGCATTGCGGCAACCTGCTAGTTATGCGCTGTCCTAGGATTTCCTGCACTGTTGCTCTCTCTGCCGCTCCATCCGCATCTGTCTCTACCCAATCAGTCAGTTCCTGCTACTCCACATCGGGGCTCCTGTAGCAAGGTCTCATCCAAGAGGTTGGGTACCTCAAGGATCCTGCCCCTCCTCCTTGGGACGATCACTCTATATCGCCCCACCTCCTACCTGGAGGTATGGCTGCATGTGATCCCTCAGCCCACCTGGCTCGAAGTTTCCCCCTACTGGAGGTCTCTGCATGAGTAGATGTCTCTACTCGATCTCCACTCAGCTTCCCCTATTGTGGCTGCTCCACAACCTCCTGAAGCTGCTGCACCAATCGTGGCTCCTCCACAATCGTCTAAGACTTCTTCTGGCTCTGCATGTTGAGAGGTAATATACCCTCCCTCTCAACCACCAAGTCTCCATCAGTTGCCTTGCTACTCAAGGCTTTGCATGCATCTTGAACCTCAACAGCATACAGGTTCTTGACCCGTGAACCAATCTGCTTCACCTATCTAGTGATGATGTGTCTAAGGAAAACCTTTCCCTTACTGAAGACTACATCATAGCCTCTGTCTTCCAGCATCGCGATCGACACCAAGTTTCTCTTCAGTCCTGGTACATACTTGACATCGGTCAAGGTAAGGTGAGATCCATGCTCCCTCTGAAAAAATAAACGTGCCTACACCTGAGATACTATACTTATCATCATTACCCATCGCTATGAGTATTTGGAAATCTTTCTCCTCCAAAGTACTGAACAAACTCTTGTTGCTAGTCATGGGGAAAGAAGCTCCACTGTCAAGAAACCAACCACCTACCACCATGGATGAAACCATGCATGCGAAGAGTGTGAAATCCAACTCAAACTATGAAGCAAGTGCCTCACCTTCAGATCCTTCCCTGGGTCCCTTCTTGGATTTCCTCCGTGGAAAATTTGCAGCATAATGGCCCACCTCATGACAACGAAAGCATCGCACTTTCGATTTGTCAACCTTCTTGCCATCATTGGAAGAACTAGATTCAGAAAGAGAAACCTTCTCCTTCCCCTTCTTTGCCTTACTCGCAAAGGCACAATTCTCCTCATCATGCATGGATGAAGAACTGCCTCTGGTGCTCTGTCTGATATCCTCCTGCATCAAATCTGACCATATTCATTCCCAATTTGACAGTTTCTCCCTTCCATTCACCGAGTCCTGGTAGCTATGCCAGCTCTTAGGAAGGCCAAGGAGTGCTAGAATCACCATATCCTCATCCGATGTCACAACCCCTACACTTGCAAGTTCATCCCTGCATGTGATGAGCTTGGTTAGATACATAGAGATCGTCTCATCCCTTTCACACTTGATCTTTCGAATTTTGTCCTTCAGTGCCAGCTTCCTCTGATCACTGCTATTCTGATATAAATCTTTCAATGTTTTCCACATTGAATGGGGAGTCTCCTTCCCATGGAGGCTCGAGACAATGTGATCTCGCACTCCCTCCAAGAGAATTCTCCTAGCTCTAGCCACACACTTCCTCCATTCGACCTGCTCAATCTTGTCAGTAGGCTTAGGAATTTCTTGATCAATGAAATCCTTAAGACCATTATCTTCCAAAACCGCCTCCATGCGATCCTTCCAAGCTATATAGTTTGAGCTGCCATCAAGGGCATACTCAAGACTCAAACCATAAAACGCCATCGATGAAATAGAAGTGATAAGAACTTGAGATCTATATCCCGAATAATAAACTTCGAATTTCTCCTACTAGTATACTATTCTTGCTTGATCACCTGTGCTCTGATACCATATAGAATTTTGTAGAATTTTTCTACAAATCAGCTAGCTCTGATACCATGTAGAACTTTTTCTATAAATCGGCTAGCTCTGATACCATGTAGAAATTTTCTCACCTGTAGATCAACCTGGTAATGCAATGTACTAAAGCAAAACACTTGATCTACTTCTACAAACAATTTAGCGGAAGCTTAATCAACCATGAGCAACATCAATAAGAACACATATAACTGATAAGAAGGAATCAATCACACATAACACAGAATATATCACTAGGGAAATCACAAGCATAAAACCCCAACACTGTATTATCAATCAAGTGTAGATCCTCAACAACATACAAAAAGAATCAGCTCAATAGCTATCCTACTCTCTCTGTAATTAGAAGATCCTGATGATCTTCAATCAGAAGATGAAAATCATGGACTACCTAGGCCTCATTATATAGGCCACAAGTCCTCCAATCTCCTATAATAGATCCTTCTCCATGCAAGGAATACTTACTAGAAATATCCAAGCATCTGATAGTACATTGTCCCAAATCTGATCTCAACTGGGTCTCTGACAGAACTAACATGCAACAGTTATCCATGAGTGAATTCTCAGTTATCTAAAATAATAGTTGTCACATGCATGCAAGCATTAACAAACTATATTTAATTATTTTAACAACTTGTTAAATTAATCTAACTGGACTTGACTAAGTAAAACTAAGTCAATTGATCCTCTCATTATAGAACTAAACCTTATCTCCTTTAATCAAGAGAGAAAATAATTGCATGATCTCACAAAGACTTCTAGTTTAATTTTTCATAATTAATTAACTCATGGAGATTAATTAATTAATATTTTAAACTGATGTTAAGACCAAAATTAATTTTACTTCCTATAGATAGACTAGGGACTGCTATAAATAGGAAGGGACCTAGAAATTCTATTTTTAGAACTTTCTACTTTTAGCAGTTTCACCTCTCACCCATGTGGCCAATGACCTCACTGGCCAAACTGCTATTTTTAGACATGCTATTTTTAGCAAGTCTATTTTTAGCACATTCTAAATTTAACATTTCTTTTTGCACATTTTTCAACACTCCCTCTCAACAAGAAAGGCTTCCTCTCAAACCCGATCCTGTAACTTTGGAATGTTCTGCATGCAACACATCTACCCGGTCCACTTGCTCCAATAACACTTGGAACAAAAGCACTCCCAACTGACCACTCTTTTGGGCTAGGAACATACTATGATGTTGAAGCTCTACCTATTGCTGACAAGTGCTCCCTCTCTGACATCTGTGCTACTGCAACATCTCCATGCATCTCGAACCATTGCACACCTCTCTGTGCCACCTAGCACTGTGCAAAACACTTGTGCCTCTCGCATTGTTGCAGCCTGCTAGTTATGCACTGTCCTGGGATTCCCTGCATTGTCGCTCTCTCTGTCGCTCCATCCGCATCTGTCTCTACCCAATCAGTCATTTCTTGCTACTCCACATCGGGGCTCCTGTAGCAAGGTCTCATCCAAGAGGTTGGGTACCTCAAGGATCCTACCCCTCCTCCTTGGGACGATCACTCTATATCGCCCCACCTCCTACCTAGAGGTATGGCTGCATGTGATCCCTCAACCCACTTGGCTCAAAGTTTCCGCCTAATGGATGTCTCTGCGTGAGTAGATGTCTCTACTTGATCTCCACTCAGCTTCCCCTATTGTGGCTACTCCACAACCTCCTGAAGTTGCTGCACCAATCGTGGCTCCTCCACAATCGTCTGAGACTTCTTCTGGCTCTGCATGTTGAGAGGTAATATACCCTCCCTCTCAACCACCAAGTCTCCATCAGTTTCCTTGTTGCCCAAGGCTTTGCATGCATCTTGAACCTCAAGAGAATACAGGTTCTTGACCTGTGAACCAATCTGCTTCACCTGTCTAGTGATGATGTGTCTAAGGAAAACCTTTCCCTTACTGAAGACTACATCATAGCCTTTGTCTTCCAGCATCGTGATCGACACCAAGTTTCTCTTCAGTCCTGGTACATACTTGACATCGGTCAAGGTAAGGCGAGATCCATGCTCCCTCTGAAAAATAGTTGTGCCTACACCTAAGACACTATACTTCTCATCATTACCCATCACTATGAGTATTTGGAGATCTTTCTCCTCCAAAGTACTGAACAAACTTTTGTCGTCGGTCATGTGGAAAGAAGCTCCACTGTCAAGAAACTAACCACTTCCCACCATGGATGAAACCATGCATGCAAAGAGTGTGAAATCCAACTCAAACTGTGAAGCAAGTGCCTCACCTTCAGATCCTTCCCTAGGTCCCTTCTTGGATTTCCTCCGTGGACAATTTGTAGCATAATGGCCCACCTCATGATAATGAAAGCATCGCACTTTCGATTTGTCAACCTTCTTCCCATCATTGGAAGAACTAGATTCGGAAAGAGAAACCTTCTCCTTCTCCTTCTTTGCCTTACTCGCTAAGGCACAATTCTCCTCATCATGCATGGATGAAGAACTGCCTCTGGTGCTCCGTCTGATCTCCTCCTGCATCAAATCTGACCATAGTCGTTCCCAATCTAGTAGTTTCTCCCTTCCATTCACCGAGTCCTAGCAGCTATGCCAGCCCTTAGGAAGGCCAAGGAGTGCTAGATTCACCATATCCTCATCCAATGTCATGACCCTTACACTTGCAAGCTCATCCCTGCATGTGATGAGCTTGGTCAGATACATAGAGATCATCTCATCCCTTTCACACTTGATCTTTCGAAGTTTGTTCTTCAGTGTCGGCTTCCTCTTATCACTGCTACTCTGATATAAATATTTCAATGTTTTCCACATTTCATGCGGAGTCTCCTTCCCATGGAGGCTCGAGACAATGTGATCTCGCACTCCCTACAAGAGAATTCTCCTAGCTCTAGCCACACACTTCCTCCATTCCACCTGCTCAGTCTTGTCAGTAGGCTTAAGAATTTCTTGATCAATGAAATCCTTAAGGTCATTATCTTCCAAAACTGCCTCCATGCGATCCTTCCAAGCTATATAGTTTGAGCTGCCATCAAGGGCATACTCAAGACTCAAACCATAGAACACCATCAATGAAATAGATGTGATAAGAACTTGAGATCTATATCCCGAATAATAAACTTCGAATTTCTCCTGCTAGTATACTATTCTTGATTGATCACTTGTGCTCTGATACCATGTAGAATTTTGTAGAATTTTTCTACAAATCAGCTAGCTCTAATACCATGTAGAACTTTTTCTAAAAATCAGCTAGCTCTGATACCATGTAGAAATTTTCTCACCTTTAGATCAACCTGGTAATGCAATGTACTAAAGCAAAACACTTGATCTACTTCTACAAACAATTTAGCGGAAGCTTAATCAACCATGAGCAACATCAATAAGAACACATATAACTGATAAGAAAGAATCAATCACACATAACACAGAATATATCACTGGGGAAAGCACCAGCATAAAACCCCAACACTGTATTATCAATCAAGTGTAGATCCTCAACAACATACAAAAGGAATCAACTCAATAGCTATCCTACTCTCTCTGTAATTAGAAGATCCTAATGATCTTCAATCAGAAGATGAAAATCATGGACTACCTAGGCCTCATTATATAGGCCACAAGTCCTCCAATCTCCTATAATAGATCCTTCTCCATGCAAGGAATACTTACTAGAAATATCCAAGAATCTGATAGTACATTGTCCCACATCTGATCTCAACTGGGTCTCTGACAGAACTGACATGCAATAGTTATCCATGAGTGAATTCTCAGTTATCTAAAATAATAGTTGTCACATGCATGCAAGCATTAACAAACTATATTTTATTATTTTAACAACTTGTTAAGTTAATCTAACTAGACTTGACTAAGTAAAACTAAGTCAATTGATCCTCTCATTGTAGAACTGAACCTTATCTCCTTTAATTAAGGGATAAATTCCTAAATCAAGAGAGAAAATAATTGCATGATCTCACAAAGACTTCTAGTTTAATTTTTCATAATTAATTAACTCATGGAGATTAATTAATTAATATTTTAAACTGCTGTTAAGACCAAAATTAATTTTGCTTCCTATAGATAGACTAAGGACTGCTATAAATAGGAAGGGACCCAGAAATGCTATTTTTAGAACTTTTTATTTTTAGCAATTTCACCTCTCACCCAATGTGGCCAATGACCTCACTTGCCAAACTGATATTTTTAGACATGCTATTTTTAGCAGGTCTATTTTTAGCACATTCTAAATTTAACATTTCATGTTGCACATTTTTCAACAATAATACCCTTTATGTAGTTTCAGAAAGAAGAAAGGGGTATAGCCCCAACCCCAAACTTTGTAGTTTCTCAATAAAACCATACCAAGAAATTGTTACCAATTAAACCAATTCTACAACTTCTTGCAGATTGGTCAAACATGTTCAAAATCATGTGTTCATCAAATCAACTAAGTGCTAGCATAGAAGATCTGATATCAACACCAGAGGAGATGCAATCCCCCTAATAAAAAACATAAGTCCTCTAAGCAATTGTGCTATTACATTTTTCGGTTGTAGTAGTCAAGTGAATGAGCATAAACACACAATTATCATATCAACAATGAACAAGTTATTGGACACCACAGTCCAATCATTTATCAATTTCATAACATATAAGAGATCATGCCAATCATGAACATGACATTGACCATCCCAATTTAAGCATTCAATAGCATTCAAGAATATACTAGAGTTTATACCAAACATAAGCAATTCATGGAACATCACATTTCATAACTCAAATATGCAAATGTAATAGACTTATCTGAGTATGTTAAGATGGCTTGTAACTTAAGGAGGTACTTCCAATCTCCACCCAACTGCAACATTATTGTAGTTGGCCACCCTCGAGCTAGATCCAAAGTTTAATGTGATACTTGCTCAAAGAAAATTCACACCAATGGCTTGGTCATACACTCAAGAGATGGATTCCATTATCCAGGTGGTTTATTAGCTACCCTCTGGTAGTAAGAACCACAGTGACTCACTCACTCCTTTGATTCCATTCACAGGGCTTCACCCAAGGTACAGATGGGAAATTTCTCATTCCAGGAGATTGAATCCACTATCCAAGTGATTTATCATTTGTCTTTTCATAGAAAGCACCATAGGGGTTTGCAATCCATTGTCTAAGTGGTTTATAAACCCTTCAGTAAGTACCACAATGACTCAAATTTCCCTATCTAGGTGGTTTATCAGCTATATAAAAATCACCACAGTGATTCGATCATCCATTGATCCTCCCACTGACCAAATAGGCATAGACACACATTCCAATGACCTCAAACACAAAATCACAGCAAATAACACCTAAAATCACATAGAACTTGGTTGAGCAACCAACTCTAGCATGGTTTGGTCTTCTTTGCCATTACTCTAGTAGTTCCATGCAGTTTGCTACCAACAACTAGTGTTCCCTCCACATTCCACGGAGAGCCAAACAAATTAACAAGAAAATAATAGAGAGAACCCATGAGTCCTCTCTTTTTGTGATCTTTTTTTTCTTCTTCTCTTACAATGTTATTCCTCATTTCTCTCTCTTTCACCATTGATTGTCTCTCTTCTCATCTCCTAGCCTCTTGGCCTTTCACTCTACAACTACATCATATCCTTGATCTATGAGGGGGGTGGGGATGGGCACGGCCTTTGTTCCCACACCATCCAATCCCATCTCATTAAGTTTTTGTAAATGGGAGTTGGTTCATTGCCCTGCAACCAACCTAATACATTAATTTGGGTTGAATTGTGGTTCTTCAAGGCACGCAACAGCTCTTCCCCCATCAAACAATGGAGTTTTTGGTCCAGGTGGATATTGGTGGCCACCTGCCAAGTCCACCTGGACCCCCACCATTGTCTTTCTCAGCATTTTCAGTTTCCTTAATTGTAGCACAACTTACTATTTTTAGCAGTTTTTCGGGTCCTGAACTTCCGGAGCCGTTTTGAGGCCCTAAACGACGTTTTTTGGGGAATCCGTTGCCCGTTCCAACAATGGTAGTACTCAGATAGATCTTTCTAACGAGCTATTGTATGCATCAAACGGAGATCATATGCCAAAGTTACGACCCCGGGAAGTTGATGTACCAATTTACCCCAAACGGGGCCCACAGTTTTGGCGTTTCATCTCCTAGGGTTAGGTTTTGGAATGTTAAGGGTTTTCCATTGTGTCTCAACAATAAATAGGCCTTTGAGCCTCATTGTAACACAGTTCAGAGGCATGTAGCCATCACATCTCTTCTCAGAGATAAGCTACCATCGCCCTAGCTGGTTTATTTCCATTTCTAGTTGTAAGCATATTTCAGTATTTTCCATTAATGAAATGAAGTATTATTTCCGCTGCATCTTTGTGTATATTGTTATCTTTGTAATTTGTTGCGTTCCTGTTTAAATCCGGATCAGTGGTATCAGAGCGATCTGCTTTTTTCTCTGTTTTTCTTTGCATGTCCCCAACAAGGTCGGGATATAAGGAGTTAGGGCTTCAACTGGTTGAACCTTTGCAAGACCAGCCTCGCAAATCCCGACGGCCTCCCATGGCGGACGAGAAGAAAGACGAGGGGGCAGGAGATCCCATCAAAATCTTGCTCGAAGAAGCCCTCGAGCGACAACGGAACGCGATGATGGACAGCTTTGCCCAGATCCTTCAGCGGCTACCCAGAAGCGGCGCATCGGCTTCCAGCAGCTACTCTGGAAACACCACACCCTTTAAGGTACAAGTTAATTTTGAAATCCCCATATTCGAGGGCCAGATAGACGCAGATGCCGTAGATAAATGGTTAAATCTGCTAGAGGGTTATTTTTCTATTCATGAATTTTCGAGTCGGGAAAAGATTGTTTTTGCTCTTCTCAAAGCAGCCCCCCACGTCAAGGACTGGTGGGAAACCTACTGCGAGCAGAAGGATGAAAGTACTGGCTCACTATTTTCAGCCGCACCCACCTGGGATTCGTTCTGGGATGCCATCAAGGAGCAGTACTACCCTGTTGGAAGCTATGAGGATGAATACATAAAGTGGACCACGCTGCGGCAGGGAAGGGACCAAGACGTGCCGGAGTTCACCAATCTTTTCCATACCCTTCGCACAAAGTTGGGTATCAAGGATTCGGAGCAACATTTGATACTCAAATACCGTGGCTGCCTGCACAAGTACATCCAGGAAGAAATACAATTCCTAAACATCCCCTCGCTCGGCGCAGCATACCGATATGCTGTCAAGGTCGAGCAGAAGTTTAAACAAAAGAAGCGAGACTTTGGATCTGTGAATCCAAAGCAGGGGAAAGGTGCCCCTAAATCACAGAACAAAGGACAAATCCAAGGCGGGACAGCCCAAGACAACCAGCCGAAGCTGCAAGCAAAGAACAGCGCCGCGAAGCCGAGAAAGGACACTGGAAAATGGTGCGAGTTCCATAAGAGCTCCACTCACAACACAAGTGAGTGTCAGGCCAAGCAGTCACTGGTGGCTGAGCTAAAGGTTTCAGAATCAGATGCATGTTCCGACTCTGAGTCAGAACCCGATAAGGGGTATGAAAAAGGGAAGCAGATCATTGATGCGGATCCCAGCGCCACTGTTGCTACCGCAAAGATCCAGAAAAATGAACCCGAAGATCCAGAGGAGGAGGAGCGTCTCTTCCACTCCCAGATGTGGGTAAAGGGCTCCCCGATACAGTTCATTGTTGATAGCAGGAGTCAAAATAACCTCATTTTGGCAGAGGTCGTGAAGCGGTTGGGCTTACCGACCACAGCACATCCACAACCATACACCATTGGGTGGCTTCACCAAGGACGAGATCTTCGCGTGAGCCAGCAGTGTCGCCTTCCATACAACATCAAGCCCTTCACGGATGAGGTATTGTGTGACATTGCTCCCCTTGAAGTTTGTGATGTATTACTAGGACAACCATACTTGTGGAAGCGACATGTTGTGTATGAATCAAGGCCCCGTGTTGTTATTATTACATTGGGAAATAAGGTGTTCAGGATACCAGAGGTAGCACAACCTGCCGCCATCTCTTTGATTACTGCAAAACAATGCAGTAAGATCATTTCCAAAACCAGGAAATTTGTTTTCCTGATGATACGCCCTCAAGGGAAGAAGAAGACAGTGGTCGCGGCCTCCAGACGGGGTCCCTCTGCACGACAACTACAGATGGACAAGATTGTGGAGGAGTACGAGGACATCTTCACCTCCCCGACAGGGGTTCCTCTGCACTGTCAAGTCAAGCACTCCATCGATCTGACCCCAGGTGCACCGCTACCCAATGGACCAATTTATCGGCGCTCCGTTCTGGAGAACAATGAAATCAAGAGGCAGATTCAGGAGCTCCTGCAGAAAGGTCACATCCGTCCGAGTTCATCGCCCTGTGGGAGCCCGATCATGTTGGTACAGAAGAAGGATGGGACGTGGAGACTCTGTATTGACTATCGGGCACTAAACAAGATCACTGTCCGTAATAGGTACCCGATCCCGCGGATTGATGACCTCCTAGACCAACTAAAAGGGGCGAAATATTTCAGCAAGATCGATCTGAAGTCAGGATATCACCAGGTACTAATTGAACCCTCTGATGTGTGGAAGACTGCCTTCAAATCCAAGGAGGGCCTCTTCGAATGGTTGGTCATGCCTTTCGGATTGACGAATGCTCCTGCAACCTTTATGAGGCTAATGGATGACATCTTGCGGCCATTCACCAACTCCTTTGTAGTAGTATACTTGGATGACATTCTGATCTTCAGCCAGAGTTGGGAAGAGCACCTCCACCACATCCGACAGGTTCTCCAAACACTGCGGCAACACAAGCTATGTGCCAATTTGGAGAAATGCACTTTTGGCATGACCCAGGTTCAGTATCTGGGATACATCATTGATAAACAGGGGGTGCATGTCGATCCAGCCAAGATCCAAGTCATTCGGGATTGGCCCTCTCCAACCACTCTAACAGAGCTCCGCAGCTTTCTAGGTCTTGCCAACTTCTACCGCAGGTTTGTGTTGGGGTTTTCTCATATTTCTTGGCCCTTGAGTCAAGTCACCAAGGGAGGGGCTAAAGCAAAGTTCTTTTGGTCTGAATCTCAACAGAAGGCATTCATGGAGTTGAAGGATCGCCTCTGCACGGCACCAGTGCTCGCGTTACCAGATTTACAACAACCATTTGAGGTCGAGACAGATGCCTCTGACTATGCTATTGGGGCAGTCCTTACTCAAAATGGACATCCAGTGGCATATCACAGTGAAACACTTTCAGACACAGTCCGGAAGTACCCCACTTACGATAAAGAGATGTATTCCATTGTACAGGCCTGCCGACAATGGAAGCATTACATTTTGGGGAAGGAAACGGTCATCCACATAGACCACTGACCCCTGCAGTTCATATAGACCCAAGGGAAATTGCAGAATGATCGCCATCAGAAGTGGTCTACATACCTGCAACAGTTCCATTTGAATATCAAGTATAAGAAGGGCAGCACCAATAATGTTGCATATTGCCTCAGCTGACCACCGATCATGGCGTTAACCACCATGCTCAACTCTTGTGGGCACGAGACTTCTGATTGGCCACTTCTCTACAAAAGCGACCCAGAATTCGGCCACACATACCAGACACTCTTGGAGGGTCGGCATGTTGCAGATTTTCACCTCCAGGATGCCCTATTATGCCACCTCGGTCACCTTTGTGTTCCTTCAAGCGAGCGTGCCAAGATGATTTGGGAAGCACACTACAGTCGGGCTGTTGGGCGTTTCGGGGTCGAGAAAACAGTGGCAGTACTGCAAAATTATTTCTATTGGCCGAATCTTCGACAGGATGTTGGGAAGTACATCAGATCATGTACTGCCTGTGCCATTGCCAAACCGACCATTAAGAAGCACAGCCTCTATACCCCGTTGCCTACCCCTAGTCGACCTTGGGAATCCATCTCCATGGATTTCATGTCAGGCCTTCCTTCCACTAAGCATGGAAATGACTGTGTTTTTGTGGTCGTCGACAGGTTCTCGAAGATGGCCATTATGATGGCCTGCAAGAAGAATATCACAGCAGAAGCCACTGCTAAACTCTTCTTTGAACGAGTGTGGGTGCACTTTGGGATCCCACAGTCTATCATCTCAGATCGGGACAGTCGGTTTCTCAGCACATTTTGGTCCAGTCTCTGGTCAATGCTGGACACCAAACTCACGAAGTCCACAACCTTCCATCCTCAAACTGATGGCGAGACAGAGGTTGTCAATAGGATGATTGTGCACATTCTGCGCATGTATAACTCAAAGCATCCACGCACATGGGATGAGAGCCTCCCCTATGTTCAGCACAGCTACAACCGAGCTCTTCACAGCTCCACTGGCCATAGCCTTTTTCAGGTGGGTTTGGGATTCCAGCCACTATGCCCCATTGATGTGGCCATGCCACTTGCAGCTACTCACATGAATTCAACTCATGTCCAGTCCGAAACAGATAAGGCCACCAGCTTCATTGAGCGCATCCAACATATTCGCCAGCAGGTCCATGAAATTCTTGAGAAATCAAATGCCAAGTACAAGCAGCGACATGATCAACACCGGGTGCCACACAAGTTTCAGGTGGGCGACAAAGTCTGGTTGCATTTGCAAAAGGAACGCCTCACTGGAGCCTATCGGAAATTGAGACCACTCCGATATGGTCCTTACACCATTACTAAGGCTATGGGAGACAATGCATTTGAGCTGAGCATTCCCCCATTCCTTGGCCTGCACCCAGTGCTCAATGTGGACCGCCTTCGGCCATACTTTCCACCATTGCTAGACACATCCGACATTGCAGAACAGCTCAAACCCACATAATTAAATCCAGATTGCATGGAACGAGCTGCAACTGATCGGATCATGGACACACAGATCAAGAACACTCGCCAATAGAATATCCAACTGTATCGAGTTGTCAAAGCAGGCCAACTCCTTCAGCAGGGCAAGTGGCTCACCAGGGAACAAGTTCAGCAAAAGTTTCCTCATCTCATGGAGGAGTTGAACGCAATGGGGACCATTGCTTCCTAAGGGGGGAGGAATGATCCAGGTGGATATTGGTGGCCACCTGCCAAGTCCACCTGGACCCCCACCATTGTCTTTCTCAGCATTTTCAGTTTCCTTAATTGTAGCACAACTTACTATTTTTAGCAGTTTTTTGGGTCCTGAACTTCCGGAGCCGTTTTGAGGCCCTAAACGACGTTTTTTGGGGAATCGGTCCATGGAATGGACCGATGTTGCCCGTTCCAACAATGGTAGTACTCGGATAGATCTTTCTAACGAGCTATTGTATGCGTCAAACGGAGATCATATGCCAAAGTTACGACCCCGGGAAGTTGATGTACCAATTTACCCCAAACGGGGCCCACAGTTTTGGCGTTTCATCTCCTAGGGTTAGGTTTTGGAATGTTAAGGGTTTTCCATTGTGTCTCAACAATAAATAGGCCTTTGAGCCTCATTGTAACACAGTTCAGAGGCATGTAGCCATCACATCTCTTCTCATAGATAAGCTACCATCGCCCTAGCTGGTTTATTTCCATTTCTAGTTGTAAGCATATTTCAGTATTTTCCATTAATGAAATGAAGTATTATTTCCGCTGCATCTTTGTGTATATGGTTATCTCTGTAATTTGTTGCGTTCCTGTTTAAATCCAGATCAGTTTTGGCATACATCCCTTTAGTAAAGAATTAAATTAACATTTAATTTTCAAATGTTCACCATATTTTACTTCATTCAATTGTGGCTTTCACGTTGGCATTGCACAATTATATTTACAAATATAGGGGTGAAATAAAAGGTTTGTTATAGAGGCATGTAAATGTAAATGGGTTAAAAGATCAAGAACATTGTAATTATATTTTAATAACTATTAATGAAGACGTGGAGCCTTGATACAAACCATGAGAGAAGAGTGAAGCCAACAAAAGGGATTTATGGAATTAATCATTTCCAATAAATTATTTGATTGAGCTCAATATTCAAAAAGTATAAGATTATCAACTTTCCCAAGAAAATATATAATAGGAAGGATGTGGTAGTAACTTCTATTCTTATTGATGTAGTTGGGTTGTACCCCAATTTTCTTATCAAAGGTATGGGAAGAGTATCATTCAAAGACTTATGGGTTCTAACTAGAAGCTTTTGATTTAACGACTATTCACAAATCTGACACAAAATCCATCAAAGAATACAAAAAAAAAATGTGAAAGAAAAAAGAAGGGGGGGGGGGGGGGGGGGGTTCTGGGGGGTGGGACGCGGGGGGGTTGGAGTTGGTTACAAGAATTCACAAGCAAGGGTAAGTGTGCAAGAGATAGTGAGAGAGTAGGGTGCACATCTACGAGTAGTTGAAGAGGAGGTTCTTATGTAGAAAGGAAACATGTGATATAGAGAAACTGTGGAAAGAGAAATTCAGACACATGAGGGTTCTTAGACTATGCTTTAAACACAAGGTAGTGGAAAGCCTTCTAAGACACAAAAACCTATGTGTAATTGTGATTCACCTGATTTTGTGAGAGAAGCTAGTGTTGATTTTTTTAACATGAGCTATAAGGCTAGTAAATATTGGGTAATTTGTCTAATACAAGCATTAATAAAGGGGAATTTCCAAGGAACTGTAGATCGGAGAAGGACTCCCCTTGTGATATGCAAGTCCATCGTGGCAACACTATGAATGATAATGGGCATTGAATCAATAGGTTGAAAGACAATTTTATTAATTTATGTGTGGATGAAGGAGAATGGCCTTCATGCTTACACCATTAGTATCCTAAAAGAGCTCTTCCCTCTAGGATCTTGCTCTGCAAAAACAACTGAGAAACCACATATAACATTTGAGAAAACTCCTTTCTTAGTGGTATTTAAAGAGAATTGATTAGTTTAAATTGATGAAGGATAATAGCCTTAATGGCTCAACCCTCTAACGAATGAGTAAGAATTTCCTCATGGATTCGTGTTCTGACTTAGGGGTGGCTAGTTGTAAAGGATAAAATAGAAAAACGAGCCTATGGTTGGGTGGAAAGTGGCTCACCCTTCATTAGTTGTATGTAGCATTTGTGTATTGATCAGATAAGTGCCTTTGTGAACTTTAAATATTTGATGCAAATCATGCTCATGTAAATAAAAATGATTTTGATAAAACTATGTATATTTATGTTCTTGCTTGTTGAATGGATATTTTGGCCTATGTGATAGATGATTTTGGTATGAAGTGGTAAATCTAGCTCAGATGAATTTGTAATATTCATATGCCTTCTTGTTGATATCAATGTTCTCTTATGATGTGTTTTCATGATTTTGAGCATGGGATTAAGAGATACTTAGTCTTGGTTATATTAAATTTTTAGGGTTGTAATACGCCCTTTGTCAATTAAGATGTTATGGACAAGAAGACAAGGGATGTTAACCCCTCGTCCTCTTGGACAACCTTAGTGAGTCTCAACCAAAGGATCATGGTATCCTCTAGATAGGCCAAAGAAGCTCTAAATATATTCTTATAATCAGAGGGCCCTATTAGTGATGTGGATGTAGATGCAAGAATAAAATCCTTGATTGTAAAGTGATGACTCGAGGGAAAGATTCTACACATAACATATGATGTAAAGTGTTAAAGAGTTCACTAAAGGACTCTTGAAATTGTTGAAAGTTTTTTGAATGAGTTGAAGTGGGTCGGTATGACCGTTTAAGTAAAGGTATGTTACATTTACTAGGCCATCTATGGGACTAAATAACTATGTTCATCCTTGTTTGGACTGTTGTGTGATTGAACATTTCCCTATTGACTATTTTGGGGTAAGAAGACTTGGAGGTGTTCTCAAGTTTGTACTTTAGAAGGATTGTGTTCCTTGTGAAGGTAGGTCCTAATGTTGGCTTTCAATTTGTATTGTATTTGGTCTATAAGCGAGTGATATTCAATTTAGGAGACAGTGAGAAGTTTCACTTAGATGGGGGTAAATTATGAATAGTGACCTCATTTGACTCCTTAAAAGAAAAACCTAGTAAAAGGTTTTGGAGTAAAGGATTGTTGGATGCCTTCATAGGATAGTTATGTTTTTTGTATCATTAGAAGTCCTTTTGGACAGTTCCTTCCCTAATGGGATCATAAATTAATCCCTAAAATAGGCTAAGAAACTCTATTAGTAGCCTAAATTTCCTTGGAATTTCACAAATTGATTTTGAAAATTTGGGGATTGGAGGTTTTAGAATTAGCCCCTAGTCACATGGGCCAACAAGGGCCATGACCGAGAGATTAGATGCAAAGGGGGATTAAGTGTGGAAGTATAATGCCAAAACTAGCCTTAATTCATAAGGAGCAACATTGAGCTCTCTTGTGTGGCTCAATGATCGCTTAATCGGACCGAAACAAATCAAATGGGAAACATCTTATGTATGTTGGTGGCCCAATGGATTAGTTAATGGGGATGTCTATTGGAAAAATGGTGGAATTCCATTAGTTTAAAATCCATCAATCAAACCAAGAAAATGGATGAGATTTGAAATTTGTTAACTGTAGCAAACAGGAATCAGAATTTTTCAAGTGATAGACAATTGGAGGCTATCAAGGAGAAAAATTATATGCATCCAGAAAAAGCCTAAAGAGGGATTTACTCAAAAGCACAAAAGAAAATGCTAAAGCAGTAGACCACATGGGAATTACATGGAGTCCATGTGAGCACTCTTGGACCCTATGCGTAAGCGAGTGATAATGTGGCATGATGATGTGTCATGCTAACATGGCATGAAGGACAAGTTTTGGGTGATGTAGCATGCTAACATATTAATGATTTTCAATGTTAAAATGGCATTATGATGTGGTTAGTGGTGGTACAAAGTATTTTTCATGGTAGCCAGCATGTCACCTATCATGGTAGATGACATGGAATCTAAAAATCCAAATTTTTATGAGATGGGGTTTTTTGGGTTTTTCAAAATCTAAATGAATCTAGAAAAGTTCAAAACCTGTATATGAAAATGAGCAAGAGTCTGGCTGGGTTGTGTTATATTCTTTCCACTACTAGCTCCCTAGTTAACCAGGGGTTAGAGGGGGGGCGGAGCCCCCCCTTCATTGAGCAGCAAGGGGATCATGGGGGGGCGGTGGCCCCCCTTGACTAGGGGGTTTGAGGGGGGCGGGTAGCCCCCCTCTACGGGGTCTGAGGCAACACCTCGGGGGAAAAAAATTTGGACTTTATATTAGGTGGGGCGAACCTACCTATGGTTTTGTGCATGGCTTTGGATGCGATGGTTTTCAGTCCATGGTATTGGATGCTTAGGCATGTATATATATGTATTGTAACATTGAAAGGAACATAATGAAAAATCAATCTGGTAGTCCCGGTTTTGGGATCCAGGGGAAAATCTGTATGTATATGTGTTTTATGTGTTATGCTCTCGCATTGTTTATTTTCTGTGTTTTAGAATTTGTATGCAGGTAATTTTTGTACGGGGTTAAAACCTACAGTGTGGACCTAGGTTGAAATGGTAGGTGCTAACATGGATCAGAGGCATGGCACCAGCCTTGTGGAAGTAACATGGATGGAAAAAGTTTTGAATAGTGAAGATCTAGAAATCTTGAATTTCAGCTGAATGGGACTTTTAGATTTCCTAGATTTGAATGTTGACCTAGTTGACTAAGAATTTTCCCAAATCCAGATGAATATAAAAGTTTTGAAATTTATAGATGGATCTAGAAGTTTGAAAACCCATATTAGTGGAGATATGGGACTTTGGATAAAGGGGACCAATGAAAAATCCTAGATCTAGATGAGAGTGGTAGGCTGACATGTCAAGTGAGAACTTGGCCCTATGTCGCGGTAACACATGGGTATGGACAACCACATGTTATTCATGTGTTCATTGATGTGTCATTGTATGATGGAGACACATAGGAAAAAGGAATGACGTGTTTTCCATGTGTCATTAGTAAGGATGTCGATATGATGCTCTGAAGGTGAATCTTCAAATGGGCATAACTTTGTGTCTAGAGCTCAGATTGTGATGAAATTTATATTGTTGGAAAGATATTGATGAGTAAAAGATTATGGTGTTATCATAAAATAAAATTAAGAGGTTGGTTCTAAACACCCCATTCCCTTAAAAGGCCTTGAGGGGCCTTGATGGCATTACAAAGTGATATCAGAGCAATGGTTTAAACACTAGGCCTAGAGAGCTGTAGATGCACCATAAAGATGATTTTTTAGCTATGATACCAAAGTTGTATCATAGTTTTGGTTCAAACACTAGGCCTAAAGGACCATAGACATACCACAAAGATGGGTTTGGAGAAAGATAGAGATTGGAGCAGCTAGATAAAGGAAATTTTCTCTCTTATAAAAGAGAGTCATGCTTGGAGAAAGGTTATTTAAAGAATGTTGTTTTAAGGAATATATATCTTATGAATGATGTTTTTTTTTTTTTAGTTGTGGTTCACGGACACTGTGGTCATCAGGTGGCCACTACATCCACAGAAAAATCTGGGTTGATCGATCCCAAAGGGAATCTAGCCCCATGGCCAACAACATGGCCTAATCCCAAGGGCTTCGGGGAGAATGGACCCTGTGACCTCCCGAACGGTGAGGCACTAATTTGACCAACTGAGCTATCCCTTGGGGCTTATATCTTATGAATGATGTTAATATGGGGATCAAAAAGGTATAACTAAAGATGAAAAGTGAAATGAATGCACTTTTATGCATGTTAAATATATATGGTATGTGTATGTTGGACACATCTCCTGAATGGAAAGGCAATGTGCCTTGAAGTAAACAAATGTGGTTAATGAAAGGAAATGAGCGTTGTAAGAAATTTTTTAAGTTAGACTTAATTTATTTTGAAGAATTCTTTAATAAATTGAATACTAACTAAGGTTTGAGTGTGACTTTTAGTTGCAATAGTCTTCAATTTCAAGCCATAATAGGCCAATGAATATCTTTCCAACGCAACAAGATGCGTTGGAATTAAATTCTTTTAATAAAATAATAGTGGCATGTTGTTTCAACACATAAGAAGACATACAACAATAAGGAAGGAAGGCTCAGTAGAATGGAAAAATACAATGTGGATAAAACTTCACGCATTAAGAATGATAAATTAGATAAGAGGAAAGTTGTTAGAACCCCTCTAGATTTGGTAGAAACATCAATAAGCTTAAAGGTTGAGCTTGAGAGTTGCAAAGATATTCATAAGAAAGTCATCAAGGCCCGAAGAAGTGTTAGGCCACAAATATGCTTATTTTTCCATCGCACAATACCACTATTTCATAACCTAAATTCCAACATTTTTAGCTCATTTCATACAGTAATTTCACAACTTGCCACCAATTCACGTCTTACACTTTGTGGTTAAATATCATTAATTTTATTGAATTTCCAATGATTAGAGATTATTTTTCCATGATTTTCTAATCAGGGTTTTTCTAAGTTCATTTGTCACAAGGTTCCATTGTCGAAATTCCTCACAAGTCAATTAAACTAGCTGCTACAGGTTAAGTACGGAATGCAGAATTCCTATAGGTGAAAATATCAAATTTTTATCAAATGGAGAATAATATTGAGATTCCGACACATGGGTTTTTTCGTAGTAGCCTGATTCATGTACCAAGAAACTGTTTGTCAAAATTCTTTACCATAAAGAAGTTATGATCAAGGGAATATTAAGTACAAAAATAGTGTCGAATGTCGAATTCTGGGTTTGACTACTTCGGCCATAGCTACGTGGAGGACCACAATTTGATGAATTTATTTATGCTAAACATGGAAATAGTTCCTCCATCCATGCAATGATCAGGATGAACCCAACCATCACCCATTCGAAGGCTCTCCAGAAGATTGCATGCAGCCTCCTTTAGCCTACTGTTGTATTTTCTTTTGATAGTCAAATAGTTATGCTTTGTTTTCATCGATAGCTCTGTATAAAGCCGATTCTCTGCATGTATGCTGGGAAGAGAAATGAGAAGATGGTATTTCTGTAAGAAGTTTTATCTCAGACAATATTGGCATATGACATTGGCACTTATTTTTGAATCTTAATACAAAACTTGATTCGACAATAATCTATGTGAGTATTATGGTTCCATTCAGTTTTTAATCGCATTGAATTAACTTAAACTTGCTCCAGGAGTGGCAAGGGCCCACCACCACCTGGAAACAAGTTCTATAGCTTGTTTAAATCATAGGATTTGTATGCAAAGTGTGAGTTTCATCGAATGAATTGTTGTGTGAAATCCAGAATCATTTATGTACTTAAAACTTTGTTTTTACATCTTAGTTAAATATCATAAGAATTCATTCCTCAAATGTTCAGGACTGGTAAGAGCTATATTAGATCATGATGCTTGAAATATAAATGATTTCTTTCGGGAATGCAGACTGTGGAAAATAATTTCGATCTGGAAGTGACTTAAGCATTGATTGCCATAAGCCGAGAATGAAATAGATTTATGCTCTGTTTGTCTTTCGAAATTTCCAATGTTATGTTGCTATGAGGAACATTTAAAATACAAAACTAAATACTTGATTGATTCTGGAGTTAGTTTGTTTAAGAGTGAGGTTGAGTCAAATTGAATATTTCTTGAAAGTTTGGTTATTGTAGTTATGACTTAGAGCCGGATTTGATTTTGAACTAAACATGTTGATGCTGTTAGTGTGGGAAATCGAGTGCGAGTTGTGTGTAGTTCTTTTGGAACAATTGTAAAACAGAGTGTTCATGACCCGGGATTTAGCTTAGCAAGTCAATTCCTTTTTGTTTGAAGCCTTCCTGTTTTCCATAGCATAAGAGACATTAGCTGAACATTGCTTTTTAGAATAAATTTGAGTGTGAATTTGATTTCGCAATAGATAGGCTTCAAATTGAAGATTTTTGAAGTAATGAATTGCAAGTTATTTGTAATCGGTTTCGTTTAGATGAATAAGATATTTCATTAGTTCCTCTTTTGTAAGTATAGGATTGCATTTGCAGTTTAGATAGGTGTTATTTTCTCTTTTGTTTACATTCCTTTTGCGCAATCATTTATCTTTTGTTTACATTCTAATCAATAGGATTGATATCATAGTTCAGTTTAAAACAATCGTTAGATTATTTGAATGATGATTGATATTCTTTTGCAATAGAAATTCGTGTTGCTTGAGCATGTTATTTTGTCAATTGATTAGTTTTAAACTAGAACTAACATTATGTACTTGAAAAACAAGCTTATTTCTTACTCTACTTTAGGTTAGATGCTGTGATCCCGTGTTATCTGCGCTTGTGCCTCAAAGCTTACGAGTCCTGGATTGATGATTTAATGTTGGAATTATAAAACATATAATTTCCCCAACAAGAAGAAAATTGAAATAAATGCAATTCTAATACAAATCATATCATATCTACAAAGGGAGAGGTAACATGGATTAGCTAAAAATGTGGATAAGCTTCAATAAAAGAGTATCCTAAGCCAATTGAAATTCAAAAATGTACGCCAGCTACTAGCTAGACAAGGAAAATATCTTCAAGGAAGAGGCATAGGAGTATCAGGAAAGACACACCTAGTTCTTGGATATAATGTTGGCATTGATGGCATCTAGTGTCATTGATGTCAAAGGGGGATTTTAAGAAAGAAATAGTATCATTAATGAATCAAAGGAAGCAGTATGATAGTTCGATCTATTGAGGACTATCATCAAATGACGTCAAAATATCCTGAAGTTTATTAAGTTTTTGTTGAAGTTATGATGAATCTATGGATCATATGGTTGGATAGGCCTCTCTGAGACCTTTCCAATGGTATATCACACTTAGTCAAACTCCTCTCGGATAAGAATATATGACAATTTAAGTTGACAACTACATTGAGGGGAAAAACACTAAATTTATTATAAAAACCACAAATATGTTAAAACTCACACAAGTCTCATGGAAAATATTAGTTTCTTGGGGGTTAGATGGGCATGTATTTTAACATGTTAAAATTTTCACATGTTTGTATGGATCCGACAGATCAAATGGTTGGATGTCATGATGAAATGATAGATGGTGCTCTAACATGTGTGAGTGTTAATGACTTGTGTAACCCCATAGGAATAACACATGAGCGTTGTGATGACATCAATAGATGACTTGGACCAACAATAGCATGGCACATCAGCTTAATTACATTATCAAATGACTCTAAAGGGTGATGTGGTAGTACATATGGCTTCCATGTTGCAAGTTTAAATGGCAATTTTGAGTGGCCAATTATCAATTTTGTAGGTGACACATGGCACCATTCACAGGGAACCATGTTTCATGTTGAATTCGTGTTAAAATCACCACATGGCCAACCAATTACCCCCTAAGGCCAGGTAATATGGCATAAATGGTCGGCCCTAGGTGACCATGGGTCATTTCATAAAAATCAATTCATATGGAGTGCTTGTATGGTTGACACCAAGGTCCAACCAACGAGTTGATCATGTATATATACATAGCCCCGCCATATCATGGAGATATAGAACTAAAAATTGAATTCAAATAACATGATTTAGTTGGTTTGATTTGTGGCAATGTGGTTTACGTAGTTCATTTGCACTGTGGTTTACGTTGGCTTGTTGTACTGAGGCTCTATGGTTTGTGTGGTGTTGTGGTTTATGTTGGTTCGATTGGCTCTATGGTCAGCATGGTTCTTTGGCTTTGTGGCACTATGCCTTACGGTGATTCACATATATGTGAATTGGTGGCATTGTGGTTTACATTGGTTCGCAACTTTGTGGCTCTATGGTGTTGAGGTTTACATTAGTTCTCGGCTTCGTGGCTCAATTTTGCTATGGTTTACATTGGTTCGGTGGTCTACGTGGCCCATGGCTCTATGGCTATATGGCACAATGGTTTGCATTAGTTTTTTGGATTTGTGGTTTGTTTCGGTACATTGGCTCTTTTGGCTCTGTGACATTATGGTTTTCATTGGTCCATTGGATTTATTGGTAGTGTGGTTCATATTTCCTTTGTTGGCTCTGTGACACCGTGGTTTGTGTCAATCTGTTGGCTCTATGACATTATGGTTTTCATTGGCCCATTGGCTTCGTTGGATCCATGTCTTATATTGGTATGTTAAATCTATAACATTGTGGTTTGCATTAGTCTATTGGCTATGTGGTTTTCAAAAGCATGTGGTTCAAGTTTGTGAAGGCTTCGTTTTTGTGGACAAGCATATGGGTCAAAAATAAAATAGCTGAGAGCCATAAGACAACATGATAAGTTGGGTAACCTGACTTGTTGTCGGTACTAGTTCGTATGCAGAAGGTCAAGGGTTCAACCCTCAGACAACTCGACTTATTTATTTTTTAAATAGGGTTATTGGTGTGTGGGAAATGATTGATTTGTAGAATAGTTAAAGTGTCTTATAGAACCCATAAAGTTTCATTTTGTATAACACGCCTGGAATTTTCTATTATATCGAACGATTAATTTTTATATAGTTTTATATGGTCTTTTGGAATTATTTTGAAGCCAATTGAATTCCAGAAAAGGGGAAATTACTGAAATTTAGTTTTGATCTTTCCAGGGGCTATGAATATTCATGAAGATGCATTTTTTATATTGGAAAGCTATATTTTTCATTTTGGGGCTTATGAACAGGTTTTGAGGTATATGAGAAGGTGTAGTATGTATGATCCAAATGGGATCTAGAAAAGATGTTATGATACCACATTGGTGAACAGGTTGTTATGATGAGTAAGTTGATTGATGAGTAGGGTATGATAGCATTGGTAGTATCTTTATGAGGATTTTATCATACCTTGATGAACAAGCTTGTGAAAAAAGTGGTATAATCAATTTCTGAAGACTTATATTATTTGTGATGCTTGTGGCTCCAGTCTGAAATATTGTGAAAAGTGGTCAATAATAGGTTAAAGAAGGAGTTGGGCACCTCCATCGAGGTTGGTTCCTTAACAAGTTGTTGCCTACATCATTAAAAGGTTGGTTCCTCAATATTATTATTGCCTACATCATTCAAAGGTTGGTGCCTCAATTAGGTTGTTGTCGGCAATAAGTTGGTGCTTGCATCATTTCGAGGTTGGTGCCTCAATCAAGTTGTAGCCTAAAGAAATTTTATGATTTTTCTTTTCAAGGGATGGGTGTCTCCTTTTGGTTGGTGCCAATAAACATTGTAAATTGAATATTGAATATTGAAGATTGAAGAGAAGAATATTTGTTGTTTTCTCCTGCAAGGGTTTCCACATAAAAGTTGGTGTTCTCATGTGTTGATGTGATGATTATTATTTGATGCACAATTTCAATATCTATTATGATTTATTTTATTTACTGATGCGCCATTACATATTCGGTTGTTAATGAAATGGTTTTGAAAGGTTGAATTTTCCATTACACTAATTCAACCCCCCTCCCCCACCCTCATCTTAATGTACTCTCTAGTCTAACAATTTGTATCAAAGTGGGTTCCTTTAGTAACAATTAATCACTAGAAGGTTGATCTCAAGAAAGATGACCTCTATGAGATCATCAAGCAAGCCTCCTCTACTTTATGAAACAAACTTGTCTTTCTAGAAGATAAGAATGGAAACCTACCTCATATACTTGGGAGTTGATGCTTGGGTAGTTGTAGACAATAATTATCAATTTCTTGATACTTCACCCATGGATGTTGATTTTAAGGCTTTCTATACATCCAATGCAATAGCTAAACATGCCATTTTGAGTGGTTTATTAGATATTGAATTTGTCAAAGTAATGCATTGCAAGTCAGCCCATGATTTATGGAACAAGCTCAAAAATTGTTATGAAGGGGACAAGAAGGTGAAGAAACACAAGCTACAATCTTATAGGGATCAATTTGAAAGTTTGAAAATGGAAGAGGATGATAATATTTCTTCATGCTTTCTCAGAGTAGACGATGTTGTCAACTCTACCATACGTCTTAGTGAAAAATTCAAGTATGATGTTATTGCTTGAAAAATATTGAGATCTCTTCCTTCAAGATTCAATCCCAAGGTATCATCCCTTGAATATATATCAGACATGGATAAGTTGAACATGGATATGCTTCATGGAACAGTCTTAGCATATGAACTAAGGATAGAGAAGGAAAAGTTGGGAATAAAAAAAACATCATTTAAAGTAACCAAAGAAGGAATAAAGCACATGAATCAAGAAGACTCCAATCATGAATCTGAGGAAGAGGAAGCCAATTTCATCATAAAGTTAAAGAAGGGAACTGGAAAGTTTAAAGGTAAGATTCATTATAAATGCTTTGAATGTGGAAGAATAAGACACTAGGCTTCTTAATGTCGTTATTCAAAAATGAATTATAATGATGATGAGGTGAGATTCAAGTCCAAGGATCAAAAGAAAAAACGAAATGCCAAAAAGGAAAACTTCTTCTCAAAAGAAGTGATTACGAAAGTAATGAAAATGTGATTGATGATGAAAGAGTTGAGATAATGTTCTTCGTTGCAGCAAAAGATTTGAAGTAGAAATAGATTTTGAAGGAGAACTCATAAGTGCATTGAAAGAAATAAAAACTCTTACGAATATGGTGGGTCAAATTGAGCAGCAACTACAAGATAGAGATTGAGATGTAGATTTTGTTATCTCTCTCAAGGTCAAGCTAGAAGAAGCCAAAAGGATAAATGAGTTCTTGTTAGATTAGTTGAATAAAAAAGAAGAAATTTGTGAAAAAATAGAAGTTGTGCTTTTGAAAGAAGAACTGGAGCAACTCAAAGAAAACTTAAAGCTTCACAAATGGTTTGAGCCTCTAGATCACATCCTCAACATCTAAAGATCTCCTCTCATCAAAATAGGCCTTGGTTATTAGGAATATTGCGGGACATCTATAGATAAATACCTCTTATTAAAGAACATAAAATGGAGAATCGCGTAAGATTCATGCTCAAACATTCATTATTTCCAACAAAAACGCATTTGAAGATCCCAAGTAGGTGATGAATTAGCCCAAACATGTTCATTTTAGCATATCAGGTGACTCTCAAAAACGCATCAAAAATTAGTAAGACAAATCTAGCTCAAGTAGGGAGAATTAGAATGAAAGTATAAGGCCCCCCATAAAAAAAAACTTCTCAAGGGTCCAGAAGTAGAAATGGAATACAAATAAAGAATTAGGAAAGAGATGAATCTCTTTCAAGGAACAACTTCAGAAGATATATCTCATCAAGACAAATTCATGCATCCAGGTATCAAAATATGTTTTTTTGTCATTGTTTCTATGCATAGAATTTTGACACAAAGCAAGGGATTACAAAACTTATGATGATTATGTCTGGTATAGAAGATGAGATCAAATTTCTAGGCTCGGATATGTGGGCAATCAAATTACAAGTTATGATAATAGGTCATATGGGTCATTTCCACAAATATTCAGGCCCAATATAGAGTGTTATGTGTCATAATGAAGGACACATAGCACGTGACTACAAAATCAATTTGATATGGAACAAGGGAGAGGGTCTCTTTATTAACTCGAGAATGAACACCATGAAGTGGAGAATGAAACAAGATGAACCAAGGTTAGATATGTTCTCTCAGATCTAATTCGATGGTGAAGGCTTCTTCAAGAATGTAATTGTTTGAAATAAAACTTGAAGAATCAAGATTATGCAGGTAGGATGATCATTAGTAGGAAAGATGTCATTAATAAAAGAGATAAAGGTGACCAAGAAAATCATTTTGCACATATATAGAAAGTAAGTATGATGAAGAGTCGATACTTGAACTTGGAACTGGGGGATCATGGCTAGGGTTGTTGCTCCAGGTTTTCATGTCGCCACCGCAATGCACACCAGAGATGGGGGCCGCGCAGGAACCCCCACAGCAGATCGACGTTTGGACACCTCCTCCTCCCGCATCAAGGAAATCGATCCAATCAGCCAGTCGTAAAGGCAGTGTGGCTGATTCAATCAACGAGGGAGAGGTTATGGGATGTGCTGCCTGAGGCATTCCAGCACTCATTTGAACAGGCGGGAGTGCGTGCCAATGAACGGAAGATGGGTGTAGCGACCTTAGCTATAGCGGCCATGAGCCCGGAGACCCGAATTTTCCAACCGCAGATAAATACTCTTGTCAGAGTGGATGGATCTCTGAAAAATGCTCCCTATAAGTTAGATCTGAAGAGACCAAGGCATAGACTAGATCCAAAACTAAATGGTGCATTTGGGTTCACAGAGGAATTGCCCGATCCAATCGAGCGAGGCCTCACAAAGAACATCCACTCTGCATGGATGAAGATCTGATACAGATCTTCATCAAACTGATAGGGGGCAAACATTACTGCATGCGGCTTAGCAAGGGGTCGAGTATCCAAGCTTTAAAGAAGGAAATCTAGATTCAACTTGGAACCCCAACAAAATACCAAAACCTGATATATTCAGGGCATAGTCTGCAGGATAACCAAACACTCCAGCACTACGGCATCATCAAAGATTCAACAATCATTCTAAATCTCCGACTGCGCGGTGGATGTAATGGAACCAACTCAAAAAATACAGGTTCCTTTCGGGATGCAGTCAAAGGAAAGGAAAAAAATGCAAAATAAATCAGCACCACCACCAGAGCTACCAGGCCCCTATATTGTGGAACAAAAACCGGAATCTCCAACGCTTCAAGTATCTTTGTCGGAGGTAACTAATCTACACACATATCTATCCAAAAATGTTGTTATTTGCAGATTTAATGGGTTCTGGCCAAAATCAGATGCTCTGCATCAATGGATCTTTTCACAATGGACATCTAACTATGAGATTTACCTTTGCCCAAAGGGGTTTTTTATTGTTAGATTTAACACAGAGCAGGAAAGAGATAGCATTATCAATCAAGGGCCTTGTTTTTGGGGCAGTGCTGGCCTCTTCACCACCCCCTGGTTTCCTGATTTTAATGCCAATATAATGAAAGTCTCAACAATGCTAGTTTGGGTAAGGCTTCATAGTCTTCCTCTACATTTTTGGCATCACAAAGTTCTAATAGCCATTGGTAATTCCCTGGGGAAATTCCTAAAAATGGATGAAGATAGAGCTATTAGGGGAATATTCACATTTTCCAGGATATGTGTAGAAGTGGACCTGAGTCAGTGGCTACCAGATCACATCACTTTGAACTTCAATAATTCTCTGTGGACACAACCACTTGACTACGAGAATACAGCATTCAGATGTCGCGGTTGCATGCAAACAGGGCACCTCCAATATTCCTGCCCACTGGCTCGAAAGGACCCCAAAAGGAACAAGAAACAACAAAAAAATCCCAAAGGATGGCAGCATACCGGCCCATTGGAAGAAGAGGACATGAACACAGATCCTACAGAGAACCAGACAGAACCTGATACACAAATGGGACAGAAATATACACAGGAAGAGAATTCCCCAGTTACTCAACTAGGGCCACTCATATCAAAACAGCAACAAGAAACACATCTAGAAGTAAGCGGCATCAAACGAACTCATGGATCTGAGGGCTCGGAATCTGACAAAGAACTTCCATTGATCACAATGGAAAACCAGCTAGCTATTATTGCACCTACCCCTAACTCCGGAGGTTGGCGACAACTTGAGAAGAAGAAGGGCAGAAAATTATAGGCTAGTTGGAATTTATTCTTTTTCTCTTTTTTTCTTTTGATTCCTGTCATTACAGGAACAACTATCTGCATATGCTCAAACATCTACAAAATGTAATTTTTTCATATGAATAAAATTACGACTTTTTTCTATGGGAAAAAAGAAAGAAAGGAAGTATGACCATTTTACAGAAGAAAGTTGAGTATTTCATATTGGGCCTCTTATTGCTGATCAGAGGATTTGTATATTAGATATTACAAGAAGAAATGGATCACAATTTTTTGTCAAGGATTATGGGCGTGTCCTCCAACCTTTGATAGGAGCAAGATGTTATAGCAAGAAGTATTCATGAGAAGAGAAGTTATTTGACATGGGAGATTCACTTAAAAAGGAAGCATATTCTCAGGGGGGGGGAATTCTTTTACAAGAAGATTGGGTCTGGAGGAAGATTTAGGAACAATTATGTAGCATGGAGAACCAGTTACCACATAAGCAATCATCCTAATAATGTCCCTTTTCCATTCATATAAAAGGGGGAGAGAAATCATACATTAAAGAAATAAGAGGTATTTGAAAGAGAAAGTAAGAATTGAAGTAATTGGAGGACTTTGGAAAAGAAAGCAGACTTTTCCCAACAGCATGATAGGGGTGGTTCCCAACAACATGTCACAGGGAGTCCAGTTCATTGCCATCAATGACCATCAATGTCTGGTGGTGCTTCCAACAATGAAAAGGGGAGATATGTTGGAAATAATGTTATCATTTATGACAACCAATGTCATTAATATCAAAGCGGAAGTCTAAGGAAGCAATAGTATCATTAAAGAATCAAATGAAGCAGTATGATAGTCCAATCTCTTAAGGACTATCATCAAATGATGTAAAAATAACCTCAAGTTTATTAATTTTTTGTTGAAACTATGATGCCCAAATGAATCTATGGACCATATGGTTGGATATTCCTCTTGGATACCTTTCCAACAATATATCACACTTGGTCAAACTCCTCTCAGATGAGAAGATATGACAGTTTGAAATTGACAGCTACATTAAGAGAAATAACACCAAATTTATTATTAAAAAACCAAATTTGTTAACTCGCACAAGTCTCAGGATGGATCTTGGTTTCTTGGGAAATTTACAGGTGGATGGTGCCCAACATGCATGAATTTTAACATGTTAAACTTCGCACATGTTTGTATGGATTTGACGGATAAAATTGTTGGATGCTACGATGAACGATGCATGGTGCTCTAACTTGCACGAGTGTTGAGGATTGGTGTAACCCCGTAAGCATGACACATCAGCCCTATGATGATGTCAATAGATGACTTGGCCCAAGAACATCACAACATGTCAACTTGAAGATGTTAGAAAATGACTCGAAAGGGTGACATGGAAATATGTATGGTTGTCACATGGCAGGTTTAAATGGCAATTTTGAGTGTCCAATCAACATGTTTGTAAGTTACATGTGGTACCATGCATTGGGTTCCACATGTCATGATGATGTCATGTTGACATCACCATGTCGTTGACCAATGACCCCCTAAGGTCAGGTCATATGGCACAAAGGGTTGGGGCCAGGTGATCGTGGGTCGTTGCGTAAATATCAAGTCATATAGGGCAATTATATGGTCATTCCCAAAGTCAAACCAGTGGATTGAGCATGTATATATACATAACCCTGACATAGCATGGAGAACTCAAACTTGAACTTAAATAACACAAGTTGGTTGGTTGGAATTATGACACTGTCGTTTACATAGTTCATTGGCACTGTGGTTTCCGTTGGCTTATTGGAATTAAGGCTTTGTAGTTTACATTGGCTTTGTGGTCTGTGTGTGGCGTTGTGGTTTCATTCATTTGATTAGCTCTGTGGTTAGTGTGGTTCATTGCCTATGTGGCACTATGGTTTACATTGGTTCATAGCTCTATGGTTCGATGGAATTATGGTTTATCTTGGTTCGTATCTTTGTGGCTTTGTGGTGTTGTGTTTTATGTTGGTTCACATCTCTATGGCTTGATGGAATTGCGGTTTATATTGGTCCAGTGGTCCACGTGGCTCATGGCTCCATGGCACAGTGGTTCGCGTTAGTTTGTTGGTTGTATGGTTTGTATAAGTCCGTTAGCTTTGTTAGATTTTTGACATTGTGGTTTGCATTGGTATGTTGGCTATGTGGTTCATATTGGCTCTATTGGCTCTATGACATGGTGGTTTTCATTGGTCCATTGGCTCTATTGGCTCTATGACACTATGGTTTGTGTTGGCACATTGGATCTATTGGCTCTATGATTTGTATTGGTTCATTGGCTCTATGATACTATGGTTTGTGTTAGTCCATTGGCTCTATGGCTCCATGGTTTGCGAACATCTGTGCTTCAAGTCCATGAAGGGATTCATTTTTTTGAACATGAATATGGGTCAAAAATAAAATATCTAAGAGCCATATGACAACACAACAATTTTCATAGCCATATTGGTTGTTGGTACTGGTTTGTGCAGGAGGTCATCGGTTCAACCCCCAGACAACTCACCTTATTTTTTTTTTTAATAGGGTTATTGGAACGCCATAAATGATCGATTTATAGAGCAATTAAAGTGTTTTATAGAGCCTGTAAAGTGTCATTTTGTATAATGCATCTAAAAATTTCTATTTTAGCCAATGATTAATCTTTATATTGTTTTATATGGTTTTTTAGAATTATTTTGAAGCCAAATTGCATTTTGAAAAGGGGGAGATGACAAAAATTTAGTTGCAATCTTTATAGGGGTATGAAGATTCATTTCTAATGTTGTGAAGCTATATTTTTCATTTTGGGGCTTATGAACAAGTTTTAGGGTATATGAGTAGGTGTAGTTGTATGATCAAAACGAGATCCAGGAAAGATGTTATGATACTAGATTGATGAATAGGTTGTTATGATGAGAAAGTTGGTTTATGAATAGGGTATGATAGCATTAGCAGCAGCTTGATGAACAATTTATAATAACTTGGTGAACAAGGTTATGACAATAATGGTATGATCAATTTCTGAAGACATATTATTTGTGATGCTTTGGATCCAATGTGAAATATTGTGAAAAGTGGTCCACAATAGGTTGAAGAAGGAGGTTGGTGCCTCCACCGAGGTTGATTCATCAATAATGTTATTGCCTACATCATTCATAGGTTGGTGCCTCAATCAGGTTGCACATAATTCAAATGTTGGTGCCTCAATTAGATTGTTGCCTACAGCAAGTCAATGCCCCAATTAGATTGTAGACTAAAGCAAGTTGGTGCTTGAATTTTTAAGAGGATGGGTGTCTCCTTTTGGTTAGTGAAAGTAAACATTTTAAATTTAATTTAAGAGAAGAAGAGAAGAATACCATGGTTTTATCCCATAAGGGTTTCCACGTAAAAGTTGGTGTTCTCATGTGTTGATGTGATTATTGTTACTTAATGCACAATTTTATTCTCTATTATGATGTAGTTGTGAAACTAGGTTGGGTTTACTTAAGGAAAGGAAGAAAACACTTTTGAAAAGATTCCTTCCTAAGGAATTCAAAAAGGAAAGTTATCTGCCTTTGGTCATGACGTTAAGGAAGATGAAGGAGGCATGGAAAACTTTCTAAAATGATTAGAGATTTAAAATAAATCCTATGATAGGGTTGTGGAACTTGATAATAAATGATGATATTTATATAGTGTACATTAAGACAACTTGTATGCATAGGATTGCAAGGGGGAGGGTTCCCCTACACTATTAAGAAACATTAAGGTTTTTGAGCCTATTGAAGACTTTAAGAAACTTTCAATTAAACATTTTTTCATGCACTTAATATGCTAAGTTCTTAATGAATTTTCCAAGTTCCATTGTTGAGTAAATGCAAAGTTGCATAAGGGACTAGATTTAAATATTTAAGAATCAATCAAAGTGGACTTAACTAGGTTATAAGTTGAATAATATTGAGCTTGAAAATGCTTGATTGATTTTCGATACCTAAAATATATTGAAAATCAATGAATGAGTAAAATGAATTTGTTGTTGATTTAGAAATTTTGTGGCAATTGTTTTAATCAATTTACTAATAGTTGATGTGGGATGAAGTAGTCCATGGGAAAAGATGTAGATTGTTATCAGGAATTGGATATTAAAGACCACATTTTAGAAGTAGTATTTGAGGCAAAAGAAGTGCCTTTAGTCATCAAAATAACCTTAAGGACAATGACAACAGAATATTTTTCAAGGAAGAGTAAGAAAGGAGCCAGATGACTCCTTAAGAAATCATCAGTTGAGTATAAATGGTGATGGCAACAATGCAAATATGAAATAACACCCATGCTACAAATGTTGGTAAGTCAAATAACTTGGGTAAGAATTCTATTAGGTTTATTTTTCTTCTTTTAATATGTTTTCACTGCAAGGCATATATTGAATGAATACCAAGAGGAGCATGGTTAAGGCAGAAAACTGTCAATACATAAGATTTGGAAAATCTCTTATTAAATCTATGTAGTGTGTGTTATTATGATGAAAATAGTTAAATGAGCGAATGATGCACTCACTAATTAAGAATTTTATTTTAAGGGAATGCATTTAATGCTTGAGGCCAAGTGCATTGGCCAAAGTTCTTCTAGAATTAAATCAAATGGTTTACCATCAAGTGATGAGTTATGGTAAGCATAAACATATGAATTTCCTTAATGGATTTGAACATTCATGGAATGGCCAATATGTGAGTGCATGTTTAACAAATACTCAATATAATATGATTTTGGTAGTGTTTTTGTAGCTATGGAGTACCAAATACACCTTCCTTGGAGTTAGTTGTTTCCTACAAGGAGATCACAAGCAATTGGTTGTTGTTAGTGGACAAACATGGGTAAACAAAGCACTGTAAGTAATGAAAACAATGCATATATCAACTTCAAACTAAAAACTAAGAAATAAACACATAAACAATGCTCAATGGAGCAAACATATCAACAAAGTAATGGAAAAGGGTTCCCTTTATTGATTGTTGAATGTAGAAGAAATACAATAGATCAATTAAAGACACTTGGAGAAAATTATTTGAGCAATGGTGCTCAAAAATCCTGAACAAGGAGGTTCCTTTCATCAATCTCTTTTCAAGCTTCATCTCTCTCTCAAAGAAGAATGAAGACTCTCTCAATGATGAGATCCTCTTCTAAATTGAAATTATTGATTGCTTAGGGATAAATTTTGATAACATAACAATGATTTGCTTATTTGTGTTCTTGGCTATCCTAGAACTTGTATTTATAGAGTTTCTTAGACACTCCTCCTTCCCTGGGCTCATTAATTTAGTGGTTCACCTCATAAATGAGATGAGAGCTACCAATCCCTTGTCTTTAAGGCTTCTTAGGGCTCAAGGCTTGAATTTTTCATCCCCTCATGTCAAGATTTGGAGTGTTTCTCAAGCAAGTTTGTGGCCCGAGGTGTTGATAGGACGTTTCTGCAACCGTGCAGCTATCAAAGAAACAGTTGCGCGACTGCTAATTTTCGGTAATGGTGCACCCACGTAGTCCAATTTCTTAACTTGAACCTTAGGAAAGCTTTTGATTTTTGGTGTCCATGGTGTTTTCAGCTAGAAATGTCACCCTTATATGTGTTTATCACTGACTTTGAGTGTTTTTTAATGCGTACAGATGAGTGTGCAATTTCCATATGATTACAGTTTCCCCCTAATGTATGAGGTTAGTAACAAGTGTATAGCCGAAATACATCACTTTTTGTTGCTCTGACTGAGAGTCTTACCAACTTCTTGAGAGATAAAGTATCTTGTGGTGGAGATGAGTAGGGAAAATCCTTGACTTAGAATTAAAGATAACCTTGCTCTAAATAATTCTGAGATAAAAAATGTCTATACGAGGTCGGCATGTCCCATGTTTGTTATGATGACTAGTGACTAACTACTAGAATCATATAGGAAATTCTCTTGTCAAGTTAGCATTGATGTGGATGACTTGTTGATGGTTGATGATGATAATTATTGATGAGACCCAATATTGCAACAAGAATGTTACAACTCTCAAGGGTACCAACTTAAATTATAACCTCGGGGTTCGTAAAAACTTAAGAGTTGTCGACACTGTATGTGCATCATGATATTTGCCCTTCTTTCGTTGATCTGATGTAATGAAGTGAATATCATGAAATAAAACACTAACCTAATTTCAAAAATGGAAACATTAATCTACTTGTATAATGTAAATTAATACTCTAATTGCAGAATGTGGAATGTTGTTTTGAAAAAAGGAAATTTTATCTTTTCAACAATAATGCTTGTAATCGAAACCTTAAGGAAACATGAATTCAAGAATCAAGTCTAATCTACTTTGTATTGATGAATAACCCTTTTTATCACTGTGTTCAAAGAAACTTAGCTTTAGTAACAGAATCCATGTACATTTCATGAGAAAACATCCATTGTTATTCAAATGTGGAAATCTGATTTCTAATTCTGATTGCATATTTGTACTTACATTGAAGGAAAGGTGGGTCTAGAGTGGTATTTGGTCTTCCTCAATCATGGATTTAGAGAATAGGGGTCATGATTCAAGCCTAAGAGACAAAAACTAAGATTTTGGAGCAAATATGGTCAAGTTTACATGTGTTACAAGAGGGGCTATAGGAGGCCCTGTTTTGCTACGAGAGGAGATAACTTGTCGAATTCCAAAGTAAATAAAATAAAAATAATATGGGAAATATTTTGTTATTAAGTAGGGTGTCTTGGGACTCCATTACAAGTGAAATCACCCCAAAATACCCCTGTTAACACATGCTAAAAAATAATAGAAAATTACTACTCTAAAAACTAGAAATTCAAGAACTAGTGAGCTAGTTAACCTACCAAAAGCCTAACCTAGTCAAGTGCAAATTCTATGGGGTAAATTTTAATATTAAATTGAATTATTTTATGACCCAATACAAGTGGAATCAACTCAAATGAATCTTATTAACACGTTCTAAAAAATAGTAGAAAAATACTAATATTTTGTTATAAGGGACTTCTAAAAATTCTAGATTCATGAACTAGTAACCCAATCCAAGTAGCTCAATGATGAAGATGAATTTTCAAAGTTGTTCTAAGGATGCATCATGCTTGTGACTCTATAAATAACCTACAAAACAAATCACTTCAATCATTTAACCAATGTAACCTACAACAAAAGAAGCATGAATAGTAAATGCAGAAATAAGAGTTGCAAGTGAAAAAGTCATTCAAAGGTCATAAATAAAGTATACAAGAGGGCTCTGAGGCCCCTAGGATGGCCAAGCCCAAGGAAACTCATATTCATATGAAGGAAACCAAGCTTTACAAGCTAAAAATGGCACCAAACTTCATTATTTGAATCAATCCGGGCACATCCCTACTAGAAATGAAAGTGGAGCTGCTAAGGAACAAGTTTTCTCCACAAGAAGTCTAAGAAATACATGCCCCTGGAGAAAAATTCGAATTGGTACTTACACAAATTGATGGGGAAGCATTCTCCTTGAAAGGAGGAAGCTTTCCCCTCCAAAATCCCTCAAATAGTGGATCTAGTTACCAACACCATGAATCTGCATTAAATGACAGGGAACACGTTCCTAGATTTTCTCAATCACTGGAGCTCCAGAATTTGTCAATAATTTCATGATATTATTTTCATTTATTATCCAATCTTGATCCTCCTATAGCATGGAGAAAGTCCCTAGATTATTTCTCCTCTAAATCTTCATAATCTGCCTAATATTCTCACAAAATTCTGCAAAACTAATAATATTAAGCATAAATATGCAATTATCTCTAAACCTTCCTAATGAATATGTTAAAGTTAAAAATATGTCATCTAATGCAAAAAGAGAGGTTTAATGTGTTGAAGGATGATCAGATGGGCCTTAATTTATGTATAATTTGGAGGCTCATCATACCCCCTGCTAAAAATGTTGTTCATCCTCTAAGCAACTCAGTGACCTAATTGTGCATCATTCATGGCTCTGGTGGCCTCATTAACATCTCAAGCTACCTCAGAAGGAATTTTAGCACATATTATATAGCTCCATGCTCTTCCTCTTCTTCTCCAGCTCCTTCTTTTGTAGATCCATCCTTTTCTCCAAGTTCTAATTAGGCTTATGCTTATGTCTTAAGAAAATTCTCCCTGTTAATGTCCACAATGTTTGCCCATGATACAAGTTTTCGAACATTCTCCATAGCATATGTGATAATTAGCATCTTTGATGAGTTCATGGACTCTCTTCAATTGAAACTACTCCCCCCATGATTTGTCATTGTGATTTTCCAAAGTTTGGAAAACCAATACGTCTGATCCTTCTCTTAGATGTCCCTCTTCAAATATAGGGTAAATTTGCTCAAAATCAAGCTTATGCATCTCTTTGTACTTTCTTGTAGCAAATATGTCCCTTCATGTAGCAAATATGTCCCTTCCTGTAGCAGCTCTACTTTTCCTATAGTAGCTTTGTTTTCTCCTGTAGCAGGGAAGTTTGTGCTTTGAGTTGCTTAGTTGTGGCTGCTCTAGTGGTTGGCCTTCTCATAGGTGTCAAAAGTTGCTTGGTCTTTGCCTTAGGAGAGGTGAATTCGTCAAATTTTCCCTCACTAGGTCCCACCTCTTCCTTTTTGCTTGCTAAGTCATCAATAGTGATAGGATTTTTCAAGGAGGTTGAGGCTTCCCTTACCTTCTGATCATGCTCTTCCTTGTTTTAAAGTATAAGGTACCTTGCCTTTCCTGCCTTCTTTTAGCCTTGATAGGTGTGCCCAATGTGGCCAATGTTACAGCCACTTATTGCTTGGTGTTCCCTGGAGAGAGACTTGTTTGTTGTCCTTGTTTTCATGTCTCTTAAGGCTTGGAGGTCCCCTGAGGGTTCTCTTTCTTTGTTCCTTGTTTCTCTCCTTCTCCTTCCTCAGTTTCTTCTTCTTCTTCCTCTATTTTTGTTACCTCCTCTTCTTCCTTCTTTCCTTCCCTACCTTCAATGCTAGAGGCTGGTGTTTCCTCACTTATGATGGATTGGGTTTCAAAGAAAATTTTCATGTCCATATCTACAAAATCAGTCCATAGCACAGGGTTCCTTAGGTGACTGAGAGCGTGCATAACAATTAGCTTAATGATGCCATGGTGGGCAATATTTTTGTGCTTCCCTTCCCTCACTTTTTGGCTTATTTCAACGATATATTGAAGGAGGAAATTGGGAACACCAAGTCTCTATGAAATAGGAAATTTTGCTTTCAATCTTAGCTCATGGAGTAGCCTAAAATGATAGGCATATATAACACTCAACCTCCCCTCACAAGATGTGTATTTGAGGATGTGATATGACACTTCATGCCAGGGGTAAGGTAGGCTCTATTTTCTCACTCTATTTTTATCCTCTACAGGATTTTCTCTCATAATGAAGAGGTTCTTCCTCGTTGTAACACTCATTTATATATCCTACTTTCTGCATCGAATTCCTAAGGGTGAGGTAGTCACTCTACTTATGAGTTCAACATTTAAAGAGATGGCAAGGCCTCTAAAAACAGTAGTGGCACCATCCTTGTTATGAAACCAACTCACAAAAATATAGAAAAGATAGATCAACGCCTTAGAATTCAGCCTCTTCGCGGGGGCAACCTCCTTTACATTACACAAATGAATGATTCTTTGATGATTCAAATGAAAAAACCTCCTTTCTATATATAGGAGTCTAAGGAGTCACAATATAACCCAGCTGACCTAACAATAATAATATAAAGGCACAAAAATAACAATACAGGGATTCTATGGGGCACAATAATAACAATATGGGGACAATAGGGGCACAACAATATTAATAAGGGGTACAACTACAATAGTAATGGGGTAATCACTAGTATTATAGGGACCTAAAATGCCCCTCTCCTTCAAAAAAGTGTTGTCCTCAACACTTGAGTAGTTCTGGATGCTTCTGTATAAAATTCTCATCCTCCCATGTGGAATCTTCAGCGGGTAAGTTCTTCCACTTGATGAGATACTCCGAAATTGATCGATTTCGTAGCTGTCAAGTTCTTGTTTCTGTGACTGCTTCTAGTTCCAATATAATTTTTCCTTCCTTGTCAAGTTCTGGCAATATTGTTTGAACTGGGAGCTTGTCGCCTATAACCTTCTTTAAACATGAAACATGGAAAACTGGGTGCACTCGAGAAGCTGCAGGAAGCTCCAATTTGTATGCCATAGTACCAATCTTTTACAACACCTTGTACGGACCATAATACTTTGGTGATAATTTATTATCCTTCTTAGCTTGCTTGAGGGAAATTTGTTTATATGGTTGTAGCCGTAGGAATACCCAATCACCTACATCAAAACTTCTTTCCCTGCGATGTTGATCTGCCTGTTGTTTCATTCTATTCTGCGCCAACATGAGGTTATCCTTTAAGAGTTGGAGGACTTGTTGTTGATGCTCGATGTGATGTTCCACTGCTTGAACCTTAGAATTTTCTCTAAAATATGATGTGATGGATGGTGGCTGATATCCATAAAGTGCCATAAATGGGGTCATTTTTGTTGTTGTATGGAAGGAAGTGTTATACCACCATTCAGCTAGAGACAACCATTTGACCCATTGTGTATGTTTATCAGATACAAAGCAATGAAGATATCCTTCCAAACATTTGTTTACTATCTCAATTTGCCCATCAAATTGAGGATGATAAGATGAGCTATGAGCTAACTGAGTACCGAGACAAGAAAATAATTATGTCCAAAAATTTCCAGTGAAAATGGGATCTCTGTCACTTACAATAATCTTTGGGTTTCCATGTAGCTTTTGAATTGTTTCCATAAATGCAGTAGAAACTGTACTAGCTTTAAATGGATGTGATAATGCACAAAAGTGTGCATACTTAGTAAGTCTGTCAACTACCACCATGATGACACTCTTTCCCTCAGACTTGGGTAAACCTGTGATAAAATACATTGAAACCTCCTCCCAACGTTGGCTTGGAATGGATAAAGGTTGTAATAAACCCGGGGTCTTAATTATTTCAACTTTATTTTGTTGGCAAACCAAACATTCCGCCACAAACTTTTGAATATCTGATTTAAGGCCATCCCAAAAAAAATCCTTCTTAACCCTGTGGTAAGTTTTTAAAAATCCTGAGTGCCCTCCTAAGGGAGAAGTGTTCAATTTCATAAGAATATTTTGTTTGAGTTGGGAATTCTTACAGAGGTATAAGCGATCTTTGTACCATAACGAATCATTTTTCCAACTAAATGTATCAGATGTATTGGAATCTTGTTGTAACTTTTGAATAAGTGCCCACACTTTTTCATCATTCTTCCATTCCTCCCTTACTTCGTTTATCCAATCTAGTTGGATAATAGAAATGGCGCACAAAAATGCTTCCACATCCTCATCCTTTCTTGAGAGTGCATCTACCACCACATTTTGCTTCCCTTTTTTGTAGATGATTTCAAAGTCATAACCCAACATCTTTGTGACCCACTTTTGTTGCTCTTCAGAGGATAATCTTTGTTCTAAAAAGTATTTAAGGTTATCATGATCCGTTTTTACCTTGAAGTGTCTTCCCATTAGGTAGGGTCGCCATTTCTTAAGTGCATGTAGTATTGCCAACATTTCCTTCTCATAAATAGCTTTGTGTAAAAACTTTCCCTTGATTGGACGACTTTCAAAAGCAATTGGTCTTTCGTCTTGCATTAAAACAGTGCCAATTCCATTTCCTGAAGCATCACATTCCATAATAAAGGTTTTTGTGAAGTCTGGTGTAGCTAAGACCGGTTCTTGGCACATTGCCTCTTTAAGATGTTCGAAGGCCTTTGTTGCTTCTGGAGTCCATGAAAATGCATCTTTCTTCAATAATATTGTTAGAGGTGCTACTATTCTCCCATAATTCTTAACAAACTTGTGATAATACCCTGTCAACCCCAAAAATCCTCGCAAATGCTTTATGGATGTGGGGATTTTCCATTCCTTAATGGCTTTAATTTTGCTAGGGTCTACCTTAACTCCTTCATGAGATACAATATGACATAGATATTCCACCTCTTGTACTTCAAAGAAACATTTGGATCTTTTTGCATATAATTGTTTCTCCTCTAATAGTTGTAGCACCCTGTCAACATGTTCAACATGATCCTTCCAAGACTTGTTGTAGATTAGTATATCATCAAAAAATACTAACACAAATTTTCTAAGGAAGGGTTTGAAAATGGAATTCATCAAACCTTGAAATGTAGAAGGTGCATTGGTAAGGCCAAAAGGCATGACCAAAAATTCATAATGAACCTCATGAGTTCTAAATGTTGTTTTCAGAATGTCTTCAGTCTTCATTCTAATTTGATGATATCCTGAACGAAGATCCAACTTGGTGAAGTAAATTGATCCATGAAATTTATCCAGTAATTCATCAATGACAGGAATGGGAAACTTATCTTTAATAGTGAGCTTTTTGAGCTCCCTATAATCCGGACACATGCACCATGATCCATCCTTCTTATGCACTAATACTACTGGAGCAGAGACAGAACTCTGACTAGGTTGAATTATACCAGCCTCTAGCATTTCTGCAACCATACGTTCAATTTCACTCTTTTGGGCATAGGGATATATGTACAGCCTTATGTTTGTAGGAACACTTCCTGGAATCAAATGAATAGCATGATCATGATCATGAATAGGTGGGAGACCTTTGGGAGTCTCAAATACCTTGGAATGATTGTCCAAGATTTTTTGGAGATCTGGAGAAATAGATTATTTCGATGTGGAAACATCTAGTGAACCTAATTGTGCAATTACACCTCTTTGTTCCTTTTTTAGAAGCTTTGTCATATCGTTAGAGCCAATTATATTTCCTGTTTTCCCTGCAATACCCCTTAATTCAACTTCCTTTCCTTCCGGAGAAAATTTCATGAAAAGTTCTTGAAAATGAAAAGCTATTGTACCAAAGGATTGTAGCCATTGGACTCCTAGTACAACATCAACACCTCCCATTGGAATGGAAAGCATTGGGCTAGTCAATACATATTCTCCCATGGATAGCTTGATATTATGGCACTTTCCAGAGCAATTTATTGTTCCTCCATTTGCAACCATCACTTGACACTCTGGTGCTGGATATAGGAAGCAATTCAATTCTTTTGCTACCTTACAATGAGTAAAATTGTGGGTACTTCCTTAATCAATCAACACTATTACCTTTTTCTTCTTGATTTGTCCTTCTATCTTGATGGTTTGAGGAGTGGTAATTCCATCCAATGCATTACAAGATATGGTCGAATTCATTTCTTCTTTATCTAGGCTTTATTCCTTGACTATATCTTCTTCTTTTAACCTTTCTTGCTCCTTTTCTTCTTCCTCTTCACAATCTATATAGAATAATTTCTTCTTAGCACACTTATGACCTTTAGTGTATTTGCTCTCACAACTATAACAAATCCCTTTTGCTCTTTTTTCTTCCAATTGTTGTGGTGTCAACCTTATAGGTTGTGGAAGACTAGGGCAACAACACTTCCATCTTTATAATTGTGAGTGGTATGCTTCCTGGTTGCCATAAGTTTTCTTTCCATTTTTCTTGCTAACCTGAATGCCTTCTCTAATGAATCAGGTTCCCAAAGGCGAACATCATGTTGGATATTATCCTTTAAAAGACCCTATGAACAAATCAATCCTATGCTCCTCTGGAATATTTTTTACCCTTATGTTCAATTTTTGGAACTCCTCAATGTGCTCCATTATTGAACCCTTTTGTTTGAGACTTATCAATTGACTAAAAAAAGTGTTGCTTTTCGTATCCTCATAATGTGTTGTCAATTCTTCCATAAAAATTGCCCAAGTGATAATTTGTTTATGAGAACAAAGCCATTGATACCATACAAACTGATTTGGTTCCAAATATAAAGTTGTAATACGTACCTTTTGTGTGTTTTGCACATTATTGAGATCGAAAAATTGCTCCATCTGTAATATCCATGTTGTGTGATCCTTGCCATCAAACTTCCTCATATCAATTTTTGGAATATGGTGGGTCTTCGATGGAACGTTAGAGTCTATGAAATCATGATTAACATTTCTATTGTTCGCATCATGAGTTTCCTTTGCTACCCTTTCACCATTAGTAAGTATTTCTTGTAGAAAATTTGTCAAATATGTCTTCAAATCTATCTTCAAATCATCAATCTTAGCTTCCACGCCATTCATCTTAGCTTCCACGCCCTTTATATTAGATTCCACACCATTTATCTTAGCTTCTGTTAGCTTTTGCGAGAGTGAAATTTGTTGCACTTGGTCTTGTAATTTTGATATATCATGTAGCATTTCTTCCTCTTCTTCATGAGTCATGCTAGAGATTTCAGGTTGCTTACTAGGTGTTTGCATTTTCTTTCCTCGGGGCATCAGTTACCGATAATAATGCTCTACTATGCCCTTTGAATTCCTTCAAAATAGTTTTTCAAACCAAGCTCAAGCAAAAATTTAAAAGAAATCTACACACCTTTTTTCACTTTGTAGGAGCTCGATATTGCCTTTGATGTATCTCTGTAATTTCAGATCATCCAGTTTTGAAATTTTGATCTGCAGTAGCTCTCTGTGTCCTCTTTCCAATGCCACCAGCCTGATCCCAATTGGATTCTCCAAGGAAGAGTTATGCCAAATCTCCCACAGTGACCTGATTATAGACTAGTTCAGTAGAGCGAACTTGTACGACGTGCGACTTGTCCCTGTTTCAACCCTTGGCTCTAAAAAATATATACAAGAAACTACAGTTTGTCCTCTTTCTGTACCTTCTTACAAAATTTCAATTCGATGCTTAGAGAGAAAGTTATGACAATTTTCCCCAGGTCACCTGTTTGGAATGTAATTCAGGAGTCTGCAAAAAGACCAACTTCCTTAGATCATATCTCCCCAAATATAGCGCGAAAAGCTTTGAAATTCGGACCCGAGGTTCAGTGCGATTTTGTCTCAAATGGGTTTTTTTTTTTACTTCTGAAACATCGCAGAAAAAAATTTATAGTGAAAATTCCACGATGACCTATTTGGAGCAGCGAAACCCTAGAATCCAAAGCTCTGATACCAAATGTTATGAAACCAACTCACAAAAAGATAGATCAACGCCTTAGAATTCAGCCTCTTCGAGGGGGAAACCTCCTTTACATTACACAAATGAATGATTCTTTGATGATTCAAATGGCAAAACCTCCTTTCTATATATAGGATTCTAAGGAGTCACAATATAACCCAGCCGACCTAATAATAATAATATAAAAGCACAAAAATAACAATACAGGGATTCTATGGGGCACAGTAATAACAATATGGGGACAATAGGGGCACAACAATATTAATAAGGGGTAAAACTACAATAGTAATGGGGTGATAACTAGTATTATAGGGACCTAACAATCCTCTCCCGGGATTTAGTGCCATGGAAAATTCTTGAGTTATATAATCATCACACCCCTTCAATTATCCAAAGAAGCCCATCCACTAATGTCTTAGAAATATATTTACCACAAGAGGATGTTGATGAATCCTTTTTGTGTATGTGGGCTATCTGATGTTGAAACCTCCCCCCATTTCTCCTATTGCTCCTTCTCAAGATTACTTAGGTGTATTTCAAATTTTGGTCTTAGATCAGTCTTAGTTGTAAAGACAGTGTCAAGTTCTCCTTTTTATCAGAGGGTGAGAAGGATGCTAATATTTTTTTTATCAAAACAAACTTTACTCTGACCTTATCTTGCCTTCACATATAACAATTTCCTAAGGGAACTATTGCACAATTGTTTGCTATAGGGCACTTAATTCAGGCATAATTATCCATGCAGAGGTATGGAAAAAAAAGGGAGGGAGAAAGCCACTTACTCCTTTCAAGATATCTCTATCATGTTCTTGAGGGTTTGAGGACAACTTTGTGTTGTTTTGGCTCCCTGTTTCCCTTCAATTGTCTCCTGTAGCTTCCTTTCAAGCCTCATGTAGCAATTCATATCCTCTTGTAGCTCCTCCTATAGCACTTGCAAACACTATTCGAAGTAGCTCGGTGGCACCCTAGGTAGTCTCTCAGAGCATCGAAATCATCCTTTTGTACCTTCATGGGTTTCTCCAACTGTTTCTTGGGAATGAGTAATTGTGCAAGTGAATTTGAGCCTCATACTTTTATTCCCTTTTGTGGTAATGGCTCAAAGTGCTTTGGTGACTTGGCCTTTGCATGAATTTCCTCTTTTAACCATTGTCCCCACTCCTCGTAATCATCACCCTTCTTAATTTGGATTTCCTACATTGAATGAGTGAGGGAGTTAGCTGCACTTAACTGATTGAGGGTGGTCAAGACTGCTGACCCATCCTTAGCTTATAAAACCTCATCTCTTATGCATTGAAAACAAATTTCTAACCATAACACGCTCAAGAGAAGAGGTGAAGAATATTGCATACATGTACCTACCTGATGGTTGTTGGAGAGGCATGCATGTTGCTGCTGAGTTGATGATCGATCCATGGTCCTCTGGAGGTGCTAATTTCCTTGCTTTTCTTGTGCATAGGTCTTCACATGATGTAGTTGACTGATGGAACCTTTCTTGCTTGCAAGTATCTCTCCAGTTTTTGATCTGTTGTTGTTGGAGTGGATGGGTGACCTTACAACTTCTCCTCAGGGATGGTGTGGCTTCCTCAAGCTTCAGGGGTGGCCAACTCTTCATTCTAGAGCAATAAGAATCCTTGGATCATGTTTTCTAATGAATCTGTGAAGGCTGCTACAGGATTGTTTTCCTCCTGTAGCAGTCATTCAGTTTCTTCTCACAATCTCACACTGCATTTAGGGACTTGGAAAAATGATAGTGGGTTTTAGGGACAAGAATAGAATCTTTAGAAGGTGGTGAAAGTTGTGGGAAAGGAAAAAAAAAATATGAAGTCAGAGTCATTTTTCTATGTTTTTTTACATGTGTGGTCAGAGGTGGAATATTGGTGATGGATTTGGCTAAATGGAGTGGTGATTGGGGTGAAGGAATTTGAGTGGACCTCTCCCAACATTTCCCAAGGAAAATAGGACCTTTGGGGCTCTTTTTCCAAGTTGATCTCCCTCTTGTAGCATTTGTTGGTTGCTCTTGTAGCATTTCAGGACAGTCTACTGTAGTAGAATTGTTTTATCCATATCTCTCAAATGGTATACTAGATTGACCTCAAATTTTTTGAGCACCTTTCCATCATCCTTATGCACCTCCTCATAAAAAATCTTGGCAAATGGTTTCACGAATCTCAAGAAAAAATAAAAATGGTTGTAGGTGATGGAGGTCGATTTATCGAAAATTGTGCACTAGAATTTTCTGAAATTCCTTGAGCATGTTATCATCATCCATATGCATCTCCACATGAAAAATATTGGCCAATGGATGCACAGTTTTTTAGATATGGTAAAAACAATGTTTTTCCCTATGTATTTTGGTCTCCTGTAGCAAAACAGAACCCTCCCGTAGCATTTTAGGATAGCGAGGAAAATGAATGGGAAATGCGTGGAAATGATGAGTGGATGTTGGAAATGTTTGATGGTGATGGACTGACATGGCCTTGGTCCTGTTCGAGCATCTAGGCAAGGGAGGAGGAAGCCCAAGTTTGACTTCTTTTGACTAGGTTTTTGATAAATGTTTTCTTTTGGTGCTAAATAGTTCTTGTTGCTTGCAAAGGTTGGATAGCACCTGCACTCATCAGAGAGAGATACATGGAGCAAAAAAAAAAATTATTTTTTATTTTAGGCCTATTAAATGCCTCAATGAGGTTTTCAACTAGTAGGTTTGCCTGGGTGCCTCAAAGGAGGTTTTCACCTAGGATATTTTCTTTTTCTCTTTTTCCAACCCATTGACCGCCTCATGGAGGTTTTCAATCAATGAGCCAACCTCAGGCGCCTCAAAGGAGGTTTTCATCTGAGATTTTAATTTTTCTCTTATTTTTTCATTATTTATTTCTTTTTTCTATCCTACTCTACATGAGAAAAAAAAAAAAAACAAACAAACAAACAAACAAACTCTTTTAAGTATAGGAATACTTCTAATGGAGCCATGTGCACATCAAGATGACAGATAAACTCATGTGTAGGCTTGAAATATATGATTTGGCGTGTACCTGAATTTTAGAGACCAAATGCTTTGACTTTGATGATATCAAGAATTATTGAAGAAGAGAGTGATGTTCCATCTTGTTGATTTTCTAGAACCAAACCTCAATATAGCTTTAATGCCCTTGGTTCACTTGCTCATCTGCATCATTCTTCATGTCTTCTTCTATCATGACATTCAAATCTTCCTCTCTCTTTTTATTATTATCTTGAACACTTGGAGGATTTTATGGTAAGCATGAGGGAACTTTCTCAATCTCTGATTCTGATGTCTGCTCTTCATCAAGTGCAGCCCATGATTCTTTAGTCTTCTCATTTGAATCTTATTTTTCTAAATGTTGTCCTTCAATGACTTCAAGAGAATATATTTTTTGTAATACTCTTCCTAAGCGAAGATGAATACCATTTAGATCAAGAGGATATGTTTGGAAGTGTTGTAGCTCAACATTGTAAGTGGGTTGAGCTACTTCCTTGTGTAGGTTTGGAAATGGTGGTACAGGGAGTTGAGTGGGAGTGGAACTTTGAGATGGATGTGGTTGAGTTTGTGGTTGTGGTGGAGGTGGACGGTAGGGATAACATGTAGTTGGGTATGGAGGATATTGAGGATATTATGGATTTCTCCCATAAGGTTCTTGCCAATCTTGTTGCCAATATTGGTTTTGGGGTTGATATGGCCAAGGTTGTCAAGGAAAGCGTGTGTTCCAATTACTTTGAGATGGATGGGCATAACCTTGAAATTGTGAATTAGGTTCTTGCATCATATTAGGTTTACTAGGCTACCATGGTATTCTTGAAGCTACATAACATAGTTACTTTGGAGATTGACTTCCTTCATCGTCCTCTTGGTAAACTTCCTTCAACCTTGGTAACGATGGGAAATATTTAATAGCATGTGATTCTACATGGACAACACAAATATAAGCATCTTCTTTTTCCTCATTTCGCATTCTTAAAATTTCTACTTATTCACTTAGATTGCTAAAAATTTCCATTTTAAAGTTATCAAGAAAATTTCCAAGTTCAGCTTGACTTACTAATCTTGATGTTGATTTACTTACTCTTGCCCATCCTCTTGATATGCACTTGCATGTTTCATAAATTTCTTCAAATGATAATTGGTATACATCACCTCTACTCATGAGATCGAGGAGATCGATCCACTCATCCCTAATTGTTCTAAGTAAGAGGGTTTTTAGTATGCCAAATCCTAAATGATGTAAATTTCCCCTCTTAACATTATACATAAATCTCTGTATTAGATCCTCAAGGCTCTTATCTTGTTTTTGATTCATTCTAAAGATTTATTCTTTAATATCGTGATCTTTATATTTTTATAGAAATATATTTTGCATATCTTTCAGTGACCTTATTGAATTAGTCCCTAAACTTAAGAACCATTTAAGAGCTCTATCCTTCAATGTTGCCAGAAACAATCTCAATTTTTGAGTGTTTAATAAGTAACCATAAGATCTACAAAGGATTTCAAATTCAAAGAGAAATGTTTATGGATCCTCTGACCTCATACCATGGAAGTTGGGAAGGAAATATGGAGGGATGTTCTTCATATGAACCCTAATATCAGTACCTTGAATGAGAAATCCAAGAGGATCTTCTTCATTGTCATCATCTCCATACATTTCTTCTACCTTCTCTGACAGCTCTTCGCCTTCTACCTGCAAAAGTGGATGGTGATGTGGTTCTTATTTCACCATGTGATCAAATGGGGGGTTTGGTGTTGGAGAAGTGTTTTTTTTTAGTAATTTCTTTTGAGTAATAATGCTAATGCAATGCAAATTTTATGTCTTTGAAATGAAATATGCCTAATGAAATTTTGTGTTCTTGCTGAAAGTAAGAGAAATGAATCAACTATGAAAGAAAATAATGCATACTTTGACACCTCCCCGACAACAGCGCCAAAAATTGATGAGCCCCAGTATTGCAACAAGAATGTTGCAACTCCCAAGGCTACCAACTTAAATTATCAACCCAAAGTTCGTACAAACTTAAGAGGTGTCGGCACTGTATGTGCAACATGCAATGTGTCCTTATTTCGTTGATCTGATGTAATGAAGTGAATATCATGAAATCAAACACTAACCTAATTGCAAAAATGGAAACATTAGTCTACTTGTAGAATGTAAATTAATACTCTAATTGCAGAATGTGGAATGTTGTTTTGAAAAAGAAAATTTGATCTTTTCAACAATAATGCTTGTAACTGAAACCTTAAGGAAACATGAATTCAAGAATCAAGTCTAATCTACTTTGCATTGATGAATCACCCTTTTTATCATTGTGTTCAAGGAAACTTATCTTTAGTAACATAATCCATGTACATTTCATAAGAAAACATCCATTGTTATTCAAATGTGGAAATTTGTCTTCTAATTCTGATTGCATATTTGTACTTGTAGTGAAGGAAAGGTGGGTCTAGAGTGGTATTTTGTCTTCCTAAATCATGGATTCATAGCCTAGGATTCATGATTCAATCCTAAGAGACAAAAGCCAAGCTTTTGGAGCAAATCTGGTCAAGTTTACACGTGCTACAGGAGGAGATAACTTGCCAAATGCCCAAGTAAATCAAATGAAAATAGGATGGGAATTTTTTTTATTAAGTAAGGTGTCGTAGGACTCCATTCCAAGTGGAATCACTCCAAAATACCCATGTTAACACGTGCTAAAAAATAGAAAAATAAAATTACTATTATTTTGCTACAAAGGACTTCCCGAAATTCTAGATTTGTGAACTAGTAACCCAATCCAAATAGCTAAATGATGAAGATTATTTTTCAAAGTTGTCCTAAGGATGAGTCATGCTTGTGACTCTGTAAATAACCTACAAAACAACTCACTTCAATCATTTAACAAATTTAACCTACAACAAAAGAAGCTTGAATAGTAAATGCAGAAATAAGAGATGCAAGTGAAAAAGACATTCAAAGGACATAAAGAAATTATACAAGAGGGATTTGAGGATTTTGGGATGGAAAAGACCAAGAAAACTCAGGGTCCTATGAAGGAAACCAAGATTTCGAAGCTAAAAATGGCACCAAACTTCATTGTTTGAATCAATACAAGTACATCCCTGCTAGAAATGAAAGTGGAGTTGCTGAGGAACAAGTTTTCTCCACAAGAAGACCAATAAATACATGCCCCTAGAGGAAAATTCGAATTGCTACTTATACAAATTTATGGGGAAGCATTCTCCTTGAAAGGAGGAAGTTTTCGCCGCCAAAATCCCTCAAATTGTGGATCTAGTTCCCAACACTATGAATCTGCATTAAATGGCCGGGAACGCATTCCTAAATTTTCTCAATCACTGGAGCTCCAAATTTTGTCAATAATTTCATGATATTTTGTTCATTCATTATCCAATATTGACCCTCCTATAGCAGAGAGCAAGTCCCTAGATTATCTCTACCTCCAAATCTTCATAATTTTCCCAATATTCTCACAGTATTCTACAAAAATAAATAATATTAGGCACAAATATGTAGTTATATCTAAACCTTCCTAATGAACATATTAAAGTTAAAAATATGTCATCTAATGAAAAAAGAGAGGTTTAATGTGTTAAAGGATGGTCAAATGGGCCTTAATTTATGTCTAATTTGGAGGCCCATCAACTTCCTATGCCCTCAAGGGCGCTTCTGAAAAATAGACTGAACTAGGTTGCCCCATGCATCAAAAGTGAAGCATTGTTGAGTGAGGTGATCATGGATGCATGGGTATTCGAATCTGGGTACCTCCCATGCATCAAAATGTGAGAATTGTTGAATGAGGTGCTAAGTGATGCATGGTCTTCAACTAAATGAGAGAACTGCAATGGTCACAATTTACGATACTAGCCTGACATGAAAAACTTATGTTGGTGTTGAATGCCAGGGAGATCGGTGACATCAATGGGTGATAGTGATTCCCATTGTGCCACTCGAGGATGTCTCATAAAGGGGGGAGCATCCAATGTACTTCTTTGATCCTTGAAGATGGGTGTTGAAGTCAACAATAAAGAAGTGTCAACCGCTCGAAATGTTGATTTGGGGAATCAAGATGATTGTAATATAGTGGGTCAAAAAAGGCATGATAATGAGAGTTGACAATATGAATGGATACAGAAAATTGCCTATGGTTGGAGCTGTAATGCAAATGGTGATAGTCAAAACAATTCTTTTGGGGGGAAATGCCCCTGGAGTCGGTGGGACATTCAGGGTATGTATAAGCATGTTCTAATTGGCGTAATGAATTATCAATGAATGGTGTGGTGATAAGTGAGCTCCAACCAAGGGCAACTTGGGACTACTACTAGGTACAAGACAAGAAAATATGGGTGGGAAACCTTTTCCTAAAAAAATGTGTACACTTGCTAAAATAATGTAAAAAATTGGTTTGGGATGTACAGACACGGAGACGGGTGCCCTAATAAAATGATGACCTGCGTGATGATGCATGTAGGGTCTTTTGCTGAGAGCGAGGGCCCCATTTGTTGGTCTTGGTGTTAGGTTAATGAGGTAGATGAAGTGATGTAGATGGGCTATGCCTCATGGATGGATAGTAGGCAAAATATAGAATGCAAGGGTGTATTCAACTCAATCCAACAAAAAACAAATGGGGCGAACCGGAAGTGGGGTTGGTAAGCAATCAGTAAAGAAGAGGAGAATGAGGTTCATCTTTAAGACATGCAAATAAGATGACTCTCAGGCCTGAGTGAATGGTCATGGATCCCAATTGTGTTTGGTGATCTATGAAATGGGGTGATCCATGTATGGGGAGGTATTATTGACCAACATGGACATTTACTAGGTGCAAGGGAAGGTGGTGGTAAACATGGTCGAGATGATGGACACTCTAGTGAGTTTCAGAGAAATGACGTCGGGATATGCAAAGCTTTGTAGGAAATCTATCATGCTAGGTGGAGAACGATACTTTAACTATCGACAACCACCAGGGGACTGATTTTGATGGGAAATTGTTGGTATACCTACAACTTCAACAACCAATACCCCAATTGAAAACATCTTGATGAAAACATATATAAGTTGAAATATACTAAACAATATGAATCAAATAACATGGAAAGATGCACCTGAGAGGTACTCTAAGGCTAAAAACGAGCCCAAAAATTAGTTTTACATAAAAATGGAATGGAGGGTACCATGATTAAGATGACGTTGTCTTGATCATGGCATTGCTAATGGTTTTGTGAAAGGAGGTCATGAGCTCCCGACTGGGCCAGGGGGTCTCTTGCAGGGGGTGATGGGGGCATTGGACCCCAACCCTAGATGTAGTTTTTTTGTGTATGTACCAAGGGAATCACCCATTATGAAGATGCTCCCTTTTTTATGACTCGGTTTTTCCTAGCGATGACCAACATATGTCTTTTTTGTACACATATTTTTTGATATCTATATATATATATATATATATATATATATATATATATATGATGATGATTTTATGCAGCTCTTCATGATGTGTCATATATTGTATGCTTTTATACATATGATGTATTTTCACATTTATTTGATGGATATGATGTTTATGATTTATGTGTCTCGATGATGATATATATGTGATACATGCCAATCTAGGATTTGATTAGCTATGTGTTCTACTACATGATTTTTATCTCTTGGCATATGTGAAGATGTGATATGAAAAAAAAACATGAGCTAACCTTTGTGCATGCAGGTATTTCCAAAAAATGCAAGGGTCATGAACTTTGAAGGCTCTATTCAACTTCGATATGACAAGATGGGAATCAAGGAACACATGAAGGTGACTAATACTTAAATGAGAGGCATCATCCATGAGGCTTATGATGACATCATATTCAACTTGATTGTTAGTGGTTGGCTCGATACAAAGCCCATTTTGGTGGAAGGGTAGGGGTTAGGAGAATGATATGGCCCAGGCTATTGCAACAAGGTTTTGTGACCATCGAGAGGCACCATCAGTGAACCTGTGATTATAGGCAGATGACTAATCCATCTATGACACATAATGAGAGATTGATTTTAGCATACATCGGTGATGAGGTCATCATCATAAAAATAAGTCATGGTGCATACATTTACATTCTAGGGTTTTTTTGTATGTTATGGATAAAAATAATTGGGGTAGATCCCGTTGACAGGATTTTTGAGGCAAGTCCCATCAAGTTCTACTAACATGTACACCCCCTTGAGGAGACAATGTTTAACTATGTAAGGTCCCTTCCATAATGTTTCAAACTTCCCCGGTCCTAACTATTAGTTGGCAACATCATAGCGAAGGACTAAGTCCCCTTTAGTAAATGATCGAGAGGTGATATTGTGGTCAAAGGAGGCTTTAGTTCTCTTTTTGTGGGATTCATTATATTGGAGTGATTCTAGTTGACTTTCATTGATATGCTCTAATTGTACTAGCCTTTGTTGTAAAGGTGAGGTATATGGGAGGAGTTTAATGGCTAAGTGTAAGGTGGGGATCTCACACTCAATGGGGAGAACAACTACAACCCCATATACCAGTTGAAAGGGTGTGAACCATGTGGATGCTTTTACCGTTGTGCGGTACACCCATAAGGCTGAGAGCACCATTTGGTGCTAGTTGGTTTGATATTTGTTCACCATATGTTATAACATTGTTTTGAGAACTTTGTTAACTGCTTCAACTTGTCCATTGGACTAGGGGTAGTATAGGGAAGCAAACTCATGAGAAAAACCAAGGCGTTGGGATAGGTCTTGAAATATCACATTCTCAAAGTTTTTTCCATGATCCGAGACGAAATCCTTGGGAACACCGAACCATGTTATGACATGGCTAAATAAAAACTGGGCAGTGGTTTCTGCAGTGTTATTATAAGTGGGAATGGCTTCTGCCCACTTCGTGAAATAGTCGATGGAAACCACAATGTATTTATGTCTGCTAGAGGATGGGGGATTCTAGGTCATGAAGTCGATGTCCCATTTTCAAAAAGGACCCACGACGATGACTGGGTGAAGGGGAGTAGGTTGGGCTCATGCCTTGTGAGCATATCTTTGGCAACAGTCACATCATTTAACTGCTTGAGTACAATCATGAAACAAAGTGGGCCAAAAATAACTTACATGAATGATATTTTGGGCAGTGGCCACCCCAAATAGATAGTCATTACAGGCTCTACTGTGACAATCATTTAAGAATTGATCATATTTCTCTAGAGTAAGACATCAATGGAGGATGTTGTCAATGTCTCGACAATAGAGTACATCATCTGTAAGAAGGTACCGAGGGGAGTGATGGAAAATGCGTCATTGATCGTCATGAGTAAGCTGAGGGTTGAATTTATGAGATTTAAGAAAGAGGAGAATGCTTTCGTACCAGGGGTCATCTCTGGATATGAAGAACAAATGTTCGTTATGGAAAGAACCATTGGCGAGGGACCCTTGGTTCTCAGTAGGGAGGTCTGCGATGAACTCTATAAGGATCAACGCCTTCTTTCTTTTCAGGGAAGCAAATTGTAGGTTGAATTCTTGCAGGATAACTACCCATCAGGCATATTTATGATTCATCATACTGATGAGCCCCAAATTTGGTAACATTTTGGGCTCATTTGGCCTAACTACCCTTGCTCAACCCTTCATTTTTCATAACTTATGCATCATTTTTTAGTATATTTATGTCATTTGTACGAATGAGGGCAGTCATTATTCCTAGGTGGCTAACACGTGCTTATTTCAGGTTTTTTGACATTTAATGGAGCAAAACCACGCAGATGAGGGCTAGGAGACAGCCAAGATGGGGTTGAGGATTCGTAGGAGGATGGTCCACAGCATTAAATGGCCTTCCTTGGGATTTTCACCCCCAACTCCGAGCTCTGACAGCCACCACAGCCGGATCTAGCAGGCAACCAAACGGATTTTGAGGAAGCAGCAGTTCACTCTTAGTTTGGCCAGCCAAGCCCCACTGATTTAGGAGGCCATCTTGGGGCCTCGAGATGTATAAATGATAAGGCTTTAGCCTTCAAAAAGGATTTTTGAAACCTTGTGCACATTCTGGATTACGAGCTGCTAGCTCTGTTTTGCTCTTTTGTAGCCATTATTGGCATGTTATTTGACCTATGATTATTATCTTTTAATGGAAAGCAGGCATATTTGAGTTCAGTTCTGAGTTCTTAAAGGAGCCATAGCTCTCGGGGTTGGGCCCAACCTGAGAGCCTAAGGCCTCCTTCCTTTGTATTGTTATCTTTCTTTCAGCATTATGTTTTCTTTCCTTTACATGCATTCAAACACAGTTTGCTGAGTTAGATTTCTTGGTGTGGTTAAGTAGGTCATTGGTAGAAGATAGAGTTGCTTTAGCTGTTTAGAATAAATTGAAGAGATTGGAGTTGATAAAAGTTCCAGAAAAGGGTTGCTTGCACACTCATTTTCACCTCTTTCTAGGGGCTGGAATTGTAGACAGTGCTACCCACCAAAAACATCGGTTTACATGTTCATGCAATCTTTGATGCAATATCTTGTTTGTAGAAGTGTCCATGCATTCAGATCTCTTGGAATGTTTCTTTGTTTCAGTACCATGCATGATTCTCCTTAGGAATAACGTTGTTGTTCATTGGTTTTGTTAAACAGTTAGAATAGGTTAATAATATTTCGGTTATGTGCAGGACGTGGATGATTTGTTTCGTTTACACTGTGTCGTGCTACTCCCCCACTCTCCTGTCCTTCTAAGTCGTGCCCAGGCCAACTACTCGTTCCCCAATTAGACCCATTGTCTCTCAACTATTCTATTACCCTCGTTATTCTACCTTTTTCGGCCTTCCATTCCCTCTGCCCTCTTTAAGACAACCTAGCTTAGCACACCCCCTCTCCATCTCATCTCTCTGTCGCTGAGTCATTACAAACTCCCCTCCTACCTCCCTATCCATCCATGCAGCCTCTTCCACTCACCCATCACCCAAAAATCCGATTGTAGAACATCCTGTAGGAATTACTGAACTTCCTGTAGAAATTCTGAACATCCTGTAGAACCCCTGCAGACTTCCTGTAGAAGCTCATAAACACGGTTGCTTGGCATCTAAACTTTGTGAACTTCTCTGAAAGGATGTTAGGGACTCCTTAGACCCTCTCTGAGCCTTCCTGACCTCTTCCAAGCATTTCCCCCTTGACCTACCCCTGCACAGTAAAGATCCAGGTAGAAGCACATGCATAATAATTCCAACAACTTGAACAAAAATACAAAAATATGTTCTCTTCAGATCAAAGTAGCCTAGACACATGCATCTCACCTTCCTATAAGTAATGGCATCTCTCTCAGTAGCTTGCATTACCACCTTTGCATCAGTAGGACTAGCTGGTAGAATTAGGGTTTCCTAGGGTTTGTGTTTCTTGTTGGCTTTTAGTTCCTTCCTGCAGTAGGTTAATTTCATTTAAGTTAGCTTTCGTTCATCGGTTAAAAGGCTTCTTCTGAGAGCTCATAGAAGTTGGCTTTAGCCCTAGCGGACTTGTGCCAGTTGACCAAGTGACAGCTGCGGCAAGAGCTAGTACTTGTGCATACAGCACCGTCGCTTCCAAGTTTGTTACGAACTACCGGGTTGATAAAATTAGAGAAGGAAGCTCCAGGAGTTGTAGCATTATTGCTACAATACTGGAGCCCACCACATACGACGAGTAAGCAAATATCTCATGGGGTTAATATTTTCTATTACGGTGGTGGTCCATAGGATGATATATTGTCGAAGCTTTTACATGGAGTGTACTAGGGCTAAGGTTGTATTTTCTGTTGGATCATACTTCAAGGCAGGCCTGGAGAGGTTCTTGCTGATGTAATATATAATGTGTTCTCTATTATCTGATACTTTTTGGATTAATACCCCAACAATGGCTACTTCAGATGCTGATAGGTAAAGGGTATAGTCCTTAGTGTGGTCAGGAGGGCTAATCAATGGAGCTTGAGATCATGCATATTTTAGAGCTTCAAACAATTTTTGGGCCTATTCATCCCACTGGAACGAGATTTCCTTATAGAGAAGCTGAAAAAATCCATGTGCACAGGTGGCTTAATTGGGAACGAAACGACGTAAGAAATTGACCTTACCCTTTAAGCTTTGTAACTGCTTTAAAGTTTTTGGAGGTGGTATCTCCCAGATGGCCTGGACCTTTAGAGGGTTGACTCCAATACCTTGTTTGGAAACAATGAATCTCGTTAGTCTTCCTATGTTGACGCAAAAGACACACTTGAGGGGTTTCAAGCACATATTATATTGTCAACATCTCTAGAACATTGGGCAGAGATCCCCCAAATGATCTGTGTGCTTTTTGGATCGTACTGTGAGTTCGTCCAAATAGGCTAGAATGAGATGAGCCAATCATGGAAGATATAATTCATGGCCCACTAGAAAGTGCCCCATTATTCTTAAGGCAAAAGGGCATGACTTAGGAATGTGAATGTTCCCCATGGGGTTATGAAGGTAGTTTCATAATGATATGTATGGCGAATCTAAATCTGATTATACATGAGAAGCCATCCATGAAGCACAGGGCTTCGTGACCAGCACATGCATTGATAACTTGGTCGATGAAGGTTGTAGAGTAATTTTCCTTGGGAAATGCTTTCTTCAGATCCCTAAGATCAGTACAAACATGAATGGTGCCCTATTTTTTCATGATGGGTACAAGGTTAGAAACCCAAGAGGTGTAAGAAATAGGAAAAATTAACCTATCTTTGTGAAGTTTATCAATTTACCTCTTGATTGCTTCTGCTTTAGAAGGGTGGAGCTGACGTTGTGTTTGTCTAATGAGGTAGGCATCAGGCCATGTGTCAATATGGTGCTCCATGATGATAGGACTGATGCCTAGAATTTTAGAGTAATCCCATGTAAAGATATCCCTATATTCTTAAAAGGGCTTTAAATGAGGACAACTCCTCTGGAGAGCATGCTACCTCTTGTGAGATTTCCTCGACTATTCCAAGTTTGGTTGAAATATCTACCTTGATGGTAGGTGAGATATTTGACATGTTCCCTTATTCAAATGTGTATAGTGTTGGGATGAGGTTTTTAAACCAATCTACATGTCCTGGTGGCAGGAAATCCTTTGTTTCTATTATGCAAATGTCATGACTTGGTCATCAATAGGCACAAATGATTTTTAGATAGAAAGAATGATTGATGATGCATGACATTCCATGGACATTTAGGTTCATTCATGGCCTCTAGAATATCTTCGTCTGAGTGAAAAATATTATCTAGTGGTGAAGCGGTTTGTGTGAGGTAATGAGGAGGAGGTTGGGACCTAGCTGTGTTGGGAGACAAGCAAGAAATAATTCTATGGATGATGTTGTAGAACCTAGCGAAATTGAAAATGTGTAGATTTGATGGGTCTGTACAATCAACGGTGGTGCTATTATTATGGTGGGTTTAGTTGTCTCGACACCAAAGAATTTTGAGCAGATACCACAAATCAAGGTTCCTACAGAAGAGAAAATGAATCTTATGTGATGTTGCATGTCGTCAGCACCAGGGGGTGGGAGAGTTTCCATAATGGCGAATTTATGGTGAGTGGGAGAAGGTTCTCGTGATAACGTTGGCATCCTAGGAGCCAATTCATCTTACTCCATGGGAGGATGGTGTTTAGGGATTTGGTGAACTGGGGGATGTTGCATCCTAAGTTGTCCAAATGTTCTCAACATGGGACATGTCTCAGCACCATGGGATTCATTGGTACAAATATTGCACACGAGACTATTGTTGATGTAATGAATGGTGTGGGTATCAACAACTCCCATAGCATGAGATGACGACACATGGTTAGTGTCATAATATGGAACATGCATGGGTGTTGGCCACCTCTGGATCTTAGTATCGGCATTGGTAGAAGGAGGCATGCCCCCAATGTTAGTTTTCCACAATGTTGCTCTGGTTGCTTGAAAACATGGAAGATATTGGCAATTTTGTGTATGATGTGCTTGGGAGGAGATGTGACAATGATTGCATGAGCATCTATCTTGATTTGAGCAATTTATTCTAGGAATGTGGACTAATAAGAGAAAGATGTCTACATTTTTTCTCAATTCCCGGCATTGATTGATAAGATGGTCAGGTCTGTTGCATAGGACGCATGTGTGAGGAAGTTTTGGCAACCCTTCTTGAGGTTGTTTTGCCATTCTTCTAGGAACTAATGGAGGGTGGGAGGTAGAATAACGATGGTCGCATGGGTGAATCGTACGTGCTTAGTTTTCCTTGAAAATTCACTATACGGTTTTAGATCCATCATCTATCACTGACATGGCTGGAAGTGATGGAACCACCAAATCGGCTTGAGCGAGTGCACCCAATGCATCTCGAATCTGAGGATTTCAGGGCAACGATGAGTGAAATGCCTATACTATGTGCATATAGCGCATGCATGGTTGGTGTGTAGTGCCTTATTGTGTGCTAGTGTGGCCTTCTCTCCTACACATGGAGGTGGGGCCACAAGCATTTTTGGGGCATGTTGAAGAGCTTTTAACTCCTCTAACTTAGGGCACATGTTGGTAGGGTGCCCTACTACTTCACACAAAGTGCAGGGTGGTAGTTCCATGGACTAGGAGGAGTTTAAGGCTTCTACCTTCTTCCTTTTTTGCGTCCCTCTTGTTGGCACCTACTGGTGTCAATGCAGGCATAGCTCATTTGGGGGGGTTTCCTGAGGAGGGGATACAATAATAATGTCTATTGAGGTGATACCTGAGTTTTTTTACATGACCTAAGGGGCCAGATACTAGACAAGTATCATGAAAGCCATATTTTTCAATGTGAGTGTTTCCATGACTTGGTGTGAGACAAAACCAGGGTGGGTATAAGAAAGTTGTTTATGTGATAGCATAGGGTAGGAATGTAGAATCAACAATTGCAACACTAAGGGTGTCTAGAACTGGTTCCTGATTTTGAGGGGTGTTTTATGAACTCATCATGCACAGCAAGGTTGTTGTGGCTACAGGGGTAGCCTCCAACAAAGGTGTGTCCCCAGGGTATGTACCGAGGAGAGGTGATGGCTTGAAAAGCCCTATTTTGTGTTCAGTAAAGGTTTTGATCAACTCTGGGGAAGATCCTATGAAAAGTAACACGCCATCAGGGGTGTTGGATGTCTTTTTCTCGTAGTACATGAGTTTTTCAATTGTAATGATCTTCCCATCATGGGAGAACATCATAATCTGAAATATTGAAGACACAACTGCGGTCCTTGTGTACATGTAGTTGCAGCCAAGAAGGATATTGTAATCCAACTAGGCATCTAGGACTTCTATGTCTATGAGCACAGTTTTACCAGTGAGCTGCATTGGGACATCCTTGAATAGGGTGACGGGAGCATAAGGGTTACCGTCGTATGCTCTGAAGGTTATGTCTGATGGTTTAAGCTTGGGAGATCCCAGTTTCTGCCAAACTAATTTGGACATAATACATGTGGATGCTCCCTCATCAATTATGCAATGATGGATGTTAATGTTCTGAATTATGACTAGAATTTGAAAGGCGACTGTTGATGGAAGACGTGGGGCGACATTGTCCAAGTCGAAATCCATTGGATGAGAATTGATTAGGTCGATTGAACCTAACAAAGAAAGAAGGGGTTTCTGTTGAGTTGGGAGTGTCTATAAAACTTCTAATGTTGACATAGCAGATGGCAACTAAGATAAGTCATTAACTATGATGTAGTTTTGAGTAGCCTTTGAGTTATGAACCGCTCGACGAAGAAGCCCTTTAGCCATACGTGGGATGGATTATATAAGGGGTTGAGATATCTTCAAAGATATTTTAGGCGTTGCGGTCATCATGGTGGATGGGTTGGTTTCTGGAGGAGTTATGTAATCTTGGTTTCACATTTGTAGGAGAACTTGTTCCCTTGCCATGTAAATGTCAGGATTTGAGATGTCTTGGGAATTTCCTCCAAAAGGGTTATGATATTGTTGTTGGGAGGGTTCATGTTGGGTATTTTCCACTCTTTAGTGTGGGAAAGGATTCTACATTACTGCATTTTTATAGGTTTTCCCCCCTTGCTCTCTCGTATCTTTTAGCCTCTTCAACTCAGGGAGTTGAGGGAAATCCCCAATGTATAAAGGTGGGTTGGTAGTGTTTCAAACCTTATCTATGTACTCTTGTATAGGGATGCTCTGGAGCTCCCACCTGTACTCCTCTTTCTGCCTTGTGAGGGAGTCGTTCCTCAACACTAGACAACTTGATCGTTGATTTAGCACATACCCATATAAGCTCCTCAATTTTCCTATTCTCCTATAAGATAGTGTCTCGAACTACCTAGATTCTTTGCTTCAACATCATAAGATCTGTCTTGAAATACATGACCTTTTCCTGAAAGTCCTCTACTAGAAATTTTGGTGCCCTGCTAAATGTCTTTGTATTTGTCTACATCGAATGCTCAACTTTCACAGCTGCAACTTGAACCTTTGACCGACTCTCAGAAATGGCTCATCTGACATACTATATTTTTCAGTTTTCCCCTCATGATCATGCTCATCGTGTCAGTTTATTACTATTGGTTCCTCACTTGAGTCTCCTTGAATATCTTCTTCCTAACCTTCTCTACGTGTGGGGAAAATTTGTTATTCATCCTCTCTAGTTGTCAAGCATGGGTGTACTGGTGGACTGTTATCTACAATTGATTGTTCATACTCTTCAGAGATGTCCTCTTGGATATCTATGGGCTCAATTGTACAATATTCTACCACATCATTAGGAGGAATTACCTCCTTCCTTTCCCCATGTACTTTGTCAGTCTAACTGATTATCATCGGCTTGTCCTGCAAGTCTCTTAGAAAAACTTTGTGTTGTTTCTCACCATCTGTACTTGACTACTCAGATCCTTCATGGGTGCTCTCCTAAAAACTGATGAACCCAACTATAGATGAATCCCCTTGATTTGAAGGTGTATACAATTACTCTACCCTTGTTTCCTCCTTATCACCTAAACATGAATGGTTAAGTTCCCAAGGTTCCTTGAAGATAAAACATAGTCCTATCCTTCTTAGTTCATTCTTGCTGCAGGTTTTACTACCTTTGTTCTTTCTTCCTCCATCAATCCTTTTAAGATCCTTCTTAGTCAGCATCCTTCTTAGCAATTTTATGTTTTACATGACCAAATTCTCCACTAAATCATAAGTAGTTGGTGATACAATTAGTTCCTTCCTCCAAATGGTCAAAAGTTTGGATCTCAGTATCTTGTAGATGTCGACATCTCCTTCTAGGAACGAGGACACAATATTTTGCATGCTTGTTTTGACGTAGTATGGATGAGATGATGTAATTATGTGTAAAATTTCTGGAATACTTGAAATATTAATTCATTGCATTCCATATTCAACATGAATGTGCCAAAGTTGACCTATACCATGAGTTCTAATAATTTGCATCACTTCTGAAAAACAGGAAGCATGATGTTGTTCAACCCTTTAAGGGATTCTACTATCAGCTGCAATATCTCCCTCGTGATATCATTATTGTAGTAGTGGATATTAAAGTTACGATCCTCTTGAGACAAGAAGCAATTGTGAGCCTGACCTCTTCACAAGGATGCTCCCAGATTTTGGATTGTACTAATGCAAGCATGGATGGCTTGAGAGCCCAACTGACTTTCTTCTGTTTTGGTTGCCCTACCCTGGAGAAACAAGTGTCTAATTCCTCTAACTTATGAAGTTCTGTGTTTGAATATATTTGTTGTAATTCAGATCCAAGTGTGAAGAGCATAGCCCCTCTTCCTTGTCCTTCCTTCACTTCCCGTGGGTGCTTTGATTGTAGAATGAAATGGACTCTTTTTCAGAATGGTTTGCTGCTTTGACCATTATTTTGGTTTAAGGGGGCATTGTTGCATAAAGGACCATATATTCTTTCCAATTCATAAAGAATTTTTTGGGTGTTTTCCAAGGTCTCTTCAAGACAATCCATTTTATCCCATACCAAAGCAAGAAAGTACTATTTTTTCATGTAGAGATTATATCAACATTCTATCAATCGAACCTTCACTTCAACAAATTTGGCCCACTTATTTTTTTTGGCACCCAATAAAAAGGTAGAAGATGCCTATATGTCCATGTTTATGTCATACACACATTCCTTAATAGTGATTATATAATGACCCTCATAATTATATTTATATCATCTATAAATATGAGATAAACTACAACAAGGTTCATTGTCAAACATATCTCTGGAACAACAACTATGTTTGTAAGGATCCATAGGGATCAATAAAGCTCTTATTTTCTACACATCCAAGGGACCGTTGAAACAACATGCATTATCGAGCACCAAGGGATGGATCAAATAAAATTTAATCTTCCCTGTTAAGTCGCACTGAATGTCAAGTCGAAGCTAGATTATGAAAAGGAGAGTTCTTGTGTTCAACACTCTTAGTTGCATTTTTTCAAGCTCTTCAAGGAGTTCCACTAGAAAGTGTTTCTTCTTCGCGTAAGGGATATTGATAAGAATGTTTCTATCGCAACGCGATTCAACCAGAATAGCAAATGCATTACTGGCATATGAGACCCCTAAAAATTCCATGACAGAGAATGTAGTCGACAATACTTTTTCAAGCATAACTAATGTCATCAAACTGCTTCAATTTTATTGTTGTTTGACCATAAGAGTTTGGCACCAATAATCCAATATTCATCCTGTCACCTGGTGCAAGGAAATTGGAAAAATATGGGTACCAAAAGGATATAATAAATTCCCATGACCTCTGCAAAATTTATGTGCCCATGATCTGAAGCTATTGACTATGTACCTATGTGAATGGCCTCTGGATGAATAAATCGACCCTTTCAAAAACAATTCTTTGTCTTCAAATTTAGCATGCGGCTCCTTCAAATGACTTGATTAGAATTATGGTCAAAATAATTATGTGAACATATCCCTTAAAATTATAGATGCCTTTAAATTGCACGCACCTTCTTTCCTGAGAAATATCAGACAAGGGATATAAATAGAGAGTAGAAAAACAAGACTATGTTGTGCACATTTCATACATTCTAGTTGAAAATCTTTATAATTAGTCACGCTACAAATTTGCATCCAAATATGATTAACATGATTTTTCGTAGCCAATGTGTTACAAACACTTTGCCTCATGTTGTACAATGGGAACATGCATGATAACTTATTGAACCAACAAACTCTAGACATACAAAATGATAAAGACTCTTAGGATTTCCCCCTTTGCTTTGACTATTCACTTGTATTTGGTGCTTGATTATGTGAATTTGCTTCGTTTCCATTGCTAGCATAGATATCCTCTAATGGTTCCTAGACCATATGCTACTCCAAATAACATAGATATTTGTACCAACCTCAAGTACACATTTGTTCCTCTCCCAAGTGCACACTCAACAAGAGATATCGGGTTCACATCAAATTGTAAATTCGTTCATTGGTAGCATACACAGTTTGGCCCCTTCAAATGGTAATATAGACACTTCTCAACTAATGATGCAATATGATGATGTTGCCTCTTGGAATATGGCTCTCGAAACAATTTGACATCCTTGGGTAAGCTGCTACAACCATAAATAAAGAGAAACTTCAAATCTGGAAGTAGGTTCCCTTCAAATAACTTCAAGCAAACCTCGTTTACTGTGCAATTCACTGCTCGGCCTCTTAAAAATGTTATGCAAGGCAACTTAAGAGTTTTTAATTCTTAGATTTAGCTCCTTGATACACTTGGCCTCAATCACTAGGACTCCTACATAATTTAATTTGATCACAATTGATTCTTTGGCATTGAAGTAGTGAAAATATCCTCGACCTTTGCTTCTACTAAAGACAAATTCACAAAACACGCCTCAATCTACAACAAGTAATTGATCTGATTGATTAGAGTATGTTCAACCAACGTCGCCTCAATCTACAACAAGGAATTGATCTGATTGATTAGAGTATGTTCAACCAATGTTTGATAAAATATCAACTAGGTATTGAGGGGTTTTCTCATTGCATTATATTAGGTATCAGTTTTTGGGATTCAACTGTGTTAAGTAAGTCATTCATCTATAACCATTTCAATGAGAGGTAGTTGTAACTAACTAATTTCTCATGTTTTTTGAATAGTCCACTTAGCACTCATTGCATAGAGTGATGCTCACAAGGGTCAAGAATTGGGATTGAAACTAGTGAAATGAATCACAAAGCATCAATCATCACTTTTGAGGCTTGCACCCCGATAACCAGGACTTTTCGGGAGGTCATCCATCCGAGATCACCTCTAGCTCAAGCACGCTTAACTTTCAAGTTTTCCCCACAATCAAGCCCACTTAGCTTGCTACCCCATTTTCAAAACCTTAGCAAGTATTATGCCTCATGAACCATTCAAGTAGAGTTCCCTTCACTCTTTTTAATCTAGGTATTGAGGGTGTTTTTGCAGTGCATTATATTAGATATCATTTTTTGAGACTCATTTGCATTAAGTAAGTCATTCATATATAACCATTTCCATGAGAGGTAGTCGTAAGTGACTAATTTCTCATGATTTTTTAATATTCCACTTGGCACTCATTGCATCGGGTGATGCTCACAGGGGTGAAGAAGTGGGATTGAAACTAGTGAAATGATTCACAAAGCACCAATCTTCATGAGAAATTAGTGTTTGTTCAATTTAGTGTGTCCTAAATTGCTACATTAATTATCAATTCGGGAGTCGTAAACTGATGAAGTGTGGTGCACTATATGTGCAAGACAGCCTCTTTCTTACCTTTTTGTCGTTTTCAATTTTTATTTTGTTTTGGGGGTTTTCATCTTTGTTTGTCTCCAATATGAATGGAAATCCTATTCCTGAGTTTTAAAAATACTCTAGAAGGCAAGTATGGATATAGATTTTAAGGCAATTACGTCCTCTATAATGATTTCCAGAACTTAACACTTCAGAGGGTCTTAGAACACACTAATGATGAAATTAATACTTGAACAAAAATGTACTGCTATTCAAATCAAGCCAATAATGAACTACTGATCATGAAACCATTAACTCTGTTGTTGTCTAAATACAGAAAATGAATTAAGCTACTGCACTCAAATAAATCAAAAATTACATTCTAGTAAAATCAATTCACATCATTCATAGTCTGATTCCTTGCTAGTTAGTCTAAGCTATGGCTTTCGGAGATAATCGTCAATGATATGAACAAGTTGATGTCTAATTGCAGAAAAGTAAAACTAAAATCAAATCACAACATTCATAATCCGATTCCACGCCAGTTAGTCTAAGCTATGGCTTTCGGAGATAATCGTCAATGATATGAGCAAGTTGATATCTAATTGCAGAAAAGTAAAACTAAAATCAAATCACAACATTCATAATCCAATTCCTCGCCAGTTAGTCTAAGCTATGGCTTTCGGAGATAATCATCAATGACATGAGCAATCTGATATCTAAACGAACTACTAAAGCAAGTGAACAAGACTGGAATCAAAGCATAACTAGAATTAAAAAAAATAAGAAAATCAAAGTCAACGGAGAGGTTAATTCCATGTCACTAGTTATTACAAAAATTGCATGAAAAATGCATGGGCCTACTCTGTCCTGAAACATACACACACTGGTCAGCGTTAACAGCAATATACAAAGCTTGTAAAATCATAAACAAGAAGGAAATGTTAGAAATATATACACAGGTGAATAACTATAAAACATGTGCAATGAAAATAAGGAAACGATACATAAAAATTGTACAGCAACAACGAAAACGAAACCTCAGCATACAGGGGCCCTCTGCACAGCCTCGGTCAACAGGCTATCAATCCAAAATTACGTTCACGCAATCATGTAGAAACAGAGTCTTCTTGTATATTTCAAAACACAGTTACAGCAATAAGACTAGTGTCACGGCACAGTGAACTTTGAACAGCAAAATTACATTCAAAAAGACTAACTCTATGCGTATAGAAACACGTTATTTATAACAAAGGTTACATAATTGTTTTCCTGTAAAACTACGTGAACAGAGGACACGTAAAAGACAGCGTCCATGGATTTAGCATAATGGTTGCCGAGATTATTAAATCTATCAACTGTGGCTGTTGGATTCACATCATGGGGTAGTCTACAGCTGTCGACATGACCCCAAGGATCTAGGAACGGCCACGAATCCTTCACGTGCTTGAAGACGGAGTCCTGTTGCTGTAGGATTCCTATGTTTGACCAATGTTTGACCACCGTTGACCACAGCTTTCCTTGATGAATCTGGCTGAACCAATAGGACCTGATCCATGTCCAGGTCATTCCTGATCTATCCTCGTGTCCCGTGGTGCCTGATGACACCTGCAACCTGGAGTTTAACAAAAACAGCTGCGGAAAGTGGCTGCATTCCGCAGCTAATGAGCAAAATCTAAGTCAAACAACAAACACAAAAAGCATAGTTAGAAAACCACTTAAATTCTCTTTTAGAATCAATATGCAATGATTTTTGATAGCTTATGGAGTACTAGTGAGGGGAAAAGGTCTAGGAAAATGTGTAGGAGAGGTGTAATTTCAAAGCTCAACATACCCCCACTGTGAAGGTGTTGCATGTTCCCATGCAACCAAAACTTTGATCATCCTCCTTTCAGTTCATGTGTTCTGAGACCTCTGCCAATACATCCAGCCTTCTTTTCTTCTTTCTTGGGACCACTGTCATCCTTGGCTTCCTCATTAGACACCTGAATTTGAGGTTGATGAGAGCCCTGTTCAACCTCTTGTTCTTTTTCTTTAATTTTCTATTTTTCTTCTACCATAGCCCAAGATGCAACATGGTGTTGTCGTGAATAATCTTATCTAGCCTGCCCTGTTCTTTCAATGTTTCATTTTCTCTTTTTATGTGTCTATTTAAGACCTCCAGCTCAAAAACTTCCTGTTTTAGTGATTGGATTTGAGCTTCTTGAGCTGTATTAGGCTGGGCAAATGAAGTGCCTTGGTCTGTGGCTGTTTTCTCCAAGGTCTCAATATAATCATACATTTCTTGCTGGACTGGATCTATCTTAGGTGTAGTCTTCCTTGGGCTATCCCCAAAATCTAGTTGAGAAGGACTGATCTCAAACTCTGGCCGAGAAGGACTATTTTCAAAATTTGGCTGAGGAATAGGAGTATGGTGTGGGCCACAGCCAGGAGGGATTGCTAAAGTTTGTTCCGGTGTTTCCCCTCCTAAATCAATAAAGTGGGGCCCTTTAATTTGTATTTTCCTCAATTTCCCTTTTAGTCTAGAAATTCTCCTCAAATTTTGTGGACTAATGTCTTCTTTCTCCATACTCTGTTTTTCTTTCCCTTTTCTCTTTGCTGCAGATGACTGCTCCTAAAGGTAAACTAGTCTTTCAGACAGTATTTGGTGGTCCTCTTCTAAGGAAGGTTCTGGGGTTTGATAGACAGCCTCAATACTTCTTTTCCTTTTTGATTTTCTTGGCTTCTTGCCCTCAGTTCTTTCCTTCCTACTTTTAGATAGTTTTTCTTCCCTACTAGTTTCTTTGACTATGTTAGTAGGAGTATCCTGAATTCTATCACTTGTTTTCTTTCTTCTGCTTCTCCTTGATGTTTTGCTTTCAGGGGTTTCTTGTGGATCTTTAAAGAAATTTCTAACCAAAAACTGCTCCCATGTGTCCTTCTTTTCTTTTAATTGTTTTTCTATCAAAATTTTCACAAGGCTGTGATGATACAAATGGGGTTCTATGTCCCCCAGATTCTTTTGGACGGTGGTGGACATTTTCTTCAGGCTATTTAACAAGAAGTAGGGAAAATAGTTTGGTTTTCTAGAAAATTCATCAGCAATCGAGTGTGGTACATGTACATTGACTCGAATCGTCCCTCACAGGTAATGAATTTCTGGATTATTAATAATAAACTAGCCCATTTTTCTTGTAAAGCAGAGACAGGGATTCCACGATTAAAGATGGTTACATCCATACCTGGATTTCGTAGGATAACCCTCCATGCTCTCTCGTCAAAGCTCTTATTTTTGAACCACCATTCTCCCTCCTGTGGGAGTTCGGTTGCAGCTGCTATGGACGCCTCTGTGATTGAGAATTTAAGGTCTCCAACCTCAGCTTCCACTCTGTCAAAAGACCTCGCAAAAGTCTTCGTAACTTCCTTGTTGTAGCCTTTGAATTTCTGAATAAATTGTAGCCACCAGGCCTTCCTTAGCATGCTTTTCACTTGCGGATACCCTTCCATAAATTTGGGCCCTTCCGATTCTGCTCTCAACAGAGGACCCATTCCTTCCCCTGCTTTAAAGTACGTCTACGTGAATGATAGACTGACGAAGGTGAGACGGTTGTGCTCGCGGGGAATGTGGAAGGACTGTGCAGAAAAACCAGTAGTCGTAAATGGCGGGACAGAGAATAGGTAGCGAGGATGAGTTCACAGAATGAAGGCTAGAATGGGTTTACAAAACGAAGGCTTATGTGAGCAGACCAACAATACAAATGCAACTTCGATGGGCAGTATGGAAATAGAGTGAACCCGGCAAAGTTTTGAACTAGACGGCTGCGGAATAGACGTTAGCTTGCTCACAAAATGGCTGCGGAATTTGTGTGGTAGGAAAGGAGCCGTGACCAAATCGATCACGTCCTCATAATTACCTGACTTAACAGATGGAATGTCAAAGTACGATTGAACACGAGTTAAAATCGGAGATGGATCATAAAGCCATTAGGAATTAATGCAAGGTTCGTGGTGAAATTATGAAAAGGTTATGGAGTGGTTATGGAAGCTATCAAGGCGAATCATTACATATAATGGAGCTGGTGGTTTCATAACTATGTAAAATGTGTTTTAAAATGCTATTTGAAATGAACTTTGCTCATACCTTGGAACTTACCACTTCCGTCCACTGACCTTTGATTGGCTGCTTATTGCATGCTCCTAAGTGCTTTATATCTTCAGAATATCTTCCTTTTGCCATACCTGCATTTGATTTTCATGATCATTTAACTAACATCTGACTGTCAATGTTGAAAAACAGAGTGGTGGCTGTGGAATCAGCCTCTGGCTGCGGAAACTGGGTTCAGCTGCGGAAACTGACACAGTAATCATATGACTGAATGGAGATGGATAAATGATGACTGAATGAATGAAAATGGTCATAAAAGGAATTTTATTGGCGGAATGAGATGATGAAATGAAAATGAAATGAAGTGAAGTGAAATGAGGTGAAATGAAGTGAAGTGAGATGTCATGAAACTATGGATACAATGAGAGAAGATTTTTTTTTTTTTGAAAAATATAGGGCGTCAGGAGTTCCTGATTTTCGCCCTGTATTTTCTGTATAAGACTACCAATCAGTGATTGGTTTTCAAGCTTATACATATTTTTTTTTATTTTTTTTTTTTAGAAACAGAAGATAACAAAGGCTAGGTTGGTGGAGAAGAAGGATTCTTCTTCACCAACATTATTGCAGAACTATCTTGAAAGATTTTGACAAATTCCTCTTTTGAGAGTGGCTTATGATAGATCTTTAATATGTGGCCATTCACAATAAGAGGAGTTTTATGTTCATCAATGGTTTTGATTCTTACCGCTCCATTGCTAAAGATTTTGTCAATCTCATATGGCCCCAGCCAATGAGTTTAAAATTTTCCTTTAAAATCTTTAAACTTGGAATCAAATAGCAATGCCCAATCTCCTTATTGAAACTTTTTCTCCTTGATGTATTTGTCATGCCACTTAGCTCTTTGATATTGAACTAGATCAGTTCTTAGGATTGCCTCTTGTCTACTCTCATATAGCTCATTCAATTGCTCCATTCTATGCCTTTGGGCCTCTGATAGATCCATTCCCAACTGAACTACCATCTTGAAAGTTTTGACTTGGAACTCAATGGGGAGCATGACTTCTTTCCCATAAACAAGTTCATAGGGAGAATGTCCTATTGTATTTCTCCATGTAGTTCTGTAGGCCCACGAGGCTTTAGGAAGCCTTTCTTCCCAATCTCTTCTGTGTAGATGAACAGTTTTGGTGATGATGCCTTCAATAACTTTGTTTGTAGACTCCACTTGACCATTTGCTTACGGATGGTAAGGAGTATATTTTCTGTGCTTGATTTTGTATTCTTCCATCAGCTTCTCCACCAGGTTGGATGTGAATTGACTTCCTTGATCTGTCACAATTTCTCTTGGAACACCAAAGCGAGTAAAAATATCCTCATAAAGAAAAATAAAAACTAAATTTTCAGTAGCAGAAAATAATGCTTTGGCTTCTACCCATTTAGTGACATAATCAGTACATACCAATATATACTTTCTTTGTTTAGATGGTGGGTTAATAGGTCCAATGAAATCTAAAGCCCATTTTTCAAAGGGTTCGATGAGTACCTGTGGCTGCAATGGCATTTCATTTGAAAGGGTAGGTTTCCCTACTCTTTGGCAACTGTCACACCTTTTGACATATTGTTTTGCATCTTTGAAGAGGGATGGCCAATGATATCCTAAAGAGAGGATTTTATAGGTTGTCCTTTTGTTAGCAAAGTGTCCGCCGCATGGTTCATCATGACATGCTTTGAGGATATCAGGCATTTCATCTTCCCTAACACATCTTCTGATCACAAGATCTGGCCCTGTTTTAAACAATTCATTAGAAATCCATGAATATTTTGAACTCTCCTGAATAATGTTTTTTCTTTCACCAGGAAATAAATGTGGAGGTAGTTTCCCTGTAACCAAATAGTTAGTTATATCTGCATACCAAGGGGTCTTAGTAGTTATTGCAAATAAATATTCATCAGGAAACTTGTCCTCTACAGGAGAATCTTCTTTAGTATTCTGAATCCTAGACAAGAAATCAGCTACTGTATTTTGTTTCCCTGGTCTATCCAACACAGTAATATTGAATTCTTGTAAAAGTAGGAGCCACCTTATAACTCTGCCATTAGTAATAGGTTTGTTCATTAGATATCTAATTGCAGAATGATCAGTATGAATAAAAGTTTCATAGCCTGTTATATAATGTCTGAACTTATTGATTGCATGAACAACAGCTAAAAACTCTTTTTCAGTCACAGTATAGTTCAACTCAGTGGGAGTTAAGTTTTTACTGGTATAGTAAATGGCATAAGGAACTAAATCTTTTTGATCCAACACAGCTCCTAAAGTTGTATCTGAAGCATCTGTAGAAATATGGAAAGGAAGTTTCCAATTTGGTCCTCTCAAGATAGGTGCTTCAGATATTCTTGTTTCCAAAGTTTCAAATGCTGATTTACAATCAGGATCCCATTTGAATTCACAGTCTTTTGTAAGCAGTTTGAAGAGTGGAGATGCTATTTTAGTGAAGTTTTCTATAAATCTTCTATAGCATCCAGTAAATCCTAGAAAACTTCTAACATCTTTTTGACAATTTGGAATAGGCAATTTGGAGATGACTTCAACTTTTGATCTATCAACTTTAATCCCATCCCCTGAAATATGATGTCCCAAAACAATACCTTCAGTAAACATCATAAAGCATTTTTCATGGCTTAATGAAAGGTTTGTCTCTTTACATCTTATAAGGACTTTTTACAAATTTTCTAATGCCTCTTCAAACGAATCACCATAAACTGTAAAATCATCCATATAAACCTCTACACAATCATGGATTAGATCAGAAAAAATTCCTAACACTGCTCTTTGGAATGTCGCGGGTGCATTACATAATCCAAAAGGAAGCACTTGATAAGCAAAATTTCCCTATGGACAGGTAAATGTGGTCTTATCCTGATCCTCAGGTGCTACCTGAATTTGATTATAACCACTAAAACCATCCAGAAATGAAAAGTACTTTTTGCCTGCTAATGTATCTAATACTTTATCGATAAAGGGAAAAAGAAAGTGATCCTTCAAAGTTGTTTGTTCAATTCCCTGTAATCAATGCATACCCTCCATTTACCATTCTTTTTGGGTATTATAACCAAAGGAGAAACCCATCGGCTATCTGAAATTGGATAAATGAAGTTTACATTGAGTAGTTTTTGGAGCTCTTCTTTCACTATCTCCCTAAGATTTGGATTCATCCTTCTCTGAGGTTGTCTGATTGGTCTATTGTTTTCCTCGATATAGATATGATGGATGCAAGTCTTAGGGTCGATACCTTTCATATCAATATACTCCCATGCAAATGCAGTAGAATGTTTTTGCAAGGTTTTGGTTAGCTCTTCCTATTGTGATTTTTCCAAATTTTTGTTGATATTCAATGTTTTACCTAGAAAAATCTCAATGGTAGAACTACCAAACTCTTCCATAGAGTAAAGAGACATTTGTCTTGATGATAAATACTCAATGTCAAAATATAATTGAAATTGTGTGTGGTCATATTCTGAAGATGTTCCAAAATTTTCTAATGTGTTCAGAATTTGACTATCTTCACTAATTTCAGAAATGGTAAAGACAGGTTGTATATTGTCCTCATCTTCGACCCATTCATTGTCTCCTACTTTTGTAACTGCTTTTGCTCGAGGATACAAATTGAATTTCTTTGTCGAACTACCATCAGAAATGTACATATCTCCAGATCTACAACTAATGAAAGCATCAGTTGTGGCTAGCCAAGGTCTTCCTAAGATGAGTGGGTGCCCTCCTAAATTACTCTTGGGAGTCAAAATCATGAAATCTACTATATATTCCCAAGAATCTAAGGAGACTGAAATGTCTTCTAATACACTAGCTGGTTTGATTATTGATCTATCTGCAAGTTGCAGTAAGGTGGGTGTAAAAAGAAGATTAGGAAGTTTAAGTTGTTCCATAGTCTGTCTACTCATAATGTTGATAGCAGCCCCTAAGTCAATCAAAGTATTTTGAATTTCTATCCCATTTATATGTGTCTTGACAATTGGACTACCTGGATTTACATATTTTTGCATGGTAATTTTTCTCATCATGATATCTGCAATTTTTCCTACCAGGGGGATTCTTCTTGTATCTCTTGGTTTCCTTCCTGGTCTTTTGAGACTCAACTCCTTTATTGTTTTTGCTAGAATAGGAATCTCTCTAATGGCTTGTAGCAAGGGAATATTGATACAAACATTCTTTAATTCATCTAGGAAATCATAGTCAGGCAACAAGATTTGTTTTTCCACCCCTTTGTCAATTTGTAATCTTTCAGGGAAAGGGGGTGTGGATGAAGATGCAGGTTGCTCAACTATAGGAGTTGTGGGGGTTGACTCTTTTTCTTTTTCTTTTTGAATGTTTTGGTTTTGAAGAGATGCTTCCTCAGAACCTTTATTCGCTTTAAGAGAATCCTCCTCAAAGGTATCTTGATTTTGAATATCTATAGAAGGTTTTTCTAAAACTCTACCAGACCTGAGTTGTACATCGTTGAGAGGAACAATCATATAGGTAGGAAATTGTTGTCCTTCTACCATGTAAGCATTCTGAGGATTTTTGTTATTAGGATTTGGAAATGGCTGGGCTGGTAGTTGATTTGTCTTTTGTTGAAATAGAAGCAAGAGTTGAGAATTTGGATTTTGTTGAGAAGGTTGTTGTTGCGGAAATGGTAATGAAAGCTGTGGGTTTTGATTTGGAATTTGTGGATTTTGTTTATTTTGAAAAGATGGAGGATATTGATAAAATTGAGAAAATCTCCCATAAGGATTTTGCATCCCTTGTGCCCATGATTGGTATGGATTTTTAGATTGGGGCCAAGGTTGTTGCCAAGAATTCCAATTTGGTGGGAGCTGAAAGTTCATAGGATTGTTAAATCCTTGATTTTGTGGCCCCTACCATGGTCTTCTTGAAACAAAACAAAGGGATTCTACTGAATTTGGATCTTCCTGAAAGATAGATTTGAGCCCAGGAATTGAAGGACAATCCTTGGTCTCATGGCTTTCTGAGCAAATCACACATGTCTCTACAACTTTTGCATCCAAGGGACATTCCCTTAAAGCATGTTTCTTTCTACATTTTGGAAAAAATATGGCTAAGGCTTCGGCTTCTGATTTCTTCTTGTTTTGTATTTTAAGGGTGTCTAGTTGTTCACTAAGGCTCCCTAGAATATCAGTTTTGAAATCATCAAGCATATTGCCAATCTCTGCCCTACTTACTGATCTAGTTGCAGATTTGTTTGCTCTAAGAAGAGAAGGATCTCTAGGCCCTTTTCCAGTTTTAGATTTTCCCCTTGAGAGATGGACACATAGTTCTGCTATGTCATGGAGTGGAAGTTGAGAAATATCTCCCTTCCCCATCATGTTTAAAATATCTATCCATTCATCTCTAATGGCTTTCAATAGAAGGGCTTTCAAGGTTTCCTCATCTAAATTACTCATTTTTGCTCTCTTTAAGTTGTATTGAAATCTTTCAAGTAAATCCTCCAAGTTTTCATCTTCTTTTTGCATCATCTTGAATACCTCATCCTTATGATTGGTGGGCATACAATAATCCAAGTATCTATCCAAAAATGTTTGTTTCATATCATTCCAAGTCCTAATAGATTGAGTGACTAATCTCATGAACCATTTCAAAGCAGCTCCTTTCAATGTTGAAGGAAACATTTTGAGTTTTTGAGAGTCTTCCATATAGTCATAGGTTCAGCACAAGACTTCAAACTCAAATAGAAATGTTTCAAGATCCTCACTTCGCAACCCATAAAAGTTTGGGAGGACAGATGGTGAAATGTTTTTCGTTGTTGTATGGGTTTCCTCATCGGCTATAGGGAATCCAAATGAGTTATCTCTATCCCTATTTCCCCCATTGTTACCTCTACCTCCTCCATTGTTTCCTCCTCCTCTACCTCTACTTCTACCCCCTCCTCCAAATCCATTCACTACTTCCTCTGTCATGATAGTTTCCTCAGAGTTCTCAGAGTCCTCTGGTTCTTCTATTAATGGCGAACGAGGAATAATTTCTCCCTCCTCTTCTTCAAGTGATTCTACTTCTCTGATTACAATATATTCCCCTATAGAAGTGAAGAAAGGTTCTTCTCCTATGTCAGATTTGATGGATACCTATGTCAGATTTGATGGATAGTGTGGGAGAGTCTCCTAATTCAGCTGCTGCCCCTTGAATTCCAGGAATGCTAAGGCTGGGAGTGTGAGTCAGAGATGATGGAGGTGTATCTTGTCCATGCCTTGAAGTAGCTAGAGTTGTGAAAATCGAACTTTTGGCCCTAGCTATAAACCTTCCCCTAGAATCTCTTGCTCTATGCATGTCATTTTTTTATTTTTTTTTATTTTTCAAGTCGGGCTAATAATTCTCTTTCTGATCTTCCAGGTCACACTAGGTGCAAGAAGAGAGCATAATCAAGAAATTATTGAACTAACAAATCTCTTTTCTGATCCTCCAGATCACACTAGGTGCAAGAGGAGAGCATACTTCAAGAAGTTATCAATTTTTCCTTCTTTTTTTTTAAGAGATTGGCTACCTAGTTACACTTCCCCGACAACGACGCCAAAATTTTCGGTCAATTTAGTGTGTCCTAAATTGCTACATTAATTATCAATCTGGGAGTCGTAAACTGATGAAGTGTGGCGCACTATATGTGCAAGACAGGCTCTTTCTTACCTTTTTGTCGTTTTCAATTTTTATTTTGTTTTGGGGGTTTTTATCTTTGTTTGTCTCTAATATGAATGGAAATCCTATTCTTGAGTTTTAAGAATACTCTAGAAGGCAAGTATGGATATAGATTTTAAGGCAATTATGTCCTTTATAATGATTTCCAAAACTTAACACTTCAAAGGGTCTTAGAACATACTAATGATGAAATTAATACTTGAACAAAAATGTACTACTATTCAAATCAAGCCAATAATGAACTACTGATCATGAAACCATTATCTTTGTTGCTGTCTAAATACAGAAAATGAATTAAGCTACTGCACTCAAATAAATCAAAAATTACATTCTAGTAAAATCAATTCACATCATTCATAGTCTGATTCCTTGCTAGTTAGTCTAAGCTATGGCTTTCGGAGATAATCCTCAATGATATAAGCAAGTTGATGTCTAATTGCAAAAAAGTAAAACTAAAATCAAATCACAACATTCATAATATGATTCCTCACCAGTTAGTCTAAGCTATGGCTTTCGGAGATAATCGTCAATGATATGAGCAAGTTGATATCTAATTGCAGAAAAGTAAAACTAAAATCAAATCACAACATTCATAATCTGATTCCTCGCCAGTTAGTCTAAGCTATGGCTTTCGGAGATAATCGTCAATGACATGAGCAATCTGATATCTAAACTAACTACTAAAGCAAGTGAACAAGACTGGAATCAAAGCATAACTGGAATTAAAAAAACTAAGAAAAGCAAAGTCAATAGAGAGGTTAATTCCATGTCACTAGTTATTACAAAAATTGCATGAAAAATGCCCGGGCCTACTTTGTCCTGAAACATACACACACTGATCAGCGTTAACAGCAATATACAAAGCTTGTAAAATCATAAACAGGAAGGAAATGTTAGAAATATATACACAGGTGAATAACTATAAAACATGTGCAGTGAAAATAAGGAAACGATACATAAAAATTGTACAGCAACAACGAAAACGAAACCTCAGCGTACAGGGGCCCTCTGCACAGCCTCGGTCAACAGGCTATCAATCCAAAATTACGTTCACGCAATCATGTAGAAACAGAGTCTTCTTGTATATTTCAAAACACAGTTACAGCAATAAGACTAGTGTCATGGCACAGTGAACTTTGAACAGCAAAATTACATTCAAAAAGACTAACTCTATGCATATAGAAACGCGTTATTTATAACAAAGGTTACATAACTGTTTTCCTGTAAAACTACGTGAACAAAGGACACGTAAAAGACAGCGTCCATGGATTTAGCATAATGGTTGCCGAGATTATTAAATCTATCAACTGTGGCTGTTGGATTCACATCGTGGGGTAGTCTACAGCTGTCGACATGACCCCAAGGATCTAGGAACGGCCACGAATCCTTCACGTGCTTGAAGACGAAATCTTGTTGCTGTAGGATTCCTTTGTTTGACCACCGCTTGACCACCATTGACCACAGCTTTCCTTGATGAATCCGGCTAAACCAATAGGACTTGATCCATGTCCAGGTCGTTCTTGATCTACCCACGTGTCCTGTTTTTCCTGATGACACCTGCAACCTGGAGTTTAACAAAAATAGTTGCGGAAAGTTGAATTAGCTGCGGAAAGTGGCTGCATTCCGCAGCTAATGAGCAAAATCTAAGTCAAACAACAAACACAAAAACATAGTTAGAAAACCACTTAAATGCTCTTTTAGAATCAATATGCAATGATTTCTGATAGCTTATGGAGTACTGGTGAGGGGAAAAGGTCTGGGAAAATGTGTAGGAGAGGTGTAATTTCAAAGCTCAACAATTAGTCAGTTATGACTACCTCTCATGGAAATGGTCATATATGAATGACTTACTTAACGCAGTTGAATCCCAAAAAATGATATCTAATATAATGCACTGCGAAAACCCCTCAATAACTAGATTCAAAAGAGTGAATGGAACTCTACTTGAATGGTTCATGAGGCACAATACTTGTTAAGGTTTTGCAAATGGGGTAGCAATCTAAGTGGGCTTTATTGTGGGGAAAATTCCACAATTAAGTGCTTGAGCCAAAGGCAATCTCAGATGGGTGACCTCCCAGGAAGTCTTGGTTACCGGGTGCAAGCCCCGGAAGTGATGATAGACGCTTTGTGATTCATTTCACTAGTTTAAATCCCATTTTATTCACCCCTGTGAGCATCACCCGATGCAATGAGTTCTAAGTGGACTATTAAAAAATCATGAGAAATTAGTCAGTTACGACTACCTCTCATGGAAATGGTCATAGATGAATGACTTACTTAACGCAGTTGAATCCCAAAAAATGATATCTAAAAAATCAACTCTTGTGCGCATAACAATATTAGTCCTTCAATAAGGTGGATTCAACTTTAAAAATCAATGACTAAAGCAATAGATCCCTGGTACGTGTGATAGGAACTTTGCTACTTTGAGGTCAAATTTATATAACAGACTTAGGTCTTTTGTTAGGAAATCTTGGCCTCTAGAAATAATAGAATCTCGTCTAATCGGTCCAGACTTTTATGATCACCACAAAAATAGATCAACTAAAGGATGACTGGTCAACTACACCATTTCCAGTGAATGGTTTTGTTATGTGATGTGCCCAGGTCTTGTACAACAAAGCGGCATATCTATTGCATGAACACCCTTGGTAGCGACAAGAATAATTAAACAACCTCTCGGCCTTGCGATCCTTAATGGATAGCCCCTTTTTTGTCTCGACAATTACGGAAACAGATAAATCATAAAGAAAATTTCAATCACCCTTTTACAAATGTCGCCATAAAGAAATACCTTTTTCCCATCACTTGTGACAGTCCAAATAGAGTCGCTCTATAGTAAAATGATCTTTGTACTATAGATATATTCCATTGATAAATAAATCTATCCCGTAACCTACAAAATATTCAATGTTAAGCTGCTTGATAAATATGGAAATATTTCTGCAAATATCAACTAGGGTGGATGTGAATAACCCACCGAAATTGATAGATTACTAGCTAGGGTGATTATGGCGAATCACTGAAAACTAGTCTCTAAATTATTGTGCAATAAACCCTCAGGATGGAAGGAAACCCAACTCTAGTAACACTATAAGATCCCAAATGATGAAATAATCAACAAATCTGGCACATTTAGGTGTTCTAATAAAAATACTTGCAATCGAAAACATCGAACACAAGGGATCTGGAAAAATGCAACCCTTATTTCAATTAATACTTAGAAAACAAGACATGCCCAAATACAAGCAAAATAATGGATCCCCTGCCTCGGCATACACGACTGCTCAATGAACAAGAAAATAAAGATATTGAAGCACAAACGTGAACCCTAGATGGATCCACCAACAAATTTCACCACGGGGTTTTCTTCCCAGGATCAAGCTAGAACTAGCCACGCCAAGTTCTCAATAAAACAAAAATAGATAGAAAAGTCAGGATGATCCCACTATCAGGCTCTTATCCCCTTTTATAGGATTGATGAACTCTCTAGAAACTTTACTTTATTTTTTTCCCTTGAAAGACGAAAGCAAATACCATGGGTCAATACCATGGACAGATTTTGTCCATTTTGACCATATCAAGAAAAGGGAATATTACATTTACACTAGCACCATATGTACAACATGTACACAATACGACCTATACATAACACCACCTGCACAACGTGTGCACAACATCACATGTACATGGCACCACCTGCACAATGTGTACACAATGCCACATGTACATCGCACCACCTATACAACGTGTACACAATACCACATGTACACAACACCATATGCACAACATGTACACGACACGACATGTACACATCTCCACATATACACAGCGCCACCTACACACAGCACCACATGTACAACATGTACATAGCACCACATGTACAATCATGCACACAACACCATATGTACAACATGCACACAACACCATATGTACATAACACTGCATATACAACATGTACATAGCACCATATGTACACAACACCACATATCCAACATGCACACAACACAGCATATCCATCATGTGCATAGTAAAATATGTACATAGCAGTGCATATCCAACATGTACATAACACCATCTATATCCAACACTGCATATGCAATATTCACACAACACCGTATATACAGCAGGCACACAACCTCATAGGTGCAACATGTACAACATATACACAACAGTAGTACTGCACATCCATAGACCACACACTGACTCTACTAAGCAACCTTGCTTCTAGTGTCTTTCCACCATCCGTGCATGTTTTAGCATGCCATCGATCATACTGCTTCCATTCCGTTGATATATCCCTCAGCATTACCTGCCATAACATAGACATAGTATAATCACATAATATAAATTCATATGACATGATACTGACCTCATATATTTGTCAGGGCTTCTCTTCCCACTTGATTCCTCATAAGATTAGGAACCTCTTCACCTGCATAAGAAATCATTCCTCCACATAATGATCCATGACAACCCTGTCAAACAACGACATACATACATACATACATACATACATATATACATACATACATACATACATACATATATATATATATATATATACACACATATACACATTCACATAAAACAATCATGATCTTGACGACCTTGTTAGACAATGACATAGATACATACACATATACATATATATACATTAGCATAATCATGATCACAACATAATTACCAGATATCATACGGTCAAGGTTAAGATAACTTCCTTTATCCATGCACAACATGCACAACATTGAGAATACAGTTTCCAACTTAGCCAAGGTATCTGACACCTCAAATACAATTACTCTATCATTCATGTTACCTTTCTCATGGCTGCTTCTGCCATCGTCCATTTATCCCCAATGGACCCAACCAACTCAACCGATTGTCATACTCTTGCCTTCAGTTGCCCTTATACATGGACCGAGCTTCATCCAAGTCTTACCTTACATGTTGGGTACCACACAACTCTCCCAAGATCCATCAACTTTCCTCTTTCCCAACCAATTCCCAAGAACCTCAGAACACTAAAGGTAAGAACAAGAAGCAAATCAAGAAAGACCAATAGCAATACGACACCACAAACAAAGTGGCATAGCCATGCACAAGACACAAACAAAACTGCAAATCAAGCGCAAGCAATTCACAAAACATAGAAAGCACAAGACTAACAACAAACACCATGACTCAATCCCATGGTTCCCAATGCTTCCAAGGGAAAGATCAACCTAAGCCTTCTTCAATATTTCATGGCAACCTATTTTCCATGCAATCGCTTGCATCATATTGTCATAAACACATAACTTTCAATGCATAAATAAACATAACAATACACTGGTTACCTTACTTTGTTGTGCCAAGCACGCTGCCTTGTAACTAAACACATTCACTTCTCAAAGAACTACAATTCCTTGACAAACCTAGCTATAAATGGAAGCCCACTGTTATACCTTTCAAATACAAGTCCATGAATATGGCACATATCCACATAAATTCAGACAAGATTAGCGTTAAGAAGACTTCTTGTATTCAAAGCATTCATTCATTTGGAATTATGGTTTCCAAATATAGCCAATGGAATTCTCATCCAATTCCTTTATTTTATCTTTACCTTACTGCAATCGAGTCTTACTATGACTGTCACATCACCAAATTGCTAGCTATAAACAAATCAATTGTTACCTTGTCACGCTAATACCAAGCATGGTGCCCTGCAATTGCTCACACATGTCAGTCTCACGTTCCAAAGATCAATACAATATATCTATTAATTTGAAATCAACCTCTACTAATTCTAACAACCATGTCATAATCAACAATCAACTCAGATTCATTAATCACAACAATACAACTAGCACCTTCTTACACTCAAGTACATATCAATTGTCTCAGCACATATTGTGTTAGCATGGTCATCTTAAAACAAGATCATTTCTTCATGCAATCTTATAGATAAAAACTTATATCATGCTACTAATCAAACATTCAAACAATAGATAAACGACATAATAGACACCAAACACTCAAACACCAAATAGACGACAAAATAAAAAATTCAAGCACCAAGTAGACAACATAAGCAAATTCATACCTTAATATATCTAAGTGGAGGTTATCTTGTATGAAAAATCAATCTAGATTAGCACGATATAACTTCACAACATATCAACTCAAGCATAAATAAAGTTCATGATATCCATAACAATAATTAGCTAACACACTCACCTGATAAACTCATAAACAATTGTCATTAATGCATAACAATCACATATGCATAGTTAGTCTAAATTAGTACAACACACTATCATAATTCGGTCAACTCATACATGAATGTCATAACCCTACCCATCTGCATAAGCCAATCCAAATCAACACAATACATATAACACCAATATCTTAAATGTAATAACCCTAATCATCAAGTTAACTAACATATAACAACAAGAATTTAACATATAACATACTCAACGACATATAACATAATCATCAAGTTAGCTAATATAGAACAACAAGAAGTTACTACCATGCATGACTATCCGACGAACGTGCATATGGCTACACTAATTCACTAACATCTATCATACATGTAACCGCAAAAAACCATAGACTAATAGACATGTACATAACCCTAATGCTTATAACAACCATTAACCAACATACATGCATACCCACCATACAAACTTGTATAACGATCTGCTCTTACCCCGATGTTCAGTGTTGCAACCTTGCTTTGATGATTTGCATCTCTTGCTCTATCTCAACCAACACATCAACATTATAACATACCAACAACATCATGATGACCTAAAATGCATACAATGACTACATGGCAACACAACTGTAACAAAGACTACCACCATGCATACATAACAAGCACATATACATCCTTCATGCATGCATGACAAACAAATTTCGCCCATCCAGTCTAGGGGGTGAACCATGCTCGGAGACCACTCTGTAATACCCTCCTCCCACATTTACCCAAGCTAATTGGTCCATCGGGGTAAACATGTGATGAAGAGTTACTATGATATGATTCAGCTCCCTAAGTTCAGTTAAGGAAGTGGAACCAACAAACCAACACTTCACAGACCTCCCGTAGGAGTTATAGGACCCCCAAGAGCTAATCCACCACTCCAAGTGCCCAACCCCTTATTTAACCTAGCCTTTTAATGAATTAAACCCCCATTCGCTCACATAACGCCTATAAGGGAGAGATTGTACTCGTTTTCAATCAGTTTTATTCTAGAGACTGTGAGATTTAAGCCACTTTTTCAAGGTTAGTCTCCAAACCACTGCCCAAAACTTGATGAGACTTTTCAAGACAATAAATAACACCAAGAAAAAGCCTCTAACACAAAACTTGATCAAGTACTTGACGTAACCAAGCCCAACCATGATAGCCATTTCGTCAAACATATCACAAATATGAAATCTACAAGTTTCAACAACAAATCTAAGCAAAGGGGTCTCATACTTATCTGAGAATCATCAAGAAGGATTGTTGCCTTCTCACATTAGCCACATGATCATGTATTAGATCATCCATTCATTGCTCAATCATTTACAAATCAAAACATGATGAGAGCCATACATCATCACTGGCATAAAACATGCTCATAACCAGCATATAACCAACATAAATAACAAGGATATAATAGCCATGAAAACTACATATAAACAAGTATATTTACATGTCAAATACATGAGGAAAGAAGCTCTTATTAACATATGAAAAATTCAACTAGGTATGGGACATCCACGAACCACTCGACCATAGACTAGGTTGAACCAAATCTCTCTTTCAGCCAGTCACCCTCATGCCATATTCCAAGCATGAATGTGGGATCTCATGAAACACATCCAACAAAACCAAACCATGGATTCCATAGGCCAGACCACCTAAACCCTCAACCATTGATTCCACCTCACAATCAGACATCACTAACCGTCACCAGATTTGTCTTTATCTAGGTTGTCCATGGCTCTAGAGAGTTTGTTCCAACCAATGCTTCCAAGACTAGTAACTCAACTCACAGCTGCTTTCGGGCTCCAGATCATTTGTCCAACCAAGGCTCCAGGACTAGTAACTCAACCCACTAAGGGCTCCAGAGTGTATTTCCAACCAAGGCTCCAGAGCATTTGTCCAACCAACAATCCAGGAACTAAAAACTTAACCCACAACCAAAGGAATATGAGAACCAACCAGAAAACAAAATGAAAGAAACCCACAACACCATGGCTATCTAGGAAATAGAAAGGCTAAGAAAATCCACCGTCAATCTAGGGATTCCTCCATGTCAATGACAGATCATAACCAAGAAACCACATGCATGTGTCATGTATGCCATAACTAGAAAGGAAATCATACATGCAACTTAGTACCTGCAAGAAAAACTCGTTCTAGTTGTTGATCCCGATGTCCTCTTGTGCTTTCCTGCTTTTCATTTGTCTTCTTGCTCCAAAACTCATGTATGCCACACTCCTCCAAGGGTGCTCCAAGAAAACTCTAAGTTTCCAGGAGTATGAGAGAGAGAATAGAGAGAGAACTCAAAAACTAAACTGACAAAAGTCTATGAACCGATTCTTAAAAGCCTTTTTATCAATGAGGCCTCTATTTTCTTCTTTTTCCTCCTCGCATGCAACCTGTGACCTTTCACCTTCCTTTTCTCCTATTTTTCGTTATTTTCATAAATAAAATGCCAATTAATGCCACTTTGCCTTCCCAAAGCCTTTTCCATTTCCTTTAGCCATAATAAACCAAATGAACACACACTAGGATGGTATACCCCACCATTTAGCTTGGAATACATGTCCCGTGACCTTGGTCTTATATTTTTTTACATGAATTTTTAACCATGATTGTTACATTAACATATAATACAATAATCAATCATTTACCTTCTACCAATATATGACATAGGTTTGCATCCGCTTCACTTTTGGTGAAGCCCAAACCGGTGAGATAGCTATAGATCCTAGTGTACCAAGCACGGGGTGCTTGCTTGAGACTATACAACGCTCGCTTGAGTCTGCACAATGCTTGCTTGAGTCTACACACATGAGACTCTCGATCAAAAGTATTAAAGCTTTCTGGTTGCTCGATATACACCTCCTCCTTAATAACTCCATTAAGGAATGTTTTTTTCACATCCATCTGATGGATCTTCCAACCCATCTATGCAGCTAGAGAAATAATTGATCTAATGGATGAGTACCTTGCTACAGGAGCAAAGGTCTCCTCATATTGAATCCCCTCAACTTGAGATTACCCCTTGGCCACAAATTTGGCATTGTACTTTTCTATGCTTCCATCTACTACATGCTTTACTTTGAAGATCCATCTTGAACCTACAACTTTGCATGCTAGTCTTGGGACCACTTCCCAAACATTGTTCTTTACAATGGATTCGTATTCCTCCACCATCGAATCAACCCATATAGGTTGCTCTATCGCTTCCTTGAAAGAGGATGGCTCAGTCTTTACAATCTTAATCATTAAAGCCATGTAGCTAGTGTACCGATCTGGTGACCTTCTCTACCTACACTGATTTGAAGGAGCACCCATATTCTCCCTCGCATCCTGCACAAGTCTCTCAACTTCCCTCGTCCTTTTCTCGCCTTATCTAGATGTTTTTGCTTGAGTGGTTATCTCCACTCTCTTCTCCTCAACTTGTGGCTGCTTCAAAATTTCTTGAGGTTCCTCCTTTGGAGCTAAAATCTCCTCTTCTGGTGAGATCTAAAGCTCCCTCTCAAGAGAGCATTGCATGGATTTATCTTCATCAATTTTTACATCCCTTCACACAACTTTCATTCTAAGGGATGGAAACTACACACGGTAGTTGTGGGGAGTTTCTATGTAACCCACAAATACCCCCAATTCTATTGTCATCTCTCGTTTCTTCATTGATTCTTTGGAGACATGGAAATAAACAGAGACTCCAAAAATCTTGAAGTGTGACACATCCAGATTTCTCCCCAAGAAAGCCTCCTCCAATGTAATCATTCCAAGAATATGATGAGAACTCCAAAACTGCAAATAAACTATTGTGTTTCATGCCCAGGCCCACAAATGCAGAGGTCAGCCTTAATCATGCAACATCACCCTCGCTACTCCCATAATGCTATGGTTCTTTCTCTCAGCCACCCCATTTTGTTGTGGGTTGTGGGGTGTTGTAAACTCTCATTGAATGTCTTATTTTTCGCAAAAATAAATAAATTCGTTCAACACGTACTCACCTCCATTATCACTCCTAAGAGCCTTCACCTTCTTACCTATTCCTTTCTCAACCAGTGCCTTGAATTCTACAAACTTGGAGAATGTCTTATCTTTCTATCGCATGAAGAAGATCCAACACTTGCGTGAGAAGTAATCAATAAAAATGAAAAAATATTTGTGCCTAGCAGTGGAGGCCATCGAGAAAGGTCTACAAACATCAGAGTGGATCCTTTCAAGGACTGCATGTGCTTTGTTGTCCCAATCATGAAATGTGGATTTTGTGTACTTCGACAAGGTACATCCTTTGCATACATCCTGCTGCTCAAGTGCTCCTTTGAGGGGGCCTGTGGTTATCTGTTGCATGATCTTCAAAGTGCCATGATGCAAATGGCCAAGTCTTCTATGACAAAGTTCACCGACATCGCGCCTCTACACCTCCTTTTCCTTTGTGCTCAATGCAACACAATCCTCTACATCTAGCTTGTACAGGTTCTTCACACGAACCTTGACATGTTTCACCTGTCTCATGGCTATGTATCTCAGGAATGCCTTTCCTTTGTTGAAGATCACATCATCACATCATAACCACGATCTTCCAAAACTACAACAAAGACGAGATTTTTCTTTAGGCCTGGAATGAACATGGCATCCTTGAGCCTGAGGTGGGAGCCTGACTCTCTCTGAAAGGTGATTGTACCAATCTCAATCTCACTATACCTTTCGTCATCCCCCATCTCGATGTGCATCTACAAATATTTTTCTTCCAGGCCATTGAAAAAATCTCTATTGCACGTCATGTGGAATGATGCACCTGAGTCCAAGTACCACATCCTCCCCATCATTATGTTGGTCATGCATGCAATGAGGGTAAAGTCAAGCTAGAACTGTGAAGCCAAAGCTTCACCTGTTGCTCCTCCTGAGATCTTCTTTCTTGTCTTCTCATGTGGACACTTCATGGCATAGTGCCCGAATTCATGACAATGGAATCATTTAATTTTTGAAGAATCTTTCTTCTTCCCCCCTTGACTGGATTCTGGTTTGAATTGGGATTTCTTCCCTTTTCCCTTCTTTGCCTTTTCATCCAATGAAAAATTTTCTTCATCCCCACCCTTGGATGAAGTCCCATTTATGGTATTCTGCCTTATTTCCTCCTGTACCAAATCGGACGATAAGCACTCCCAACTTGTTATTTTTTCCCTCCCATTCACCAAATCTTGATAGCTATGCTAGCTACTGGGAAGGACCAGAAGGGATAGGATTACCAAGTCTTATTCATGGACATTAACACCAACCCTGCCAATTCCATCACGAAACTGTGTAAACTTACTTAAATACTGCAGAATTGTGTTGTTCTTTTGCATGTTTATACTTCAAATTTTATCCTTAAGCGGTAGCTTCATGTGGTCACTATTATTAACGAACAATTTTGTTAGTGCTTTCCACATTACGAACGAAGTTTCTTTTCTGTGGATATTTGAGACAATATGATCTCGTACTCCCTCCAATATTATCCTCCTCACCTTAACTCATCTTTCTTCCAATGAGCAAGGTTTTGGGCATCAGATGCTTGTGGTTTTGCAACATTTGACTTGATGTATTCTAAAAACCCATTGTCATCCAATACTGCCTCCATGTGGTCCTTCCATGCAACAAAATTAGAGGTGCCTTCCAAGGCGTATTCTAGCCTTAGTCCATTAAAGGCCATCTTCTCAGCTCTAAAGAAATCTTGCTACACTGGTCTTCAAATTCGAACCTCTAAGAAACAACTTCAAATTTCATGCTTTAACATGAATCCAACTCTGATACCATGTAGAAATTATGATGTATATTTGCAACTACTCATGAAGTTTTCATAAAAATCATAAGACAAAAACCTACTCTACTGACTTGCGGAATTCAATTCACAATTTAGAACATCAATCACAAACATGCAATGAGAAATAACACAAATGCACACAAATACAATTTTGTTGCTCAACTAAGCACAACCTTCAAGTGAATAACATATCTCTTTTCTCACTAACACACTCTGACCTAGACTTATTCAATTTATGCCTCTGCTTGAGCCCTTATTTCCTTGTGTTGTTCCTTGAGGAATTAGCCCCTATTATTTAGGAAACTCCTCTAATTGAATTGCACAATTCCTTAGCCTCATCATCTGACTACATGCAACACTTGTACACTCAAGACTAGTCTACAACTGATGTTACACTGCCTTGGAATCTCCACCTCAGCTGGGTAATTCAAATTCTCTGCATGCACTAACTATTTTGGGCTGATTGATCAGTTAATTGGATGATCATTGATTTTGATTCAAGTCCCACTACTTAACTAACCTTCCACTATAGTTCCTCCAGAAGTTGAAACTAGTTTAACTGAAAACAACTTGAGATAACTGACCTTGATTGCTACAAATTAGAAATCACACATGCAAAATTGAACTCTAACTCCTCTAACTCGATTTTACTGAGTAAACTGGGTGACACAAAACATGTCACACAATTTAACATCATCCAAGTTGTCTGTTGATGTGGAAATTCAATTTTTCTCAATTTAATCAAGGCAAAATCAAATTGAGAATTTCTTGTTGTATTTTTCAACATTCTTCACCTCACTTGCTTCTATAACAGACTGTCTATACAATGAAATATTTAGCAATGGGGAATCGGGCAGCAATTGGATCTCATGCTCCACTTCCCTCTTAGGTGGTAACCATTTAGGCTCTTGAAACACATCCCTATATGTATGTGGAAACTCTTCCAATTGTTATTTCTATTTCTCATTACACCCCTCCAAGGATGCCTTACCTCTTACTGATTCTTCTACAGATTGATTTTCTCTTAAAAATAATAAACATACTTCTTGCTGGAACTGATCAATTTCTTGCCTTGGTTGGCACTTACTAGCAAAATTTTTGACTTGCCTTTGTTTGCATTAATGGTGAATGAATTTACATCCTTGACAAGCTAATATTGGTTGGCTCTTCGCATGAATATTGCATCTCACATGTACATGTAGGGACTCCCAAACATGACTCCACATACATCAAGGGGAACCACATCTAGTTTTATTTTATCAATAAAATAAACATTGATAACAAATATGATTTTGCACCATTTTGTTTCGTTCAGCTCTACATCCTTATTTATCCATCCCAATGGATATGGGCTTGGATGATCACGAACTTCCAACCCTAACTTCTTGACCAGCTCTGCTGACTAATCAATCTTGGCCTTCTTAACTTGTACCTTTATACGGAAGGGTTTGGTCATTTCTTTCTCTTCTCATTGTTAAAGGCTAATCAGATTCACCTCCTTCTACGTTGATGTACAAATGATCTTCTCATCCATGTCTGAGCTTCTTTCAACTTGGTTACTTGAATTAGTGGCCATGAGATTATTATTCTTATTGTCTTTCTTTTTGTTCATTAGGTTAAGCTCTAGATGCAACTTATAGCACTTCTACTCTGTATGTTTGTCAATGTTGCAGCGGTTGTTGGGATCTTTGCACTAGTGTGTTGTGGTTGCCATATTTTTATCTTTTCCCTCTTTTTGCTTCTTCTTCCCCTCCTGAGAAGCATCTTGTTTCTCTCTCTGCTTCAATCCACTTGATTGCGCTTTCTTCATACCTATGTTATTTAGGTATTTTGCATGTACATAAGCATCATTTATAGATTGGGGCTTACATAACATCATTTTCTCCCACAGATGGTATTGTAAACCTTGAAAATACTTGAGGAGTACATCTGGGTTCTTTGGGGATATATTCAATGTTATGGTCATCTTTTTTAACTCTGTGGTGTACTCCTGCATGCTTTGCCCAAGCTTTTGTTTGAAATAGTGCCACCAAATCAATTGGTCCTCTACATACCCAATCGAGTAAAACTATGATTTAATGAGGGTTTTGAATTCCTCCCACTTAGTCACCAGAGGCTCTCCCTCCAACCTCGGGTTCTTTGTGTGGCTCTCCCACCAAGTTCAGGCATTGCCCTCTAATTTTAGTCACACAAATGAAATCTTATATTCTTCCTCAATTTGATGGACATTGAATTACACTTCCATTATTGCAACCAATGATTTAGCTTCAAAGCACTGATCTTGCCATGGTATGGCTTGATATCGATCTTCACTTTCATTTTGAATAGATGTGATTGATTCACGACACTCATACTAGGTTGATCTTTTCTGGGTTCTTTGTTCGGTTGGTTCTTTGTGATCTAGATGGATATTGATGGCCACCCACCTATTCCACTTGGACCCCCACCATTGTTTCTTTTCAATTTCCTTAATTGTAGCACAATTTACTATTTTTGGCAGTTTTTTGAGTCCTAAACTTCCGGAGTCGTTTTGAGGGGCTAAAAGACATTTTTAGGGAAAACGGAGACAACCAAAAATGAACTAAACTAATTTGCTAATATTTTGTAACTTCTTCTTTGAGCTCTTCGAAATGAGGTATGATGGTTAAACGAAGATCGTATACCAAAGTTACAACCCCAAGAAGTTGACGTTCCAACTTACCCCAACAGGGCCCACAAGCTTTTGGTGCTTCATCTCCTAGGGTTAGGTTTTTGGATGTTTAGGATTTCTCATTTTTTCTCACTAATAAAAAGGCCACTGAGCCTCATTATAACATAGTTCAAAGGCATGTAGCCACCACATATCTTCTCAGAGATAAGATACCATCGCCCAAGCTAGTTTATTTCCATTATGTATGTAAGCATATTTTAGTTCTTTGATATTAATGAAATGAAGTTTTATTTCTGTTACATCTCTTTGTTTATGTTTATTTCTATATTTTGTGGCTTTCCTGCATAAGCCTAGATCAATGGTATTAGAGCAGTTTGCTCTTTCTCTATTTTTCTTTGCATGTCCCCAACGAGGTCATGGTATAAGGAGTTAGGGCTCGAACTGGTTGAACCTTTGCAAGACCAGTCTCACAAACCCCAACGACCTCCCTTGGCAGAAGAAAATAAAGACGAGGAGTAGGAGATCCTTTCAAAATATTGCTCGAGGAAGCCCTCGCGTGACAGAGAAATGCGATGATGGATAACTTTGCCCATATCCTTCGACGTCTACCCACAGGAAACACGTCTTCATCCAGCAGCCACTTTGGAGGCACCACTCCTTTTAAGGTACAAGTTAACTTTGACATTCCCATATTTTAAGGCCAGATAGATGCATACATCATAAATAGATGGTTAAATATGTTGGAATGATATTTTTTGTTTCATGACTTTTCCAATCAGGGAAATATTACTTTTGCACTTCTCAAAGTCGCCCCCATGTCAAGGACTAGTGGGAAACCTACTATGAACAAGAGAACGAGAGGGAATCCTCATAGTTTTTATTCGCGCCCACTTGGAATTCTTTCTGAGACGCCATCAAGGAACAATATTACCCTATTAGGAGCTATGAAGATAAATACATAAAGTGGACCACGTTGTGGTAGGGAAGGGACCAAGATGTGTCAGAGTTCACCAATACCCTTCGCATGAAGTTGGGTATCAAGTATTTTGAGTAGCATTTGGTAGTCATGTACCGCAACTATCTACACAAGTACATCTAGGACGAGATGGAGTTGCTGGACATCTCCTCACTGGGTGCCAACTATCAATACGTTGTTAAGATCGAGCATAAACTTAAACAGAAGAAGCGAGACTTTGGATCTGTGAATCTGAAGCAAGGGAAAGGCACCCCCAAACTGCATAAAAAGGACAAATCCAAGGCAAGGCGACCCAGGTTAACCCATCGAAGCCACAAGAAAAGAACAACACCACAAAGACAAATAAGGACACAGGGAAATGGTGTGAGTTCCATAAGAGCCCCACTCACAACACTAGTGAGTGTCGAGCCAAGCAGTCACTAGTGGCCGAGCTGAAGGCTTCCGAATCATATGCATGTTCCGACTCTGAGTCAGAAAATGACAAGGTGAATGACAAAGGGAAGCATATTATTGATGTGGAGCATAGTGCCACCATTGCCACCACAAATATTCAGAATATTGAGCCCAAAGATCCAAAGGAGGGGGAGTGACTCTTCCACTCACAAATGTGGGTGAAGGGATCTCCGTTGCAGTTCATTGTCGACAGCGGAAGCCAAAAAAGCCTCATTTTAGTAGAGGTCATGAAGCAGTTGTGCCTATCAATCACACCACACCCACGGTCATACACCATCGGGTGGCTTCATCAAGGGTAAGATCTTTGTGTCAGCCAACAATGTCGCCTTCCCTACAACATCAAGCCCTTCACAGATGAGGTACTATGTGATGTTGCTCCTCTTGAAGTTTGTGATGTATTATTAGGCCAGCCATAATTGTGGAAGCGTCATGATGTGTATGAGTCTAGGCCTCACACTATAATTATTTATTTGGGTAATAAGCTATACAAGATACCGAAGGTAGCACCGCCTACCGCCATCTCTTTGATCTCTGTGAAGAAATGCAGTAAGATCATTTCCCAAATAGAGAAATTTTTCTTCCTTATGATTCACCCTTGGGGAAAGAAGAAGATTGTGACCACATCCATAGCCTCTAGACAAGGCTCCTCTAGATGACAACAATAGATGGACAAGGTCATGGAAGAGTACAGGGACATCTTCACCTCACCTAAAAGGGTACCCCTACACTGTCAGGTCAAGCACTCCATCAATCGGAACCCCGTCACACCGCTACCCAACGGATCGATCTACCGACGCTCTGTTTAGGAGAACGATGAAATTAAGAGGTAGATTTAGGAGTTGTTGTAGAAAGGGCACGTCAAGCCAAGTTCACCACCCTGTGGGAGCCTGAGCATTTTGGTACAAAAGAAAGATGACACTTGGAGACTTTGTATTGACTATCAAGCGCTGAATAAGATCACTGTCCAGAATAGGTATCCAATCCCACGGATTGATGACCTTCTAGACTAGCTCAAGGGGGGCCAAATATTTTAGCAAGATCAACTTGAAGTTTAGTTATCACCAGGTCCCAGTTGAACCCTCTAATGTGTGGAAGACTACCTTCAAATCTATGGAGGGCCTTTTCAAATGGGTGGTCATGCCTTTCGAGTTGACGAATGCCCCTGCAACATTCATGCGGATGATGGATGACATCTTGTGTCCCTTTACCAACTCGTTCATGGTAGTGTACCTGGACAACATCCTAATCTTCAGCCAAAGTTTGGAAGAGAACATACAACATATTTGACAAGTCCTCCAAACCCTGTGACAACACAAATTGTGTGCCAATTTAGAGAAATTCACTTTTGGTATGACCCAGGTTCAATATTTGGGGTACATCATTAATGAGTAGGGTGTGCATGTGGACCCAACCAAGATACAATTTATTCAAGATTGGATAGCCCCAAGCACTCTAACAGAGCTCCGCAACTTTCTGGACCTTGCCAATTTCTATCACAATTTTGTGTTGAGATTCTCTCATATCACTTGGCCTTTGAGTCAAGTCATCAAGGGCAGAGTGAAAGAAAAGTTCTTTTGGTCTGAATCCCAACAGAAGGCATTTTTCATGCTGAAGCATCGCCTCTGCTCTGCACTAGTGCTCACGTAACCTGACCTGTAACAACCATTTGAAATTGAGACAGATGCCTTCGACTATGCTATTGGTGCAGTTCTTACCCAATAGGGGAATCTGGTGGCATATCACAGTGAGACACTTTCAGATACAGTTTGAAAGTATCCCACTTACGATAAACATATGTATTATATTGTGTAGGCCTGTTGACAATGGAAACATTACATTATGGGGGAGGAAACAATCATCCACACAAACCACCAACCCCTACAGTTCATACAGACACAAGGGAAGTTGCAGAATAATCGCCATAAAAAATGGTCCACATATCTGCAACAGTTCCATTTGAACATCAAGTACAAGAAGGGAAGCACCAATAATTTTGTAGACTATCTCAGCCGACACCGATTATGGCATTGACCACTATGCTCGACTCTTATGGACATGAGACTTCAGGGTGGCTGCATCTTTACAAGAGTGATCCAAAATTCAGCAACACACCAGGTTCTCCTGGAAGACAAGAAAGTTCTAGATTTTCACCTCCAGGGTGCATTATTATGCCACCTGGGACACCTATGTGTTCCTATAAGCAAACGTGCCATGATGATCTGGGAGGTGCACTAAAGTTGGGTCGTTGGACATTTTGGAGTAGATAAAATAGTGGTAGTGTTGCAAATTTATTTTTACTAGCTGAACCTTCGATAGGATGTTGTGAAGTACATTAGATCATGCACTCTCTGCGCCATTGCTAAACTAACATTCAAGAAGCAAGTCCTATATACTCCTATGCCTACTCTTAGTCAGCTTTGGGAATCCATCTCCATGGATTACATGTCTGGCTTTCCTTCTACTAAGCATGGAAATGACTCCATGTTCGTGGTCGTCGACAAATTCTCTAAGATGGCCATTCTAGCAGCCTGCAAAAAGAGTATCACAGCAGAATCCACTACCAAGCTTTTCTTTGAACAAGTGTGGATACATTTTGGGATCAAAGAGTCCATTATCTCAGATCAGGGTAGTAGGCTCCTGAGTACATTTTGGTCAAGCCTCTGGTCGATTTTGGATACCAAGATCACTAAGTCCACTGCCTTCCACCCCCAAATTGATGGCCAAATAGAGGTCGTCAACATGATAATCGTGCACATTTTGCGCATGTGCAACTCAAAGCATCCATGCACATGGGATAAAAGCCTCCCCTATGTCCAACACATCTACAACATAGCTCTCCATAGCTTAACTGGCCACAACCCCTTTCGGGTGGGGTTGGGATTCCAACCACTATGTCCTATTGATGTGGCTATACCATTTGCAACTACTCAAGTAGATTTGGTTCATGTCCAGTCTGCAGTTGACCAAGCTAAGAGATTCAATGAGCACATTTAGCACATCCACCAGAAGGTCCGTGAAGGTCCGTTACATGTTGGATAGAGCCAATGCTAAGTACAAGCAGCATCATGATCAACATCGAGTGCCACACAAGTTCTGAGTGGGCGACAAAGTTTGGTTACATTTACAGAAGGTGCGCCTCGCTGGACCCCATCGCAAGCTTCGCCGACTCTACTATGGGTTGTACATCATCACCAAGGCTGTAGGGGATAATTCCTTCAAGCTCAGTATTCCACCATTCCTTGATCTACACCCAGTATCCAATGTGGACCAACTGCGTCCATGCTTTCCACCATTACTACACACATCAGACATTGCAGAACAACTCACATCAACAGAGCTAAACCCAGACTACATGGAATATGCCACAACTGATCGGATCATGGACACACAGATCAAGAACACTTGCCAATAGAAGATCTAATTGTAACGGTTTGTTAAAGTTGGCCAACTCCTGCACCAAGGCAAGTGGCTCACCAGGGACCAAGTTCAACAGAAGTTTCCCCATCTCATGGAGGCACTCAACGCAATGGGGACCATTGCTTCTTAAGGGGGGAGGACTGATCTAGGTGGATATTGGTGGCCACCCACTTATTCCACTTGGATCCACACCGTTGTTTCTTTTTAGTTTCCTTAATTGTAGCGTAACTTACTATTTTTTGCCATTTTTTGGGTCCTAAACTTCCAAAGCCATTTTGAGGTGCTAAAAGACATTTTTTAGGGAAAACAGAGAGACCAAAAACGTGCCAAAATAATCTATTAATTTTTGTGTCCTCTTTGAGATCTTCCAAACGACATATTATGATAGCCAAACAGAGGACGTATGTGAAAGTTACGATCCCGGGAAGTTAACGTTCCAACTTACCCTAATGGGGCCCACAAGCTTTTGGTGCTTCATCTCCTAGGGTTAGGTTTTTGGATGTTTAGGGTTTCTCATTGTTTCTCAATGATAAAAAGGCCACTGATACTCACTGTAACACATTTTAAAGGCATGTAGCTGCCACATCTCTTCTTAGAGATAAGCTACCATCGCTCGAGCTAGTTTACTTCCATTTTCTATGTAAGCAGATTTTAGTTCTTTGATGTTACTGAAATGAAGTTTTATTTCTGTTGCATATTTGTGTTTATGTTTATACCTATATTTTATGGCATTCCTGCATAAATCTGAATCACTCTATTAATTCCTGATCTCTTGATCCCCCATCTGATTTTTCGTTTGCATTAGAACCCTCGTCTTCTCCAAATATCCCATCCTTATTAGTTAGGGTCACCATGAGAAGATTTACATTACGATTTATATTTGTGACTTGTTGTTCTAGCTGCAAAAACCACTCCTCTATAGGATCACGAGGGTTATTCATAGATTCGTCACCCATGATTAAGGTTTTACAACTTTTGGCCCAACCGATCTAGATCCCCTAAAAATATCCACAATCACTACAACGAATCATTGTGATTAGCTCCCTTTTTTACTTCCAAGGACTGTTTAATGTATTTTTGTCCAATTTTTTGAAAAAGTTAGCTCTATTTATCAGGATGGCACAATTTTTTGTGTTGCTTTCATCAGCCAAAACATTTAGGCACTAATCTAGGAAATACTAGCATCATAAATTGCAATGTCAATAGCACCATAAATAATGCCTAAAATTAGCGCCAAAAGTAACGTCGTAAATTTCAACAGAAATAGCATTATCAATTGCCCCCAGAAATAACACCAACAATAGCACTGGGTTTAGCTCCTTTTTTTGAACCTAGATCACCTCCTTCGTTAACTCCCTTTTTAGCCCTGGAATAAGTGTCGAATGTGCCTAAATAGTTAATTAATTGAGGTGTTTGGGGTTAAGTGGATAGGGGATTTGAGGTTTATGGGATTTAGGGATTTATGGTACAAGGATTGAGGATTAAGGTATTATGGGTTAGGGTTTAAGGGATTAAGAGTCAAGAGCTAAGGGATTTAGTGCTTACGCGTTAGGTAGTTTAATGGTTAATGGCTGGGCTGTTTCAGGTTTGGATGGTTTGTCGAAGCTTGTTGTTACAGGATTACATTTCAGTTCCTTTACTGATTTGGATTAATTAAGGTTACGAGAGTTGTTGCTATTACACAGACAATTGCTTAAGCACATGTTACCTTTCCTAATCAGACCAGATCTAGGAAATCCAATTATTCGTCCAATTTATACATACCTCACCCTGCCATAATACTGCATGATCAGACCATTCTGACACCATTACATTTTACAATTAAACCAATGTAACTATCACCGCTTAAGCTGGGGAGAGATGTTGGGTCACTGAATTGTCATCTTTTTCCTACTTATTTTCTTATTTGTTTTATCCAATTTTTACCAACGAGGCCATATCTTATTACTGTAACGACCCTTATTCACCTAAGTATGCTCACTTGTTGCTTTCTTAGTCTAATTCTACTTATAATTTAACATTATAACTACTTTCTTAGGTTGATTTTTATCATAAAACTAATGTATGGGTTATTTCAGGTTTGGATGGTCTATCAAAGCTTGTTGTTACAAGATTACATTTCAGTTCCTTTACTGATTTGGATTAATTAAGGTCCTGGGAGTTGTTGTTGTTACACAAATAGTTGCTTAAGCACATGTTGTCTTTTGTAATCAGATTAGATCACGGAGAGAATCAAAGTTAAAAGAAATAGCTCATCACTTGGAGATATTTGTGGAGCATCCAGATCATTTGGTTGAGATCTTTTGTAACTCTATTTGTAATTAAAGGAAATTGTTATAGTTTTACCCCTTCCATGGAAATCATTGTGTAATTGTTAAGATATCGTTTTATTTTAAGATCACATGAGAATCAAAATATTCTCATGATGATCTTCTCATTGTAATTAAGATCTCTAAAAGAGAAGATTGTTTGCCCATGAGGGCTAGAGTGAAGAATTGGAGAATAGGATTGGAAAGGGGAAACACCAGAGCTTTGTAATCCTAATACTTTTATTAATGCAAATCTCAACTTTGTGGTTCAATAATTTCCTTTGAGTAGTTTGTGTGTTTTTTAGTACACCAACCCCTGTTGAGGAGGAAGGGCCCTCCTTCTTAGCAGGGATCACTGGTTAGTTAGAGTGGAATACATAATTGTATAAATATTTCTCAATTATTTGATTGTTGTTACTGCTACTGTTATAGTTAATTTTGTGTGTAATTTAATTAATTGCAGTAAGCTTTGGATGGTGTGACAACTTAAGTCCTGGACCAATCCCTCAGTTTAGTGTGGCAGTGAATTATTTTCTTTGTTGTTACAGTTTGGATTGCACTTCCTTTTATGTGTGCATATTGAACGAGTGATGGTTTTCAAGAGTGTTGTGAGAGTGGTTGAATGACAGATTGGATAAATATTTATCATTTATGGGATTGTTGTTATTGTTGTTGTTACAGTTAATTATGTGTGTAATTTAATTAATTGCAGTAAGCTTTGGATGGTGTGACAACTTAAGTCCTAGACTGATCCCTCAGTTTAGTGTGGCAATGAATTATTTGTTTTGTTGTTACAATTTGGATTGCAATTCCTTTTATGTGTGTATATTGAATGAGTGATGGCTTTTAGGAGTGTTGTGAGAGTGGTTAAATGACAGATTGCATAAATATTTCTCAGTTATGTGATTGTTGTTACTATTGCGGTTATAGTTAATTTTGCATGTAATTTAATTAATTGCAATAAGCTTTGGATGGTGTGACAACTTAAGTCTTGGACTGTTCCCTCATTTTAGTGTGACAATGAATTATTTGTTTTATTGTTATAGTTTGGATTTCACTTCTTTTTATGTGTGCAGATTGAATGAGTGATGGTTTTCAGGAGTGCTATGAGAGTGGTTGAATGACAAATTGCATAAATATTTCTCATTTGTGTAATTGTTTTTTTTTTTTTTTACAGAAATGGATAGTGGGTATATTAGATACTTAGCCTTAATGCCAAAAAACAGATTACAAAAGGTGTGTCTAATTCCACAAGTCCCGCACAATCATGCAAGGCCATGGCGTTTATGCTTAGCTCACATCTCTTTTTGACTGCTACTATGTAGTCTATTTTAGAGATTTTCCCAACTTTATGGATACATACAAACTGATTTAACAAAAGGCAATAAAACATGATAGCTATCTAAATTAAGAAATTGGTTCCCATGTTTCCTATCCTCCTCTGAGTAAGGCTCCAGTCGTAAGGAGGGCTACTTTGTTGGCTTCGTTGTCTTCCTCCTTATTATTAGCTCTCAACACATGATAGAAATTCAAATTCTAGAAAGAGTCTCCAAGATCTGTTACTCTGAATATCAGCCTTGCAAGCCTTAGATCTGTTGGCTTAGAATGTGTCACCATAATGTTAATGATAACCTGAGAGTCCCCAATTACATTAGCCTCCCTGATGTTCAGCATTTTCAAAATCTTGAGACCTTGGAAAAGAGCCAAAGCCTCAGCTTGAATGCTAGAAGCTATGCCCAAGCCCCAGGCGAAACTGTGTATCCTTATGCCATCAGGATTCAAGATGACGCCTCTAGTGCCAGCTCTTCCAGGATTGGCCTTTGTAGCCCCATCAAAAAATAGGGAGTATCTCTACTGATTTGTGGCCCAATCCTTGAAATCATTTGTTGAAAGTCTTATTTGCCAATATTTGGGGAGGGAGATACTATTTGCACTATTTTGGAACTGAAGATCGAGAGAGGAGCCCCAATTTATATCTTGCTGGCTGAGATTTAAATCATATTTAAGTTCTCTCAGACTCACTTTAAGCTGGCTTTTAATCTTAACTACCACAAGCTTGGCCTATTGTTCGTAGCTTCTAAAGATCCTTTTATTTCTCTCAAGCCAAACCTACCAACAGATTATTTTAGGGAGAGCAGTCCAAGTGGCTCTGATAATTTTGTTTTTTGGGGGAGGCCCGGGATACCTTTACAGCCATTTAGTAAAAATATCGAGGATGGAGGAAGGCAACACGATGTTGGAACTCAGAGTTCCCAACAATTTTGTCCAAATCTGCAAACTAAAGGTGCATTCGAGCATCAGATGAATTACGCTTCCCTGGTTTACCTTACAAAGGTTGCACCTTGAAGGACCGTGGAAACCACATTTCTGGATATTATCATCTATCAAGATTTTGGAGTGACATAGCAGCTAGTTGAAGAAGTCGATTTTAGGCAAGGTGGGATAATGCCATATCCCTTTCCAAGGCTCAAGGTTCGTGGCCACATGGGGGCGCTCACACAGCTTGGCGTAACCTTGAGCAACAGTGTATCCACCAGTCTGTGTATCCCATCCTATTGTGTCCCTTTCGAGCCAGTGTTGGAGACAGTCTGTGGAGCTTGGAAATTAGAATCTCGCGCTCCGTATATAATTGTGGGGGTGTTTGCAGATTCCAGCCAGCCCAACGAGAGTTCTACCAAGCTGAAATTTCCCACAGAGTTCGCATTCCAGCCTCATTCATCGATCTGCGCAACATTTGGAGTGAATAACAGTCTCCCAGCAGCTCGTTATTCAAAATTTTGTCTGTCCAAAGGTTGATCCTTTTTCCATTACCGAGAACGCAGAAGGCATGATCATTGATGAGAGAGCAGGCTTTGCTACAAAGCTTCAGAAAGGGCGTATTTGGGTGCATCTTAGGGTGATCTAGGTAGCGAGAACACTGGCCTTTGAATTATTTTTTCCAAAGAGCTAATTGTGCCCAGCGAGGTTTAGGGGCAATAATTCTCCAGATTAATTTAGCTCCCATTGCAACATTATGGTAGCCAAGATTCTTGAAATCCAAGCCTCCTTCCAATAGCGGTTTGGAGATACATTCCCAGTTGACCAGCGAAATCTTTTTCTCATTCTGCATGCCCCCCTTCCAAAAGAATTTTTGAATGGTCTCCTCCATTTTTGTGAGAATACCAGTGGGAGAGAGAAGGACAGAAAAATGAAACAAGGGAAGACTGGAAGGAACAGATTAATGAGGACAGACGTACCAGCAATGTTAAGCCAGGAATAACCCCATGCAAGCAACTTGTTCTTGAATTTCTCCAATTGGGGGAGCCAATCTCTACTATAAACTTTTTTGAGAAAAACCGAGAGGCCCAAATACTTGAAGGAAGTCCAATTTGAGGATGCTGCAAAACCAAAGGTTCTGGAAATGGAGTTGAGCAAGCTGGAAGTGGTGTTCCAGCAATAGATATGGCATTTGCCTTTGTTTAGACTACTTCCTGAAACCAAACAAAACTCATCCAAAGCTCTTTTAAATATGGAGGCAATAAGCCCAGAAGCTGCTCCCAATAGCAGTGAGTCATCCGCGAAGAGGGCATGATTAATGATTTTAACACCTCTTGCAATACAGAGCCCAGCAATATCCTGATCTGCCCTTTTTTTGTCTAGGTAAAAACTAAGGATAGATGCTTGAAGAACAAATAGAAGAGGTGAGAGAGGGCACCCCTACCTGAGCCCTCTCGTGGCTTTGAAAAAATCGGCATCTCTGCCATTTATTAATGGGGCAATCCAAGGTTCTGAGATGCAAGCTCGAATCCAATTTATAAAATTCTCACCAAATCCAAGCTTATGTAAGACTTTCAGCAAAAAACTATGCCTAACTCTATCAAAAGCATTTGCTAAATCAAGTTTGACAACCATACCTTTTTCATTGCAACTCAGGCTTGAATGGATTGTCTCCTGGTCCAGGATAAAGTTGTCCACCATATGTCTACCTTGAATGAAACCTCCTTGGCTTTCCAGTATGATTTTGGGGAGGATGGGATTCAGTCTATTAGTGATGACTTTGGTGATCAATTTGTAACCTATATTACATAGCGAAATTGGACGAAACCTGTTAAAGGAGTTGGCTCCCTTCTCTTTGGGGATGAGAGCAAGAAAAGCAGAGTTCGTGCTGCCTCCAATTTTTTGGCAAACTTGGGATTTTAGAACCATTTTGTAAAGATCCTTTTCCACAATGGACTAGCAAATTTGGAGGAATCTGGCTGAGAGTCCATCCGGCCCAGGGGCTTTGTCCGGGTCCATGGCAAATAAGGCAACCTTGACTTCATTCTTGGTGACTTTAGCTTCAAGGAGGTGATTCATTTCAGCAGAAATCAGGGAGGGGATCCTATCCATCATCTCTGAATTTTGATCCAGATTGATATCTTCGCTATACAGGCTTTTAAAATGAAGAGAAGCTGCTTTTTTGATGTTTGCATTATCCTTGTGAATGATGGTATCATCTTTGATTTCAAAAATGGAATTGGTACATTTCCTTGCCTAAGCTTGTTTGTGAAAGAAGTAAGAGTTCCTGTCCCCTGCTTTAAGCCAAAGACTGTGAGACTTAAGTCTCCAGTATTCTTCCTCAGCTAGACATGCCTTGTGATAGTTATGTTGAAACAGGGCTTCTTTATCTAGAATCTCTTTTGTTATGTCAGTTGTTTCCGCTTGGAGCTAATGAATTTCCAGAATGCTTTGAATTTATTTTCCTTTCATTGGCTAGATTGGGCAGAGATTTGGCCCAACTTTTCAAATCCCTTTTCACACTTCTGAGCTTCTCTTCCCAGACGAAAAAGGGGGAGCCTTTGACCGGCTACAACCAAGTGTCCTTAACTAATTGCATGAAGTCTGATTCCTTAGCCCAGAGTGGGCTAATTCTGAAAGGTATAGGTCTAAGGTCAAGCTGAGACACGAGTTCCAACTTGATGGGTTTATGATCGGAAATGCTGCAATGGAGAATATGAAATCTAGCCTCTATACCAAGTAGAAGAAAAGATCTTTGAAGAAAGAATCTGTCCAACCTAGCAGCTATATGACCAGGACCAATTCTTTTGTTAGTCCAAGTGTACTTGCTAGAGATTGGCTTGATGTCCTGCAGGTCCCAGTCCTGCATAAGGTCCTCTGCCCATTCCCTGGACAGATCACGAACAATGTTGCCCCCTCTCTTGTCTGCTAACAGGAGTGTGAGGTTCAAATCTCTGGAAATGATGATATTCTTGAGATTAGCTAGGTCTGCAAGGTTTCTTAAGGAGTCCCAGCAGGCCTTTTTTTCCCTGGCGTTCACAGGGTTGTACACATTGAAGAGACTAAAAATCTGATTTGTATCTACATGCTGCAATTTTAAGAACAACCAGTGAATATTGAGGGTCTCAGAAATGATTGAGAATTTTTTAGCGTTCCAGAGGGTGCCCACCCCACCGAAAGCCCCTCGGGCTAAGATTGCTTTCACCTCACATTTATTCCAGAGTTTCTTACTTACTTGAAGGAATGCGAAATCCTCCAGTTTGGTCTCCTAGATAAGAAGTATGTCTGGAGCTTATGTCCTGATTAAACTTCTGATGGCTTCTTCTTTGGTTCTGCTTCCCATACCTCTACAATTCCAAGAGACAATCTTCATAATTTGTATTTCTGGTTGGCTCCCTTGGAGCCTTGGGGCTGATTTCTCGCCATCTTTGGTTTTGTCACTAGTAGCTTCTCAAGAGTTGGTTGGATGCCTTGAAGCTTGTCTTTTAAGGTTTCCATCTCTCTTTTTTCCCTATCTGTTTTGCGGCCCCTTGTGGATCTCCTTACTGAGGCTTGAGATTCTCCTATTTCCCCTTCTTCCTCCGAGCCTTCAGATTCCTGCTCAACTTCCTCAACTTCTACAGTATTTCCCTTGGAGCTCTCAGCGAGGCTTGCCCCCTTGGGAAAGGAGGGGGTACCTTTTGTGATGGGGGTTGATTTTGGATGTCTGCTTCCTGTGTTTCTCGATTTGCGAGCTAAGAGGGGCGAATTTATTTTCTTGCTCCATTCTGGGAGGGGGTTGCTGAGAAGGGGCCTGTTGACGGCCTCTTCCGGTTGGACCAACATGCTTTTATGTTTTCTTAGACGCTTGACCTGATTCCAGCCTTCTTCTTTACCCTTATTTGGTTCAACATTTGTTGGGCATCCTCTGGCGAAGTGGCCGTAGACATGGCATTTTCGGCACTTGAAGGGAAACTACTCATAGTCAAGCTTCTACAAATGAGTCCAACTTCCTACTTTGATTTTCATGGCTTCTGGAAGTCCCACCTTCCAAAAGCCATGATAAGGTGGTTTGTGCATTCTAAGGTGATGGGACGACTAGATTAATGAGGCCTTATTTTCCATGAGCTGAAGAATGCCTTGCACATGCATGCAACCGTCAATTTTGTCTGGGCAATCACCCTTAGATCACCTAGATCTGGGGGACTGTTGTTGTTATAGTTAATTGTGTGTAATTTAATTAATTGCACTAAGCTTTGTATGGAGTGATAACTTATGTCCTAGACCGGTCCCTCGGTTTAGTGTGGCAATGAATTATTTTCTTTGCTGTTATAGTTTGGATTCCTGGGCAACTAAACTGCCTAGCTCATAATGGTAACATCTAGTGAGGAAGGAAACATCTAGTCCTAGGCAACTTATATCAAGAAAGGCAATATCTAAATATTGTATTTAGATTTTTCCTATTTGAAAACTCACAACAATGGAGGCAAGTTCTAAAATATGTATTTGTAATCTCTTTAAAAGGCCATCAAGCCTCATGATAATACAAGTGAATGTTAGTATTTTATCTTAATCTTGTGTGATTGTGTTTGATTCATTTGTTTCTGAGTCTAGTTTTTGGAAGATCCAGCTGAAAGGTGAGGCTCTCTAAGCCTCACCTTTGATCAATTGCAGATCAATTGCACTTCCTTTTATGTGTACATATTGAATGAGTGATGGTTTTAAGGAGTGTTGTGAGAGTGGTTGAATGACATAGTAGCTTATTCTGCAGTATTTCTTCTCATTGAATCTGTATGGAGTTTGTAACAGATTTGTTGTTTGCTGAGAGTGTGTGTGCAACGAATTTGGATTGAGATTATTTATACTAGTCATCATCAACCTTAGCATAGACATTGCGTGACAGTCTTGCAAAAATTAAAGCCTACCTACATCAATAATTAAATGTAAGAGTAGGTTGACCAACATTAAAATGCAAACAATATAAAAATAATGAAGTTAACAAAGTTTCTTATTCATATCAATGTGAGATACGAGCATTAATATTTTATTAACTTTTATGTCTTCACGAACATATGTTGATACAAAATGAATGGATGAAGCATTCTAATCATCCTAATTTTTTCTGCCAAACAATTCATACTATATCTTGAACTCTTTAATGATATTGCAATAGGTAATTTGTATTGACACAAATAATACTGAAGCATTCCAAATTTTAGGCTATAAGAATCATCATTTTTGAAACACGAATTACAAATAATTCTGAAAATTTAGAAGTCTTGGTCATTAACATCAGTGTCTGCAACAATGTCATCTAGTGTATCATTGTCAATGTCCATGCGATCTTTCAAATAGTTAATATTATCATCATCCTCGTCTTGACTTGGATCATCTTCAACATCATTGAATCTGACTGTAGAACATCCATATTGTTACAAGATGTATTTGGATCATGATTTTTGTCTTTCATAACTTCATTTAACTATGTATTAATGTTGTCTTCTTGTGCCTAAACATAACCATCTTCAGCATCATCATGGATGTCAATTTCTTCGATGTTCTCTAATCCCTCTCTCTCATTTTGTTGGTCATCATTTTTTTGCTCAGTATCTACTAATGCATCATCAAATACATGCCTTAATCATGGATCATAATGTATGACAAATATCCATTTCGGGTCTAGAATATCTTCATAGAAAAATGTCTTCACATGAACGAGTACATACATATATTAGTCATATGTTATAACAATTTTATTGACTGATAAACACATGTATATATTCACAATAAACAATGTATTAATAGATTAATGATCACTGCCGCTTCTAATTCCTTGAGTTAAAGAAATACGTGCTCACAATGAATTGGTAGAACATAAGTCTCCCTATCCTCTAGTAGTAACTTTGAGGAACCCATAGAAAACAATCTACTGTGGGTATCATGTCTTCCTGTCCTCTCAAATGCTTCACACCATCTACACTTAAAAATACAACATTTAAAAGAGTGGTAATCCAACTCAATAATTTCTTGTATTTTCCCAACATATTGTAGATTCCCAACTTCAATAATATTCTTATCTTTTGATTTTGATCGATTGGATTGCTTGAAGTCAACCATGATGCCACAATAGAAGAAACATCTACACGTTCTACATGATAATATTGACCATATGCCCACATTGTTGGATATTTACTTGCCTGTGAAAGACCATTTATTTCGGTTAAAACAAATATAATAATGAGTATTAAAATAGTTAATAGTGACAAAATTGTAAGGAAACAACATTCTGTAAAATTCCAATTGTACCTTTCTTTCAGATCCTCCAGACATGTTGATTTCATCTTCTGTTATGTTTGAATCTATACATGCATTTTCTATTTGATTTTGAATTTGTTCTGTAACCCATTCTAGTGTGCCATATTTGGCCCATTCCCCTTGCAGATCAATAGGAAATGGGGTATTCCTTGGGTTCGATCATTTAAATTTTCTCCTTGCTTCTAATACTTCTTCTCTCTTTTTATCATACAAATCATTCCATTTATTCATAGAGTCCATGTGGTACAAAATGAACTTGTCGAGTGTAGCACTTACGTCTACACCTATTACATGTAAAAATGCTTATTTCAAACTCCAAAGGCCATGTTGTTAATTTGATAAATAAATTACAAAGTAAATTAATGATCACAATAAAAAACAACCATAATGATCATGAGTTTACTTACTAATTTCTACTTGAACACCATTAGATTGTGGTTTTTCTCCATCAATAATATCTGATGCTCATTCTTCATCCCAGAAGCGTGGCCCATCTTCAAAATCCTTACCAAGGAATTCACATAGGAAGAAAAATGCTTCATTCAATACATACCCTTCAACCATGCAACCCTTTGGATGTGCCTTTTGCCAAACATATCTTTTTAGATTTTTTATATACATCTAAAATAAAAACATCCACCTCATTGATATGAAACCCGCCAATTCAATGTCATCGACTATGTGTATAAGTAAATGGACTTGTAGGTCCATGAAACTTGTAGGGAGATCCTTCTCAAATACATGTACAATTTCGGCAATTTCCTTCTTCCATTTTGGCACTTCACATTTGTGGATCTCCTTTCATGTCACCCACCTAATATAAGAATACTAAATTAGTATGAACCTTTAGGTAAAAATTAAAATGCAATACAATATCTCTATGTCTCTTGCCGATGAACATATAATCCGAATTTAAACAGGAACGCAATAAATTACAGATAATACCATAAATACAGAGATATAGCAGAAATAACACTTCATTTCATTAATATCAAATACTGAAATATGCTTACAAACAGAATGGAAACAAGACTAGCTCGGGTGATGGTAGCTTATCTCTGAGAAGATATGTGGCGTCTACATGCCTCTGAATTGTGTTACAATGAGGCGCAAAGGCCTATTTATTATTGAGCAACAATGGAAAACCCTAAACATCCAAAAAAATAACCCTAGGAGATGAAGCGCCAAACTATGGGCCTCGTTCGGGTAAATTGGTACATCAACTTCCCGGGGTCGTAACTTTGGCATACGATCTTCGTTTGACATGCACAAGACCTCGTTAGAAAGATCTATTCCGAGGAATACAACTTTTGAATGGCCAACATCATTTTACAACCCATGTTGGCCCCATTTTTCTAAACAAAAAAAACATCGTTTAGGGCCTCAAAACGGCTTCGTAAGTTTAGGCCCTGAAAAACTGCCAAAAATAGTAAATTGTGCTACAATTAAGGAAACTGAAAAATTGAAAGAGATATTGGTTGGGGTCCAAGTGGAATAAGTGAGTGGCCACCAACATCCACCTGGATCAACATATCTCTATGTCTCTATGTGTAACTGGCATGTGACATAAAACCTTCTTTGGAACTGTAGGACCTTATACATATGTAAGATATCTCTTCTCTTTGCATACAGGGCATTCTACCTTTTCTTGATATTCATCTTTGTATAAAATGCAATCATTTTTACATGAATGAATTTGCTTTTATTCAATCCCCAACTCAGTAAACAACCGATGCGCCTCTCTGCAAGTTGATGGCAAAACATTCTCTTCATGGAATATTTTAGTTTTTAGTGCTTTGTAAGATTGCCGGAGATTAAATCAATTGAATGTTTGACTTATCATGACCAAGTTTGATATGTCAATCTATATTATGACTATTCATATACAATATATGGTTTTAAAATCTCCTTAAAGAAATATAAACGAAGTTGATGAATGTTTATAAATTACGTAAACCAATTGACATTGCATTGTAAGAAATAGATTTCAACTCACTTCAATAGGGTGGTGAATCCTTTGTCTGACCAACCAAATAGTGACTTAATTTCTAATAATATTAATGTGCATGCCAATTTTGAGGTTCTACTTGCACCTGATTTGAACACGATTGTCTTTGTTGCTTGCTTGATGGAGTCTTTTAGCAGGTTGTTATCATCAACATTACGTTGGTGGTAATTACCCCTGTTGTCATCGTTACTTTCAACCATATGATCATTATTGTCATCATTGTTTCCATCCCCAAAGAAACTTGTAAGCATCTCATTCAATCCTTCTTCATGCATTGCATTTTCACTATCATGCTCATCATGATCATTAAGGCCGCTAGCTAGTAGCATATTGCAATCATCAGTGTATGTGAATCTAATCAGTTGTTCAAATTTCTCAAGTGGTAGAGTTCTCTTTAAATATGTTCTTTTCGCCCTAGTATGGTTTGGATCATCCCATCCAAATATTAATAGCCCAGTTGGATCAGCTTGGGTATTAGTAGTCGTTCTTTCATCATCATCTTCTACCTATCGACAAATGTAACCACTATTTAATGTTTGGAAAGAATTGGATAAATCATAAATGTATCAATTTCAAAGAAATATAATCAAATATCACTTAACAAATCCCATCCCATGTACTATAGTCTTGACCAACCTCTTCTTCAGTGCAATTATTTGTTGTGTCTGAAGTATCCATTGTCATATCCTCTTCCACCCACTATGTTCTTCATGATTTAACAGTTTTAGGTCCACGCCAACGTATATAGATTTTTATTTTTATTTTTAGTTGAACGCTTAGGTTGTGCACTTGTTCCAATCTCCATCTAAAATATCAACAACATGCATTAATTTATTTCAAGGTTGGATAATACACTATAAATTCTAATAATACTATGAAAAAGGATGGACGTATCACAAAATGCTTCCTAAGTTAAGTCAAAATTTGATAATTACCTGATGTCCTGCGACATCTATTGTGTCCTTATTTAATATGACATGATCTATTTCCATGGCCTCATCTTGCCCCTATAATACATAACATAGTCAATGATGTTTAGTACACTAATTATATCATTTCAACCAGTATGCTATCCAACACAAAGCCTCACTTCACTTATATATTTGACATATCGATATCATGCTTTGGATTTGAAAAAAACAACAACATATTTTATATAACTCTATCTTGTCTATGTTGTATCATTTGTGAAGTCATAAACACCGTCCTCCTTTGCTTGAGGTTGCTTTGTATTCTTACCTTTATTGTATCTGCAGATTCTGTATCTAATTCTATGGACACCCACTTTCCTCTCGTTGATTTAGTAGGCCTACATCGTCCACATCCTCTACCCATGGCCTCCTCTAGATCCTGTAATACACAACAATGACATTAATCACGTAACATCTATGCACTTCATTGTTTCTCCATCAAATTTTCTAAACACACAATCAATTTAAGCTCAATTGTTTTTCACTGCACCTTTCTAACTAAAATGCCCTTATTTTCAATATATACCCTTTTTTTAAATTTCTACTCCCAATATAGCGAGATGACACAACTCTTACAAATCTTAGATGAGGATTATGAAAACTAATGGATTACTTTTTCTTTTACTTTTTTCATATTTTCATTTAACTTAATTCAAACCCTTCATCCATAATTTTAAACCACCAAGTATCTATATTTTTGTATATTCAAACAAAAAAAATCCTTTAACCCTATATGTTAGAGAATATACTATTTTCAAATTTTGATTTTTAAGTCTTCTAAATGAACTCAATATATAATATAATAATTAGTATAAATTAACTTGTGGATGAGATATATTTTCAACGCTGCCATCCACCCTATAAAGGAATAAAGAGCGAGTGGCAGGATCGAAAATGTTTGTGTCACATGTAAACATAATCACTAAGCAACACAACCTTTAAAGGTGAAAATGTGTGTATGTGACTATAACTAGAGGATTGTTACATTATGAGTCATTGGCTATTAAAATAAAATTACAAAGTTTGAAATCACACCAAATTCACTAGTGGGCTAGGAAAATATGACATAAAACACCCTTCATTACAAGGTCAAAACACCATTAATAAGGCTTTACAACAACCAACATTTCAGCTTATCCCATGTGTCTATGCACATTGCACATCTAATTTTGCTATTCAACTAACACAAGCACATTAAAAAATGTGGTTTATTAATGACGATATATGTCTATAAAGCACAAAAATTAATATTTATATCAACCACATTTATTAATATTTATAATAATAATAATTATAACTATCCCACGTGCCTATGCACATTGCACATCCAATATTGGTATTCAATTAAACCTCATAAAAAATGACAATAACATGGAAGCCTCCCACATCGATGTTGCAAAGTGCAAAGATGACAATTAATAAACCAAATCAAAAAAAAAAAACGCCAATCTATAATTGGCACGCACATTGGGATAAACATATTGTGTATCCCAACTATTCAACCAAAATAATGTATTAAATTCATCATATTTCCATTATAATACTCACCAATTGCAAATCGAGGGAGCTTTGAAGTTTTGTGCAGAGTTGGAGTATACCACGGTTGGAGCAATGCGTTGAGGCTATGAAAGCAAATAGTTGATCGAATGGATCTCTATTGATGGTGGGCAGAGATATTGATAGATCTCTCCTCCCCTGTTGTGGATTTTAATTAAGAAATAAAAGTGATTTGTGGGTGTGATTCAACCTCTAACAGTCATGAAATCAATTTGTGCATCTCATTCACCCCCTATCAGAGGCTAAAATCAAACCCTTGTCCATCCATATTGCACTACTACTGTTTAAAATAGTTAGAGGGAAGGGAGAAAAATGTAGGAAGCAAGGATTTTTTATAGTGTGTAGGAAAAAAATCGCCCTAGGACGCCAAAAAATGGCAAGCATCAACAAAAGGAAATGAGCAAAGTGTTGGGGGGAAAAGTATCTAATGCAGAATGCCTCTATCCCACTCTAAGGGTGATAGTACCTCAGCAACAACCGAATGCCAAGCTATTCAAGATTACTTCTTTATGAGATGTAAGAGAGGGGAGAAAGGGATCCACTAACCGTTGTCTTCCGCTAATGTTTGATCCAATCTTCTCTCCTTGCTGCTTGCTCCCAGCTCCTTGCTCTTTCACTGGCCCAGCTACACAAAGATCCTGCAAAAGCACAAGAAAGGGAAACTACAAGAAAAATACATCCATAATTGACTCAAGGATTAGAATAAATCAAATATACAAGCATCAATACGCCACAAAGACACATGCATATAGAAGAACCTCAAATGCTTTATTAATGGAAGAAGTAAAGTTCTGAGAGTGTTACAACCATAAGAGGCCCAATCCAGCAACACCTCCCAGCAGAAAGAAATCTCCTCTTCACCTCCTTCAAAGCAATCACCCAATAGTTCTATACTCAAACCAACAGCACTTCCTTACATTCACAAGATTCCAGCCTCTCTAGACCTCATGAGAGAGCTCTATATATAGGAGATTTGGAGAAAGGATGAGTCAGCTTGTAGCTGGCATGAAGCTGACTAGTGTCCTCTCCCACTTCAGTTGTTCTTCAGTTTTTGAGTCCACTTGGAGGTTCTTGCTTCCACTTGGAGATCTAGACCCTCTTACTCATCACCAGTCGAATTCCTTGATGCAAGTGTCACTTTGGAAGCTTCCTGGGCTCTGACACCTTGAGGAATGAGTCTGCCACATGTCCAAACTCGTTCAGCGCAGGTAGCTAGTGTTGGAGTTGACATTCAGCGCAGGTAGCCAGTGTAGCAGTTGACATTCAGTGCAGGTAGCCAGTGTAGCAGTTGACATTCAGTGCAGGTAGCCAGTGTAGCAGTTGACATGATCCAGAATTGGCTTGTTTTTGAGTGTTTTCAGGTGGAGAACTGATATTCAGTGCTGTGGTTTGCTGACCTTGTTCCTCTAGGGGTAGGAACAACATGTTTAGGGACTTTGGATCCCTTAGATTATGGACATTTCATGCTTCATGCTGTAAGGCACAAAAATGTCTATAACAGTTGCCCCCTAAAGTATGAGGTCGTTTATCGGGTGAAATGCTTTATCAGGAGGATCTGAAGTTCATTCAATCGCGGAGAGGCGCCCTGTAATAAATACAATACAATACATTATTTTTCATTATGCTTTCATGATCTAGCTGAGGCGGGCATTCCCATGCTCAGCTTTATAAATTCATTTTGGTACATATAACAGACGACCGTCTGATGGTAGACTGATAATTCTCTGCTGAAATTATCATCCTTTGAGTAGGATGATCATCTGCTGCAATAATGTACATATCAAATGTCTTTATATTTCCTGAATATATATCGCAGCCCGGATGGATGAAACTAGATCCGGGGTCTTCAAACTCGTTCGATCTTCACTCTAAGTACAAGTCGATCCATGTGAGAATTGCGCTGAAGTCGAACATGGAAAGACGTCGCTTGATTACCGGTCAATAATGTAAACCGTTAACAAGCGCGAGAGGAATCACCGATAATGATAATGACCCTCAAGGTACTGCAGTACAATTCACGTGGTGTGAATAAAGGACTTGGCGTCGAACACCACGCAAAATCTTCTGGTCGAAGGTCATTGATGTATACCTATCGCCGGAAGTGAGAAACTTGCCATTGAGGCATGCAAGCTTCAAAGTACTGGGGGGGGTGTTCCTAGATCAACTTCTTGGATAATGAGCTGAAGTCGACAAGAAGCGATCTGTCAAAGGAGGGCCTTAATGAATCCCACATCAGTGACACGGAACGGAGCTAATGATTTTAGTGGAGGTGAAAACAATCTGTGAGATATGATTCAGGGCGGCGATCATGGGTGGATGAAGGATAATGTATGGCAGTGGATGGGACACGGTTGACTCTTTCTGAACAACATCTCTTGAACATATAACGACACTGATGTGATGGATCGGTAGCATTACCCCAAATGTGGATGGTTTGGCGAAGACCATGGTGATGAAACCGGTGAATGAAACAACCCAACCCGATGTGATACGGAGGACAAAGTGTCATGTTCAAGAGCGACTTGCTACCATTAAAGCTTTGAGGTTCTCCCAATTTTTCCCCAGTCATTTCTGACCAGTACCTCTTTATTTTTGTCAAGCTTGAGGAGGATAACATATGCTTGTTCTATAACCTGCCCTTCGGGCAAGCCCATTGCTATGTTTTAACGAGCCTAGCGATAGGGAAACTCGTTCTCGTCTAAAGACAAGTTTGTCGCTATTTAATCATTTTAACGAGTCTAACGACAAAGAAAACTCGGTCCTTTTCATTTTTAGGGAGTCTGAAAGGGTACAGAAAGTTAACTCCAAAATTCCTTTTTCGTCATCTAATCCCTTAAGTCCGAAAAAGTATAAAACAATACAGAAGGGATGAGTTTTCGATAACTTTAACGAGCCGAATAAAACAAGCACTCGACCTTTTTGTGCAATAATCCCTCAGGTCCAAAAAGATTAAAATCTAGAGGAGGGATAGCTCTTCCGGTTACTTTAACGAGCTGGAAGGCCAAAACTCGGCAAACTTTTCATATTTTATGAGTCAGTTGAAAAGAGCTTAAAGAAGACTCGTCTTTTGAGGAACGAGTGATTAACAGGGATAGCAGCAGATTCCAGGTACAGGTTGGAATTTTCCAATCACGGCAGTGTCACAAGGATGGCTAGGTGAAACCACTCTTCGCAGCTGTTCCTCAAAATTGGTAAACAATCATATGGGGGTGAACGATCGGCCAAATGGAATGGAGGTGGCAGGTGCAAACACGACCAAGGCTTTTTATGGCTAATAAATTTACGATCACAATGGTTATTTACCGGAATAGGTTCATTTTTTAATGAGCTTAAACTCTGGAGGAAACTCTTGCTCAATCTTATGTTTATTTTTTAACGAGCATGAACTATGTGCTAAAACTGCTCGGAGATAATTTTGCATGCCCCCAGCATAATAATGCAAATTGAGGTGCACGCCCCCCAAGCTTCATTGCATTCAACTTGGTGGTTGGAATGAAGGTTTTCCTCGGGGATTTGTTTCATTTTTTAATGAGGTTGACACAAGATTAGAACCGTCCTCAGAGTCCAAATCCATCAGACATAGAAGGTTTCATATTCCACCGTGGCCACTTCCGCTAGATTACTTGGGGGCGGTAGGGCAAAAGTACCCATTAAGGCAGGGTCTTTTAGGAGACCTACTCCGATATTTTGGAGCAAATGATTCCTTCCATGGATCATTGGAATGCTTCCCGTAACTTGTGAACTGTTGGGGAGAAAAGTTTGTTGGTCGACGATTGTAATTCCTCCTTGGAAGGGAAATGCAATCTTCCTGAAGTAGGTCGACACAACTGCGGCCATGGCATAGATCCATGGTCTTCCGAGTAGGATGTTGTAATCGAGGTTTCCATCAATTACTTCAACATCAATTCCTACTGTTTTGCCCCCCAGTTCAACTTGCAAGTTACTTAAAATACCGTATGGAGTGTATGGTCGTCCATCAAATGCTTTTAACATCGTTGACGATTTCGACAAGGGTGGTGAGCCTAAATCTTTCCAGCAACTCATCGACATAAGACATGTAGATGCCCCCTCATCAATAATTGTTCGATGAACAGTTTTGTTGAGGGCTTTCACTTGAATAAGGAAAGCTAGTTGAGCTGGTAACTGAGGGTCATATCCTTTATGATCAAAGGCGACAAGATTGGAATCCATTGGGTCAATTCCACCTATGGCTGATAATAAAGCTTGTTCTTGGGAGAAGCAATTTTGCGGTACCTCAAGTGTCGACATAACGGACGGCGATTGGGCCAGGTCCTCTATCTGTGCTATTTTCGCACAAGGATTAAATGTCGATTTGTGTACTGCTCCCTTTTGCGACTTTATTATTGGCTCAGGGACGATGGGTGGCACAACTTCGGTCAAAGTTGTTGTCGAACTACTAGGTTGTTCGTTAGCCTTGTTGTTCGACAGATTTGGATTCCTGTAATCCTTATTCCTCGTCAAAGCATTATTTTGCTGCTTTGAGGTAGACAACATAAGCACTTGGGATCGGGAAGCATTTTGATTAGCAACCAGATTTTGACCTGGATTAGGAAACGGATCAGTCAATACTGCTGGGGTTTTTGAACTCTTAAAGAGTTTCTTAACTTCAGCTATATGTGGACAATCTTTCGTCCAATGATCCTCATCGCATATATGACACCCTGCTAGGGGTTTCCTTTTTCTCCCTTTCTTTTTCTTCTTGCCCCCTGGTTGCTTCAGTTGTTTGCCCTTGTCGGTCGACATGGCATTTACTTCTGAGGCAAGAAGTTCTTCATTTGCATTTTGACTATAAATTTTGTGCTTGCCAATCACGCCATCGCTGGCGTGAGAGTCATTGTTTGATTTAGGAGGAGGAGGAATTGAAAATTCCGGTCTAGGAGCGTCGGGTATTTTGTCGTAGAGCGTGCCGGACTGAGTATAAACTAAGTCCAAATACTGTGCACGAGCGATAACTTGCTCCTCTGTTACGACTCCCCCCTTGGCCACATCTTCCGTGATGGCAGGAAGTAATGACTTGATAAACCATTCAGCTAATAGCTGATCGGGAACGTACGTTTTTACCATCCTACGACGACGTCGCCACTCATCTATATGATCAGATATGTGGGTGGCAGTCGTCTGTTTGAAGTTGGTAAGGAGTTCTGTTCCCGTTTCATACCTTATCGGTAATTGAAAATGGGTTAAAAAAGTTGTGGCTAAGGTACTGAAGTTGTCGAACGAAGCTCTAGGCAATTCAATGTACCATTTTGCCGCTGGACCCGTTAACGTCCTCTGAAAGAGGCGAAGTCTTATCGAATCATCATTCAGAGTGTTCGATGAACACCATAGATGGAATGTCATCACATGATTCGACGGATCTTCACCCGGATTTCCATTAAATTTAGGAATATCTGACGGAAGTTTATGCGGAATCGCTGGCCACCAAGGGGCATAAGCAATTGGATCATTCGTCAGCCGGTTTAGATCTGGTAATTCTAGAGTTGCTACAAAGGGCAACTGTTGGTTCAGGTTAGGCGAAGCATATCCAGGATAAGATGGTATCGCCTGAGCAATGGGTCTTTGCAGACCAGCATAATGCTGGCAACTTTGACAAGGTTGATGGGCATAACCATTATAGTATGGTTGCCCATTACTTACAAAGACTTGTTGCTCAGGTCCTTGATATGATTGCTGGAATGGCGGTTGTTGAGATTGAACCAGCTCTGGTTGTTGGACCATTTGCTGTTGACCAATACTGGATGATTGACCGGGATGAGGAGTCACAGTACGTGTCTGAGCCTGAGTCACTCCAGATAAGGAGGCACTACCCTGAGATTGTGATTGAGTCATTGAGACAAGAGGTTGTTGTATTGCAACCTGAGAAACTTGGGGTTGACATACAACAGGTGGAGCTTGTACTTGCGACACATTCACTATAGCAGGTATGGTGGGAATATTCGACACAGGGTGTACTGGTTGCATTGAATATACAACCCCTGGTTGTTGAGGCAGTATTGGTACCCAACCGCTAGATGTAATTCCATTTTGACCTGAACTTTGTTGTAAACTCCCATATGGTTGTTCTCTGGGAGGGAACAATGAAAGAGCATACTGCCCTCCATATGGTGGAAATCCAGTACTTAAAGGGTAAATTGGCCTTTGAAGACACATTGGATCAATTTGTTGAGTTTCAACATAAGAAATACCAGATGATAATCCGGATGAAGAAATAGGAACTAACCATGTCATTGTCCCTGATTGGACTCCGGCTTGTTGTTGACAATTTGCTGGGACAGATGGTATACCAGCGAACATCGTTGGAGTAGCAGCAGGAGGCTCTGCTGCTACTGTGTCGGACGACACAGTCCTAGATGTCGACGGTTGTTCAAACATATCTAGTCTATCCAAAAGATTTCTTAGCGATTCTACAGGAACTTCCACTTGTGGTGGACTAACTTCGAAGATCAATGAGGGAAAGGTGATGATTATTCCGCTTAAAATAAATTTTATAACGACGCTTTAGACACAACTTGCTTTTTCAGTTTTAAAGAGTCGAGAAAAAGCTAAAGATGACTCTAGTCTCCTTCGATGTTTTAATGAGCCCGAAGTGACAAATGCTCGGATGTGTTAACACCCAGGTTGTTCCCTATGACTCCCAAGGGAATACGGTCGGGGTAACCACTAACCAATCTTTGGATCATAGTTTCTAGCCAAACTGTAATCAGAGAGGGCTCTCTCTTTATGATTTGTCTCTGTTATGATGGTGTTTTAGGCTAGCTATTATGCTCAGGTTTTGGTTTATGTTTTGGTTGAAGGATTTCTTTCAGGTCTTAAGATGTAGTGTTTAGAGAGTAATATATCATTGGGCAATGGAGTCTGGAGTTGTGAAATGCTTTGAAATGCAGGATTGGTGGTGTTCTAACTGCAGGGCCTATTGTGTATTTCAGAAAAAACAAAGTTAACTTGAAAGGTGAAGCATGTCAGCCAACAGAAAGCAATTAAGAATTCTCTATTAAGCCGGTGAGGTGAAAGTGAAACACGTTGCACAGGAGCAAACTTGAATTCCTGAGACAAAGGCCACTGTGAAAGATGTATTCTGAAAGTGCAGCAATTAAGAATTACACTTATCAAGATTACAGCTGAAGAAAAAACATTCATTAACAACACAGATTGAACCCAGGGTATTTCTTGAATAAATCCTGGAAGTTAGTCTTTTTCCTTGTTGCTAAATATTCAGAATTCGAAAACATATATGGATTTTAACAAATCAAAAACATAACAGAGAGAGTTACAGAGACTTATTGTATTGTGTAATACACAGGAATCCAGCAGTTTTTTCTACAGACACCAGAACGCATTCAACACTTCAGAAATCCGAGAAATTCCATCACTTTCTTTATTAAACTTCTGAAAGGATTACAGCATAAGAACTTCTTCAGGAGAAATCAACAACAACCCTTGCAAACTCATGCAAAGGGGACTTTATAGGAAAGCTTATACAAAATATCTCAGGCATTGAGTCATCTGAGAGAGAAATATCTTCATTACTTTGTTCAGAAACTAGAAAAGAAGTTATTGCAGCTTTGAATGCAACATAAATGCTCTTTAAGTCTGTCAGAGGATATTTTGACCTTTGGGGGTCACTGAGTCGGTTGCAACGCTTTGCTTTAATGCTGATAAATATGCCTTTATTTTTGTTGCGCTGTATTTTCTCGGCCCTGCCACCTGTGACTGCGCTTGCTGCTGTGGTGACCGAACAGCTTTGCTGAGTTGGCTCAGCTCTAACCTTTAATGCATGCTGATTTTGTTGAACTGTGCTTTACATAACAATTCATATTTTTTTAAAAACAAAATTTGGTGAATGCCTCACTGTTTATAAAATTTTCTGTATTGCATTTGTCCACCAGTCCTGTGTAGGGAGTTGATGCCTGAGAATTGCATCCATTGTCTCCTCTGCTTCTGTATATTTATAAAAATTTGGGGCCACATCAAACAAGTGCGTGATTTCATTCATTATAAAAAATAGATTTTCTATCTTACTATAGAAAATCTGTCCTGTAATAGGCCCTGTATCATCTGAAGTGCTGGCCTTCTCATTGATCTGGGTTGAAGCAAAAACATTCACTCTTTTGGCATACTGTTCATGGGTGAATAGTTTCCCTCCGCTGTTCAGTAAGCTAGGGAGTCCTCTGCTTTGTAATATCTGAAATCTCTCCATGAACCTGTTTACCTCAGTTTGCATATCCTGGGATCTTCTTTCCAGAGTCTGCACCAGATTTCTCAGAGTAAGAACCCTCCTGATCATTTGAATAGTCTCAGTTCTGTTTGTAATTCCCATGGTAGCTAACTGAGAACTTGTTCTATTGTTGAGTACATTAATCATTCTGTTGGCCACTTCAGGCATATTGCTCAATAAAGCTCTTGATCTGTGAACCTCCTTCTGTGCCTTTGGGATGAGCTCTAGTTGCTCATGGATTGTCTCAATATATTGCCATTGATTGGTAATTGATTGGCCAATATTGGACCATAGCATTGCTCTAATTTCAGCTACAATTTTGTCTAGTTTGAGCTCATTTTCCAGCTCTTTGATCTTGTCTTTAAGGGCTTTGATTTCCCTGCCCTTTTCTGCCACTTCTCTCTTTGATTTATCATGTCTGTCATTGACTTTGGCTAATTTTTCCCTGGTCTCATTTAACTCGGTCATTTGAGCTTCCAGGATCTGAATTTCATTCTTCAGCTTTTGCATATCCAGGCTTTGGGCCTGCTCTGTGGTCGTCGGTGCTGCTGAAGTAGATGTTGCTGTTTGTTCAGTCTGTTGAGGAGGAGGAGCAGTGATAGGAGCAGTTTCCTCAAGATTGATGATCTGAGGAGGAGGCTGAAAGGTTTGACCCTCTTCTCTTTGTTTCAATGCTGCTTGCAGGGCCGCTTGTGTAGCCTCAGATTCTCCCAATTTCTCTTGTGCTTGAACAAGTTGTTTATAAATGGAAATCAACAAGGCTGTGGTATCCTGCTCATGCCTTTGTTGGGCTACCTCATCTGCCTGAGGGTGAATGGTAGCTGGGAGTTTGATTTTCTTCCTCAAGGCAGCCATGTCAGCATCCCTCAACTTCAAGATTTCCTGTATTCCTTTAATATCTTTGGGGTCATGCCCAATTTCAATGATTATGTCTTCCAAGGACCTTATTCTGTTGTCCTTCGCCTGGGATGATGCCCTCTCCAATTCCAGCTGAGAGGTTGTAGCATTAAGGTTGCTCTCTAGTTTGTAATTTTCTAATGTTTTGTCTGCCAAGGCAGCATACACCATCTCACCAGTCTGTTTGTGCAGTTCAATTTTATCCATTGGGTGTATGTCCTTGGCCAGGACCTCCAGGTTGGTCCTGAGGTAATCTGAGGCAAATTGGGGATGCAGTGCTGTGGGCAAAAAATGGCTCATAGTCAATTTGCCTTCTTGCACATCAAATGCAGACATCAATCTTTGTTGGTTGGTGGGAGCCATTTTCAATAAATGGTTATATAGCTGTATCTTGATGGGGTCACTCCTTCTTTTGATGTCTATGAATTGCTGCTTGATGCTTACTTCTCCTTCTTTTTGCTGGCTGGAGGAGCTGACCTCCCCTCCCATAGTCCTGTCCTGTTCCTGCTGGAAGGAAGTGGCTGAGGCTTCTCTGCTGGGTGGGCCCATGCCCAATGCTTGTCTTATTGCTGTGTCATCCTCCGAAAAGTCATTCAATCTTTGTCTTTTCTCTCCCTGGTTGATAGATGAAGTCAGAGGAGTTTCTCTATCCCTTTTTCTGCTTAATTCCTCCTTCTTTGGAGTTTGGAGGACCGAGGCGTCAATGGTGACTTCTGGCCTAGGAGGCACTAGGTTCTGAGCCTGTTGCTCAGTGGAAGTTGGAGTATCAACTACTCTTTCCTGCTGTAAGGGCTGCTGTCTGTCATGTTGCCCTTTTTCCTGCTGCAATTCTTGTTGCTGTTGTTGCTCTGCCTGCTGCTGCCTTTCTTTATCTGCCTGCTCTTGAGTCACTGGAGGTGGCTGCTCCTTGCCATGGAGGGATTGTTCTGTCTCCATTTCCTTTTCTTTGCCTTTGCCGGATGCACTTTCAGTGGCCTTAGTAGTTTGCTGTTTGGCAGTTGAGGAGGATGCAGCTGCTCCCACTTGTGTGCTTGGAAGTGTGAATACCTGTGAACAAAGTTCAAGGTCAGCCATCTTCCTTAGATTCCTTACTGCCCTCTGATTTAGCTCTTCTTGTGATACAGGCTCTTCTAAGGTCCCTCTCCTCCATTTGTCTTGGTTAGCATATTTTTCAATGTGAGGGATACTATGATGATCATAGGCAGACAACTTATATTTGAGCCTCCTCATTGTTATAAAATGATTAGGGTCATAGGGTGTCCATGGGAAACTGGTTTGAAGGCCAAGGGACTCAAGCATTCTATCTGCTTCCTTCCATCCTTGCTCCCTCTCGTTATAGATAAAATGGCCAAGTTGGCTTTTCACCTTCAACTGTGCTTTTTTGCCTTTTCCTGAAAAGTGAAGCACATCAACCCGGCCAAATTGCCTAAAGTACTCTAGGGCAAATAGCCTCATAGGCACATACTTAGGTAATCTGAATGGAGGCAAATCACACCCATATATCCTGATGACGGTGTGGTGTTGGTAGAAGTACCAATCCCCAATGCTGTAAGATTTAGACAGCTGAAGAATTCTCTGCATGTCATCAGTGAGTCTTGGAGGAGGCGAGCTCATTAGCATTGTCATAGCTGGATGGATGAACTAATCAATAAATTCACAGTAAGTGTATGGAGAATCAGGTGTAGTGTGGAAGACAGAGGACCAATAGACCACTGATCTAGGATTGCCCTGGGCATCCACCCTTTTGATAGAAAAATGAAATTTTTCATGTTGATGGTATAAGATCAAATGATAGATGTAGGAGGTATATCTGAATACCCTTTCTCTTGCCAAATTCATCAATTGCTCATGAATCTTGTCTGATATGTAGGTGGCATAGTCATAGCAGATTGGTGACTTGCCAGGAGCAAACATAAACATCATTACCAGCACAGTTGTATCAATATGCTCAATTGAATTATATCCCAAGATGGGACTAATCATATCTGCAAGGTCTCTGCCCAGCCCATTGAGATATACATGACCAATTGGAGGGTACATCACAATGTCAGAGTTAATGTATAATTGATTAAGTTTGATAATTTGAGCATCTGTCAGTTTAGCCCCTTGTTTTATCAGGTTCACTAGTGACAAAGGGACCAACTTCTTCTGAGTGTTGAAACAAAGCATGTCTCTGATGGCTTGAGGGGTAACATAGAAAAGTACTGAACCAGATGGGTCAACAACAGCCCTCTGAGAAGCATCATAATATGCAGCACACAGGTGGATTAGTTCAGGGAACTGGTTGACCTGAGGGAGCTTAAAAATAGGGAGGAAAGAGTCCCATATGCCCAATATATCTGTCCCATTTTCATGCTTGGCTTTCAACTCATTCAACAGATGAATGTGGAATTTGTTGCTCATAAACATTTCTTCTGTAATCTGGTAATCCATATCTGCCAAGGCTTGCCATTCCAAGTTCCTTTGAGTGGCATTCAGAGGCTGAACATTTAGTACTACAGGTGTCTCCATTGCAAAAGGGGATTCTGAATTGAGTGCAAAGTGGTTTCAATTGAGCAGAGCTGTATAAAGAAGTGACTCTTCAACAGGGAGGTGAATTTGTAAGGAACAGGGAGTAGTTCTTGTAAATAGCAATTGAGATACTATTTGCAGTGCAAATTGGACAAATGTTTGGCCTCACTTTGTCTCTCTCAGTAGTTAAATTCAGTTTGAATGAGTCTGCCGCGATTGCGCGAACAGAGCTTGATTTTTCAATGAAAATGCAGGCAAACAAGGCTCGGCTAGTGTTGTTCGAGTTCACAACTGTAAAAGGGCCAGGTGCAAGGATTTCTGCCGGTGAATTCAAGAGTTTTTTCTGTTATAAGCTCTTTTGAGGGAAATAACAGACAAAGCAGGTACGTGAAGGATTTACAGTGGAAAATACCTGGTGAGGAGTAGGCAATGGTCGCGGATGACTGTGGAAATGGTGCGCCGCTGGTCTCCTGGTCAGGTTCTGCAGGTTGGTAGACTTTTGGTCGTAAAAATCGCATGCAGGAGCAACGGGCGTTTTTGTAAAAAAGTGAGAAAAACGCGACATTTGGCTATTATATTGGTTTTTGGACTTTTGGCGCGTTTTTCTGCTGACGTCAGCATGATGTCATAGGTGGGGTCAGGGCCGGCTGACGTCATAGGTGAGGTGGCGGGCTCTGATTGGTCCACGGGGATGGTGAAGTGGCAGGACAGATCGGCAGACGGTCGGGCGCAACGGTTGACGTGACGGCATGGTGGCAGTGACGTGAGATGATGTGGAGGTGACGTAGTATAGGCGGGATAACCGAAACCGGAAATAGCCAGCGGTTTCATATCGCACCGCTCATGGTACGGGGGGGGTATCTGTCAGGCGTACCTCCGATGAGCTGTGGTGGGGACGCGTGGCTGCCGAGTGACGTAACCCTTTTACGGACATCGGAAGATATCCGTCGGATGTGAGACCCGCTCCGATATCAACGATGACCGTCGGATGTGAGGGGCCCGATCAGACGGCTGTCGGATCAACGAAGTGATCGACGGATATGGCGGGGGCGGGATTGCTTTGATGTATACCGGGATATGTGCATCGGCGGAGAAACATTAGAATGTAGGTTGTTTGCGAATTTTTTGTAAAAACACTCCCGATGTTTGGACTTTGGATAAATGAGAAAGGTGGGTTTTGATGCATTATTTGGCAATTTGTAACGGGTAAGGGTGGAACAATGTCTTTTGTAAGGTTTATGTGCGAATGGGGTGTAATGAGTAAAAATGGTTTTGGAAAGGGGGAGGAGGGTTAGGTTTAGGTTTATCAAGATGACCAGGTGTCATTTGATCCCTGACATAGGACTTATTGGCTATAATGCCAAGGGGAGGGGATACTTGTACAACATTTGGGGTTTATACACCATGGTGTTAATAATATTAGGGGAAAGGTAATATAGGGGATTTACATAGTAAAGTTAGAGTTAATATGGGGGAAGATGTGAATGAGGGGGGAAAATCACTAAGTTTATTTGAAACTTACTTAGTTTAGGGAGTAGATCAAAATGAAAAGAATTTAGACAAGAAATGTGGCTTCTAAAAAGATTAAGAACCACCATGAAACCATAATTCTTCCATGAATCTCAACTGATGAGGGAATGTTAGTAAATGACATGAAAAGGGAAAAGGGAGGTTAGACAGGCTCCTTCGCTTGCTGCAACCTGATGAAGAAGAACCCTTTTTTAATTCATTAGCTCTGCTTTGGTAAACAAAGTCAACACACCTGCAATGGTAAGGATAACCTTTCTGCAACCCCAACTACTTACCCAACTACTTGCCTAGCATTTTTTGTTCTTCTTGGAGGGTGCACTTGGACTTGCAGACCCTTACCTGCCTTTTCTTTTCTTTGGCTTTTCTTTTGTTTTTTCTATCTACTTCTACCCTTATTTCTTCCAAGGTCCCAGATTAAGCTGTTGGGAGCCTTTTCTTCTCTACCTGAACTACTTGTCTGCCAAGATTAAACAGTTTGGACAGACTTCTTTCTCTAATCTACAACTGCAATTTAAAACATGACATGGTCCAGATTAGGCTGTTGGACCATCCATCAAAATTGGGATGCATTAATCTATTTACACACCTTGTACTTCTTTGGAAATATGTGATCTTTGCATGATCAAAGCAGAGCATATTTGGAACTTCTATAGCCAATCATGAAATATGAAACCTATTGGTATAGGTAGCTAACAGTGGCTCCACATGGGGATGGTGTTTCATCTGAAAGACCAAGAACAGCAGGTCAGATTGCCTTGCTTCTTGACTGCTCTTGCCAATCTTAAAGTTTGCTGCTTTGAGATGCCAAAATTGTGCTTTTCCTCCTTGGTCTATCTCTGATTCTATGTGCCTTCTGCTGATAGTCAATAATCTTCAAAAACTGCATTTTTACAATCTAAACAGAAAATAATATATACATCTGCATATATACAAGGGAACCTCAGGCTGCACTCATGGGAAATAGTCAAAATAGTGCTTCAGCATCCTGCCATTCACAGGACCTTCATCCAAGTCAGTTTCACTAAGACTTTTTAGGAAGTAAGTGTTGTTACCTTGCACTGCTTGGACAGCAAATGGTCCTCTCCATAAGGAATCAAATTTTCCATGTTTTCCTTTGTCTTCTCTCCTTGCATCCCACTTGAGGACTTTATCACCAACATTAAAATCTTCTGCTTTGGTTCTTCTGTCAAAGGCCTTCTTTAGTTTTTCTTGTAATACCTGAACTCTGCTGAAAACTTGATCTCTGGTTTGCTGCAGACATATGATTTGATTAATCCTTCTTTGCATATCATTTGGTTCAGCTTGGCTTTCTTGAAGAAGTTTCATAACAGGCACTCCTAGTGATGAGGGAAATTTGGCTTCTAGTCCATAAACCAACTCATATGGGCTGGTCCCAATTGATCTTTTGGTTGTTATTCTATCTGCCCATAAGGCATTGACTAGTTTCTTATGCCAATTCTTTTTGTTTTCTTCTAACACCTTCTTTATGATGTTCACCAGGCTTTTGTTTGATGATTCAGCAAGGTCATTTCCTTGGGGATAGTATGCAGTAGAATGGCCCAAAGTAATATGAAATTTATGGCAAAAGTTCACCATTTTCTTGGATCTGAAAGCGGCAGCATTGTTTGTTATTATTTTGTCAGGACAGCCAAATCTAGCCAGTATGTTGTTCTCCAAGAACTGAATGATTATTGAGTCATTTGCTTGTCTACATGGGGCAGCTTCAATCCACTTAGTGAAATAGTCTGTTGCTGTTAAAATCCATCTGTGCTGTCCTGAAGATGAGGGATGAATTTCCCCAATGAAATCCAAGCCCCATTGTTGAAAAGGTCTCTCTGTTGCAATGGGTCTTAAGGGGAGTGGCAGCAACTGTCTTTTGCCCTCAAACACTTGGCATTTGTGACATGAGGTTGTGAATTTCTTGACATCAGAGAACATGGTGGGCCAGTAATAACCAGCCCTCAGTATTTTGTCCACAGTGGACTTCCAGTACAAATGTCCACCACAGTCTCCTACATGAAACTCTTGCATGATATTGTTAGTTTCATTTTCAATTAAACAGTGCAGCAATATACCTTCATGGTTTTTCCAAAGCAAATTGCCATCCATCACACAAAATCTTGATGTTTTCATTTTTAAGAACCTACACTTAGTTTTGGACAGTCCTGGGGGAGCACACAGGTTTTGTAAGATATAACAGATATCAGAGTACGAAGGAGATTGTTCAAAGGCTACATTGATCTTTGGAGTCGCCAGCTCTGTTTCACTGTCCAGCTGATTGATATCTAGGGCTTGGAAATTTGCTTCTGTCATTAACTTGGCCAGACCTTGCCCTTTTATTAGCTTTGTAGGTTTTATTTCAATGTCAAATTCTAGTATGTTAGCAATCCATTTTCCTCTTCTGCCCTCTAGGTTTTCTTGAGTGAGTATGTCTTTTACAATAGGACTTGGCACATATGCTATGACATGGGAATAAAGGATATAAATCCTAAAGTCCTTGATTGCTTTGACCAAAGCATAGGCTTGTTTCTCCATGATTTGATATTTTAGAGGTGCATCCCTAAGAGCTTTGCTAAAGAAAGCAATTGGCTTCTCATTTCCTTGGTCATCTTTTTGCAATAAAACAGCAGCAATAGTATGCTGGGAGGCAAAGGAGAAAATGATAAATTCTCTGTCAAACTGAGGATTGGTCAAGACTGGGGTTTGGGTAAGGGCCAATTTTATACCTTCAAATGCTTGATTGGCTTCAACAGTCCACTTGACTTTTGAATCCTTTTTCAGCATGTTATTTAATAATCTGATTAGTTCTGCCAAGTTTGGGATAAACCTTCTTAAGAAATTGATTTTTCCCAAGAATCCTTGTAACTCTTTGACATTCCTTGGGTGGGGCATTTGTAGGATAGCCTGTATCCTATCTGGGTCAATTCTTATGCCATCTTTTGAGATGATGTGTCCTAAGAGCTTACCTTCTTCCAAACCAAATAGAGACTTCTTGGGATTTAAGGAAATTCCATATTTCCTGCATGTTAGGAAAATCTGTCTTAAATGTTTGAGATGTTCTTGGTCAGATTTTGAAAAAGGTGTGAGATCATCTAAGTAAATGACTAAGAAGTCATGAATCTCTTTGGAAAAAGCAATGTCCATTGCTCTTTGAAAAGTTGCCCCTGCATTTTTCAGTCCAAAAGGCATTTTTACATATTTGAAAGTTCCCTATGGGGTAGTGAATGTTGTTTTGTCTTGATCATCAGGGTGCACCAGGATTTGATTGAAGCCTGAGAACCCATCCAGTAATGAAATCCTTGAGGCCCCTACCACTCTTTGGAGAATATGATCCATTTTGGGTAAGGGATAGTTGTCTTTGAGGGATACTTGGTTCAGATTCCTTAGGTCCACACACAGCCTAATTTCACCAGTCTTCTTCCTTGTAGGGACTAAGTTGGAGATCCATTCAAAGAATCTGATTGGTGCTATGATGCCTGCCTTAAACATTTTCTGTACCTCTTGTTCCATTGCTGGGAGAAGCATAGGATTGATTCTCCTCAATTTTTGTTTAAAGGGCTTTTGATCAGGCTTAAGAGGGATTGTATGCTGGATAACAGAGGTATCATAGGACTTTAGGTCCTCATAACTCCATGCAAAGACATCCTGGAACTCTTTAAAGAGGTCAATGTATTTAGGCTTTTGATCAGGAGGCAAAGATGCAGATAATTTAATTATTTTGGGTTTGTCAATTGTACCTATGTTGCATTCTTCAATGGCTGCGTTTAAGGGCTGCATTTTTTGTTTTCTGGGAATGTCATTTGAATCAAAGATGTCCTCAAGTGGAGTTAGGCCTGTTGGTAGAAAATTGTCTTTCAGCTCTATGATTTCAGTTTCAGCATTGGCCAGTTCCTCACAATTGATTGATTGAATTTGCTGAATGCTGTCCTTGTTGAAAATAGTTGGATTTAGCATTTGTTTTGCTGTTTTGGGTGATATTGGGTGAGTAATCTTTTGAAACTGTATTTGTGATGGACTTGCTCTTTCAAGTATTTGTGATTCACTTGCTGTCTCAAGTATTTGTGATTGACTTGCTGTCTCCATGTCAATATTTAATCCTGCAAATTCTTGCTGCAGAGTTAGAAAATGGTTTATTTGCTTGTCATCCTCAAATACTTGCCAATCATTAACATTGTTTGGAATGGAGGGTCTGTGTTTCACCTCAGCTGTAAAACAGTGATGGGGCTCAAAAGGCAGCTTGCAGGTACTTGCAAAGGTGGCTAAACTGTGAGCATGCAGATTGTGCGTTCTAGGAATCTTAGTGATTTGGAATTCAGAGAAAAAGTTTAGTACCTCAGCAACAGCAGCCCTATAAGTCCTTAGTCTTTTGTCATTGGTGACAAAGTTTCCTTTCACTTGTTGAATAACTAAATCTGAATCACCCATGATTGAAACCCTGGCAGCTTGTAAGAATTTTACTAACTTGAGGCCTAGTAAAAGAGCTTCATATTCTGCCATGTTGTTAGTACATCTGAAATTCAATCTATAAGCTCTGCCCTCTGCATGACTATTTTCTTTATTGTGTATCCAAACTCCAGCTCCTGCCCCTAACTTGTTGACTGAGCCATCAAATTCAAGGAACCATAGAATATCCTGTTGGGAAGGAGACTTACTGATCTGTTCATGAGCTGGCAATGTGAGTAGCAGTTGTGGTTTTTTCTCTAGCTTGTCTTCTAGAACAGTCTCGTCGTTTGATTGGCTATTCTTGACAACTAAGGCAGCAGCAACATTTAGTGTTTGATTGACTGTTGTTTCATGGGTGATAATACTTTCATTTGAATCTTCCTCTTGTATGAATACCTTGGTTTCAACCTCACCTTTTGAGGGAGTTGTGGTGTCATTGAAGAGAATGTATGAGTCTATGTCTGAATGGACAGCATATATAGGAAAGTTTTGAGGCTTTTCTTCACTTCTGACCATGTATTTCATTAGTGTTTCTCTGTAGAGTCTTTTTGGTTGCCCAAAAACAGAGATGGTGGCATATGACATGTCTAATTGTAGGGAACCTTGGAGTTTATCTCCCCATGACCTTGATAACAGCATTCCATACTTAGGTGGGATATCAGCAACCACAACATCCATTAGGATTGTCTTGTTTGGGTATTGAACCAAGGACACACATAAGTCTTTTATGAGACCTAGACACTTGACTTGGCTGGAGTCAAAAGAAAACAGGTCTTTGTATGGTCTTGTTATGTCCAAATTCAATCTTTCCATGACTGCTTTTGGCATGAGGTTGTGAGAAGCACCTGAGTCAAACATTGCATTGTGTAGTATTTTGTCATGAATATGTAAGCTGACATAAAAAGGTAGTACCCCTGTGACTATTGTTTTTCCATCCACTTCTGGGCCAAACAATAATTCTGGAGTGTCATCCAACACATTGACATCATCTTTGATGTTAGTGAGTTGAAGGGACTTCTTGATCTGTAGCTTATAGATGTCATGCCTGGCTAGTTCTAAGAGAGGAACAGCTATCTTTAATTTACCAATTTCAGTCTCTAGGTCAAAGGATTTTTCAGATTGGGTCTTGGGGTTATAGATAACTGTCCTTTCCTTGTTCATTAAATCTTCTTCTTGATTTTTATCTTGACTTTAGGACTTATCTTTTTTACTCATCTCTTGAGGAGAAATAGTTGGATAAAGATGAGAAGGGGGAGTGACCATAGGCTGTTGTTTTGAGGAGAGTGATTCAGTGATCTCCTCAACAATTACTTCTTCTGCAGGTAACTTTGTTTTGTCATTAGGTGCTGTGACTATAACTTTTTCAGGCTGCTGATTATCCTTTTTCTTTTCAGGCTGGTTAACATTCACAGTTCTGCTCCTCAACTTGTATTGTTTATGGACCTCATAAACAGCAGTGTCATAGCCTTGCTTAAAGTCAAAGGATTCACCTGATTTAGTTTGGAACATTTTGATTTCATCATCCTCATGATCTTCTTGTGTTAAGAAAACTTGACTCTCACCATCTAGACCCATCAAGTTAATCTCAGGATCTTCATTGGGTTCTGTTGATGTGGAAGTTTCTGCATAATTTTCTTGAAAAGGGGGTCTTATGTCTTGGTCAGCACTGGCCTTGCCAACATTCGGGTTTTGAGTTCTCCTAAAATTTGGATTCCTAGGAGGGTTGTTTTGTGGTGCTTCCCATGATGATTTTCTCTCAACCGATTCCACTCTATCACCCAATCTTTTCATTCCATTGAGTATTGCATCTAGCTTTTGATCAAAGGCAGTGGGTTCCTCTTTGAAAACAGTCCTTTTTTTCAACCTTGCCCTGTTTCTTTTGGCAATGAGGTTGGCTTCTACTGTAACTGCAACCCTTTGGGCCTCTGCAAGGGATTGAGGATCTCTTTCTTTCAACTGATAGGCCATGTCAGGGTCAAAACCATCAGGGAATTTGTACAAAGCTAGGTCAGGAGGAGGTCTTAGATTTTGCGGAATTGCGTTATATACATTGTTAAATCTTGCACAATACTCCAAAACAGTCTCTTGGGGACCTCTTTTGATAGTGTCGTATTCCCCAAGTATATGCAGAGGATCTTTCTTCTTTTCCCATCTACTAGTAAAGGCTTGATACAGTTCATCAGGAGTTGTAATGGAGTTTGCATTCAGGGATCTAAACCAAGTTCTTACATCCCCAGTTAGGCTTTGAACAAACATCCTCATTCTGACACTGTCATCATCTATTTCATAGGTTTCAAAATGGTCTTGCATCCTCTTAGCATGCTGGACAGCTGTCAGAGGGCCATTGGAATCAAAATATGAGATTTTGGTTTGGTAGTCTTGGGGTAAAGCTGCAGCATTAGCTGGTATCTGCAGAGGTGCATACCTGTTAGCCATATTTACAGGATTTAGAGGATTAACAGGGGCAGCTGGGATAATAGGAACAGTGGGTACCACAGGGGTGACAAGTAAGGGTGAACCTAGAGTGTTGGTCAAGGGGATATGAACAGTGGATGAGGATGTGAGAGGAGGAGTTTGAGATGTGGATGGTGAGCTAGGGGAACTAGGGGTAGACCGGAAAAGGACCTTGCATGGAGTAGGGATGAGGCTGGGATGATCTGACTCTGAAGTCAAATCAGCAGGTTGCTCCTGCCTTTGCTGCCTCCTAATGTTTCTAGGGATGATATTTGGATTATCAACAATGATTGGTGGATTAGGGTCAGGATTTGCCCTAGTGTGCCGTGGATTTTTCTTAGGAGCCAGCTTCTAACTGTTTTTTAGGATTTTTATAGGAAGTTTTTTATATCTGTAAAGACTGAATGAAGATTCTGGAATGGCTATATATATTTCAAAACTAAGATGAAGATTCCCTAAAAAGCTCTTCCCTAAAACTGTTAATGTAATACAGAAACAGATTAAAGGCCTCTTGACTGATTTCAGGCTTGATAGTAGCTATGGAAGATATATAGTAATTGAAAATCTCAAGCAGCTCCCCAGTGGAGTCGCCAATTATGTTAACACCCAGGTTGTTCCCTATGACTCCCAAGGGAATACGGCCGGGGTAACCACTAACCAATCTTTGGATCACAGTTTCTAGCCAAACTGTAATCAGAGAGGGCTCTCTCTTTATGATTTGTCTCTGTTATGATGGTGTTTTAGGCTAGCTATTATGCTCAGGTTTTGGTTTATGTTTTGGTTGAAGGATTTCTTTCAGGTCTTAAGATGTAGTGTTTAGAGAGTAATATATCATTGGGCAATGGAGTCTGGAGTTGTGAAATGCTTTGAAATGCAGGATTGGTGGTGTTCTAACTGCAGGGCCTATTGTGTATTTCAGAAAAAACAAAGTTAACTTGAAAGGTGAAGCATGTCAGCCAACAGAAAGCAATTAAGAATTCTCTATTAAGCCGGTGAGGTGAAAGTGAAACACGTTGCACAGGAGCAAACTTGAATTCCTGAGACAAAGGCCACTGTGAAAGATGTATTCTGAAAGTGCAGCAATTAAGAATTACACTTATCAAGATTACAGCTGAAGAAAAAACATTCATTAACAACACGGATTGAACCCAGGGTATTTCTTGAATAAATCCTGGAAGTTAGTCTTTTTCCTTGTTGCTAAATATTCAGAATTAGAAAACATATATGGATTTTAACAAATCAAAAACATAACAGAGAGAGTTACAGAGACTTATTGTATTGTGTAATACACAGGAATCCAGCAGTTTTTCAACAGACACCAGAACGCATTCAACACTTCAGAAATCCGAGAAATTCCATCACTTTCTTTATTAAACTTCTGAAAGGATTACAGCATAAGAACTTCTTCAGGAGAAATCAACAACAACCCTTGCAAACTCATGCGAAGGGGACTTTATAGGAAAGCTTATACAAAATATCTCAGGCATTGAGTCATCTGAGAGAGAAATATCTTCATTACTTTGTTCAGAAAGTAGAAAAGAATTTATTGCAACTTTGAATGCAACATAAATGCTCTTTAAGTCTGTCACAGGATATTTTGACCTTTGGGGGTCACTGAGTCGGTTGCAACGCTTTGCTTTAATGCTGATAAATATGCCTTTATTTTTGCTGCGCTGTATTTTCTCGACCCTGCCACCTGTGACTGCGCTTGCTGCTGTGGTGACCGAACAGCTTTGCTGAGTTGGCTCAGCTCTAACCTTTAATGCATGCTGATTTTGTTGAACTGTGCTTTACATAACAATTCATATTTTTTTAAAAACAAAATTTGGTGAATGCCTCACTGTTTATAAAATTTTCTGTATTGCATTTGTCCACCAGTCCTGTGTAGGGAGTTGATGCCTGAGAATTGCATCCATTGTCTCCTCTGCTTCTGTATATTTATAAAAATTTGGGGCCACATCAAACAACTGCGTGATTTCATTCATTATAAAAAATAGATTTTCTATCTTACTATAGAAAATCTGTCCTGTAATAGGCCCTGTATCATCTGAAGTGCTGGCCTTCTCATTGATCTGGGTTGAAGCAAAAACGTTCACTCTTTTGGCATACTGTTCATGGGTGAATAGTTTCCCTCTGTTGTTCAGTAAGCTAGGGAGTCCTCTGCTTTGTAATATCTAAAATCTCTCCATGAACCTGTTTACCTCAGTTTGCATATCCTGGGATCTTCTTTCCAGAGTCTGCACCAGATTTCTCAGAGTAAGAACCCTCCTGATCATTTGAATAGTCTCAGTTCTGTTTGTAATTCCCATGGTAGCTAACTGAGAACTTGTTCTATTGTTGAGTACATTAATCATTCTGTTGGCCACTTCAGGCATATTGCTCAATAAAGCTCTTAATCTGTGAACCTCCTTCTGTGCCTTTGGGATGAGCTCTAGTTGCTCATGGATTGTCTCAATATATTGCCATTGATTGGTAATTGATTGGCCAATATTGGACCATAGCATTGCTCTAATTTCAGCTACAATTTTGTCTAGTTTGAGCTCATTTTCCAGCTCTTTGATCTTGTCTTTAAGGGCTTTGATTTCCCTGCCCTTTTGTGCCACTTCTCTCTTTGATTTATCATGTCTGTCATTGACTTTGGCTAATTTTTCCCTGGTCTCATTTAACTCGGTCATTTGAGCTTCCAGGATCTGAATTTCATTCTTCAGCTTTTGCATATCCAGGCTTTGGGCCTGCTCTGTGGTCGTCGGTGCTGCTGAAGTAGATGTTGCTGTTTGTTCAGTCTGTTGAGGAGGAGGAGCAGTGATAGGAGCAGTTTCCTCAAGATTGATGATCTGAGGAGGAGGCTGAGAGGTTTGACCCTCTTCTCTTTGTTTCAATGCTGCTTGCAGGGCCGCTTGTGTAGCCTCAGATTCTCCCAATTTCTCTTGTGCTTGAACAAGCTGTTTATAAATGGAAATCAACAAGGCTGTGGTATCCTGCTCATGCCTTTGTTGGGCTACCTCATCTGCCTGAGGGTGAATGGTAGCTGGGAGTTTGATTTTCTTCCTCAAGGCAGCCATGTCAGCATCCCTCAACTTCAAGATTTCCTGTATTCCTTTAATATCTTTGGGGTCATGCCCAATTTCAATGATTATGTCTTCCAAGGACCTTATTCTGTTGTCCTTCGCCTGGGATGATGCCCTCTCCAATTCCAGCTGAGAGGCTGTAGCATTAAGGCTGCTCTCTAGTTTGTAATTTTCTAATGTTTTGTCTGCCAAGGCAGCATACACCATCTCACCAGTCTGTTTGTGCAGTTCAATTTTATCCATTGGGTGTATGTCCTTGGCCAGGACCTCCAGGTTGGTCCTGAGGTAATCTGAGGCAAATTGGGGATGTAGTGCTGTGGGAAAAAAATGGCTCATAGTCAATTTGCCTTCTTGCACATCAAATGCAGACATCAATCTTTGTTGGTTGGTGGGAACCATTTTCAATAAATGGTTATATAGCTGTATCTTGATGGGGTCACTCCTTCTTTTGATGTCTATGAATTGCTGCTTGATGCTTACTTCTCCTTCTTTTTGCTGGCTGGAGGAGCTGACCTCCCCTCCCATAGTCCTATCATGTTCCTGCTGGAAGGAACTGGATGAGGCTTCTCTGCTGGGTGGGCCCATGCCCAATGCTTGTCTTATTGCTGTGTCATCCTCCGAAAAGTCATTCAATCTTTGTCTTTTCTCTCCCTGGTTGATAGATGAAGTCAGAGGAGTTTCTCTATCCCTTTTTCTGCTTAAGTCCTCCTTCTGTGGAGTTTGGAGGACCGAGGCGTCAATGGTGACTTCTGGCCTAGGAGGCACTAGGTTCTGAGCCTGTTGCTCAGTGGAAGTTGGAGTATCAACTACTCTTTCCTGCTGTAAGGGCTGTTGTCTGTCATGTTGCCCTTTTTCCTGCTGCAATTCTTGTTGCTGTTGTTGCTCTGCCTGCTGCTGCCTTTCTTTATCTGCCTGCTCTTGAGTCACTGGAGGTGGCTGCTCCTTGCCATGGAGGGATTGTTCTGTCTCCATTTCCTTTTCTTTGCCTTTGCCGGATGCACTTTCGGTGGCCTTAGTAGTTTGCTGTTTGGCAGTTGAGGAGGATGCAGCTGCTCCCACTTGTGTGCTTGGAAGTGTGAATACCTGTGAACAAAGTTCAAGGTCAGCCATCTTCCTTAGATTCCTTACTGCCCTCTGATTTAGCTCTTCTTGTGATACAGGCTCTTCTAAGGTCCCTCTCCTCCATTTGTCTTGGTTAGCATATTTTTCAATGTGAGGGATACTATGATGATCATAGGCAGACAACTTATATTTGAGCCTCCTCATTGTTATAAAATGATTAGGGTCATAGGGTGTCCATGGGAAACTGGTTTGAAGGCCAAGGGACTCAAGCATTCTATCTGCTTCCTTCCATCCTTGCTCCCTCTCGTTATAGATAAAATGGCCAAGTTGGCTTTTCACCTTCAACTGTGCTTTTTTGCCTTTTCCTGAAAAGTGAAGCACATCAACCCGGCCAAATTGCCTAAAGTACTCTAGGGCAAATAGCCTCATAGGCACATACTTAGGTAATCTGAATGGAGGCAAATCACACCCATATATCCTGATGACGGTGTGGTGTTGGTAGAAGTACCAATCCCCAATGCTGTAAGATTTAGACAGCTGAAGAATTCTCTGCATGTCATCAGTGAGTCTTGGAGGAGGCGAGCTCATTAGCATTGTCATAGCTGGATGGATGAACTGATCAATAAATTCACAGTAAGTGTATGGAGAATCAGGTGTAGTGTGGAAGACAGAGGACCAATAGACCACTGATCTAGGATTGCCCTGGGCATCCACCCTTTTGATAGAAAAATGAAATTTTTCATGTTGATGGTATAAGATCAAATGATAGATGTAGGAGGTATATCTGAATACCCTTTCTCTCGCCAAATTCATCAATTGCTCATGAATCTTGTCTGATATGTAGGTGGCATAGTCATAGCAGATTGGTGACTTGCCAGGAGCAAACATAAACATCATTACCAGCACAGTTGTATCAATATGCTCAATTGAATTATATCCCAAGATGGGACTAATCATATCTGCAAGGTCTCTGCCCAGCCCATTGAGATATACATGACCAATTGGAGGGTACATCACAATGTCAGAGTTAATGTATAATTGATTAAGTTTGATAATTTGAGCATCTGTCAGTTTAGCCCCTTGTTTTATCAGGTTCACTAGTGACAAAGGGACCAACTTCTTCTGAGTGTTGAAACAAAGCATGTCTCTGATGGCTTGAGGGGTAACATAGAAAAGTACTGAACCAGATGGGTCAACAACAGCCCTCTGAGAAGCATCATAATATGCAGCACACAGGTGGATTAATTCAGGGAACTGGTTGACCTGAGGGAGCTTAAAAATAGGGAGGAAAGAGTCCCATATGCCCAATATATTTGTCCCATTTTCATGCTTGGCTTTCAACTCATTCAACAGATGAATGTGGAATTTGCTGCTCATAAACATTTCTTCTGTAATCTGGTAATCCATATCTGCCAAGGCTTGCCATTCCAAGTTCCTTTGAGTGGCATTCAGAGGCTGAACATTTAGTACTACAGGTGTCTCCATTGCAAAAGGGGATTCTGAATTGAGTGCAAAGTGGTTTCAATTGAGCAGAGCTGTATAAAGAAGTGACTCTTCAACAGGGAGGTGAATTTGTAAGGAACAGGGAGTAGTTCTTGTAAATAGCAATTGAGATACTATTTGCAGTGCAAATTGGACAAATGTTTGGCCTCACTTTGTCTCTCTCAGTAGTTAAATTCAGTTTGAATGAGTCTGCCGCGATTGCGCGAACAGAGCTTGATTTTTCAATGAAAATGCAGGCAAACAAGGCTCGGCTAGTGTTGTTCGAGTTCACAACTGTAAAAGGGCCAGGTGCAAGGATTTCTGCCGGTGAATTCAAGAGTTTTTTCTGTTATAAGCTCTTTTGAGGGAAATAACAGACAAAGCAGGTACGTGAAGGATTTACAGTGGAAAATACCTGGTGAGGAGTAGGCAATGGTCGCGGATGACTGTGGAAATGGTGCGCCGCTGGTCTCCTGGTCAGGTTCTGCAGGTTGGTAGACTTTTGGTCGTAAAAATCGCATGCAGGAGCAACGGGCGTTTTTGTAAAAAAGTGAGAAAAACGCGACATTTGGCTATTATATTGGTTTTTGGACTTTTGGCGCGTTTTTCTGCTGACGTCAGCATGATGTCATAGGTGGGGTCAGGGCCGGCTGACGTCATAGGTGAGGTGGCGGGCTCTGATTGGTCCACGGGGATGGTGAAGTGGCAGGACAGATCGGCAGACGGTCGGGCGCAACGGTTGACGTGACGGCATGGTGGCAGTGACGTGAGATGATGTGGAGGTGACGTAGTATAGGCGGGATAACCGAAACCGGAAACAGCCAGCGGTTTCATATCGCACCGCTCATGGTACGGGGGGGGGTATCTGTCAGGCGTACCTCCGATGAGCTGTGGTGGGGACGCGTGGCTGCCGAGTGACGTAACCCTTTTACGGACATCGGAAGATATCCGTCGGATGTGAGACCCGCTCCGATATCAACGATGACCGTCGGATGTGAGGGGCCCGATCAGACGGCTGTCGGATCAACGAAGTGATCGACGGATATGGCGGGGGCGGGGTTGCTTTGATGTATACCGGGATATGTGCATCGGCAGAGGAACATTAGAATGTAGGTTGTTTGCGAATTTTTTGTAAAAACACTCCCGATGTTTGGACTTTGGATAAATGAGAAAGGTGGGTTTTGATGCATTATTTGGCAATTTGTAACGGGTAAGGGTGGAACAATGTCTTTTGTAAGGTTTATGTGCGAATGGGGTGTAATGAGTAAAAATGGTTTTGGAAAGGGGGAGGAGGGTTAGGCTTAGGTTTATCAAGATGACCAGGTGTCATTTGATCCCTAACATAGGACTTATTGGCTATAATGCCAAGGGGAGGGGATACTTGTACAACATTTGGGGTTTATACACCATGGTGTTAATAATATTAGGGGAAAGGTAATATAGGGGATTTACATAGTAAAGTTAGAGTTAATATGGGGGAAGATGTGAATGAGGGGGGAAAATCACTGAGTTTATTTGAAACTTACTTAGTTTAGGGAGTAGATCAAAATGAAAAGAATTTAGACAAGAAATGTGGCTTCTAAAAAGATTAAGAACCACCATGAAACCATAATTCTTCCATGAATCTCAACTGATGAGGGAATGTTAGTAAATGACATAAAAAGGGAAAAGGGAGGTTAGACAGGCTCCTTCGCTTGCTGCAACCTGATGAAGAAGAACCCCTTTTTAATTCATTAGCTTTGCTTTGGTAAACAAAGTCAACACACCTGCAATGGTAAGGATAACCTTTCTGCAACCCCAACTACTTACCCAACTACTTGCCTAGCATTTTTTGTTCTTCTTGGAGGGTGCACTTGGACTTGCAGACCCTTACCTGCCTTTTCTTTTCTTTGGCTTTTCTTTTGTTTTTTCTATCTACTTCTACCCTTATTTCTTCCAAGGTCCCAGATTAAGCTGTTGGGAGCCTTTTCTTCTCTACCTGAACTACTTGTCTGCCAAGATTAAACAGTTTGGACAGACTTCTTTCTCTAATCTACAACTGCAATTTAAAACATGACATGGTCCAGATTAGGCTGTTGGACCATCCATCAAAATTGGGATGCATTAATCTATTTACACACCTTGTACTTCTTTGGAAATATGTGATCTTTGCATGATCAAAGCAGAGCATATTTGGAACTTCTATAGCCAATCATGAAATATGAAACCTATTGGTATAGGTAGCTAACAGGATGGACTTTTTCAGTTATAGAGTTTGAAAAAGGCCAAAAGAAACTGCTCTGGAGATCTAGGCAGAGGGTGTGCCAAACCTTTCGCAAAACCACAGAATACGTTTTACGGTACGGGTGGTCGATCTTCGTGAATGCTGTGTTCACTGCATTGCGATCAGTAGGGCGGCCGACACGGCTTCCTATGGATAAAAGATATATGCCTATAGGGGTCTCCCAATATATACGCGACGGTACGTGGGAGCACAAGTCCGTATTAGTGCCACCGACTCTCAGGAGGAATCACCCACCTTCGTCGAGATCGACAGTTACTACGTTTAACGACGCCGGAACACGTCTCTAAATTAGACCTCTATGTGTTTGCGTTATGTTTCAAAGCGTTGTTAGGTTCATTCAATATATTTTAAGTTGATCTTTTTAAAGTTTGCCTTTCAAGGTTCACCACGAGATGTATTGATACAAATTCCTAAATGCAGTCTAAGATGAGAAGCAAGCTTTTCCAATCTTTTCGACTTATGAAAATCTTAACTACTGAGGGAAAGAGAGATAAAATCCTTTTCACACAGATCAAAGAGCACTCGCTAATGCACTTTTTCCCTAAATCAACATACAAACTTAATGCAAAATGCAAAAATGCAAGTATTTCTTTTCTCTTCCTTAATGTTTGATGAAATACAGAAAGAAAGTTGTTGTATAATTTCGAATTCAGTTTCAAGCGAAAGCAAACAAGTTTGTCCAAAATCGAAAGACACCTTACGATTCACTTGTTTCGACACTTAGAAATATATAAATTCAAACCATATAACGAAAGCGACAAACTCAATCAGCTATGAACAGCAAATAAACTAACTCTTAAGATCAAAACGACACTTAATCACAGGTCTAGATCTAAGAGGTCAATGCAAGACTGGTTCACTTTCGTTATGGGAAACTGTAAATGACACAAGAAATACAAAAGAACAAATACAGTTTCTTTATACAACTGAGGCGGAATAATGACAAAGGAAGATGATTTCAGATAGGCCTACTGATTGGCAACAAACAGCAAAAACAATAGTGAAAACAAGGCAAGACACAGCAGGAAACTTCAGTAACTCAAGCCAAGACTGGTCCAGCGCAGGTGTAACACTGCCTGTTTGACCTTCAGCGCAGGTAGCCCCTTCGGGAACTGCGCTGAAATGCAGACTGCCTTTGTACAGCCTGCAATGAAGAACGAGACTTTCGTCCGTCTTGGTTTCCGGGTCACAGATTGCTCAAAAATTCACAGTTTTTGCTCAAATCAGAAGCTATCAGTCAAGGACACACTAAGGGATGAAAAGATATCACTAAGAGCTTATTAGAGTCCTTGTGGATCAGCTCTTCAAATCATAAACTTGCCCAGAAATTGAGCTAGAGTAGCTGCCCTCTACTTTGTGTTTGATGGATTCAAACACAGTTCGATTCGGTACTCCCTTTGTTTATGAAATGAATAGCAAAAAACCACAAACAACCAACAAGATACGCTCCCCAGCGGAGTCGCCAATTTGTTGGGGGGAAAAGTATCTAATGCAGAATGCCTCTATCCCACTCTAAGGGTGATAGTACCTCAGCAACAACCGAATGCCAAGCTATTCAAGATTACTTCTTTATGAGATGTAAGAGAGGGGAGAAAGGGATCCACTAACCGTTGTCTTCCGCTAATGTTTGATCCAATCTTCTCTCCTTGCTGCTTGCTCCCAGCTCCTTGCTCTTTCACTGGCCCAGCTACACAAAGATCCTGCAAAAGCACAAGAAAGGGAAACTACAAGAAACACACATCCATAATTGACTCAAGGATTAGAATAAATCAAATATACAAGCATCAATACGCCACAAAGACACATGCATATAGAAGAACCTCAAATGCTTTATTAAAGGAAGAAGTAAAGTTCTGAGAGTGTTACAACCATAAGAGGCCCAATCCAGCAACACCTCCCAGCAGAAAGAAATCTCCTCTTCACCTCCTTCAAAGCAATCACCCAATAGTTCTATACTCAAACCAACAGCACTTCCTTACATTCACAAGATTCCAGCCTCTCTAGACCTCATGAGAGAGCTCTATATATAGGAGATTTGGAGAAAGGATGAGTCAGCTTGTAGTTGGCATGAAGCTGACTAGTGTCCTCTCCCACTTCAGTTGTTCTTCAGTTCTTGAGTCCACTTGGAGGTTCTTGCTTCCACTTGGAGATCTAGACCCTCTTACTCATCACCAGTCGAATTCCTTGATGCAAGTGTCACTTTGGAAGCTTCCTGGGCTCTGACACCTTGAGGAATGAGTCTGCCACATGTCCAAACTCGTTCAGCGCAGGTAGCTAGTGTTGGAGTTGACATTCAGCGCAGGTAGCCAGTGTAGCAGTTGACATTCAGTGCAGGTAGCCAGTGTAGCAGTTGACATTCAGTGCAGGTAGCCAGTGTAGCAGTTGACATGATCCAGAATTGGCTTGTTTTTGAGTGTTTTCAGGTGGAGAACTGATATTCAGTGTTGTGGTTTGCTGACCTTGTTCCTCTAGGGGTAGGAACAACATGTTTAGGGACTTTGGATCCCTTAGATTATGGACATTTCATGCTTCATGCTGTAAGGCACAAAAATGTCTATAACACAAAGGGATCTAATTCTTGCAAGAATGAGGTATTTCATACTCAATTTATAGATTTTCACATGTTTCCATTGCTTTTTTGAATTATATTTTTTAGTTTTTAGCTCAAAATTATAAAAGAAGAAATTAGGGTTTATTTTTTTATTTCTAATTTTAAAATAAAAATTTTATTGTACATATATAGGGACATGACAGTGAGAAACTGAAAGAGGCAATGGCTTCTATATTGGGGGTAGAAGTAGTGAATAAACTAGAAGGTATGGACTTGTCCATGCTTTCCAAATACATGGAAGAACATACTAAAGGCACTGAAATGGACCAACCAATGCAACCCTGTCAAAGGGAATTGATTGATTCCCCATCAACTCGTGGATCGATAAAAAGATCTTGGAAAAAATCAATCATAATAACCTCTAAGAATGTGGAACAAGGAATAGATACATCCAATGTCCCACACACTCCTGGGACACATATTTATTCCACCACCAGTGTAAGTACTTATGCATTTAACATTGGTACATACGAAACCACAGTAGAATATGATGTTGTCTTTGGGGAAATATGATGTTATCTAGATAAGAATAAGGTATCATTAGTTGACTTTCAATAACTTACTTGGATATTGTTATGTTAATATGTCAATTTGCATTTCTTGTGTTGAGTTGTTTATTTATGTGTAGCTTGAGTTCTTTTATGCTCCCATCGGTCATAACACCCTTATAAATCACCAACCTTTCACTATGATCAAGTCCTTCAAATCAATATCCAATCATGGATTTATCAATTCCTTTGCCAAAAACCCTAGGCCAAAGGAGGGATGAAACAATACCATGTAATACATAACCCGTAGAAAACAAAACATATTACATGGGATTGATTATAAATGCTTGGGTTGAGAGCACATTACATGGGATTGATTATGGACCCAAGATACATGTGTTGAGGAGCATGGGATGATTGTCTTGGAAAGAAAGAAGCCTTGTGATGAAGAGCACTTGACACTTACAACCCATGCTTAGAGAGTGCACCACCTGAGGATTGGTCTCTTGACGTGTATACCTGTCTTAGCAATTATTTTCCATGTGGTAGGATGAAGGGTGTATTGAGGTCTAAAACATTTGTCTTGTAGTGATATATATATATATATATATATATATATATATATATATATATATATATATATATATATATATATATATATATGTATATGTATATATATATATATATTGAATGAATTAAGAAAATATGTAGGGACATGGCTATTAGAATAGGAACATTTACGATGTAGGCCTATGTTGGAGCCTGTTTGAACTTTGAAGGCCTAGTTTGAAAGAAAGGACTTAAAACTCTATAAGACACTTCCTTTTCTAGTCCTATGGGGAGTATGGTTAGCACACAACTTGGTGATTTTTCAAAACAAAATTCTTCCTACATTCTAGACTACAACACAAGTCTACTCACTATTCCAGCTCTATTAGACCCTTATTAATCCTAAAACAATCAGACAAGTGGGGCAGGTGACAATAGACCTATAGATGCAATGTGAACTAGTTTTTGGAGAAATTAATGAATAAATTCAACTGGCCTACTTATTTGTGATTACAACCTTTAAATTGGCGTTGTAGTATGGAGAGAAGAACATACAGAAATTCAAGGTTTAAAGCATAGGACTAAACAAAATCGTGTGCATTAGATCTAGAGTAGAGAGCATGAAATGAAAGAAAATAAGATGCAGAGGCTGCATAGTGCTTCATTAAGGTTTCTTTGATAAACGTTGACACATGTATCTCAACTATTCACACAACATTGATAAATCTGTTAATGAAAGTCAAAGAAACCGACAGCTTTATTACACAGGTCTCAGAATAAAAATAACACAAATGTAAAGTTACCAAGAAACACCTCTTTGTCTGCCCTTTTTCAAGCTTAGACAAGCAAGATGAAATGACTTGTTGTTACAACATCCGTTTTTACAACATCTATTATGGAATTTGTTGTTACAACATTTGCTTCTCAATCCTCTATTGCCTATGTTTGTGCTTCTCAATTTGTTTTCTTGATCCCCCAAGGTGTAGTTTTGGGTGGCAAAACACCTCTTTGGCTGCCCACTTTCAAGCTTTAACAAGCAAGATGAAATGGCTTTCTACCCCCTCAATTGTTACAACATTTGCAGTTACACCATTCATTATTATAACATCTACTGTTACAACATTCATTCTAATGGTCACTGTTTCACTAGTTTCAATAGTAGCAGTTGTTATAACATTAACTTTTACAACAATTTCAGCATGTTCAATAGTAATGAGTGTTACAACATTTTCAACATATTTAACATTGACATATTGTTATGGCATATGTTGTTACAACATCTGCTTCTTAATCTGTTGTTACCTATGTTTGTGCTTCTCAATTTGTTTTCTTGATATCCCCCTGTTGTATCTTTGTAGACAGATCTCGGCTAAAGAACTGAGCCAAAGAATTAATGTGAGGAATTGAGAGGAATTTACAAGGCTAAACATTCTCCCTAAACATTTAATCATCTAATAATGGTAGAGACGTATAGATGAACCTCTATAGTCAACATAAATATATCCAAGTACAACATAGAAGCAACAATCTAAAGATTTATGAGCAGCAAATTAAACATATTGTTCAATTTCTAACAAACATAACTTTGCAAAGGGACATCAGGGAGATTGATACTCAATCTAGTCTTTCCCAATGTCCTATAATATTCTCAAATATACACATAAACATACTATGAAATTACAAAAAGAAATTAGAAGTACACAATTGTTGTCATGAATGAAAACCATAAGCCTTTGATTTTTTCCCCTTGGAAAAATCGTAATTTTATTCATGAGACAAAATTACATGTTGTAGATGCTAAATAGCGTATGCATATGAGCTGTTCCTGTTTTCACAATATACCAAAAAAAAAAAAAATTACAGTTGTGCCTATTCTTTTCTACCTTTCTTATTTTCCACTTTCCGCCAACCTCCAGTGTTGGGAGTGGATGTTATAATGACCAACTAATTTTCATTTGAATTTATGGGGTATTCTTCAAAGCCTTCTGATCCGTGAGCTCGTTTGCTTCCACTTACTTCCATTTGGGTCTCTTGTTGTTGTGGGAGGTTGCAGAGATTGGTGGGGTGTTTCTCTTCCTTTTGTGTGTTGTTCTGGCCCTTTTGAGCATCCGATTCTGCTTTGTTTTCTATTGTTTCTGCTATTTCTGCTTCTTCTTCCAGGGGGTCTATATACTGCCAACCTTTTGGCTTTTTCTGTTGCTTCTTATTCCATTTGGGGTCTTTTTTGGCCAGTGGGCAGGCACTATGGAGGTGGCCTATTTGTAAACATCCACGACATCGAAAAGTTGTATTTTCGTAGTCTAATGGTTGGGTCCATCGTGAGTTGATGGAGATGGCCTGTTTGTAAACGTCCACGACATCAAAAAGCTATATTTTCGTAGTCTAATGGTTGGGTCCACTGTGAGTTGTTGAAATTCAATGTGATACTGTCTGGTAATCCCTGGCTGAGATCTACTTCAACACATATCCTGGCAAAAGTAAATATTCCCCTTGTAAGTATGTCGTCATCAATCTTTAGGAATTTTCCCAGGGAGTTCCCAATGGCAATTAATACATTATGATGCCAGAAGTGTAATGGGAGGTTATGCATCCTAACCCAAACTGGCATTTTGATACCATCATAGTGTTGGCATCGAAATTTGGGAACCAAGGGGTCATGAAGAGCCCAACATTGCCCCAGAACCATGGTCCCTTATTAAGGATATGTTCCCGTTCTTGTGCTGTGTTGAATCTGACTATGAAAAACCCCTTGGGACATAGATATATTTCACAATTTGGTGACCATGCAGCATGTATCCATTGGTGCAAAACATCAGATTTTGGCCAAAAGCCATTAAATCTACATATAACTGCATTGTTATAGAGATCTGAATATAAGCCATTTACCTCAGGCATTGAGACTGTGAGGACAGGATTCTCAGGTTTTTGTTCCACGATGTAGGGCCCTAGTAGATCGGCCATTGTTGCTGGTTTGGTTTGTGCTTTTGCCTTTCCTTTGACTACATCTTTAAAAGAGCCTGTGCTTCTTGTGCTAGTTCCAGAACATCCGCCCCGCAGATGCAGATTGATTATGATAGTTGAATCTTTTACAATGCCATAATCCTGAAGCGTGTGGTTATCCTGCAGGTTGTGTCCTGAATAAATCAGATTTTGACTGCTTGTTGGTATACCGTGGTGAAACTGTATTTCTTGCCTTAAGTCTTGAATCCTCATCCCCTTCCGGAGCCTCCAGCAGAGATGACTACCTTCCAACGTTTTGATGAAGATCTCTATCGAGTCTGCCTCTGTAGCGTGCCTGGCATTGCCCTTTGTCAGATGCCCACCTGCGCATTCCATGAGGCCTCCCGGGTAGGGCTTTGCCCATCCCAGTGCTGTGTCTATGCAGATCTTATCATCAGTGAGATCCTATTCACGGTTTGGCAAGCAATCTCTCTCTCTTTTACGCATGGTTGTTGCTGTGTCAATAACGTGAAGGGGATCCGCGCGGCATAGTTGTGATAGTTCTGAAGACAGAGTGCCTAGACGGATACCCCAGGCACACTTCTGCTCTACCCAGTCCACCAGAAAGAATTTTCTTTTATCATTTTTCGTAGAGCCGTCAAGCCGATAGAAGACAGGGAGAAAACGGTTGTGGTCAACCAGATCTAGCTAGTACATGGGTCGATCTACCATCTGGATGCCCTGATTAAAGATCCCCTATTTAGATCTATAAAAAATGCCTTGTTTCAGAAAGGGAGAGGTCGTCCATGTCCATTGTGGAAGCCCCATATCCTCTTTTGTATCCGGCTTCCCATTCTGGCTCTCTTTTACACATTGACGGAAGCCCCATACCCTCTTCTACACTACGATGACCATCAAGGAGGATTCCCCTTTACCCTTTATCCTAGGGTCTGATAGCCGATGGAAAATAGGGGAAATAGGTTTGCAGATAGCCAATTTTGGCCAACGTAAGTGTCGACCCTCCATCGGGCTACCCGTAGTGAAGATCCCCAGTCCAGATCTGTAAGGAGAGCCTCATTTCAAGTAGGGAAAGGTCATCCATGCCTGATGTGTGGGTCGCTCTGCCTTTGTGGTTTCAACTCCACGTGCACAGTGCCACCAAATGATTGGCAGCATTACTACCTCATCCTGCATGTCTTCTGTTATTTCGCGTACTCCAATGTTGCCCAGGTCGGTGGGTTGGAGGGCAGCTTCGACATGATCATCGGTTGCAGGTATCCTTGCAGTTCTTTGGTCTCCAGGTTTGATTATCCTCCTCGTCGACTCTGGTGTGAAGCCCTAAGCGCCAAAGCCAACACATAGCAGCTCATAGGTGCTTTGTAAGCCATCTTCTGGAGCAGAGCGGATCCAAAACAGTAGTCCGGTTGAAAAAATAGGGCGTCCGCCATTCTTGATCTCCCTTGGGTATTTGGTGAGGTCTTTTATTTGTTTCCATAGAGAGATCCAGAGGAGCAATCCTATCCCCTCCACCAGCATAGCTAGGACCATCCTGTGGCCAAAGGCAAAGTTGCCATGGGTTGCTGTATAGCGATCTATCAGTGTGTCGACGGCCTGCTCTGCGCCTGAAAGCTGAAAAACCCTATCAACACACGCCATTGAGCTCCTCCTCCTCATGATCTACTCAACTCACCATAAGCCTTTGATTATATCCAGGTTGAAAGTATTACAATAATATTAAAAAAACTTACTCAAGGTATCAACCCTTTCTTATTCAAAAGAAAGGCATATATAGAATGCTTTACAAAATATCCTCTCCCTTAAAATATTTACATTCAAAGTATTCTCTCTTTTTTTGTTTTTAAAGGAACAATTATATTTCTACTAAACAATCTAGATTTTGGCCAGAATCATTACATTCAGAAGTAATAACAGTTCCACATCCCTCCAAAAATGCTCTAACCAGAGACAGTGAGATTTCAAAGTTTTCTTCTCTAGATTTTCTACATCATTTTCCTTACACATTCGCTAAGAAATCCCATTAATATTTACATATTTGCATAACATAAAAAATACTATTTCTATATGCTAACCTGTTAGTTTCTTCTGACTCATGTTGTTTTATTTCTTCAATATCAATCGCTTATGCTTCCCCCTGCTGGCCTACATCCTTAGGTTCATGCTATTCAACCTCTTGTTGGATCTCCAATTGTGCTATTGTTATGAAACCAGCTCAAGAAAAGATAGAAAAGATAGATCAACGCCTTAGAATTCAGCCTCTTCGAGGGGGCAACCTCCTTTACATTACATAAATGAACAATTCTTGCATGATTCAAATGACAAAACCTCCTTTCTATATATAGGAGTCTAAGGAGTCACAATATAACCCAGCCGACATAACAATAATAATATAAAGCCACAAAAATAACAATAGAGGGATTCTATGGGGCACAGTAATAACAATATGGGGGCAATAGGGGCACAACAATATTAATAAGGGGTATAACTACAATAGTAATGGGGTAATCACTAGTATTATAGGGACCCAGCATGCCCCTCTCCTTCAAAAAAGTGTTGTCCTCAACGCTTGAGTAGTTCTGGATACTTCTACATAAAATTCTCATCCTCCCATGTGGAATCTTTAGCGGATAAGTTCTTCCACTTGATAAGATACTCTGAAATTGATCGATTTTGTAGCTGTCGAGTTCTTGTTTCTGTGACTGCTTCCGGTTCCAATATAATTTTTCCTTCCTCGTCAAGTTCTGGCAATATTGTTTGAACTGGGAGCTTGTCACCTATAACCTTCTTTAAACATGAAACATGGAAAACTGGGTGCAATCGAGAAGCTGCAGGAAGCTCCAATTTGTATGCCATAGTACCAATCTTTTCCAACACCTTGTACGGACCATAATACTTTGGTGATAATTTATTATCCTTCTTAGCTTGATTTAGGGACATTTGCTTATATGGTTGTAGCCATAGGAATACCCAATCACCTACATCAAAACTTCTTTCATTGTGATGTTGATCTGCCTGTTGTTTCATTCTATTTTGTGCCAACACGAGGTTATCCTTTAAGAGTTGGAGGACTTGTTGTTGATGTTCGATGTGATGTTCACCTGCCTGAACCTTAGAGGTATAAGCAATCTTTGTACCATAACGGATCATTTTTCCAGCTAAATGTATCAGATGTATTGGAATCTTGTTGTAACTTTCGAATAAGTACCCACACTTCTTCATCATTCTTCCATTCCTCCCTTGCTTCATTTATCCAATCTGGTTGGATAATAGAAATGGCGCACAACAATGCTTCCACATCCTCATCCTTTCTTGAGAGTGCATCTGCCACCACATTTTGCTTTCCTTTTTTGTAGATGATTTCAAAGTCATAACCCAACATCTTTGTGACCCACTTTTGTTGCTCTTCAGAGGATAATATTTGTTCTAAAAAGTATTTAAGGCTATCATGATCCGTTTTTACCTTGAAGTGTCTTCCCATTAGGTAGGGTCGCCATTTCTTAAGTGCATGGAGTATTGCCAACATTTCCTTCTCATAAATAGCTTTGCTTAAAAACTTTCCCTTGATTGGATGACTTTCAAAAGAAATGGGTCTAACAGCACCAATTCCATTTCTTGAAGCATCACATTCCACAATAAAGGTTTTTGTGAAGTCTGGTGTAGCTAAGACCGATGCTTGGCACATTGCATCTTTAAGATGTTCAAAGGCCTTTGTTGCTTCCGGAGTCCATGAAAATGCATCTTTCTTCAATAATGTTGTTAGAGGTGCTGCTATTCTCCCATAATTCTTAACAAACTTGCGATAATACCCTGTTAACCCGAGAAATCCTCGCAGATGCTTTATGGATGTGGGGATTTCCTTTCCTTAATGGCTTTAATTTTGCTAGGGTCTACCTTAACTCCTTCATGAGATACAATATGACCCAGATATTCCACCTCCTGGACTCCAAAGAAACATTTGGATCTTTTTGCATATAATTGTTTCTCCTCCAATAGTTGTAGCACCCTGTCAACATGTTCAACATGATCCTTCCAAGACTTGTTGTAGATTAGTATATCATCAAAAAATACTAACACAAATTTTCTAAGGAATGGTTTGAAAATTGAATTCATCAAACCTTGAAATGTTGAAGGTGCATTGGTAAGGCCAAAAGGCATGACCAAAAATTCATAATGACCCTCATGAGTTCTAAATGCTGTTTTCGGAATGTCTTCAGTCTTCATTCTGATTTGATGATATCCTGAACGAAGATCCAACTTGGTGAAGTAAATTGATCCATGCAATTCATCCAGTAATTCATCAATGACAGGAATGGGGAACTTATCTTTAATAGTGAGCTTGTTGAGCTCCCTATAATCCGGACACATGCGCCATGATCCATCCTTCTTATGCACCAATACTACTGGAACAAAGAAAGAACTTTGACTCGGTTGAATTATACCAACCTCTAGCATTTCTGCAACCATACGTTCAATTTCACTCTTTCGGACATAGGGATATCTGTACGGCCTGATGTTTGGAGGAACACTTCCTGGAATCAGATGAATAGCATGATCATGATGACGCATAGGTGGGAGACCATTGGGAGTCTCAAATACCTTGGAATGATTGTCCAGGACTTTTTGGAGATCTGGAGAAATAGATGATTCCAATGTGGAAACATCTAGTGAACATAATTGTGCAATTACACCTCTTTGCTCCTTTTTTAGAAGCTTTTTCATACCATTAGAGCTTATTATCTTTCCTGGTTTCCCTGCAATACCCCTTAATTCAACTTCCTTTCCTTCCGTAGAAAATTTGATGAAAAGTTCTTGAAAATTAAAAGCTATTGTACCCAAGGATTGTAGCCATTGGACTCCTAGTACAACATCAGCACCTCCCATTGGAATGGAAAGCATTGGGCTAGTCAATACATATTATCCCATGGATAGCTTGATATTATGGCACTTTCCAGAGCAATTTATTATTCCTCCATTTGCAATCATCACTTGACACTCTGGTGCTGGATATAGGAAGCAATTCAATTCTTTTGCTACCTTACAATGAATAAAATTGTGGGTGCTTCCTGAATCAATCAACAATATTACCTTTTTCTTCTTGATTTGTCCTTCTATCTTGATGGTTTGAGGAGTGGTAATTCCCGCCAATGCATTACAAGATATGGTCGGATTTATTTGTTATTCATCTAGGCTTTGTTCCTGGAGTATATCCTCTTCTTTTGACCTTTCTTTCTCCTTTTCTTCTTCCACTTCACAATCTATGTAGAATAATTTCTTCTCAGCACACTTATGACCTTTAGTGTATTTGCTATCACAACTGTAACAAAGCCCTTTTGCTCTTTTTTCTTCCAATTGTTGTGGTGTCAACCTTATAGGTTGTGGAAGACTAGGGGCAACAACACTTCCGTCTTTATAGTTGTGAGTGGTATGCTTCCTGGTTGCCATAATTTTGCTTTCCATTTTTCTTGCTAACCTGAATGCCTTCTCTAATGAATCAGGTTCCCAAAGGCGAACATCATGTTGGATATTATCCTTTAAAGACCCTATGAACACATCAATCCTATGCTCCTCTGGAATATCTTTTACCCTTATGTTCAATTTTTGGAAGTCCTCAATGTGCTCCATTATTGAACCCTTTTGTTTGAGACTTATCAATTGGCTAAAAAAAATGTTGTTTTTTGTATCCTCATAATGTGCTATCAATTCTTCCGTAAAAATTGCCCAAGTGATAAATTGTTTACGAGAGCAAAGCCATTGATACCATACAAACTGATTTGGTTCCAAATATAAAGTTGCCATATGTACCTTTTGTGTGTTTTGCACATTATTGAGATCGAAGAATTGCTCCATCTGTAATATCCATGTGGCGGGATCCTTGCCATCAAACTTCCTCATATCAATTTTTGGAATATGGTGAGTCTTCGATCTAACATTAGAGTCTATGGAATCATGATTAATGTTTCTTTTGTTCTCATCATGAGTTTCCTTTAGTACTCTTTCACCCTTAGTGACCATTTCTTGTAGCGACTTATTCATATTTATCTTCAATTCTTCCATCTTATCATCCATGCCATCAATTTTAGCTTCTACACCTTCCTTTAAACAATCCATCTTAGCTTCTACACCTTTCTTTAAACCATCCATCTTAGCTTCTACATCTTTCCTTAAACCATCCATCTTAGATTCTGTTGCTTTTTGTGCAAGTGACACTTGTTGCACTTGTTCTTGTAATTTTGATATATCATATAGCATTTCTTCTTCTTCTTCATGAGTCATGCTAGAGCTTTCAGGTTCCTTACTAGGTGTTTGCATTTTCTTTCCTCGGGGCATCAGTTACCGATAATAATGCCCTATTATGCCCTTTGAATTCCTTCAAAATAAATTTTCAAACCAAGCTTAAGCAAAAATTTAAGAAAATCTACACACCTTTTTTCACTTTGTAGGAGCTCGATATTGCCTCTGATGTATCTCTGTACTTTCCAATCATCTAGTTCTGAATTTGTGACCTGCAGTAGCCCTCTATGTCCTCTTTCCAATGCCACAAGTCTGACCCAAATTGGATTCTCCAAGAGTTATGCGAAATCTCCCACAGTGACTTGATTATAGACTAATTCAGTAGAGCAAAATTGTACGACGTGCCACGAGTCACTGTTTCAACCTTTGGATCTAAAAAATGCATACAAGAAACTACAGCCTGTCCTCTTTCTGTACCTTCTTACGAAATTTCAATCTGATCCCCAAAGAGAAAGTTATGACGATTTTCCCCAGGTCACCTGTTTGGAATGTAATTCAGGAGTCTACAAAAAGACCAACTTCCTCAGATCATATCTCTGCAAATATAGTGCGAAAAGCTCTGAAATTTGGACCCGAGGTTCAGTGCGATTTCTTCTCAAATGGGTTTTTTTTTAAACTTCTGAAACGTCGCAGAAAAAAAGTTATAGCGAAAATTCCACGATGACCTGTTTGGAGCAGCGAAACCCTAGAATCCAAAGCTCTGATACCAAATGTTATGAAACCAGCTCAAGAAAAGATAGCAAATATAGATCAACGCCTTAGAATTTAGCCTCTTCGAGTGGGCAACCTCCTTTACATTACATAAATGAACAATTCTTGCATGATTCAAATGACAAAACCTCCTTTCTATATATAGTAGTCTAAGGAGTCACAATATAACCCAGCCGACCTAACAATAATAATATAAAGCCACAAAAATAACAATAGAGGGATTCTATGGGGCACAGTAATAACAATATGGGGCCAATAGGGGCACAACAATATTAATAAGGGGTATAACTACAATAGTAATGGGGTAATCACTAGTATTATAGGGACCCAACAACTATGAGCTCCGGAGGGGGGGCTCCCTACTCGCCACACGCTGGTTCATTGTCACCTTCCTCCCTGATGCCAAACACTTCCTTCAGAACTGACACAACCACAATCTCCACCTTCTCTTCTGAATTCTCCACCTTTCAGTTGAGATTCACTATCTTCGACATGATGACCTCCGTTGTTGCTTGAACATTCTCCACATCTTTCCTCAAGCCTTCCATTTGACCTGAAACGAGGGTAAAGTGAGATCGAGCTTCAGATATAATTTGCCCTCCAATCCATGAAATCATTTCCTCCACTTCATGCTTGAACACACTGAGGGAATTCTCAGAAGAGTCTTTCACGCCATTTCTTTGGCACGGTGAGGATGTGCGGAAATCCACAATGCATATGCCCTCCATAACCATATTCTTATAGCCAAAATTAGCTCCAAATTGATGGCATGAGAGGTCCCTTCATTTTTAATGCTCTTTGGTAGTGCACTCCCTGCAACCAAATTAATTTTCATTGCTTCTTGCTCCAAGATGAATTCTTGCACAATCAACTTGAGGCAATCCTCCTCAAGCTCAGAGAACACAATTCCTTCGTTACATCTCTGCCTTAAATCTTGGCTTACAAACTCCCAATTATCCTTAAATCCTGTATTGATTCCTCCTAATTATCCATCATGAAATTGATGGATCCAGCTTATTGCCAGGACTCCCGCCACAGAACAAATGTGCCAAGGAGTAAATTAGGTAATTAATCATCCTGTCAGATAGTTCACCCTTCTCCATATTCTTCCAGCATTTTCCATTTATAAATGTTCATGGGATGTGACATTTGGAAGATGTGTTCCCGTCCTCCCTAAGTTCACCTTGCTCAGGATGATGGCTCGATTAGCCTGTTCATTCCTTGACATATTATTTTCCCTTTTAATATGATAAAACTCTTTTTTTCAAAATTGTCCAATAATAAATATATTCTTTGTATATATTTATTACATTTAATACAATACAATTCTATGGTTTGGGACAGGGTCCTTGTTTTGAGACCATTTAATACATTTTTGTAACATTTGAAGTAGATTCTAACCGCTAATCTCTCCCTTGATTCCAACAAACTTTATCATGTCCCTTACCTCTCTCTTCAATAATATTTCGTATTGGTCTTTTGTTACCATCTGGCCATATGAATTCTTAAATGATGGAAGACTTCTCTCTTGCAGAATAGAAAATTTTATGTAGAATTTATTGATTTGCACTAGAATATTTTCACACTTTTCCTTTGTCTTTAGCATCAAAGTTTTCTTCATAATTAAATGGCAAGTTATCAATAAAATGGTGGCAAGTGATATTTATTATCGAAAAGGGGTAGGCGGTAAGTGGCAATGAGTATGCGTCTGTGTGTGTGGCGGGGGCGGGGGGTGCGCAATTCATATGTCGTTGCCATGTTGCAATTTTGTTTTGGAAGAACAACTTTCTGCACCCCCCTCGTTAAATATCGAATAAGCGAGGATGGGGGGCGCAATACAACAAGAACCATCGATCACCAAAGCATCAATTGTCGCCAATAGAAAATAAATTATAGTTAGTGTGCGACAATTTGACATTTTATTTATTAAAATAAAACAAAATAATATATTGCAACATTATATATTTGCGCGCAAACTATTACAAAGTGTAATAAAAACTATTTTTTTTGAAATTTTGATCAAAATTTTGAGATTTTCAATGTAACAAGAAAATGTTACAACACCCCAAGTACTAATGTAGTGTTGGGTGGTAGAAACACCTCTTTGGTTGCCCACTTTCAAGCTTTGACAAGCAATATGTAATGGCTTCCTACCCCCTCAATTGTTACAAAATCTGCTATTACATGATCCGTTGTAATGGTCACTGTTTTAGTAGTTTCAATAGTAGCAGTTGTTATAACATCAACTTTTACAACAGTTTCAGCATTTTCAACAGTAATGGGTGTTACACCATCAGTTGCTATAACATTTTCAGCATATTTAACATTGACATGTTGTTATGGCATCTGTTGTTACAACATTTGTTTTTCAATCCATTGTTAACTATGTTTGTGCTTCTCAATTTGTTTTCTTGATCCCCTAAGTGTTGTAGTGTTTGGTGGCAAAAACACCTCTTTGGCTGCCCACTTTCAAGCTCTGACAAGCAAGATGAAATGGCTTGTTGTTACAACATTCGTTGTTACAACATCTGCTTCTCAATCCGTTGTTACCTATGTTTGTGCTTCTCAATTTGTTTTCTTGATCCCCCAAGTGTTGGTGTAGTGTTGGGTGGCATAAACACCTCTTTGGCTACCCACTTTCAAGCTTTGACAAGCAAGATGAAAATTTATTGAGATGAAGTATTTTGTGTCTATGATTAGTGAATGAATGAATGAACATTATATGTTAATGAATAATTGTTATATGTTTCTTTATGTACACAACCTTGTTTCATATTATGTAGACATATTTTTTATGATAAATTTATTGAGATGAAATATTTTGTGGATCTATGAATGAATGAATGTTTGCTATTTTTTTTTATGTATCTTAATGTCTTGCTTTCAACTATTTCCTATATAGTAGATAGTTTGGGTACTAGGGAATTGAGAGTGATGTGAGGGGGCGAGGGGAGATGAGAGCTTCCACCTTCACGTGGTTGGCCCTATTTAATAGAGAATAAATTAGGATTTGGATAATCTTGGAGCAAAAAACCCTCGATCCAATAGAGAAACAACAAAGTCAATGTTGACTTCACTGCTACTTCATTGAGTGGAGGGAGGTTTGCTCCAAGATTAAACTACTCCAATAATTTATTCTTGAAACCGAGAGGAGCTGATTCATGTTTTCATGCACTCAAGTCCTTTTAATTATTATTTATTCATGCAATTAAATTTAATATTTGGTCAAATTTAATCTAAGTTTGCCTCATTGGTCTCATGAATATGTGTAGGACAACTAGTATCAATTTGGATGTTGAAGTGGAACAACTATTAGAAGCAAATAACTCAAAATGGTAACATTACATTTAGCATTCAAGGTAAGTTACTTTCAAGTTGATTCATTTTTGCTTCTGCATAATGCACTACACTACTTACCATATTTGTAGTCATATGAGTGGTAGATCTTTGAACTGACTTGACATTTCTTCTGTATTTTAAAGGGAGTTGTTGTACAACCTGGTAATTCCAACTTACAAAGTTCTTCAGATTGGCAAGAACATACTGCCACAGATGGAAGAAGGTATGAGCAACAATAATTCAAAGGTGTATTATTTGTTTTTAATTGTCACTATCTAGTCAAAAGATGGAATGGGGTTGATATCATGAGTAGCAAGATGAGGGATACATGTAGTTGTGATCTTGTGTTGTTGCCCATTGCTTACATGTTCAATTTCTATTTAGTTTATACCTTCAACAAAAATACTACAAGCATTAAAATAATTTACAATTTTATATTACACAACAAAGAACTTTTGTATCTAATACATTGGAAGCTTTGTGAACTTGCTTGCTCTAGGAAGAAATTTAATTTGTACATTCCAGTACCTATTAATTATAGGTTTTACAATACCTGAATTGAAATGGCACTTTTGAGTGAATTGCAATCTTTTGATCTTGTGTAGATATTAATTTAACAAGAATACAAGGGAGTCAAGTTGGGAGAAGCGTTTATAATTGATGACACCAAATGAGGTGAGATAATACTAAATTTATGTCAATGTATTCTTGGGTTAGTTATCTTAATATATGATAACTAAGGTAAAAAGATGTTGCATTTGTGATATCTAGCGCATTTATTTACTATGATTTATTGTTTACAAAAAAAAAACCATTCCTGGTTTCACTAACCTTGGCTAGCGTTATAAAGAGCCTCTTATACCCCTCACCCCTTTTGACGCCTTCACCTTTCTACATCCATAGGACAAGAACTGTTCACAACTTAGACCCACTCCGTTGTCGTACTAGATCTCACCTTTGGACAACTGTAGTTACCTTCACTTGAAGAAATAGAGGAAATAAGGTTACTTTAGACCGAACATAGATATAATTATTGTTATCTAGCATAAGTAAGATCTCTCTAAATGGGAAAGCAATAATCGATGAGTTATCTTGGTGGGCCTATGGCCATTACTCGCACCACTGTTGATATGAAATTGATTGGAGGTGAGGCTTAGAGAGCCTCACCTCTCAGCTAGATCTTCCAAAAACTCGACTCAGAAACAAATGAATCACACACAATACACAAGATAAGATAAAAGACTCTAACATTCACTTGTATTATCATGAGGCTTGATAACCTTTTTAAAGAGATTACAAATACATATTTAGAACTTGCCTCCTTTGTTGTGAGTTTCCAAACAAGAAAAAGCTAAATACATTATTTAGATATTTCCTTTCTTGATATAAGTTTCCTAGGACTAGATGTTTCCTTCCTCATTAGATCAGGCCCCAAGGAGCGACTTGCTCTAATACCAATTGATCTACAATTCATCAAAGGTGAGGCTTAGAGAGCCTCACCTCTCAGCTAGATCTTACAAACTCTGCTCATAATTAATGAATCAAACACAATCACACAGATAAGATAAAATACTCTAACATTCACTTGTATTATCATGAGGCTTGATAGCCTTTTTAAAGAGATTATAAATACATATTTAGAACTTGCCTCCTTTCTTGTGAGTTTCCAAACAAGAATAAGCTAAATACATTATTTAGATATTGCCTTTCTTGATATAAGTTTCCTAAAACTAGATGTTTCCTTCCTCTTTAGACGTTACTGTTATGAGCCAGGCAGTCTGGCTACCCAACTATTCTAAGCTCCCTCAGTTCAGAGGTTCCCTTGTCGCTTATTGCGAAAATCCAACTACACCACCTGCCACACCTGCATTAAGACTTAGACCCACCTTCTCACTATAACACTTAATCAAGGATGGTGGCAAGGAAAAAAAGGAAAAACCCCATGTCATATTAGTCAACTGTTACTTTGTTTGCATTGAATCATTTGCATAAGTAGACGAAAAAAGTACATACATTTTTTTAACAAATCTATCCATTAGGCACAATGTATGTTTATGCATGTTGGAGAGGTAAATCCCCTCTGCGGAGAGAGGCGATCCCCACTAGCCCAAAATGGGTCTAGCAACAATCAAACAATGCTATCACGCAAGTTCCTAATTGCAAATTAAAAGTGGATTATGAGAACCTACTTGGATTCCAATGCTAGTGTTGTAGAAGAGTTGACACTCTAGTTCCTTTGCTCTGGCCAGTCACGATCCTCACGATCTCCGTGAATGGACACCTGCACATACAAAGAACGACATGAATACAAGCATAAAATCCAATAGATGCAATTATATATCGGTCGGAAAAGATATAACTCAAACATCATCACAATGAACGACAAGAATGGAACCATAATGATAGTCATCTATTATTGATAATCAACAAAGAAGAATACAACCATAGTTCTGACTTCAAATCCTCCTTTGGTTGGATGATCAACTACATATGTCTTGCAAAGCTTGTCGGGATTGGGAACAAGCCTCTCTCTCTTTGATTATGAATGCAAAGAAGACTCTCACAGCAATCTATCAGACTACTGACAGTATAATTCTCCCTATGCTCAAAAACTAGCTTGTCAAATGCACCAGAACAAGCTTTTATAGATGGAGGAGGAGGAAGAGATACAATGAATCCAGACATCCATGGGATTAGCATTATCCTCGAAAAGCTATTATGGATAGAGATACGATGAATCTTGACATCCATGAGATTGGCATTATCCTTGAAAAGCTTCATGAGTCGAAAGGAAAAAAAAATCGGGCGTGCGTTTGTTAAAAAGCTTTCCCAAACTTGGTTGGCGCGGGTAAGACTCTGAGACAGAGCGCCAACTTGCGCGCCCTCTTTGGAGAATTTCCCCCATTGGCGCGGGTGATACACTGTGGATCCGCACTAATGGAAAAAGGGGACTTTTTAAGGATATTCTGTAGGAGATGTCTTCAAGGCATATGAAGTCCATACTTAGGGGAACATAATGCAAGTGTTTTCAAGTTATGTCACTTCTCATAGGTCCCGGAATGAGTCCTCCAAAAGTGCGGGAAAAGGGGTAACAAGGACGGTGACAAATGGTGACAAATTACTGTGTAACAGATGCCCCCTAAAGCATGAGGCCTGAGAGAGAGAGGGGTGAAATGCTTTACGAGAACACATGCAGCTGCCGCCGGAGAATCTGCATAGAGAGATACAACTGATAGCTCAAGTACATGATATATGTGGTATGGGCGCAGCCATCCATAACAGAGTACATAATAATCTAGATCCATGGTATGGGCGCAGCCATCCAGTGAGGATCGATGAATAGACTCAGGCATGGTCGCAGCCATCTAGTGAATGAGTCATGTAACAATAATCCACAAAATCGCAGCCTGGATTCCAACAGACAAAATCCAGGGTCTTGCGCTCCATCTCGACCCGAACAAAAGTACAAGTTCAAGCATGTGAATACATGAGTTGAAGTCGAACATGCATGAACATCGTCTAATTACCAGTTAATAATGAAAACTATTAACAGACGCGAGAGGTACCACTAATAATGACAATGGTCCTCAAGGTACTATAGGTACAATCTACGGCATGTGAATCAGTGAGTTGGCGTCGAACACCCGTAGAATCATTCGATCAGAGGCCAATGATGAAAACCTCACGTCGAACACGAAGAACCTGCCATTGAGGCATGCAGGCTCCAAGGCACCGGAAGGGAGTCTCTAGATCAACTTCCTGGATGATGAGCTGAAGTCGACAGGAGGTGACCTTGATCGAAGGTGGGCCATAGTGTTTCCCACATCATCGACACGAGACAGAGGAAGAATGTTGTGGTAAATCAAAATTATGCGAGCTATTAGAGGGAGGTTGTTATTCTGCAGAGGTCAACTTCTCTTGAACATATCGGCGGCACGACAGTGGACTTGGCAGTATTTGACATCAATGGATCAAAGGTCATGGTGTCGAGGCAATGAGTAGATGATAGGTCAAACAGGATCACCCAAATCCACAGAGGCAAGTGAAAAACGAGATGAGATGTCTCCACCCAGACACGAAAGCAGACAAGTGCCATGTTCAAGAGCGACATACTGCCGACACGATAATGATTATGGTTCCATTTTCCCCCACCATTTCTGGCGAGTACCCCAGTTATTTTTATTAACAAGCTTGACGGGGATAGCATATGCTTGTGAAGCGTCATCTCGACGGACTCCAATGTCATCAAGTTTTAACGAGTCTGACAAAGGAAGAACTCGGCGCCTTTTCATGTTTAGAGAGTTTGAAAAGACAGCAGAAAAGAAAACTCCAAGGGTGTCCTTTTTCGTAAAGTTGTGTCTCTCGAGCCCGAAAAAGTATAAAACAATGCTCGAAAGAACCGCCCGACCATTACGATCGAGGAGTACTTTTCATGTTTAGTGACTTCGACCTGAAAAAGTAGAAAAGTGACCGAAATCACGTCGGTTCATAACCATTAAGGAGCCTGAAATGACAAGGACCCGACAATCTTTTCGTTTTTACATGGTCGGAAAAGAGTTTAAAGACGACCACCCCTTATTTACGTTTAGCGAGTTGATGAGCCCCAAATTTTGGTAACATTTTGGGCTCATTTGGCCTACTTACCTTGCTCAACCCTTCATTTTTCATCACTTATGCATCATTTCTTAGTATATTCATGTTATTTGTAGGAAGGAGGGCAGTCACTATGCCTAGGTGGCTAATACATGTTTATTTCAGGTTTTTTGACATTAAATGGAGCAAAACCACGCAGATGAAGGCAAGGAGACAGCCAAGGTGGCATTGCGGTTTTGTAGGAAGGTTGTCCACAGCCTTGAATGACCTTCCTCGTGATCTCCACCCCAACTCCGAGCTCCAACAGCTATCACCACCGAGCTAGAAGGCAGCCAACGGATTCTAAAGGAACAACAGTTTACTTTTAGTTGGTCAGCCAAGCCCCACTAATTTAGGAGGCCAGCTTGGCCCTCATAATGTATAAATATTGAGGCTGTAGCCTTCGATGAAAACTTTTGAACCTTTGTTGCAAATTCTGAAGTACGAGCTACAACTCTTTTTTGCTCTTTGTAAGCCATTTTTGGCATGTTGTTAGACTTTTGACTATGATCTTTTAATAAAAGGCAGGCAGATTTGAGTTCAATTCCGAGTTCTTAGAGGAGCTATAGCTCTCAGGTTTGGGCCCAACCTGAGAGCAATAGGCCTCCTTTCTTTGTATTGTTACTTGTCTTTCTTTCAACATTATATTTCTTGTCCTTTACATGCACTTGGAAACACAGTTTGCTGATTCGGATTTCTTGGTGTGGTTACATAGGTTAGTGTTATGAACAAAGTTGCTTTCAGTAGTTTAGATTAGAGTAAGGGGATTAGAGTGATCAGAGCTCCAAAAAAGGGTTGATTGCACACTCACTTCCACCTCTGTTTAGAGATTGGGATTGCAGCCCGTGCCACCCACCAAAAACACAGTTTTACATGTTCATGCAAGCTTTAACGTAATATTTTCAGTTGTAGAAGTGTCCATGCATTTAGATCTTGTGGAATAACTCTTTGTTTCAGCACCATGCACGATTTCCCTTTAACTTACATTGTTGTTCTTTGGTTTCTAATAAAACAGTTAGAGTAGGTTGATGACATTTCGGTTATATTCAAGACAGAGGTGATTTGTTTCATTTACACTGCGCAGCACCACTCTACCATTTCCTTATTCTTCTCAGCCATGCCTAAGCCATCTACTTACCTCCCAGTTAGATCATTTGCCCACCAACTCTTCCATTATCCCCGTTGTTTTATCTTTTCGGCCTTCCATTGCCTCTACCCTCCTATCGACCAACCAGCTTTACACACACCCTCTCCATCTCATCTCTCTGTCCATAAGCCATCACAAGCTCCCCTCTCATCCTACCTATCCACCCATACAGCTCATTCACTCCTCCATCACCCAAAACTCCGATTGCAGAACATCTTGTAGAAGTTAGCAGACTTCCTGTAGAAATCCCGAGCTTCCTGTAGGATCCCCTGCAGACATCCTGTAGAAGCTTGCAAACACGGTTGCCAGGCATCTGAACGTTGTGAACTTCTGTAGAATGATGTTAGGGATCCCCTGGAACCTCTCAGAGTCCTCCTGACCTTTTCCAAGCCTTCCTCCCCTTGATCTACCCCTGCACAGTCAAGACCCAGTGAGAAGCACAGGCATAATAATTCCAACCACTTGAGCAAAAATACAAAAACATGTTCTCTTCAGATGAAAGTAGTTTAGACCCATGCATCTCATCTCACTAGAAGTAATGGCATCATTTTTAGAAGTTGCATTCCCACCATTGCATCGTAAGGATTAAGCTGGTCAGATTAGGGTTTACTAGGGTTTCCATGTTTTGTTGGCTTTCAGTTCATTCTTGCAAAATAGGTTAATTTCCTTTGAGATAGCTTTCGTTCATCACTTAAAAAGCTTCTTCTGAGAACATATAGAAGTTGGCTTGAGCCCTAGCGGACTTGTGCCAGCTGACCGAGTGACAGCTGCGACAAGAGCTAGTACTTGTGCATACAGCACCGTCGCTTCCAAGTTTGTTACGAACTACCGGGTTGATAAAATTAGAGAAGGAAGCTCCAGGAGTTGTAGCATTATTGCTACAATACTGGAGCCCACCATCTTTTTGGCGTCGTTGCCGGGGAAGTGTCAGAGTATTAGTAATTGTTGCTTTTCTTCTATTTTCCTACTCTCGCCTTCTGCCAAGTAGTTTATTTCATTTCCATTCTGCAAAAGTAGCATAGACATTTCCTGCTTTCATAGATTAACATTTAAATTCCGCAATTTCAATTTTGCAAGCATAGATTAGCATTTCAATTCTGCAAGCATAGACTAGCATTTCCATTCCTGCAATTCCATTTGAGCAAAGTAGATTAGTTCTTTCCTGCTTTCATTTCAATTCTGCATTTTCATTTCAGCAAGATAGTTAGTTGTAGATCAATCTGTTTCAGTTTTTGCAGGTACCAGAGAAAAAACAAAAGCAATCAAAAAAAAAAAAAGTCTTTCCATTTCATGCCTCGTAGGAATCGAGATAAAACAGGCAAATTCTTACCCAACACCCCCACCACATCACTGAGTCACCCTTCTCTCTTCTTCGGTGACAGTGATCCAGAAGAACCTATAGGTGAACCTCCTGAGATATACGAAGATCCTATAGCAGAAGAAGAATTAGAGACCATCCCATCTGAAGCTATGGCTGACAATAGAGGAGAAGATGAGAGAATAGAAGGTGCCTTCCCCATCTGAGAGACCAATGGAGACATAAAAATGAAGAACATTAGCCCTTCCGCTTTACCTCACTTCCATGGACTAACTACTGAAGATCCTGATACCTTCCTGTTTGAGTTTGCTGTCCTTTGTCGAACCTATGACTATACTGAAGATAAGCAGAAGCTGAAACTCTTCCCTTCAACTCTTAAGGATGCAGCATTACGCTGGTTCATGGGCTTACCTGGGAATAGTATCACCACTTGGGCTCAGATGCAGCAAGCTTTCAATACCAAGTACCGGGACTACTGTAGGTCCAAGGAAACCAAGGGAGAAATCTTTTGGATGACCATGTGAAATGATGAGTCCTTAGAGGATTATGAGGAAAGGTTCCAACTTAGCTATAAACGGGCCAGGTGCACACTTGACCCTGAATCCCTCAAGTTGGTCCTGCTCCAAGGAGTCCCTGAAGACCTCTTAGATACCCTTCACATGTTAGCTGGAGGAGATATTTACCAACTGCCTTATGAGGACATAAAGACTGTGTTTAGAAACCACTCTAGGGCAGCCCGGAAACGAGGTAGAGGAAACCTCCTCTCAGCTGGTATTCCTTTCTCCAAACATGAGTTTGCAAATCAATTAGAGGATCTCAAAAGTGAGGTGAGACAGACCATTGCCATGCAACTTGATACATTCAGGATCCAGCAGAAGAAGGAAGAAGCTGAGAGGGCTTTGGCTATCTTCTGCCCTAGATGTACAAGGAGACACCCTAAGAACGAATGCCCATTACATTCGGTTGAGGTATGTTTCGTTTGTGAGGAGGACCATCCCACAAATCAATGTCCAACCTTACCTGGGCTTAAAGCCATGTACCAAGGGACAGAAGCCCCCACTGAACCTCTCTATTTCCTCAACGAAAGAAGGCCACAAGGACCTAGACCTTACCAGCAGGGGATGCAAGGGGCACCCCAAGCTTATTACAGCCCCAACCAATCTACTCCTATGCCTTCCTGGGGTCCCCCTGCTCATCCTTCCTGGTCTGTGCCTCCTCCATGGTCTTATCCACCTCAGCACCACACTCAACCCACTACTCATTCATATCACTCACATACCCAGCCACAGCCTCAATTGAATGCACCTCCGTCGGGGTGGAGGCCCCAGTACAACACTCCTCCCGCCATTTTGCCTCCACCACCAGTCCAACCTCAACCATTACCTCCTTCTCCTCCAAGGCAACCTCAAATGCCTGCTCAACCGAACCCGAACCCCAACAACAGACAGGCCCAGCAGGTATACACTGGGGAAACATCATGCCCTACCTATGCTGTGGAGATCCAGGAGATCAATCTTCGATCTGGAAAGACTCTTCCGGATCGCCAACCTCCTCCCCCAGAGGACGAGGAAGACAAACAGGAAAGTGAACCAAAGGCTATTCCACCCTTTCCTGAGAGACTAACAGCCACCACACAACCCAACCCAGAGGAGGATGAGCTTCTGGGAGAGCTCAAGCAGTTGTGTGTGAAAATACCACTTCTCCAAGCCATCAAAGATGTACCGATATACAACAAACTGGTTAAGGAAAAGTGTTTCAAACACCCAGGCAGGAGAAAGAGGAATGCTTCAACCATCAATGTCTTAGGACAACTGTCTGACCTTATGTTAGGACAAGTCATCTGCCCAAAGTATCTAGATCCTGGGAGTCCTGTAGTAGATGTCCACATCAATGGCACCATCATACCTCACACCTTGATTGAGCTGGGGGCTGCCATTAACGTGATGACCAGGGATACCATGCTCAAACTCAACCTTCAGGGTTCCTTGAGGAGGACCTCGACAGTCCTGCAACTAGCAGATCGCTCCACCGTGACTCCCGAAGGGATTGTGGAGGATGTCTTGGTCTCTGTTGACTCTTGGGAATACCCTGCAGATTTCTTGGTTCTGCAACCAAAGGCAAAGCTTACTGGATATCCTCTTATTTTGGGAAGGCCTTGGTTAGCCACTGCAGATGCTTACATAAGTTGCCGTGCAGGAAACATGACCATCAAAAATGGTCCTATGTCCAAGCAGCTAGTCCTATACCCTCCTGCCCAACCCTCATTAGAGCATGACTTACCACTTTGGTTGGAGGAAGGAGAAGAGGATGAGGTGTACTCAGCACCTTTGTGCACCTTGGACGCCACTAGAAGAGACCCCCCAACCGAGGATGACTTGATTGAGACCTTGATCCAGAATCCACCTCCCAGTGCACTATCCTTAGAGAAATTGGTGGAGGATGCCCAAGCCAGCACCTTAGTGGACCTTTGTGCAACTAACCCTGTCACTCCCAGAGTCAAGAATGTGGAGTTCGGCCCTAAGAGAACGTTAAAGATCAGCTCCTCCCTATCTCCTTCCCAGGAAAAGGAGCTGTGTAGCCTGTTGGCCAGTCATCTAGATGCTTTTGCTTGGAGCTATAAGGAGACGAAAGGAGTCCATCCTTCGGTCTATACCCATCACATCTACATCAAAGAGGATTGTAAACCGGTTAGGCAACCCTAGAGGAGAATGAATCCAGCCCTTAAGGACATTGTCAAGGAAGAATTGCAAAAATTGTTGGATGCCGGATTCATTTACCCCATCTCAGATAGTGAATGGGTGTCCCCTCTGGTGTTGGTTCCCAAGAAAAATGGGAAGTGGAGAATCTGTGTGGACTACCCAGAACTGAACAAAGCTACCAAGAAAGACCATTTCCCTCTACCTTTCATAGATCAAGTGTTGGATGGATTGGCAGGAAAGAAGTTTTTCTCTTTCCTGGATGGGTTTAGCGGGTACAACCAAATCCAAATCAGCCCGGAAGACCAAGATAAGACCACCTTCACTTGTCCTTGGGGTACCTTTACCTACCGAGTTCTTCCCTTTGGGCTATGCAATGCTCCTGCTACCTTCCAAAGAGCTGTCTTGAGCATCTTCTCGGAGCTGGTCCATGATGCAGTGGAAATCTATATGGATGACTTCACTCCTTATGGGTCCGACTTCCAAGAAGCATTGTCCAATCTGGGAAAAGTCCTAACCAAATGCATTGAGATGAACCTGTCCCTTAGCCCTGAAAAATGTGAATTCTTGATGACTGAAGGGACCGTGCTAGGCCATACTATTTCTTGCCAAGGGTTACAAGTGGATCCTAACAAAATTGCTCTCATCAAGAAGGTTCCACCTCCCCAAAAGGTAAGGGATGTTCGGAGTTTCTTAGGATTAGCAGGGTATTACAGGAGATTCATTAAAGTCTTCAGCAAGCTAGCCTCGCCATTGTTTGGCCTGTTGGCAAAAGATGTGGAGTTTAAATGGACTGACGATTGTCAGAGGGCTCTGAATGAATTAAAGGACAAGTTGGTGTCTGCCCCAATCTTGAGAGGTCCAAACTGGGCCCTACCTTTCCACATCCACACTGATGCATCGAACAAAGCCATAGGGGCAGCTTTAGGACAAGTTGAACAAAAACTTCCATATGCCATTTACTTTGTTAGCAAAAACTTATCCAAAGCTGAATTGAATTACACTGTAACCGAGAAAGAATTCTTGGCTGTGGTCCATGCACTGAACAAGTTCCGACATTATATCACTGGCTATCAAACCTTTGTACATACGGATCATGCTACAATTAGATATTTAATGAATAAACCAGATGTGAATGCTCGTATTATTAGATGGTTACTTTTGTTGCAGCAGTTTGATTTGACCATTGTTGACAAACCAGGTAAAGAAAATGTTGTTGCTGACTTTTTATCTAGATTGGATTTATCTGCAGATGAGGATGGAACAGTGGATGACCATATGCCCGATGAACATCTGTTTGCTATTTCAGTACTCTCTCCATGGTTTGCTGATATAGCAAACTACCTTGTTTCAGCACAGTTCCCTCCGCACCTATCTTCAAGAGAGAAGAGCAGAATCATCAGAAAAAGTGCCTCATTTACTTGGATCGAGGGCAACCTGTTCAAGCTTGGACCTGATCAGATCTTAAGGCGTTGTGTAAGGGAGGAGGAAGTCTTTGATATCCTCCTCACCTGTCATGATGGGCCTTGTGGAGGACATTTTGCAGCAAAGAGGACTGCCTTCAAAATCCTGCAGGCAGGCTACTATTAGCCCACACTTCATCAAGATGTCAGAAGGTATATCAGCCAATGTGACCGATGCCAAAGAATGGGGAAACCGACTCAAAGGGATTAGATGCCTCTCCAACCTCAAGTGACTCTTGAGCCATTTGAGAAGTGGGGTATGGACTTTGTGGGTCCAATCAACCCTCCTTCGAGGCAAAGGTCTTACATCATTGTGTGCACTGACTACCTGACAAAGTGGGCAGAAACTAAGGCAATCAAAGCAGTAACAGAAGAAAAGGTGGCTGAGTTCTTAAGAGAGAATATCTTCTACAAATTTGGCTACCCAAGAGAGCTAGTCACCGATCAAGGAAGCCAGTTCACATCCAACTTGATTGAAGACCTACTAGCTCATCACAAAATCAAGCATAGGACTTCCACCCCCTATCATCCTCAGGCAAATGGGCAAGTGGAAGTCACCAACAGAGCATTGGAAGGGATTTTGACTAAGGTGGTGAGCAGCAGTAGGAAAGATTGGGCAGATCGCCTGGTTGAGGCCACATGGGCTTACAACACCACCTGGAAGACCACAACCGGCTTCACACCTTATGAGCTGGTCTATGGGCAGAAAGCTTTGCTGTCCATTGAATTTGAATACAACACTTTGAGGATGGCAGCTCAGCTGGACCTAGATCTCAGCCATGCACAACAAGAAAGGTTATTGCAGCTGAATGGACTGGACGAGCACCGAATGCAGGCCCTCCTTCACTCAGAAGTGGTTCAACTTCAGAGAAAGGTGTGGCATGACCAACACCTCAATGACAAGCAATTCCAGCCAGGAGATTGGGCACTGTTGTATGATTCCAGGCACAAAGATTTCAAGGGGAAGCTGAGAACCAGATGGCTGGGACCATATGCAGTGGAAAAATGTCATGACAATGGATCTGTTCTTATTCGGACCATTGATGAGGAGGCCATCCCCATGCTTGTCAATGGGCATCGACTGAAGATCTACAGGAAACCTCTCTCAAAACAAGAATTCATCAAAACTGTGGAGAAGTCAGTGCTGGTCATAGAGAAGGGTTCTGCCTCTGCTCTGGGCATACCCTGAAAGATAAAAAAAAAAAGTATAAAGATCCTTGGGTGAAAACCTTTCTGAGGCTCCCAAGGCAGGTGGTAGGGGTGAAAACCTCATTGAGGCGCCCCTATTGTCTTTCAAAAAAAAAAAAAAAAAAAAGAGATTTGAAAAAAGATCCTTGAGTGAAAACCTCTCTGAGGCACTTGAGGCAGATGGCAAGGATGAAAACCTCATTGAGGCGCCCCTGCTATCTTTCAAAAAAAAAAAAAAACAATAAGCAAAGAAGACAAGGACAGCAAGTTATAATGTGGAAATGCATGCAGGTTGCAAGTGTTCTATGAAGGAGAGGAGGTCTCTCAACTCAAAGTCAAGGATCCTTATCATGCTGCCAGGAGACCTCACCAGCACCTCCTCCAAGAATACTCATCTTCTCCAAGGTATGGGCACGATTTCATCACAGCTTAGTCTTCTACAGGAAGTTACAGACTTTCTACAGGAAGTTCTGTATTTCTACAGGAAACTTCCTGTAGAAGTTTTGGACGGCCCAGAACTGATCATATGAGGAGATCTAACGACCAAGGTCCGGTATGGACGCATGCAAGCTACCAGTTTCTCCCTCACACACTGTTGTCACCTCTTTCTACCACCCCTGTCGACATGCAATGAAGATACCTGCACATTCAAAGCATATCATTGAGTTATCAAGGGAAAGCAATTTTTAAATGAAAAGACGTTGAGATGCCATGCCATACCCATCCCAGCTATCCATGAGCTCTGTGAGCGTGATCGGGAGACCACTGTTTTCATCATGCAGCGTGCACCCGAGGAGGAAGAACTGCTACAGGACATCCTGCAGGAGTCCCGTAGCAGTTAAGCCAGCTAGAGTGCACACCATTCAAGCGCCTGCAACATGCAATGAAAACGCAGGCACATGCAGCCGAATCATAAGATTCATCGTCAGCGGCCTGTGAACCTCCGGGCCTGTGCAATCAAGCAGCAGCAAACAAATCGACTCATCGTCGTCCAAGAGCCTGAAAAATCGTGTTGCGGCCGCACAGGTAAGTGCCTCGACCCTTTCTTCCGTCGAATCGCATGAATTTTACTTTGAAAATGTTTGCAAGTGTGAAGTGAATGGGTTGAGCGGTTGTATGGCCAACCGACTGGCCACGTCGACCAGTTAGATGGTCTAGTCGGATGGTAAACGGTGGTCGTGGCAAAAGGAACGGGCAGTGCACACGTGAGAGCCATCCAGTCGGGGAGAAATGAGTTGTAACAGAAATGACGGCAGCGGATCTGCGGGGAATGATGCGGCAGTAAGGGAACTTGCAGAAGAATGATGGTGTGACGTCGTCCAACGGTCCGGCAGGGACAACTCACCCCCGCGCCACGGATTCCGCCGGATTCAAATCTAATCGGCTAGATTGCCACCCCATGCATTTATCATTCGTCGTTTGAAAGTCGAGTGAGCATCTGGATTCCTCTGAAGCTCGACACTCCAAGTCTTCGGCCGTTCGAACGCCTGTTAAGCAGCACCAAGAGCGCAGACCCACTGCAGTATCCTCCAGAATTCGTGCGCTGCTTCTACAGGAAAGCTGTTTCTACAGGAAATTGGGTTCCTCACGTCAAAAGGTGGCGGATTAAAAAGGTAAGCCTGAAACCTTCCATGCAATTGGTTTTGAGGGTGGCAGAATCGACGTCTACAGTCTGGTCGTAAAAAAAAATTTGCAAGTATTGTCTGTCTTTGCATGAATTGTCGTCCTACAGGATGTCAGTATAATTAAGTCGTGTTAAGGTCCTCGGGAGATAAGTTTCGTGAATTATGTGCATGACAGAGGCGTAATTCTACGCTCTGTCCCAGTAGGCCAATTTTCTTCCGCATTCGCCACCTCCAGCTAACGCAGCAGTTTTTCACCATGTCGGGTGGGTTCATCAGAAGGGAACCAACCGATTCATCAAAGTTAAGAGAGAATCCTGAGGTGGTGGAGCTATTCACGCAAGCGCAATGGATGTCGTTCTGCGACAAGTTGCAGGGCTATGACGATGAGGTGGCAGAGGAGTTTTTGCAAGCTCTGAAGTCGAAATCCAAAACATTGGCCACCGTTAACTTCAGGGGTTTGAGTCTCAAACTCACCCCACAATTCATCAGCTGAGTTGCTGAGCTCCCAATGGGATTACCATGGGATAAAGAAGAAAGGAAATTGGGCCAACAGGCTAAGAAAGAATTCTTTCCACCAGAGGAGGAATTCTCAGAAGATAAAAATGGGGTTCGTAGAACCAGTTTACTGCCACTGTGGAGTGAAGTTAGCCTCCAGATTATGAAAGACATCACCTGCGAAGGTCGTTTTAGCATTTTATACGGGTACCATTTTCGGTTACTCACGGAATTAAGGCACCAGATGGACCTACCTGTAGAAAACAAACTGAGTATCCCCTACTTTCTACTACAGTCTATGATTGAATGTGCCACCAAGCTGAAAGAAGGCACACCAGACCAGGTAGCCCACCATGGACTCATTAAACTCCTCGTGGAGGATGCGCTCCACACGTACAAGGTTCCTCTCTCATGGGAAGCCTTCAGAAATTTGACCAAGGATGGTGACATAAAGATGTTGACCGAAGAGCTCGGTTCATCTAGCAGTGAGGAGAAAGAGTCAGTGCCCGCTGGGAAGAAAGAAAAAGGCCAGAAGACCATGACCACGGAGCAGAAGAAAAAGCAAGAGAAGAAACAAGAGAAAAAGGGTGCCAAAGAGAAGGATGACACACCCATCTTGACGGCCAGAGAGAAAAGATTACAAAGCAGAGTGGACAAGGCTGAGCAGGTCCACATCAGCAAAGGCACCTCGTCAGCACCCGCAACCAAGTCAAAAAGTAAAACACCCTCAGCAAAGCAATCTAAAGTGGTGCCACCTGTCTCTACAGGAAAACCGAAACCGGCTTCTACAGGAAGCCCGAAATCAGCTGAAAAAGGGCCTTCTACAGGAAGCCCGAAATTAACTAAAACAGGGTCTTCTACAGGAAGCCCTGAAAAAGCGAAACCCAAGGAGAAGAAAGCTGACATTCTTGCAAGGGAGGCAGCAGCTGTGCTGGCTGCCCTCAGCACACCTCCTAAGCCAAAGGAGAAGAGAAAGAGGGAGACCCCTCTATATTTTAAAGCTAGGAGAAGTGTGAGAATAAAGACGGGCAAGCCACAGCCTCCATCCAGCAGCCCAATCACTATAGATGATGCCCCTACTTCGCCCAAGGAGAGGTCCCCCTCACGGATATCAGTCACCTATGAGAGGGGGAGCCCGAAGAAAACTACTTGGAAAGAAAGGTTAGACCAATTGACTACAAAAGCTCGGCTACAGGATGCTGAGGATGCTCTACAGGAAACCTTAGCCAGGCTTAAAGAAACAGAGAGAATGGAAGGAGAAGCACCCTTATCACCACCAAGGGAGGGCGAAGTAGAGCCACGAAGAGAAGTAGAAAAAGAACACATTCCAGAGCCTAGCCCTCAGCCAAGTCTGAGTTCATATTACAACTTCTTAGAGGCTGGCAAAATTATACCTCAAAAATTCACTGTGCCACTGTTCTTTGCATTGGAGGAAGAGAGAGTACGTACGCACACGTGGATGAAAATAGCCAAGTCAAAGGGTGTGGCGGACATAGGCCCCTTGCAAGAGCAACTTAAGGAGGCCAGGAGTGAATTAGCCATGGCTAAACACGTGGCAAATTGCCAAAGAGTGTTCCTACAGGAAGAAAATGAAAAGCTTAGATTGCAGCTACAGGAGCTGAGGACAGGAACAGGTACACCCTCCAATGACACCACAGCAGAACAGCAAGGCAAAAAGGAACTACAAACCGGTATTGGGGAGCCAACCTTGCATCTACAGAAAGCAGAACAGCAAGCACAAATTGAGGTGCAAGCTCTCAGACAACAGCTGCAGCAGAAAGAGGCACAATTGGCCTGCATGGCCAGTTGGGCCATGGATGCTATACAATGCAGACAGCTGGCCAAATCCTATGGCCTGTACCTGAAAGACCAATGGATACAATTTCAAATCAATACCTTGGCGCAAAGAGGTATCTCTCAGCTCCAAGACCCGCAGCAATTCACTGAAGTATGCAGTACTAGTTCATCAGAGGATAAGGCCAAATTAGCGGAGTTCTACCTCCATAATTTGGCCCTACCTAATGTAATTTCATGGGATCCCAATACGGCCTTAGGAGATATGCAATTAATGGCATTTGCCTCATGGTTGAACCATGAGGACAAAAGAGCAGCAGAAGCCAAAGCGGTCATGAACCGGGAGCTGAATGAGCCATTGCTAATTCGAGCAGAACCAGGGGATCCAGTTGCACTAATCTCAGCACACCAGCACTTGTCCACTGACCCTCAAGCTTCATTGAGATATATGGATCAGCAGGCCGAAGCCATAGCGCATTTTGAGGACATGGAGAGACTGTTAGGAGATAACGCTGTCCAAGCTTGCACCCGCCGATGGAATACATTGGCCCACAGTCTAAAAATCAGAGAGTATCATACCCTAACTCGGATGAGGGAAGCTCTAGTACGGGTGGCCCTCTATAAGAAATCCATGCAAAACCTCCAGGCCAGCTGGATTGGCCTCAAACTAAGCCCACCACTGCTGCTAGGATTAATGGAGGGCAGCACAGAGAAGGATGATAATGAACAGTGGGAAGAGGTGAACAGAAAGGCTGGGTTTCATATCAGCAAGGAGGACACTACTACAGAGGCTTGGGATGTAAGGGTGGCAGTAAAGGCAATGAAGGATGAGGAGTTGGACTAGTTGCTCAAGGATGAGCAAATATTTTAGCTGGGGGGTGATGATGAGCCCCAAATTTTGGTAACATTTTGGGCTCATTTGGCCTACTTACCTTGCTCAACCCTTCATTTTTCATCACTTATGCATCATTTCTTAGTATATTCATGTTATTTGTAGGAAGGAGGGCAGTCACTATGCCTAGGTGGCTAATACATGTTTATTTCAGTTTTTTTGACATTAAATGGAGCAAAACCACGCAGATGAAGGCAAGGAGATAGCCAAGGTGGCATTGCGATTTTGTAGGAAGGTTGTCCACAGCCTTGAATGACCTTCCTCGTGATCTCCACCCCAACTCCGAGCTCCAACAGCTATCACCACCGAGCTAGAAGGCATCCAACGGATTCTAAAGGAACAACAGTTTACTTTTAGTTGGTCAGCCAAGCCCCACTAATTTAGGAGGCCAGCTTGGCCCTCATAATGTATAAATATTGAGGCTGTAGCCTTCGATGAAAACTTTTGAACCTTTGTTGCAAATTCTAAAGTACGAGCTACAGCTCTGTTTTACTCTTTGTAAGCCATTTTTGGCATGTTGTTAGACTTTTGACTATGATCTTTTAATAAAAGGCAGGCAGATTTGAGTTCAATTCTGAGTTCTTAGAGGAGCTATAGCTCTCAAGTTTGGGCCCAACCTGAGAGCAATAAGCCTCCTTTCTTTGTATTGTTACTTGTCTTTCTTTCAGTATTATATTTCTTGTCCTTTACATGCACTTGGAAACACAGTTTGCTGATTCGGATTTCTTGGTGCGGTTACATAGGTTAGTGTTATGAACAAAGTTGCTTTCAGTAGTTTAGATTAGAGTAAGGGGATTAGAGTGATCAGAGCTCCAAAAAAGTTTTGATTGCACACTCACTTCCACCTCTGTTTAGAGATTGGGATTGCAGCCCGTGCCACCCACCAAAAACACAGTTTTACATGTTCATGCAAGCTTTAACGTAATATTTTCAGTTGTAGAAGTGTCCATGCATTTAGATCTTGTGGAATAACTCTTTGTTTCAGCACCATGCACGATTTCCCTTTAACTTACGTTGTTGTTCTTTGGTTTCTAATAAAACAGTTAGAGTAGGTTGATGACATTTCAGTTATATTCAAGACAGAGGTGATTTGTTTCATTTACACTGCGCAGCACCACTCTACCATTTCCTTATTCTTCTCAGTCATGCCTAAGCCATCTACTTACCTCCCAGCTAGATCATTTGCCCACCAACTCTTCCATTATCCCCGTTGTTTTATCTTTTCAGCCTTCCATTGCCTCTACCCTCCTATCGACCAACCAGCTTTACACACACCCTCTCCATCTCATCTCTCTGTCCATAAGCCATCACAAGCTCCCCTCTCATCCTACCTATCCACCCATACAGCTCATTCACTCCTCCATCACCCAAAACTCCGATTGCAGAACATCCTGTAGAAGTTAGCAGACTTCCTGTAGAAATCCCGAGCTTCCTGTAGGATCCCCTGCAGACATCCTGTAGAAGCTTACAAACACGGTTGCCAGGCATCTGAACGTTGTGAACTTCTGTGGAATGATGTTAGGGATCCCCTGGAACCTCTCAGAGTCCTCCTGACCTTTTCCAAGCCTTCCTCCCCTTGATCTACCCCTGCACAGTCAAGACCCAGTGAGAAGCACAGGCATAATAATTCCAACCACTTGAGCAAAAATACAAAAACATGTTCTCTTCAGATGAAAGTAGTTTAGACCCATGCATCTCATCTCACTAGAAGTAATGGCATAATTTTTAGAAGTTGCATTCCCACCATTGCATCGTAAGGATTAAGCTGGTCCGATTAGGGTTTACTAGGGTTTCCATGTTTTGTTGGCTTTCAGTTCATTCTTGCAAAATAGGTTAATTTCCTTTGAGATAGCTTTCGTTCATCACTTAAAAAGCTTCTTCTGAGAACATATAAAAGTTGGCTTGAGCCCTAGCGGACTTGTCCCAGCTGACCAAGTGAGAGCTGCGACAAGAGTTAGTACTTGTGCATACAACACCGTCGCTTCCAAGTTTGTTACGAACTACCGGGTTGATAAAATTAGAGAAGGAAGCTCCAGGAGTTGTAGCATTATTGCTACAATACTGGAGCCCACCACGAGTCAAGAGGAATAACTCGGCAATCTTTTCGTCTTTAATCGGTCAAAAAAGAGCTGAAAGCAGACCTCCATTTTTATTCTCTTTAACGAGTCAAAAAGGGAAAAATACTTGGCAATCTTTTCATTTTTTACGAGTCAGAAAAGAGCTTAAAAGGAGACTCGTCCTGGAGGAATGAGTGGTATAAAGGGTAGCAACTGGTTCCAGAAATGGGGGAATTGCTCAAAACATATAATGGTCAAGAGGTTGGCTAATAAAACCACTCATCGTTGTGGTTCCTCAGGAAAGGATAAACAACCAAGTGAAAGCATATGATCGGCCAAAGAGATGGTGGCGATTGAATGAAACAACCAAGGCTCATCTAACAGAATTTAGCAGATAAAAGGCAATCACGAGATGTAAATCAGGTATGGGTTCATTTTTACACAAGCTTGAACCATGGAGAACTATGCTTAGATTCGGTTTCATGTTTACACAAGCTTGAAACGAAAAACTATGCTTGTTATCAGTTCGCATGCCCCCAGCATAATAACGCAAATCGAGGTACATGCCCCCCAAGCTTCATTGCATTCAACAAAGTGGATGGAATGAAGGTTCAGTCTCGAGATCTATGAAGACTCGACTTGTATTTTACGAGATCTTAATCAAAGACTCGATTTGGAGAGGAGGATATGTTTCATTTTTTAATGAGGTTGACCTACGAAAAGAACTATCCTCATAACCCTTATTTCATTTTTTAAGGAGCTTGACATAGGAAAACGAACTATGCTCCGCCAGACCTAGTTTCATTTTTTAAGGAGCTTGACAGAGGAAAACAAACTATGCTCCGCCAGACCTAGTTTCATTTTTTAAGGAGCTTGACAGAGGAAAACGAACTATGCTCCGCCAGACCTAGTTTCATTTTTTAAGGAGCTTGACATATGAAAACGAACTATGCTCCGCCCGAACTTCATTAGAATGAACAGGAAGTCGGGGCTTCCAAGGGTGCCACTCCGGGTGGAGGGGTAATATCTCGGAAGTCAGGACCCAATGCCCCCAGGACACTATGCATGATGGCGGCATCACTGGATACAGGCACGAGATAAGTGGCCACGTAGTTGATCTGTGGTGGGGCAGATGCAACTGGTGGATGAAAACCAGGAGGGGATGACGACTGCACAGGAGGGACCCGGGTACGAACGAACGATAATTGATCTATAGTCATGATTCTTCCATCGTGTGGAAAGCAAACCACACGGAAAAGTGAAGAGACCAGGGCCCCCATGGCATAAACATAGTCACGGCCAAGGATAAGACTGAAATCTAAAGCACCTTGGGTAACCAATACGTCTATATAGACGGTTTTGCCTCCCAAAGTAATAGGGAACTTTGGAAGGATCCCTAATGGTTGACTAGTTCCTCCGTCAAAAGCCGTTAGATTCGGCGCGACTGGCACAAGCTGTGGGGAACCCAAAGCTTGCCAAGTAGTGGCGGGCATAAGACTGACAGATGCACCCTCATCCAAAATAGTGCCAGGTATTGCCCTATTATAGGCATGTACCGTGACCCAGAAAGGCACATGGGATGGAAGGCGAGAGGTGGTCAAACAACTCCAGTCGAAGGAAATGACTGAACTACTTGGTGGGGGAATCGTATGATTGCCCCCTGCTCTAAAGGGACCGAAGCAGGACTCTCGGGAGCAGCTGGGATAGGAGAATCATTTCCGGACGCAGGAGAATCTGAGGAGACGAGAAGAACATGGGAATGATGCTCTTCTGAAACAGAGTGGTCGACGGGTGGTGAACTCGAGTCGACACTCTTTCTGATCAATGGTTGGTCTGGAACAGGCTGGGTACAACCAGGTTCGAGAAGAGGGGCCTGGACAAGAGAAGAATTTGAATCAATCTCTTTGTCAACAGGGGAACATCTCCGACTGCAGAGAGACATTGATATCCAACGAGAAGTTGGGCTGAGGGAACTGCGAGACTTTCCAAGACAACGGAGGCTTTATCCATGAGCGGACAAAGGTGAAGGGGATGATTGTCTTCACAAAGTCTACAAGGGATTCGAATCTTCCCTTTTCCCTTACCATTTCCAACTAATAAAGTAGCATCGTCGTGAGCTTCAGAGGACGATGAGGGGCGGGCCAGATCGTGAGACCATACTTCTAAGACCCTGGGAATGCCAGGACAATCGCGCAGAAGATGGTCATCCTTGCATAATCTACAAGGAAATTTGACTTTCCACAGAGGAGCAGAAGGTGGCCCGATGGGAGGTGTACTCTTGGGACTAGCTGTAGTTTTAGCCTCTCCCTTAGGAGACTTCTTCTTCTTCGTCTTCTTCTTCTTCTTCTTAGTCACTTGGTTATTCGAATCTAGACTTTCACCAGGCAAAGTAGAAGATGAGGACGTAGAAACAGGCGAAGAAGGGGAGAGGTCCACCTTAGAATCAACATGATGTTGTTCAGGTGGAGGGACTGATTGACCAAAAGTTGAGACGGTAGGGACCAAAGAGGTTGGGAACAACCAAACAGGCAACCCAACAGTTAACCCTGGGAGGGACAACGTTGCCATGTAAGGAGCACCAACATTCCCAAAAGGATCGAAATGACCAGGGTTTCCGTCAGAGGGGATCCCTGGGTTGGTGAACCCCGGAAAGGTTGCCATCGAAAAAGAAGCCTACTCAAGCTAACGCAAACAAGATCTAACTGGGTAAATGTGAATCGTGGCTGAATAAATTTTAAGACAAAGGAACCGAACTTGACCTTTTCATGTTTTAAGAGTCGAGAAAAGGACGAAAAGGTGACTCTAGTCGCCTTCGAATGTTTAGTGAGCCCGAAGTGACAAATGCTCAGGTGAGCCTTTTCTTTTAGGGAGTCCGAAAAGGATCAAAAGTGACTACTCTGGAGAACTAGGCAAAGGGTTTACCAGACAATCCGTAAAACTGCATATACACCTTGGCGATCATATGAAAACCATGGACTTTCCGTACGACAGTCAATCTTCTCGAATGCTGTGTTCAGTGCATTATGGCTTGTAAGGCGGCAGACACGGCTTCCTGTGGATAAAGGATGATAACCTAGTGGGGTCTCCACATATACTCGACGGTACGTGGGAGCACAAATCCGTGCTAGAACACTATTGAGTCACAAAAGGAGGAATCACCCAACCATAATGTGAAACAACAGTGACTAGGTTTAATGACGCCGGAACACGTCTCTAGCCTAGACCTCTAGATGTATGCGTTAAGTTCCAATGCGTTTTTAGATTCATTCAGTTCATTTTACAGTTGATCTTTGATTAGCTTTCAGTTTCCAGGTCCTACCATATGTAATCTCTCACAATTTCCTAAATGCAAGCTATATGCCAAAATATATCATTTCATTCGATGAATGCTAACTACGGGAGAGTTGAGATCTTTCAATCAAACAAAATGATCATAAAACAATCAACAATGACTCTAATGCAGCTAATGGCAATAAACGTAACTTTTTTTTTTAAGTGACTAATCGCTAATAACAATGAAAAACTCTAATTTCCATTAACTAATGCAATGCAAAAGAGATTGTTCGTTTTCTTTTCGATGGCAAAATGCACTAACACAATTTTTGAGAGATAATAACAAAGAGTAAAAAGACAAATTTCACTCAATGAAAACACAATCAAGTCTGAAACACCAAGACAATCTTTCAAACCAAGAAAAATCACAAAGACCTCAATGAGCTATGTAATCTAAGCCCAAACGAAGCCAAGCGAAATCCAAACGAAAAAGAGGTAAAATTGCTTGAATTAAACAATTAAAAGTTCTGACAAATACTAAACAAGTGCAAAAGGTAGCCAAGAAGTTGACTGGACAATCAAAGAACCAAAAACTCCCACAGAAGGCTCGATGCACAAAGCCACTAGATGCTCTAGGGCTGGAATATGAAATCGATGGAAAGAGGCAAACACCCGAAGGATGAAGGTCAAAAACCAGTCAAACAAAGCTCTGACACACTCTAGTAATTGAAAAAGATGTGACCAGATAGAAATCCAAGCTCAGAAGACTTCCAAACAAGCAAACTGGAAAAGTTCACAGGCCTGGCGCGACTGTCAGGCTGTAACTCGCGCTTTTAAGGGATTAGCGCGAGTTGCTTTTGTGCAACATGTGCCCACTGGCACGACTGTCAGGGAAAAAATCGCGCTAATAAAGTTTGCTAGCTTAAAAATAAAAACAAGCAGTCCAGGGCTTGATCAACAGTATCCAGATAGACCAGGCAGCAAGAAACAACTTAAAAATTCAACCCAGAAAGCTTATGTAAGCAAGAAAAACAAGAGAAAACCAAAGTGCAAGACAAACTCCAAGCTGTTCGGTTCGTAAACCAAACCGGAGATTGACTGAAGTGGCGTTGATCTACTTCGCTAATGCAGAGCAATAGCGTTTCGAAGGCTACCTGGCCATACTTCAGGCTCCATCCAAAGTTTACGAATCAAACAACAAATAGCTTCCCAAGTGGAGTCGCCAAATTGTTGGAGAGGTAAATCCCCTCTGCGGACAGAGGCGATCCCCACTAGCCCAAAATGGGTCTAGCAACAATCAAACAATGCTATCACGCAAGTTCCTAATTGCAAATTAAAAGTGGATTATGAGAACCTACTTGGATTCCAACGCTAGTGTTGTAGAAGAGTTGACACTCCCGTTCCTTTGCTCCGGCCGGTCACGATCCTCACAATCTCCGTGATTGGACACCTGCACATACAAAGAACGACACGAATACAAGCATAAAATCCAATAGATGCAATTATATATCGGTCAGAAAAGATATAACTCAAACATCATCACAATGAACGACAAGAATGGAACCATAATGATAGTCATCTATTATTGATAATCAACAAAGAAGAATGCAACCATAGTTCTGATGTCAAATCCTCCTTTGGCTGGATGATCAGCTACATATGTCTTGCAAAGCTTGTCGGGATTGGGAACAAGCCTCTCTCTCTTTGATTATGAATGCAAAGAAGATTCTTACAGCAATCTCTCAGACTTCTGCAGTATAATTCTCCCTATGCTCAAAAACTAGCTTGTCAAATGCACCAGAACAAGCTTTTATAGATGGAGGAGGAGGAAGAGATACAATGAATCCAGACATCCATGGGATTAGCATTATCCTCGAAAAGCTATTGGATAGAGATACGATGAATCTCGACATCCATGAGATTGGCATTATCCTTGAAAAGCTTCATGAGTCGAAAGGAAAAAACTTTCGGGCGTGCGTTTGTTAAAAAGCTTTCCCAAACTTGGTTGGCGCGGGTAAGACTCTGAGACAGAGCACCAACTGGCGCGCCCTCTTTGGAGAATTTCCCCCATTGGCACAGGTGATACAATGTGGATCCGCGCTAATGGAAAAAGGGGACTTTTTAAGGATATTCTGCAGGAGATGTCTTCAAGGCATATGAAGTCCATACTCAAGGGAACATAATGCAAGTGTTTTCAAGTTATGTCACTTCTCACAGGTCCCGGAATGAGTCCTCCAAAGTGCGGGAAAAGGGGTAACAGGGACGGTGACAAATGGTGACAAATTACTGTGTAACAATGCATGTAAATATTATTGTTGGTTTGAAGAAGTACATGGCTTCGTTTACATTGATTCAATAAAAAACCATTCCCTTTGGAGGTGATATCTCAAATGTAAAATTTATCCGTGTGGTGGATATAACATGTTTGGATGAGAATTAAAAGGAGGTTTATGACTTGAATGGAGAGCTTCTAATACATATTGATGGCACTGGATTTATATATGAGGATTTGACTTCACAATGCCCAAAAAATGCATTTTAAGGAAAACATTTAAGCAATCGTATTCCAAAGGCCTGCCCTTGGCTCAAGCTTAGGAGGGCTAGAACCATAGGGCACCTTAATAAATCATCGACGTCGACACCGAGTACTGGCATTGATTCAGAGGTCTGCAGGACCTCTGGGACAGAGCCATGATCGAAATAACCAACTCAGGGAAATAATGGCCAAGTCGAGACTTACTCTTACGATGATAGTAAAGATCCTCGTATGATGCATTGCTTAAGGCAAGGTAAAGATCCCTTAGTCAAGTCGTGGCAGATATTGAATGTAAGCTTGATGTGGAGCAGGAGGGCAAGCCTTAAAATTATAATGAAAATTCGATAAAACCTTGCACTGCTCCAAACCCTAGGTGTGGAGACTCTTCATTGCGCGCCCTGATTCCTTTAACACAATTGGATGAGAAAGTGACGACGTGGCCCGGAGGTACAAACCCGAAAGATTAGCCTGGAGGTTTGTGTGGCACAACCATGGGATCGACCATGATGATGTCAACTAGGATGAGCTGGATGGCATGCCAGCTCGAAAGTTTTGTGATTGGTCAGAAGTGGACCCGCTTGATAGGTTGGTGACAGGCTCATGCAGTGAGCGGAGGCTATTGCATTCGACAGGGCTTGATATATATATATATATATATCTATATATCTATATATATATATATATATATATATATAGTAACAACTCTAGTTGTGAGGCCCTTATGACGAGTTGGGAAGTCAAGTAGAGTTTGAAGGAAAAAAAAAAAATATATATATATATATATGTTTTACCCCATTGCTCTAACAATATATGGGGTTGGGTGATGTTACACATCCGTTGTTATAACATCTACTTCTCAATCTATTGTTACCAACATTTGTGCTTCTCAATTTGTTTTCTTGATCTCCCAAGTGTTGGTGTAGTGTTGAGTGGCAGAAACATCTCTTTGACTGCCCACTTTCAAGCTTTGCCAAGCAAAATGAAATGGATTTCTACCCCCTCAATTGTTACAACATCTGCTATTACACCATCCATTGTTACAACATTCCACTATAATGGTCACTATTTCAGTAGTTTCAATAGGAGCATTTGTTATAACATCACCTTTTACAACATTTTCAACAGTAATGGGTTTTACAACATCAACTGCTACAACATTTTCAACATATTTAACATTGACATGTTGTTATAACATCTATTCTTACAACATCTACAGTTACAACATCCGATGTTACAACATCTGCGTCTCAATCCATTGTTACCTATGTTTTTGCTTCTTAATTTGTTTTCTTGATCCCCAAGTGCTGGTGTAGTATTGGGTGGCAGAAACACCTCTTTGGTTTCCCACTTCCAAACTTTGACAAGCAAGATGAAATGGATTTTTACCCCCTCAATTGTTACAACATCTAGTGTTATAACATATGTTGTTACAGCATATGTTGTTACAACATCTGCTCTAATGGTCATTGTTTCAGTAGTTTCAATAGTAGCAGTTGTTATAGCATCAACTTTTACAGAAGTTTCAACATTTTCAATAGTAATGGGTGTTACAACATTTTCAGCAAATTTAACATTGACATTTTGTTATGGCATCTGTTGTTACAACATCTACTGTTACAACATCCACTGTTACAACATCTGCTTCTCAATCCATTGTTACCTATGTTTGTGCTTCTCAATTTGTTTTCTTGATCCCCCAAGTGTTGGTGTAGTGTTTGGTGGCAGAAACACCTCTTTGGCTACCCACTTTCAAGCTCTAACAAGTATGATGAAATGGCTTGTTACATCCGTTGTTATATCATCCATCGTTACAACATCATAGTTGTTACTTATTTGAAATTTTATTATCCTATGTGCACTTTGATATGATGTAATATGAATATTGTTTCATTTCATATGTTGTAATATTATATATATAACAAAGAAATTAATTATTGCACGAATAAACAATAACTTTTCATTCTAAATGTTTTTTTGTGTGTGCAGAACAAGGATCTTCCAAAAGATCTGAATGATCCTCATCACATAGATCCAAATCACGTTGGCTCTAATGTTGAGATGGTAAATGATGCTCATGATGACACATATACAAATGAAAACAAGGTCGATGTCGATACTGATGATGATGATGATGATCATGAGGAAGTTGTTGGTAGAAGCTAGTGACATTCATGATCATATAGACCGCATCATGGATCATTTTTTATATATTGTTATCGATTTTCATGGTTACTATCATATGTATCATTTTCACAACCTCCTGTACCATATTATAGAGTTGTGTCTTTTTTACATGTATCATTTCGACTTGTATCATTTGGACATGATGTATCATACTGACTTGTATCATTTTGTCTTACATAATTCATCATTTTTACTTATATCCTTTGTACATGATGTATCATTTTGACTTATGTCGACTCTTGGACATTCATAATTTTCACATGTTATTTTTTTAAAAAGGAATGAGTATATTTCTATTAATCAAACTGGAATCTGGCTAGTGCCATGACATTAAAAAGCATCAAAATTTCTAGATTCCTCCAAAATTGCTCTGACCAGCATCTTTGGTTATGCAATAATGTTTTTTCCATATTTACTACATCATTCTTCTTGTAATTTCTCCACAACACCCCGTTAATACTTACATACCTACATAACATAATCTACCTAGCTATTACTATGAAATTAACTTATTGACTCCCTCCACAATATTGTGGCCGAGTTCCTCCATAGCAACCTTGTCCGCTTCCTCCCTAATCCAAAATGGATTTTGGATAGACTCCTAAGTCTAAGTGTTCCTCACTAAGGAAAATGAAAGTCCAAGGAAGTTCCTAGAACTAGCCCCATTGCAGAGATCATTTCATTCTGAATCTACTGCAACTTGAATGGGCAAAAACTGACTTAGGATGCAGAAGTTATCATAAAATGAAACTACATATATCCTTTGGAAAAAGGGGCAAAATCCCTTGAAAATGGATCCTAAAAACCCTCTAAGTCTTCATAATCTCCTAAAAGGTCAAAACCATCACAAAAGGAGAAGTTCTGGAAAAGGAGGATAACACTATCAGGCCTTAAAAACATGAGAAAACAGTGAAAATCGAGCCCATCGGAGGTCAAAGGGACAGTGAACAAGAGCCGTCAGATCTAGCCGATAAACGGTCCATATCCGAATGGCATATTGCAATCGGCGAAGGCAGTCGGAGGGTATTGGAGGCAGACACACGATAGGACCGGGCCGATGCGATGGTGCGATTGCCGAAATCGGTGATGCCACGAGGCAGAGGCGGGACCCCGGGCCAAGCGATATCGCGATTGCCGATATCGGCGTCGACGGATTGCGTTGGCTTAGGCCATGCTATGTGGATAGACCCCAAGGCTCGTGCGATTTGCGATTGTGACAAGTCGCATCACAAAATCGCATCGGAGCTACACAGAGGGGCAGAGATATATATCTATATCTATATCTATATCTATATATCTATAGCTATATATATATATATATATATATATATATATATATATATATATATATATATATATATATATATATATATATGCGATGCGATTTTCTAAACCCGATAAAATTATAAATGGTATTCCATATGTTTTGAGATCCACCCAACAACAGTCTTGTGTGTATTTTCAATATTTTTAACTTATTTTATAAATGCAAAGGGAAAGCCATGGAACAGGCAATTGCGACTTGCGACAGTGATTATGGGCGGACCCGATAGGAGTTTAGGGCGGAATTCATAGCAATTGAAGTCCGATGAACAATGTTTTCTGCAGATTTTTCCCGTGTTTGGTATATTTCCCTGTGTAAGTCGAGAATGCCAAAAGTTGGGGACTTCAAGCACCGGTGGTTCCTTCCGTTGTAGCACAGGTGGCCACCATCCCTGAGGGCATTTAGCAATGATTGCTAACACTGAGAGAGGGGATTTGAGCAAACCAAAATAGGAAGACAGAGAGCCAGAAAGGGAAAATGAACAGGCAGCGTCGATTTGGCTTAAAAGCCACAGAACAATAGAAACAGAGTTAATTGGTTGCTGAAGGGGTTGTTGATTGTTGGTTGTTGAAAGTGGAGCCGAAGCAGGAAGCTAAGGCAAAAGAGGCAACGCAAAAGCAAAAAGGCATCTGAGGGAGTCACTTGGAAGTCAAGTGAAAAGCCAAGAGAGCTGTAAATTGATAGAGAGCAGAAAGGAGCAAGAGCCAGAGCCGAAGAGCTAGAGCCAGAGCCGAAGAGCTAGAGTCAGAGCCAAAGAGCTAGAACCAAGAGCTAAGAGCTAGAGCTAAGAGCCAGAGCCAAGAGCCAGAGCTTCAAGAGCCAGGGAATGACATGGTGTTTGAACCCACTGTTTCTGTGCAAAATAGTAGGAGTTGAGCCAAAGAGCTTGTAAAAAGAACTCAGACCATAATCCCAGAGAGCCTAGTTGAGTTGACTAGAGCTCACGGAGACGTAGCCCAAGAGTTATGGGTGAACTCCAAATTAAATTGTTGTTTCTGTGTGATTGTTTATTGTTGCTTTATTTTCTGTTACATGTATTTATACATCAGTGTGAGCACATTTACATATCAACACAAATAGTAGATTTTAAATCATATAATCAGTTAAAAATCAATACAAGCCTACACCCATATTTTCAATCACACATTTAATTCCACATTGGTTAATCATTAAGACTTGGGAAAATTTAAGCTTTGGAAGTGGGAGAGGTTCTTGTAAGTTAGACAAGAAGCCTAAGTGACCCATTTTCAGATCAGGTGGTATCAAAGCTTAAGTTTGGTTAAACACACCTTCAAAGAAGGTTATATCAGAATGCTTGATTGAAAAAGCAAAGACTGCTTGTCTGAAAGGTGTTTGAACAACAAGAGGCTGATTGTATGCTTGTTTTGCAGACTGACTATTTTCTGAGTTTGCAAAGGTAAAGGGAAAGCTGTTGCTAGCTCAGTCCAGGAAGGACAAATAGGAAGAAGGGCTGAAGGCATTCTTCTATCCCAAGGACCTCAAGGCAGTCCTTAAAGCACAAGAGGTTTGTTGCAAAAGGTTGTTGAAATAAGCTCTTTATTAATCTTGTTTGAAGTTCTTTGTTCATTGGCATAATGACAACTTCTTCAAGTGTATCCTCGAATTCTTCCTTCTTCATCACAAGACTCTTTGATGGAGACTTGAAGCAGGACTTGTTCATCATGATGGACAAGGTGAGAGAAATGTATGAGGATGGAAAAAAGAGCAGCATACTTAGAGAGCAGTTGAACTCCATGAAGGAAGAGAAGCAGATGCTTTCTGACAAATTGCAGGAAATGGAGAGGCAACTTCATATTGCAAATATAAACCTGAAGAGGATGCATGAGTTGGAGTCACAACGCTTTGTTGCCCAAGAAGCTTTGATCAAGTATCAACTTGAAGAAGAGATAAACCATTCCATTTTGTCTTCAAATTCTTCTAAGAATGCTTATATTGGTTCTTTTGAAAAACATAATAGAGGCATAGGTTCCAAGCTAATGTCCAAGATGGGCTATGAAGGAAAGGGCTTGGGAAAGCATGCACAAGGTATTGTTGAACCAATAATGGTTGAAGAAAGGCCTAAGTATTTGGGTCTTGGCTATGGACAGTCTTATGGAGAGAGTTCCAAAGCTGCCATGAAGGCCATTGAAACAGCTCCAAGAGGTAGTTGCATTGTAGAGTGTGAAGGATGTATTCAAGAGGAATGCAATGGCTTGAAACATCATTTGCAGGATGCAAGTGTTCAGAAGCACACATTTAAACCAAAGAGTTGGGGAGACTCTAACAGCCTTGAAGAGATTGATGGTGTTCCAAAGGGAGCCACTTCTTCATTTGCTTCACCTCCTCATGAAGGAAATAAAGGTGAAAGAGAAAGGTATAAATCTAGTTCTAAACATTTTCCTTTTGATTGTGCAAAGCATGGTAAATTTCCACATAAGCATGGGAAAAGAGTTGCATGTTCCTTTTGTGGTTTGGATAACCATCATGTTTCTAGATGTTGGAAGAGAATGGCCACATACAGGAAGCTTTCGAAGGAAAAGAAGCAAGAAGCCAAAGGTCCATTGGACAAGGTAGATCGTGCTGTCAAGAGGATGCACATGTAGTGCACTTACTGCCATAAGCAAGGGCATCTTGCTGCAAAATGTTGGACATTGAATCCAACAATGCTTCCACCACAGCTGAAGAAAGTGGAAAGAGAAGATGGCAGAAATGGAAAGGAAGTTTCCATGAATGATGTGCTTCAAAATGATTCACATGTTGATGCTGATGTGTGGACAAGAGCAAGTCCTTTGAAATGGATTGGTAAGCAATGGTTAGGGTTCTTTTCCAATTAAGGATTACATGTCTATTGATGCATCTATTTGCATTTATTGTTGATGAGATGCAAGTTGCAGGTTTCCACCAAGATGGTGAATGGAAAAGATTGACTGAGAGACTCACTTTGTTGCTGCAACATTATAATTCATTTCAGCTTCGAAAGTACAGTGTGCTTAAGCAAAAGTTGAAGGATGAAATGCATGCTTGAGCATGATGTACATGAACATAGGGATGTTGATGTTTTCCTTGTATTTGAACATGTGTGTGTAATTAACTTGAAGGGTTGACTGCTTTAAACATACATGTAATATTGAATTGAAAGAAGTTGACTTGGTCTCCAAATGGAGATAATGATGAAATGTTTCATCTATTGAAAAGAATCCTAATGGTCTTTTTCTACATGCTTGACATGAAGAGTCATTTGTTTTAAAGGCATGTTTTGTGGGCTTGTTGTCTAGTCCATCATTTGTATGCAAATGTAAGACAGGGAGGTATTCATAAGATGTGAAATTTGTTTCTTTGTTGAAGTAGGAGTTTAGTCCATCCAGTTGTTGTCTGTATGCCTGTTGTTGTTAATAGATGTTGTTGGCAACTTCTCAAACAGGTACAAATGAAAGTTTTGTGGAGCAAATGACTTCACATTGGTTTGAGCCACCTTGGATCAATGATCAAGGCAGAAGAGTTCAAACTACCTTCCATAACCATTTCAGCAGAAGTTCTGCATGAAGGCAAGAAGGAAGACTAGCCCATCCAAGAAGGGAAGTGGTCAGAAACTATTGGTTTAGAGGCACTATGCAAAGGCAAGTGTAGGGAGGCTGAAAGAAGAGGGTGAGTCACTCTCATTTACTATTCAGATCAGTATATCAGTCTTTTGGAGACCAAAAGTTCTTTTAGTGGGAAGGCGTGATCCAAAATGGATTTTGGATAGACTCCTAAGTCTAAGTGTTCCTCACTGAGGAAAATTAAAGTCCAAGGAAGTTCCTGGAACTAGCCCCATTGCAGATATCATCTCATTTTGAATCCACTGCAACTTGAATGGGAAAAAACTTACTTAGGATGCAGAAGTTATCATAAAATGAAACTGCCTATATCCTTTGGAAAAAGGGGCAAAATCCCTTGAAAATGGATCCTAAAAACCCTCTAAGTCTTCAAAATCTCCTAAAAGGTCAAAACCATCGCAAAAGGAGAAGTTTTGGAAAAGGCGGATAACACTATCAGGCCTTAAAAACATGAGAAAACAACGAAAATCGAGCCCATCGGAGGTCAAAGGGACAATGAACAGGAGCCGTCGGATCTGGCTGATCAACGGTCCAGATCCGATCGACATATCGCAATCGACGAAGGTAGTCGAAGGGTATCGAAGGCAAACACGCGATAAGATCGGGCTGATGCAATGGTGCGATTGCCGAAATCGGCGGATCGCAATCGGTGATGCCATGAGGCAGAGGCGAGACCTCGGGCCAACCAATATTGCGGTCACCGATATCGCCGTCGACGGTTCGCGTCGACATAGGCCATGCTATGTGGACAGACCCCGGGGCTCATGCGATTTGCAATTGCAACAAGTCGCATTGAAAAATCGCATCGGAGCTACATAGAGGGGCGGAGATCTATATATGTGTGTGTGTGTGTGTGTGTGTGTGCGCGATGCGATTTTCCGAACCCGATAAAATTATAAACGGTATTCCATATGTTTTGAGATCCACCCAACGATAGTCTTGTGTGTATTTTCAATATTTTTAACATATTTTATTAATACAAAGGGAAAGCCACGGAACAGGCAATTGCGACTTGCGACAGCGATTATGGGCGGACCTGATAGGAGTTTAGGGTAGAATTCATAGCAATTGAAGTCTGATGAATAGTGTTTTCTGCAGATTTTTCCCATGTTTGGTATATTTCCCTGTGTAAACTGAGAATGCCAAAATTTGGGGATTTCAAGCGCAGGTGGTTCCTTCCGTTGCAGCATAGGTGGCCACCATCCCGGAGGGCATTTAGCAATGATTGTTAATGCTCAGAGAGGGGATTTGAGCGGACCAAAATAGGAAGACAGAGAGCCGGAAAGGGAAAATGAACAGACAACACCGATTTGGCTTAAAAATCCACAGAACAACAGAAACAGAGTTAGTTGGTTGCTGAAGGGGTTGTTGATTGTTGGTTGCTGAAAGTGGAGCCGAAGCAGGAAGCTAAGGCAAAAGAGGTAGCGCAAAAGCTAAAAGGTAGCCGAGGGAGTCACTTGGAAGTCAAGTGAAAAGCCAAGAGAGCTGTAAACTGATAGAAAGCAGAAAGGAGCAAGAGCCAGAGCCAGAGCCAGAGTCGGATCCAAAGAGCCAAAACCAAGAGCCAAGAGCCAAAGCTTCAAGAGCCAGGGAATGACATGGTGTCTGAACCCACTGTTTCTGTGCAAAACAATATGAGTTGAGCCAAAGAGCTTGTAAAAAGAACTCAGACCATAATCCCAGAGAGCCTAGTTGATTTGACTAGAGCTCATGGAGACGTAGCCCAAGAGTTGTGGGTGAACTCCAAATTAAATTGCTATTTCTGTGTGATTGTTTATTGCTACTTTATTTTCTATTACATGTATTTATACATTAGTGTGAGCACATTTACATATCAACACAAATAATAGATTTTAAAGCATATAATCAGTTATTTAATTCTGCATTGGTTAATCATTAAGACTTGGGAAATTTAAGCTTTGGAAGTGGGAGATGTTCTTGTAAGTTAGACAAGAAGCCTAAGTGCGCCATTTTCATATCACTCCAGTTGGAATGGTTCCGCTGCTCCAAAATTTCAAATTTATCCATGATCAATTGGATTCTTTGTAGAGTTGGTCTCGTATTTTGGTCCTTGCAATGATTTAATTTGATACATTTGTATATGTCGATGATCTTGTCAGTATTGACTTGTCAATTTTTATATGTTGAAAATGGTTGATGATTTGGATGCATATTTATTATGTACGATGCTTTTGATTTACTGCGCATGATGGATGTTGTCAAATTCACTTAAATTATAGATATTTGATTTACTTGTTTTAATTATAGACGATGATCATGTTACAATAATTATCTTGTTATTTTATATATACTAGATGTTGTAGATTCTATTTTGATGGAGATTTAATAAGTATAATGATGTTGTTAATTTGTATGGATGTCCGTTTCCCTTAAAAAAAAATTGTAAATGTTACCGTATAAAATAATTCAAATGCATTCATATGATGTATAATCATATAACTTATTTAAGAGACATGATATATTTAATTAATTAAATTGAAATAAAACATATTAATTTAACTGTATGCAAAACAATAATAATTTTTTGGAAGCAAACAAAGATGCAACAATGGAAGCCAAATTGGAAGCCACACTAGAAGCAAAATGGGAAGCAAAATTGAAAGCCAAATTAGAAACCAAATTGGACGTATATCCTGACGCTACACCTAGCGCTAAACCTGGCACTAAATCTAACGTTATTTCCTACGATTGGAGGTGAAAAAAGAAGCAACAATGGAAGCTAAATTGGAAGAATAATTGGAAGCCACACTAAAAGCAAAGTGGACACAAAATTAGAAGCCACACTAGAAGCCAAACTTGAAACAATATTGGAAGCCACACTAGAAGAAAAAATGGAAGCAAAATTGGAAGCCACACTAGAAGCAAAATTAGAAGCCGCACTAGAAGAGAAACTGGAAGCAAAATTGGAAGCCACATTAGAAGCAAAGTTGGAAGCCACACTGGAAGCAAAATTGGAAGCCAAACTAGAAGCAAAATTGGAAGCGATACTATAAGCAAAATGGGAAGCAAAATTGGAAGTCACACTGGAAGCAAAACGCGAAGCCAAATTGGACGTTAAATTGGAAGCCAAATCATGAGACAAATTGGAAGCAAGTCCTGCCACTATTTCCAGTGATAAAATGGCGTTATTTCAGACACTATTTATTATGTTATTCCTGGTACTATTTATGGTGTTAATTATGGCGAGACATATGACGCAACTCCACGTAAATTGTGGGGCGCTATTTCAGTTGCTATTTCAGGCATTATTTATGGCGCTATTATTCCAGCGCTAGTTTCGATGCTTTTTTTGGAGAAATTTAAGGTGAAAAATAGGCACTAATACAAACATGCCTAGTAGCGCCTATTTTTGCACCGAGAAAGGTGTCCAATTCGTGAACTAAAAACACTAAAATCCAGCGCAATTTCAGGCATTATTTCCCTGTTCTGTTGTAATGAATATACCTAAAGAAACTCACTCTGATACCAATAATGATCTGTAAATTGTCGTGGATATTCCACTGGACAATTTGTCACAACAGATCTAATAAAATTATATTCAAAATATGAAATTTTACATTATTACAATTTTATTAGATTTCCGGATTTGTAGATTTACTGTTAATAATGTATGCATGTTAATTAAAATTATGCAGAAAATAGAGAACAACAAAATAAAATCTCACAAACACATTTGACACACAATATGAATTGGGAAACCCTTTCAGTAGAAAAGCCAGTTGGAAGGTGACGTCACTCTGCTCTCTTTATCTAAATGGAAATATGGCTGCAAGTACAAAGAAGTATGGCCTATGGCCCGTGGGCTGCTACAATGCACAAATCCTTTGCGTGTGCTCTATCTCTTATCTCTCTCGACTACTTTTTCTCAACTATGGAACAAATGCACTTGAAAGAATGGAATATGTTTTCCTTCTAGAAGCTCGGTTATAACACAACTCAATAGCCAATTAGTGGTTAGATTTGACTTCCTCAACTCTTAACTAGAGTTACAATATAGACTCTTCTAAAGTCTTCGACATCATAATCATGTGGCTAGCCCCTTTTCATGAATAACGGGGGTTGGAGTGGCATCCTCTCGAATTATGGTGGTGAAAACATGAAGGTCAACTTCTGAGTGGCATAACTTTCACAGATGGACTCCGATTGATGCAATATTATGCCATTAGAAAGGTCTTCGTGTGTAGAATAGGAAAAAAAGGTGCTATGCCAGAGTGACAAAATTTACCCCCCCAAAAAATGTCGATTGATGCCTCAAAATGCTCCCAGAAGGTTTCAGACCCCAATTTACCAAATTGGGTCCCACTAGTGAAAATGGCCTTGAGAGTTGATTCCTCCACTTTTCCCACTCTAAAAGTATTGAGATGAATGACAAACAATATGATGATCCATTCCAGATCACTTCGTATGGACTTTTTTCTAGAATTCAAAACTTCTAAGCTACTTTAACTAACTTTTTGTTCCCAAACTACCATCAATTCTCTTTGTAACCACTTAGACCCAAGTACATTTGAGAGTTACTCACCATCCTTTGCATATTTTGTATAAACCTCCCTATTATCTTTTCCTTCAAAGTTTTGGGATGATTCCTTCTCAATCTTTGTCTTCTTGACCTAGATCTTTCTCCAAAGGGTACCTCACACTCCTACACCAAGTGTCCATAATGGTGATACCTCTCACACCTAAAATGTGTAACACCCTTACAATCTAGTTGTTGAGTGAAAGGATGTGAACCTTTTACAAAATCATATCCATAGCCAACCTTTCCCTCAAATCACCCTCTAGTATGCCTATGGGGGGTAATATAGGGAGATACCCAAGGTAATAATAATAGATATGTATTATAATAATGTGAAAACAATGTAATGTTCTTTGACAATAGAAGGAGTTACTAGAAGGTTCCACCTACTAGAATGTTCTTGTAACAAACAAGTATTGCTCGAGGAGTGCATTCCTTCCATAAGTAATAAAATATGGTGTTACCCTACTTCAAGGGTTTTAATTATATTGCTTGTGCTTATTGTTTTGTGTGAATGATTCATTATGGAAGTTAAAGTTTATTATAGATTATATTTTCATATCTATTAAGGAACATAACAAGTGGTATCAAAGCACCTTCTTTGGCCAAAAAAGGGGATTTTTTCTTTTTCTTTTTGCAGTTATTTTCGAGGGAAAAAAGAAGGTGATGGAATTTCAAGTACTTTTTGTAAATTTTTAGGTAGAAATTGCAAAAACAAACTACATATATGAAATCCTCTTGTAAAAACACCTATTTTAAATTTTTAAATTTATTTATTTATTTTTATTTTTTCATGGATGTTCACGCAAATTGCAGATGTGATATTTGTTTTCATAGTGATCATATTTGTTCAAACTAGTGCATTAGATGTGAAATGGGTGTGAAATTTCATTATTGGGGTGATAATAGCAAATCAAAGAAATATAGTTGTTATTATGTTCATTTTCATCTAGCTGCCTCAAGGAGTTGCATTATAAAGTAAGTGATTTTTTCAAACCCTATTTCTATCCTTGGATTATGGTAAGCAATCTCTATTTTACACGCAAAGAGAATGATCCTAGTATTAAAAAAATCATAGAGTCCTACAAGTCCTTCTGGAAAGCAAGTTGGAAAATTATGTCACCCCTTGGTTTCAAAGAAGATGCTGCCATATGGTGGAAATCATTGGACCTTGCTAAGATGATTACACTTCCTGATAAATAATATGTTTTTGTTTAACAGAAACAGTTGAATTTTATTTATAAGAAGAGGTTGGGCATGCCAAACAACCTCGATTACAGTCAATTGAGAGAATTCTGGTTCTATAGAGTCCTCATATTATGGATTTTGTATCAGAGATTAGCTGTTGCTTTTACACATTTGGCATGGTTGACATATCCTTGCTATGCTTTTGGAGTCTTAGAGTCCCGCCTTACATTTCCTCTTTTTTTTGTTGGTTTGGTACTTTCCTGGGTTAAGCTAATTCCCGAATAAACTTTAATCCACGACCCAAATTAAACAAAACCCGCTTATATTAAACTGTAATAATATATAACCTGTCCCCACCTCCAATATACCAAGGCTCTCATTCGTACCCGACCCCACTTCAAGGTTAAAACCTAGCCATGTTCAGCTCGCGATTACCGTAAGATCTTCCTCCGTCCAGATCTAACGCTTATCGCGTCCCTCTCTATTCGGCCCTTAACACGTTAGGAGTGCGCGATATGGGCAGTTTTGCCCTACCACGCGTCAGCCACTAAGTGGCATCGCATCTATTTCGTAGAAAACTGCCCAGCATCCAAGAGTGGTGCGATGAAAATCGCTTACCGCTCCCAGTGTAGTTAACACCCCTCCTTTTGCAATGCGCGTTGACCGTCAGATCAACCTTGCCCAGATCTGATGCTTGTCACAGCCGTCGATGTCTGATCCTTAACCTGATCCCACCTCCGTACCCGACCCCACAACAAGGATAATACCCCGCCATGTACAATGCGCGATAATCGTCAGATCTTCCCCCACCTAGATCCGACGCTTATCGCGTCCCTCGCTGTCTAACCCTTAACACCACAGGAGCACGCGATATGGGCAATTTTGACCAACCACGCGTCGGGCCCTAAGGTACATCACGTCCGAATCATGAAATACTGCCCAACAGCCAGAAGCGGTGCGATGTAAACCGCTTACCACTCCCCGCGACTTTAACACCCCACCTTTTCCAGCGCGCGATGACCGTCGGATCATCCCCCGCCCAGATCCTACACATCGCTTCCTTCAAAACCGTCCTTTGATTGAATACAATTCTGCACCCTATTAAGACACCCAAAAACTATTGACCCATGTGAAAACCTATAGCCGGTCAAGGAGTGGCCCACTCTTTCTCGACAGTGAAAGTCTGTCTGTGCCAACCTTTGTTCTGCGGAATTTTGTCCTTGATCAGCTCTCCTTGTCTGTTAAGGAATTGGGTGCCTTTCAGGTTCTTCATCATTCTTTACCAGCATACCTTGAGCTAGAAGACATCCTTTGTTAGCCATTATATCAACTTCCTTGTTCAGAGCTCGCAGGACATGGTAGAATGAGCAGGATGTGAAGTTTTGAGCCATCTTTCTTATTCTTTCAAGGGTCTTGTTTAGAGCAGAGCTATTGAGTTGGTCGCCTGTGTTAAGGATTTTAATCAGGATTTCAGAATCCTTGAAGATTTGAAGGTTTTCCCCTCTGTTCCTTTGAGCCAGCTGACACGCTTTGAGCAGTCTGAGGATCTTGGCCTGGTTGTTGGTGCTTTGACCTAGGCCCCAACTGAAGCTGTATTGTTTTTTTCCATCTGTGGAGTAAATTGTTCCTCCTGCCCCTGATATCCCTGGGTTTCCTTTGGAGGCTCCATCGAAGAAAACCATGACTTTGCCCCGATTTTTCCACCATTTTTTAAATTTCGCTTCAGAGATTCGGAGACGCCACTTTGGATTATGTCTAGACAAGAAGGTATTCTTCTTGATGCTGGCCCGTCTCAGGGATTCACCTAGCCAGCTGAGCTCTTCAGGGAGAAGGGAGTTGTTTGGCTTATGAGGTCTATTTTCAAAAGTTTCCAGCAGTAAAGCTTTGGCCTTGGAAGCCACTGTGTTGGTGGATTGAAGTCTGTCGTTGAAGATAGCTTCATTCCTAGCCAACCAGATTCCCCAATAGATATATTTTGGTATTGCATTCCAGATTTTAGTCCATGTTGAGTTGCTATTCAAAGAGTGAGGATAATGTTCTTTCCAAGTTGCGAAGAGACTAACAACTGAAGACTTCTGAGGGATTTGGGCGTTGAGCCCCATAATTGCTTGCAACCAAATCTCTTGAGAAAAGGGGCAGTCTATGAATAGGTGATCGATAGGTTCCTGATCCTTACAGTAGAGAGGGCATTTGTGTGGACCCATGATTCCTCTTTTATCTAAGTTGTCCCCAGTGAGGGTCCTTCTGTGCATGAGAATCCAACAAAAGAAGTTGATTTTTGGGAGACCAAAGGGGTCCCAAACATGCTGCCAAAGCTTTGTAGTATGGATCTAATGTTGTTGTTCTTGTAGGGCTGCAAAATCCAGCCGAGCTGAGTAAGCTCCGGACTTCCCCCAACCCCACTTGTCCCTCGAATGGAGATGCATAGGAGCCTGACCAGTGAGTTTAGCTAATAATTGATGGAGTTGAGGGAGCATCTAATCAGGGGGGAAATGGAGGGCCCAGTTACTCCAGTTCCCTATTGAATCCCATGTGCATATGTCAGCAAGTTTGTGGATACCTTTTTCGATGAGCCAGTTATGCAAATATGCTATTTCCAGAGCAAGGTTTAGGGGATGGAGTCCCATGATCTTGTCATCCCACAGTCTAATTCTTTTCCCATTTCCTGGAATTCTATAGAGCTGTTCTTTGAAGAATTTCCATCCTTGGCTACACAACTTCCACATCGTGGTTCCTTTGTGGGAAGCTCCTTCTTCCATATTCTTTATTGAGAATCTATGCATATATTTTTTAATTAGAGCTTGACTTGCAGGGTTTCTTTGGTTTGAGAAGATTTTCCAGAGGATCTTCCCTCCCATTGCCAAATTGGCCAACACAGGATCTCTTACCTAAAGTCCACCTTTAGATATTGGCCTTTTCACTATGTCCCAGCTTACTATATGGAATTTTTTTTGGTTCCCCTTTCCTTCTTGCCATATAAAATTTCGAATCAACTTTGCTAACTGTTCAGTGATCATTTTTGGAGCTAAAAGGAAAGAAGCCTGGTAGATAGGAAGGGATGAGAGAACTGACTTGACCAGAGTGAGCTTCTCGGCTGAGGTAAGCCACTGTCAACCCCAAGTAGTCATTTGAGCCTTAAATTTGTTGATAATTTCCATCCAATGAGGGGCCTTAGTGGAACCCAAGGTTAAAGGTAGGCCAAGATACTTGAATTTTTCCCAAGAGGCATATCCAGTGAAGCCCAGGCTTGGGCAATCTTGAGTACAGATTGCTGGTCTACTGCCCAGCCGTACAATACACTTTTTCTCTTGTTGACCATAGCTTTAGAGACTCTGCAGAAGCTTTGGATTACTCCACGGAAGGCTTTTGCTATTTTAATGGAGGCTCCTCCCATAAGGATAGAGTCATCGACGAACAAGGCATGATTGATTGGGTTTGTTCCAGGTATCACCCTAATGCCAAGAAGAGTCCCGTTGAGATTCTCATCTGTGAGCATGAAAAAATACTTTTAGATAAATGATCTCATGCTAATAATGTAGATAAAGAAAGAACCAAAGGTTTATTTTCATGTGGGAAATCTATATCACAAGATCATGGATTTATTCAATAAGAGAAAGTGATTTTCTTTATAAGCCCTTATAGCCAATAGAATTTCATTAATGCTAATTTGGCTAAAAAGTTGCAAATACTAGCTAAGGATATTTAAAGCGTACAAGTTGATGGTGCAAAATGTTCACATTTTTAAAGATTTCAAGACTTCCATGGATAAATATGTATTGCATTGAATTTGGTATGGTGCATATATCCATGATGTGGATGTCATTCTTGGATATCCTTAGATGGAATCAATAAGTACACCTAATATTAATGTTCATTTTATTATTATAAATATTTGGTACAAGAAGAAGAAGAAGATCACACTGTGAGATATATCTCTTGATAAATAAGAAGGGCCCAAGGGCCACATGCAAAAGTCTATATAAGGAACAAATTTGTAGCACTTTGTGAAAACTTAGAGGATGAGCATAAGAATAAATCAAAATATGAAGAAAAAATTGAAGAAAGTGCAAGCTAGGGCACCTACAAGAAGAATAAGCTAACCAAATTTTAAATAATCCAAGCAGGAGGGCTCAATGCTAAAGTTGATGTCTATCATCATCCACACTACTCCATGACACATCAATAATTACAGCAAGAACGTGAGTATCAACAAACTTATTATAGACCAACATGACACCATAACAACCACCAATTGTAAAACACATGGAAACATAACAACACAACATGGAAATATAATTGTAACACAACAAAGAGCAACTAAATTCCATATCAATAATGCTAAATTCATTTCTACATTCAAAAATATAATTTAAACAATAATACATTATGATTTCACCAAAAATTAAGTCAACTAAATCCAACCAAAAACACCCCCAAACTTATACATCACACTTCTCCCCTCCCTTGCTAAATTGTAAAATCCACCTCACAAATACACCAATATATTTGAATTAAACCATTTCCCAAAAGAATTTAAATTTTTTGCATCCAAAAAACATTCAAATATTTTTTTTGTTCTTATTGATACAATATCAAGTGTTAATGCAATGTTGAACAATATTAGCTACCAACATTACACAACTACAACATACACAGGTGTCAGCCAAATGAATTATTATTTTTATAAGATTTTTTAACCCAATGAGATTTTCAAAACACGTTCAAAAAGTAAGAATAAATGAAAGCGTTTCGTGTAAACCCGTATTCTGTTTGCTCTAAACCCTAAACCCCGACTGAGATCCTCTGCAGGGATTGACTCATTCATGGCGATCCGAGCAGCCGGTCGTCTTCGATGCACTTTGAGCTTGGCAAGAGCATTTTCCACATCAACTTTATCTTCTTCTGTCTTTACAGATGTGTGTTCTTCTGGTTTGGCAACATTAACAAGACCATCGTCACCACCATCAGATCATCTTTTCGGGTACGGCCAGTTATCTGGTTTTGAGGGGCGGCCATGTACACCTTGGCGTCATCTGTTAGCCCGTTGCAGATCATGGACGGAGTTACGGGACTGCAAGCATTGGCTAATCACTCTGGATTTTCCCAAGGACCCTAGGCCTACACGGGAAGAAATGATTGACACCTATGTTAAAACCCTTGCTGCTGTTCTCGGAAGGTATTTTTCTTCAGTTTAATTCATTTTTCATATTACCAGGTATTCTTAATGCGTTCCTCCCATTTCCTTCTCTTTCGGAAGGATTTCGGTCTCCTTGATTTAAAAGTAGGAAGGGTCAAGGTATTAATCTCACATTAACCAGAATGGTGGAGTGTCAGGGTATTAATCTCACATTAACGACAACGGTGAGAGCGGGGTGCTTTGTGAAGCACTATACTCACCAAAAACTTGACGAGTCCGAAAATGGTCTTTTGGGGTGCAAGTCCCCTGGTCAAGGGTCAGGGTATAAATCTCACATTAATGACAATGGTGGGAGTGTTAGGGTTCTAATCTTACATTAACGACAATTGTGAGACCAATGTGGTTTACTAAGCACTACACTCACCAAAAACTTGACCAGTCCGAAAGTGGCCTTTGGGGAGGTTAAGGGCTTTGGTACGAAAGTTACCATGTTAACATGATAGCAGTTTTCATAACTTTCCTAGGATTCTTAAATATGTATATGTGCTTTGTGACCTCTGTAATTGGAATTGGTAATGTTTTACTGTTCTATCTTTCCGCCTTTTTATAGGAATTTGGTGATACTATTGGAATTCGGTATCCATCCAATTTTTAGTGAGATTATTATTCTGTTTGTTTGTTTGTTTTTTTGAATGGATAAACAGATTTAGACCCCTGAAGACCCCCGGGGCACTCAGCTCTACAAATATATAAACTCAAATCTGCCATCCAAACAATTTTTAATTGGGTTTTGAGCAAAAGTCACTGGAAAGCTATTGAAGCTTTTATATAAAATCAAAGTGGCATATCGTTATTATGGTTTTGGTGAGACAAGTTAATATGAATATCACAGAATAGAAAACTTTACCAATCTGAAATGTGGTTTTCCGTTTCAATTTTCGAGATTATTGTGATATTATTTTCTTTCGCAGTTTTAACATCGTGTACTGTCATAACAATTTCGGATTTGCAAGCCTATTTTTATGGATTTCCTCCCCTGTCATTGTTGTCTTTGTGATTCCTTTTTAGTTGCAAGCTTACTAGGAAATCGCAGTGCATATCTTTCATATATTTTTAAAAGTTTGGCTCGTGATTGTTTATGCTATTCAAACTTCTTACAAGTGCCCATCTTTCATGGATTACAGTGAAGAGGAGGCTAAAAAGAAAATATATGCCCTGAGTACCACTGTATACACTGGATTTCAGTGTAATATAGATGAAGCCACATCAGAAAGATTAAAGGGTACGTTTATGTGCATCCCACTTGAATCACTCATGAAATTTGTAAAATGTTTATATTTCTGTCGTACCTACCTACCTTCCTTCTAGGTCCTGTATTGACAGATTTTATATTGATTTCAGAACAGCCTCTTGTTAATTGGGTGCTTCCTGATGGTTATGGAGACCCCGAACTTGGTATATTTGCAGGTGAGAATATAGTTTGTATCTATATTTTTTATGGAAGTATAGTTTATTTGTATTTTTTAATGTTTATCTTCGTACATGCTTTGAAACCTATTTGGTATATAGGACATCTTCTCTCAGAATCAAATTTTATTAAAGATGTTTTTAAGCTTTGAAACGGTAAACCTACATGGTATATAGGACATCTTCTCTCAGACTCAAATTTTATTATAGATGTTTTTAAAAATGGTCATTTAGGAGAATTTATTAAAGATGTTTTTAAAAAATTGTCGTGTAGAAGAATTCAAATTTTAAAAGATGTTATTAAAAATGGTCTTTTAGGAATTCATTTCCGAATTTGGTTATTAGTGATTAAACACCTTAGTTATGACCTGATTAAACAACTTGTTTATGAGCGAGAATATAATTTATTTGTGTGCTTAGTTTGTTGTTTGTGTTTATGTTTAGCAATTTAATTTTAACATGCTCAGCAATAAATACTCTGGCCTTTTAGGACATTGATTCATTGATTAAACAGCCAAGTTATGAGCGATTAAACAACTCAGTTATAGATGATTGGACGTCAATGATCACTGTTATACAGGTGCTGATTTGTTACTGACAAAAGGAATTCTTACTCAGGTGATAGATACAATAACGGGGTAATAACACCCGATCCTAATCCACCCAGGCCTCCTAGTGAGAGACCGAGGCAGAGAAACTACGATAGGCCGAGATTTAACAGGGAAAGAGATTCCAGAGCCACGGAAGGAAGAGACAATATGCAGGGAGAACGTCGAGATTATAGACCCAGGCCAATGGAAGGAAGGGATAATTACAGGCCAATGGAAGGAAGGGATAATTACAGGCCAATGGAAGGACAAGATAATTACAGGCCTATGGAAGGACGGGACAATTACAGGCCAGTGGAAGGACGAGACAATTACAGGCCTATGGAAGGACGGGACAATTACAGACCTATGGGAGGAAGAGACACAATCCAGGGAGAGCGACGAGATAATAGGCCACCATATGAACGAAGAGAGCCAGTGCAGGGGGAGCGGAGGGAATATATTCGACCTGAGGACCGGAGAGACTCTGTGCCGCCTATTGACCGAAAAGATTCATTCTAAAGAAATGCCAAGAAGCAGTTGGAGGAGAAGGTAAGCTTCTAAATGAGCTGGAACATATGATATATTATGTCTATATATGATACATGAAGCTGTTTAGTAATAAAATAAGTAACATATGTTATACAGGGCTGATGCTAAAGTAAACAAGATAACTGTTCAACTATATATAGAAATGTATAGTGATAACTTATAATTTGGTATCAAAATTATTTAATTGATGAACTGTTTTCTGTGTATGCCTTAATTCTGGTTTTGTGGTGCAAAACTTTGGAGATATAAGCCTGTGCTCTCTCTATCCAAAAAAAGAGAAAATATTTCTGAATCGACTTGCCTACTCTGTAACATTTTATTTTTCTTGATTAAAGTTTGATTCCATTCTTGCCATGCAGGCAGATGACAACTTTCTGATTGCTAGAGTAAATGGAAGGCACATACCCAAGCTGGTGTTTTGCTTCTCTCCCAATACAAAGAATTCATAAAAGTTCATTCATTCATTGGAACTTTTGTTATGTGGCTAATACATGCAGAGTGTAAACGTAGACTTGAAATTATGAAGCTACGCTCTGCAAAATATGGACTAGAGGTTTGTGTGAATAGATCTGTTTTAAAATTTTCTGTTTAGATGAGATAGGGAAAATGGGTGTTGTGACAGTGATCTAAGACTATATATGAAGTTTTTTGTTAATTGGACTATAAATACATTCAATATCTGCAGGTTTAAATGTTTCAATTCTGATTATATATTGTAGCACAATCTCCATGGTACTTTTTTTGAAAGTTAAATTCCTATTTATGCATTGGACTTGTACATTATAGACTATAGTTGGTTCTGGTTTTCCCTGGTCTGCCACTTGGGAAACCAGACCAGTGACAAAACCAAATTTTCTTCCACATCCAAACATTAAAATGATGAAATTATAGCAAATAAACATATAGACTGTCCTGTAGGTATTTACAGCCTAATCTGCCCTCTTAACATGTAAACAAAAAACCAACAAAAGGAAATAAAGAAACAAACTTAGAAGAGTTTGGTGCTTCCACAGCGACTGGCTTCTTGCCACTGCTTGGTGAACAGCCTGGATTTGAAGGAAGGCCTAGATGGTCTTCAATTTGATTCAAGTGTTTGTCCAGGGTCTATATGGAAAGCCGTAACTTGTCCAAAATGAGGAGGATTTCCTCCTTGGCCTCATTACCATCCCACAATACACAACCTTGCAGAATTTTCAAATGCCAGTAGATATCGACAATATACATGTATGGGCTGTATCTTTCTCTGGTGTGCCTTGTGTCGGGCATCCATTCTGCTACCCCTCTAGCCACTTTGGTATCTATCAAACATCCACACTCTCTTGCAATGCTGTGTTCCATTGTTGCTATTTTGTCTTGAATATTCTGTGGAGTGTGGGTGCAATACAAGTGTGCTGAAGTTTCAGCGCTTTGTTGGGTTTGAGATGCTCCCTATTCTCTGTAGTAGGTTGCCTCTCATTGGCTTTGAGCACGTTGACGAGGCATTGTAAGCCTGAACCAAGGATAACACAAATTTCCCAAAAGATGAATGTTCGCTTGGGAGATGGAAGTGAAGGGTAGGGGAAACCAAGGAGGAGAGGAGCTTGGGAGACGAGGGGTTTGGAAGGGGTCGAGAGTTAACACAACAACAAAGAAAATATAAAAATAGTGTAACTAGTGCTCAGGGGATGTGCTTGGGGAGAACACTAGAAACAAAGGAAACAACAAAGGAGAGCAAGTTGTAAACTAGAAAGACTTAAAGTAGTACCCCTAGACGCAACTTCTTGGTGCGTTATCGTAATTGAAGAACAATAGCCCATTAATGCTAATAATTCACCATACTGCAAGGCCCTATACACCAGATTAACATTTTCCTTGTGCAAGTTAGGACCTCTTCCTGGAATGAATGGCTGCACTTTCAAATTATGAGTGTTTTGCAGGGGTGTGTAAGCTGAGAATGAACTCGATGACAATGCCAAAAATTCATATCCTAATATCTAATTGCTATTGATTTCCACTTGATCGTGACCATTAAACCAATGCTAGTTTGAGGGGGTGTTGATGGTTGTAGCTTGGGCAAGTACTTTTGCATAGGCCTAAGTGTCTAGGTGCGCAAAAAGTCATCGATAGATTACCTTAGGACAGTTGCTCAAGTGTTAGCAAGTTGCTAATGTAACTTAGCCCAAGTTTAAACTTAAGGAAAAATGCATAATTATTAATGTTGGCTAATTGAGCTTAAAGAAACATAGGAAAAGTAAAGTAAATTGTTGTAGAGATTTTTTTTTTTTTTTTTTAATCTCAACAATTGATCTTAAGTTAGGTGAGATTAAATCTTAGCTGTCAATCACATTGGAGATTAGGGTTAGAGATTTAGCTTAATGTAAAGTTATAAAAGCAAGACTAAGGAGAAGAGAAGACACCATACAATGGAACTAGCCATTGAGAGAGGGATTTTCTCAAGCGAGGAGTGTGATACTCAAGTGTGCTAGGTCTGAAGAAGTGCAGGAGTGCAGCATAGGAGATCTAGATCAATGAAGGGGATTGAGGATAAATCTAGGGCCTGATTCACTAGATAAAATCCATGATATGTTGTATGTGTAATTTTCTCAATTGGGCCATTATCCTAGGACATGAGCCCAAGTGAGTTTAGATTTAATGAAGTACTGTTGATTGGGCAAAATCTATTTATGTCATTCTGTTTGAGATTGGTTGTGTAATTTTGCTTTTGCTATCTGTAATTTTCTATGTTAATAAATTGCAAGGTGCTAGGTTCCAGGAAAAATTGACATGTTATTAGAGTGAGAAGCTCTTAAAATCGATCTCTGAATCATGCAGGAGGCCAAGTTTGTACATGGGTCACTAGATTCAGGTTCGGTTGTGATTGTACAAGGTGCATTTTTATTTATTTATTTTTGTATTTTTTTTATTAAGCAGGCCCTTTCCTTTTTTGTTTTTTGTTTTTTTTTTTAACACTTAAAAAACTCCCTTTGGCCCAACTGCTCCATACAGATTTTTCCTTAGCTCATACAACCTTGCAATATTAGCTTGCTTAAAAAGGAAAGGCTCAATTGCTAGCCAAAGTGGTTGACAACCCATTTGGCAGTTGTAAAAGGAAGAGAGTCGAGGAGGGGATGTGGTGATTGACGACCACCAACTGGCACCAATCAGCCGGTATCCCACTAGGAACAAGGAGACAATAGGTTGATGGAGATTGAGAGCAGTAGAGAAGAGGTTGCAACACAGTCGACCACCCTCGACCATAGCTGTCACAGTAGTGGGCCGTGGGGTTGATAGAAAGAAAATAAAAATAACGGGAGACAATTTGGTGGTTAACAGGCCTTGTATAGGAACCCCATTGTAGGGAATCCAATGTGGCACAATAGACGGGTTGGGGTCAGAGTTTGCATAGGGAGTGATAATTTGTGGGTAGACAGTTGGGGTTTGCAGAGGAAAATAGAGTTATAGTTGGGGAGACTTGTTGGTCTTAGTTGGAGAAGCAAGGGTTTTATGGAGGTCACAAGGTTTGACAAATTCAAAGGTTTGAGCCACATGCACGAGGAGTAGATAGGTCATGGATGGGCTCGTCCAGCAAGTCAGAGCCACTAGGGCACATGCCATATGCAACTGCCGCAACCAGGATTGAGAAGGGCCATGCGTGCTATAGGAGATAACAACGATGTGTGTGGGTGTAGTAGGGTACAACCATTAGAATTTAGATGTTGGGTGGGCATAAGAGAATTGTTTGCAGACCACCAAGGAAGGCAACGACTAGCAACAAGGAGTTGCCATAACGAGCAAATGCAATAGGGTTAGCAAGTGCGAGGAAAAAGTTGTTGGGTTGAGTGGTAAGGCATTGCAGGCAAGTTTGCAGCATGCCTGACATCAGCCGTGAGAGGGTGGGACGAGCAAACGAGAATAATTTGTAGACCACCGAGGAAGGCAATGACTGGCAGCAAGGAGAAATTGCAACAGGGTTGGCAAGTGCAAGGAAAAGGTTGTTGGGTCGAGTGACAGGTTGTTAGGGGCAAGTTTGCAACATGCTTGACATCACTGACGAGAGGGTGCAAAGTCTTTGGGCAGAGGATTTGCTGCGACAGGCATGAGCTGGTAGGAAGTCGACAGTGTTGGTAGTAGCTAGAAGGCCAACCTATTCCAGTGATGGGAAGAAGTAGAGCAGAACAAGGAGCAGGTAGCTCCAAAAGGTTGAGCAACTTAGAGGGAGTCAAACTTTAGGTTTGGGTGGGGAGTAGTCAACAGATTCCTCCAAGTTTGTCTAGAAGGTTTCTTGGTATGAGATGACCTTATAGGACGTTCAAGAGAGGAGGCTTCTAGGAACTAGTCCAAGTGGAGCAAGACTTTGAGGATGTTTCCAGACTAGGTGGTCAGGGAGGCTTTTGGATCAGAGGGAGCAACCATGGTAGTGGATGCAGTTTCAAAATTGAAGCCAAGTGAAGTAGTTTGGGTAGGTGCTTTTGCACATGCCTAAGTGTCTAGGCATGTAAGAAGTCGCCCAAAGATCTTATTAGGGCACTCGCTCAAGTGCGAGTAGGTTGCTAGTGTAACTTAGCCTAAGTTTAAAATTAGGAAAAACACATAATTATTATGTTGGCTAATTGAGCTAAAGAAACTTAGGAAAAGTAAAGCAAATCACTTTAGTGATTATGTTTTAACCTCGGTCGTTGATCTCAAGTGAGGCAAGATCTAATATCAGTTGTCAATCACTTTGGAGATTAGGGATTTAGCTCAATTTAAAGTTATAAAAGCAAGGCTAAGGAGAAGAAGGAGAAGAGAAGGCACTCCATACAGCCGCACTAGCCATTGACTCATTGAGAGAGGGATTTTAAGCGAGAAGTGTGATGCTCAAGAGTGCCAGGTCTGAGGAAATGCATGAGTGCAGCATAGGAGATCCAGGTTAACAAAGGAGATTGAGGACAGATCTAAGGCCTAATCTGTTGGATCAGATCCAGGGTATGTTGTATTTGTACTTTTCTCAGTTGGGCAATTATCCCAGAATGAGAGCCCAAGTAAGTTCAGATTTCATGAAGAACTTTTGATTGGACATAATCTGTTTGTGTCATTGTGATTGAGATTGATTATGTGTAATTTTGCTTCCGCTAATTGTGTTAAGAACTTAGCTGTGCTTTCATGCAGTAGATCTGCAATCTGCTAGGTTAATGAATTGTAGGGTCCTAGGTTCAAGGAAAAATTAACAGAGGGATCCTGCACCAAATTGAAGTGATGTTGCACGATCCTTCATGCAGCTCCATGATGGCTTTCTAATGACATCGGGGAGGGTGCATGGCCATGTCCTCATTTGTGAGTGCTTGGTGGGATGACGGTCATGTGTCCTCCCACCTGGCACGTCTCAGTCACCCCATCTAGGGGCACAATCTCCACAGTACTAATTGAGCTATTTATTTCTTATTTTTCTCTATAGATGCTATAGGGAACGAGTGTCATGACTGTGATCTAATACTATAGTGTGTTTTATATTACTACTGGGTGACAACTACTTTCATTATCTACAAGTTTGGTGTTTCAATTCTTATTATAAATTTTGCACAAATTGTATGGTAACACAAACTCATTGTTGCTGGAGTCCATGTTATATTCTGAATGCTTTTGTTTTTGTGTTATTTTTGCATTTATCAATGCTTTTGGAGTTTATGAAATACTCCAAATTAACTTTTCAGAGATAAAAGGGCATATTCTTCCTAATTGGACTGTTATATTGACTAGGCGGAATTTTCAAATTCCAGATGATTATCAAAATCAAATATAATTTTTCTATGTAATTGCTTGCATGCTTCACATGACACTCTCTTTCATGTTTGAACTGGGTATACTAGTGGTTGGCATGCGAAAAGAGCAGGGTGGATGGAAACGTGATTTAGGAAGTTAGCTGCAAGCAAATAAAAATACCAACATTTTGTAATTTGAAAGCCTGTGATGATTATCAAGATGAAATGTACCTTTATAAACGTTTGCATTTTGCTCGTTCGTTACAGGGCTTTCTTTCATGTATTTTGTAGTAGTGGATAGCACCGATATTGTTGTTGGGCATCTCATTACATATCCTGGGCATATCTGTTACAGTCAAACAAAATGTGGGCTAAGTTAAATTTTCAAATTTGTGATGGCAGTCCAGATCGAGTTGTAATCTATACTTATGGCTGATATCCTTCTAATTCTTTTCTTTAAGCTGCGTGGAGTGAATATGAACCGAAGTGCACTATTTGGTAGCTTGCAATAATAGTCAGTCAAGTTATTAGTTACTACCCAATTTAGAGTCTACTACAACTGATACGTAGTTCAGTTATAAAATCATTGTATCTATATCAATGTAGGCATTAAAGTAAATGGTAATGCGATATGGTTTCCAAGGCCTACTGGGACTAATCAAAAGTTTCCCAGTGATTGCAGTAGCTGCATCTGCATCTTCCTACCATTCAAATTGGTTGACACTGACTATTGGAGGACTGTTTCACCTCATCTTCACGGGAGATTCTCACCCTGCAGAGTTGTTAGTATCTATGCCAGCATGCCTGCAAGTGATTGTCATTTCCGTAATGTAGGTGCAATGTTTACATAGAGCAAGAGTGAAGGCATACAAGTCACATGCGGCCATATATACATTCAACATATAAAACACTGTAGCTCATGCTTAACTACCGAAGTTGCAACGTTCAGATTGGTTATGTTACTACGTGTTTATAAAATTCTACTCCTTACCTCTTGGAATCAAACCCTAGGCTTAGTTTGACTGGCCTAATGGCTAGGGGGTCGATGAAGCATAGCAGCAGGAGCAGAGACTTGGCCAGGGGCTTGATGAATTATAGTATCAGGAGGACTACTGGTGCTTTACACTCTGCTTCTCTAAATACACAGGTGTTCCTGTTTCACAGCCACCCTGTCTGATAGTACTATTTACATTAATAAAACCCTCCAAGGGATTGTCATTTTGATGTGGTTACGTGTTCTCTATTAATAGAACAGAAGCGTTTAAGCCATACAAATCATATACATGCACGAATAAGTTTGTGTATCAATCTCTTTCCAAGCTACAAGTGTTAGATTTATTTTACAATCTATGAACTGAAGCAATGTCAAACTTTTTCTGTCCAGTCAGATTATTTTACAATCTATGAACTGAAGCAATGGCAAACTTTTTCTGTCCAGTCAGAGGGAGGCAATATTTGCAAGTGGGATACATTGACAAGGCATTTGTATGTCCCAGCAGTCAAAACCACAATCCGAACCTCCAAGTCTGTTAAAAGAAGATTCATCTCACGATCGTAGTAGCTTTACATAGAAGGTGGGCCTATTTACCTCTTGAAAACAAAACCCTTCACGGCCTTCGCAATCATATTATTAAAATTTAATGAAACCTGATGAGCTCAGTGGTCATGTTTGTATGTAAATATACATATTCTGCTAGATATAAAAAACCAAAACTTCCATTACATACACCTATTCTTCTAGGTACAAGAAACTAAAAACTTCCACTACAAATACCTATTCTGCTAGGTACAAGAAACTAAACTTCCATTACATATACCTATTCTGCTAGGTATCAGAAACTGAAACTTACATTACCTATGTGCAACAAGAAAATGCTCAAATATGACTTTTGTTAATATGAAAACGGCCAACTTTGGACTGCTTCCAACTATTCTTGGGTTCTCTACGTACCAAACCCTAAATTATCAACCTGGGCAAGCAAACATATAAAACAGGTGCCTTAGAAAATATGTTGGGGCAGATGAATGCTACTGTGAGATACGTTGTCGAAGATAAAGAGAGACTGCTTAACATTTGGATGTGTGTCTAAAACTAACCTCAATAAATCTATGTTCTAAGTTTTTGGGATAGTGGCTCAATATAAAGCTATGTTCTATCAAGTCTTTTTTTGGGATAGTGGATCATGGGGAGACGAATAAGGGGGTGTGAGAGCCCTTCTAAATTTTAGGAAAATTATAGGGGATGGGGATATCATCGTTTTATCATAAGAATGCTTATTTTTAAAATTATAAAAATAAAATTTAATAATCATAAAATCTCTAACGAGAGTAATTCATTCGATGGAAAATTTATCATTGTGCAATTTAGTAGAAATATTATACCCCTGCCATTCTTAAAATTTTGAGAACTATTAAGTCGGTTGAATAAATAATGTGATAGGATGTTTTTTTGGTTCACATGAATCATTATCAAACATCATAAAATAAAATAATTAATAGTAATATTAAAAATTTAGTAAAAGGATATTCTTTTTATTTTATGAATTTAATATTATTAAGTCATTGACTCATCAAAGTATTATATTTTTTTCTATTAAACAAAGTTTTTCGGTAGAAATCATATGAGAGAATTTTTTGGGCTACGTGTTTCGAACCAACAAGACCAGATGAAGAGGCAGACCATGGCAAAGGCTTAAATAAAGAGAAATGTAGAGACATAATTTCAAGTAACGACTATATTTGAACAATAATGTTTAAATTATAATATTAATTTATTAATATAAAAAACAAATATTAATAAATTTTTACAAAATGTTTTCATCAATAACTTTTTTGTATATAACAAGTATTTATTCTATTTATTTCAAGTATAATAAATCAATACTATATTTGATCTCATTAGAATACAAAATAAATAAATAATTTCGATATTTAAATAATATTCAGAAACCTTAAAACATATTAGATATATCTCTTTTTCTCTCCTTTTGGTTGACATATCCATAAATTAAATTGGCTCACTTACACATGACTTGGGTGAGCTTGCTACAAAACTCCACCTAGAAAAAGTGAAAACTCACCCATAGCATCCAAAAACTTGGGACCAGCACAACTAAGCATGGAAACTACAAAACTTGGGACCAGCACGACTAAGCATGAAAACTACAAAGCAAGACAACCAAGTCAGCAAACCACTTTCGGATTTGCCCGCCCTTCATCATCGAGGAGCTCCATTGTTGAGATCCCTAAAAAAAATCCATAAGCATTTTGAATGGTTGAAAAAGAGCCAATTCAAATGGTATTTAATATATGGAATTAACAACATTAAATACCTGAGCTCTTTTTAAACAATGAACCCAAATATTTTATAACCATCCTGAGTGAAAAAGGCCTCATCTAATGCCATGTAATAAGGGAGTTTCATAATATAATCTTTGGGAAAGGCTTTTATAATATAATGCAAAGTTCAAGCAGTGAGATATGAAGTTCTCAAGGTTACAATTGTTTTGAGAGATTAGAAAAATATGATGCATTGGATTTGGTAAGGGATTTGTTGAAGGAAGATCAAGGTTACTCAAGCCAGCTTAGATTTTGGTGATGTATTTTGAATGGTTGGAAATGAGCCAATTTAAATGGTGTTTAGTATATGGCATTAACAACATCAAATGCCTAAATAGTTATTTTTAAACCATGAACCCAAATGTTTTATAACCATATTTCGAGTATCACTAAGAATCTCCTCGAGTGTTGCGTTGAGCGAAAAAGGCCTCATCTCATGCCATGCAACAAGGAAGCTTCATAATATAAGCTTTGGGCAAGGCTATTATAATATAATGTAAAGTTCAAGCAGTTATAAATGAAGTTCTAGAGGTTACAATTATTTTGGGAGATTAGAGAAATATGATGTATTGGATTTGGTAAGGGATTTGTTGAAGCTTGAGATCGAGGTGACTCAAGTAAGCCTAGATGTTGGTGACATTTTGGAGGTAGTCAATAAGATTCACTTACATTGAGCTACATCAAACCCATTGAGGGTGAGGTTATAATCTCATTGACATTGTTGGACCTCTCATTTTTGATTTTGATAGAATACATGTTGTGGCTGGAAGGAAATAGATGGTGGTGACATAGACACAATAGACATAAAATATACGAATGTGCTTCCTAGAGTGGTGACCATAAGTAATATTAAGTAGTGGATGAGACTCTAGATTATCAAGGCACTAAGTGGTGAAAGAGGGAAGATCTTTGGCTAGACTAGAGATATAATTAGTTGGTTCATGAATAAGGCATTGAAAGTAGGCTAATGAATTCTTGATCTTGAATGTACATTCTTGTCTTTGAGTGCACTAATATAAATGCAAAAGTCTCACCCTATCAACAGGCTGACTCTATCATCTATTTCTATGTTAGCTAGTTATTGAATGGATGTTAGTTACTTCTTGATGAGTTGATTGTGATATGATGTTTGGTATTGTGGTGTCATGAATTAGGGCTAATGGCAAAGCGAAGGGGGTGAAGGCCAAGGGACTAAGCCAAATATTAAAATAAGCCTAAAGTCAACATACACATGTTTTTAGCCTAAGTTCTCAAGGGAAAGAACAAATCACCTAAGTGTTAAGAAGATACTTTCAAAGGTGACACGTCATGAGAATCCCATGCATATACTAAGTGGGACTTTGGCGTAAATTTCATTCACACTTACCATTTTTACTACGATACTTGCTTTGAGAGAGGGAGGTGTGTGGCTTGAGAGCTATTGTGAGACCCTTGCTATTGAATTGACCTTACGGATCCTAGGTGGATCTGAGTGTGCACTTCTCCTCTAGTTGCCTAGGTTAGGTTGAAGTCTTGGAGGGAAATGTGTGGGGATAAGATCCTTGGGGTGAGGCCTTGAGGATGCTTGGAGAGGGAAATTGCAACTCTTGGAGCCATAGTGTTTTGTGACTCCTTAGTTGGCTTATGTTGGACCTTGGAAGGGTAATGACACAACTTGAGGGATTTTAGAGGTAGAGAAGGGGGTGCACTACATTGTGTTGTGTAAGATGATATGGGATGAGAAATTGCAGGTTGGAGTGGTGCTGAAGTTTGACACCTTGGCTTGGATTTGCTTTGTGTTAATTGTGGACCATATCTAGGTTAAGGAAGCCTTTTTCGTTGGTGGAGTCATAACTCTAGCTTGTGGGTGACCCATTGTTGACTGATCTGTAACCTGTCTTAGATATTCCATTGGATAGTTTGTCACAACAAATTTGATAAATTTATACATTAAATTTGAAATCTAAACTATGAGGGTTTATTTTTCTTTAGATTTTTGGGCTTGTAAATGATTTTTTATTGTGTATATGCAAATTATAATTATGCAGAAAATAGAGAACAAAAAAATTAAAACTCACAAACCATAGTTGACACAAGATATATCCTAGGAAACCCTTTTGGGAGAAAACTTACCTATAAGGTGAGGTCGTGGTGCTCTCTTTCCTTGAATAGAAAATGGATGCCAATACAAAGAAGTAACGCTTGTGGCCCGAGGGATATTATAGTGCACAAATCCTCTATGTTTGCTCTAAACCTACCCCTCTCGTCTATGGAACAAATGCACTCGAAAAGAATAGAACCCCTTTTCCTCCTAGTGACTTTTTTATAACACAACTCGTTAGCCCACCATTTTCATGTTTGAATCCTTCAACTCTTAACTAGAGTTACAATATTGAGTCTTTTAGAGTCTTCTTCATCATAATCAGGTGACTAGCTCTTCTAGCTCTTTTTCCATGAGTAATGGTGGCTAATGTGGCATCCTATCCGCTTATGGTGGTCAAAATAGGAAGGTCAATTTTCGAGTGACATTACTTTTGCATACAAACTTCAATTGAGGTGATCTTTGCATGGTTGGAAAGGTCTTTGTGTGTAGAATAGGAAAAAAATGTGTTGCGTCAAAGTGACAATTTTTTACCCAAGAAAATGTTGTTTGTTGCCTTAGATTGCTCTTAAATGTTTCAAAGCCCAATTTGCTACATTGGGTCTTGCTGATAAAAATGGTTCTATGAGCTGATTCGTCCATCTTTTCCACTTTGAAATCATCAAGATGGAAGGCAAACAATATAATGATCCAATCCAGATCATATCTACCCATTTTGGAAACTTTTGGTCCAAAAAAACTTATACTGAATAAAGTGAGGACATTTTTTCTCCACCTTCCTTCAGGTGTACCGTTTAGCCTTGTCTGGAAGCTGTCTTTTCAATCCAATATGTCAAAGGTCATGTTGTTCATGTCTTGTAGTTATGGATTTTTTTTGCGAAATTGTATCTTTTGTCAACTCTGCTTGAGCATCTAGTGCCAAATCCTTTACAGAAGGTAGGACCTCTTCCTCTTCTTGATCCAACATGGAAGGTTCATAGAGTTCTAGATTATCTACATTCATAATTGAGTAAATCTGCATGTATGAGGGTAGATTGAGTCTATAGGTATTATCTCCCCTTTTCTAGTATCTCAAAAGGACCATATCATAGAGCCTTGATCTTCTTACTGGGACTCGGTAACTTCTCTATGTTCAACAGTGACAATACTTTGTCTCCCACCTTGAATGTTTTCTTTGTTTTGTGCTAAACATGCCTGGCCTTGTGTTTTTCTTGTGACTTCTGCAGTGTCTCCCATACCTGTATATGGATTTGCCTGATTTTCTCCACAATTTTTTCAACCCTCAAGGCATCCTCTGTAAGATCCTCCCTCACTCTTCCTTGCTGCCCATTTGCAATATCCAAAGGTGAAGGTGGAAAACATCCAAAATAAGTTTCAAATGGGGACTTACTAGTAGAAGTGTGCATTTATTTGTTATAAGAGTGTTGTATATATACTAGATTTTCATCATAGGTCTTTAGATGCTTTTGATTGTAACCCCTCAAAAGTTGCACCAAAGCTCTGTTGACTACTTCTGCTTGCCCACCCGCTGTTGGATGGAATGTTGTAGATTTCTTTAACTTCATGTTCATGTTCTCCCACAATGTAGTCCAAAATGCACTGAGGAGTTTTGTGTCCCTATCTGAAATGATGCTCCTCACTCTGTCAAAGTGCACCCAAACTTGTACAAAGAACAAGTTTGATGCTTCTTGCCCATTAATGGTCTTTTTATAGGGAATTAGAACACATATCTTACTGAACTTGTCAACTACCACGAACAGGTTGTCATGTCTCTTCTTGGTTGGTTGTAAACCTCTCATAAGGTCCATGGAAATGCTTCGCAGGGACATGTGGGTATAGATAAGAGATGATATAAACCCTGTTTCTTGTTACTAGGTTTGTTGGTACAAAAAAACATGCATCTTCTTATGAACCTATCTACCCGATTTTGCATGTTGGACTAATACATATACATTTGCAAGTTGGCAACAGTTTTCCCTACACCAAAGTGTCCTGCAACCTTGGAGGTGTGAGCCTCTTTAATTAATTGCAATCACTCACCTTTATGAATACATAACTTATCTAGGTTGTAGAGTAACATGTCTTGGAGATGGTAGTCAACTATGTTGTCACCATTGTGCACATGACTTTGGCTCTACCACTATTGAAACACCTCCTTGAAGTCATGGTGCTTTGAATATGCCTCTTTGTATACAGAGTGGGTGAATGGCTCCATGTGCATAAGAGTTTATGAGGTTGTGATCTTTGATGTGGGTGGCCTTGAAAACATGTCAACCAACTTATTTGTGCTTCCCTTCTTATACTTGATCATCGAATGAAATCGCTGTAGAAACATCATCTGCTTGTAATGTCTTGTCTACTATAACTTAATTTGGGTATATAGGTAATGTAGCCGCCGGTGACCTATGTGGGTTATTGTTTGCTTTTCCATCATATAGTGTTTCCACTTCTTCATTCCTTGCACCAGAGCATAGAGCTCCTTGTCATAGGTAGGGTAGTTAAGAACTGCCCCATGAAATGCTTAAGAATGGTAACATACATGTCTTCCTCCTTGCATCAAGACCGCCCCCATAACATACCCATTTGCATCTGTCTTCACGGTGTTTGGCAAGAAGTAATGCTTGACTGATCTTTTTCTCTAACTCCCCAAAGGCCCTCTATTGACCCTTTCCCCACTAGAAACTCTTGCCACTTGCTGTTATGTTGTGGAGTGGTGCTGCTACCACTGAAAATGAAACTATGAATTTCTTTAGGTATTGTGTTGCCCCAACAAAACTCTTGACTTTCAAAACATTAGTAGGCACCAACCATTTTATGACGACTTTCATCTTGGCAAGATATATCTTCAACTCTCCACCTTTCACATAGCCTATATACACCAAAGACTATGCAAACTCATACTTAAGATTTGCAAACTGCTGGTGTTTTTTTAAAGTCTCCAACACCTACGTCAAATGTGAGATGTGATATTCCCAGGTAGCGTTGTATACCAGTCTATCATCCAAATAGACAATACCAAATGAATCTACAAAAGTGTGCAGTGTATCATTCATTAACCTCATAGACACAACTAGTGTATTATATAGGCTAAATGGCACGACTAACCACTTATACAAACCTTGCTTGGTTTTGAAGGCGGTCTTCCAGGTATTAACTCTTATTTTATTTATTTTAACTATTATTTTATTATTTTTCCTTAGGAGACCACTTTTAGGCTGAAATTTCCTCTAATGAATGTCATTCCTCCAAATGAGCATCAAAGGATGTGAAAAATAAACATATATCCCAAGACTTGTGGAGATACAAAATGTGGGATGTGGAGATGCAAAATGCCATTCCTCTACATGAGCATCAAAGGATTCGGGAAATAAATTGCCTTAGCAGTTGCAAAGATGCAAAATGTGGGATGACAAATTTTATTGCTCTGCGTGGGTATTAAACAATGTTGGAAAATATAATAAGTCCCAAGAATTGAGAAGATGTGGAGTGCAAAACGCGAGATATAGAAATGCATAATGCTATTTCCACTGCATGAGCCTTAAAAGAATGCCAGAAAATCCACTAAGTCTAGAATTCACAGTGTAGAAAGCAGAGATGCCGACAACATGGCCTAACATAGTATAGAGACAAGGTCTCCACATCCACATAGGTGAGGCCCAAAATAAAGAGAAATGTAAGAAAATAAAAATAAAAGGGAAATGAGAAATAACAAGGCATATAAGAGAAGGCGACGAAAGAATATGTGGCCAATAGATGATGAGGTAGGACTAGGCATGAAGAAGGAGACATGGTACCACCCTAGGGTTCCATGTGAACTTAGATGCCACATCAGTTCCACAATAGTAGCCCACATCAACAAATATCCTATAATTTTTCCTATGATTTGCAGGTTGTAAAATTTAGGAGCATTTTTGGAGCCCTAAGTAGTGTTTTTAGATGATGAATTATGATGATAACTATGTGTACCATAGATACACAATCTCTGTAACGTAAATGAAAGAGCTTGCAAAGAGATTTCCTAGAGATATTCCTAATGCAAAACAAAGGTACAGTGTGAAAGTTACAATTGAAATTGTGTAAAGGTACTAGTTCACTTTTAGGAGGCACAACTCCTTTCTCAAAGCTCATAATGAGGCACATAAGTAGTGAATGGAAAGCTCTTAGCTCATAATGAGGCATGTAAGTAGTGAATGGAAAGCTCTTGAATAAAATAATCAATCATAGAATCAAAATTTAGATACGAGCATTCAAATTTTCAAGGAAATTGTAGAAATTTCCCTTTAGTATTATAAGGGTAAATTGGAATAATAGGCCAAACTTGAACATGCCATAAATTTCAGTTCAAAGCTTAGATCTGGGTACACGAGTAGTCAATGGAAAGCTAATGAAGACTAGAATAAATCTATCCACCTAGAATTTTTAATTGGATAGTAGAAAAATATCAAAAAATCAAAAGAAGACTTGTGGCCTACAAAAGTACAAATATCCATGGATTTATAAATTACAATCTCATTTAAATTTGATTTCAATGAATGACTAATCAGAACTATTGTATGCAAATTGCAAAGTTGCAATACATGCATAATAGAGAAAATTGAGAATGAGGATCAACATAGAAGATGCTCATGGGCCCTATAGCTAGGAATAAAAAGTGGGAAGGAATGCTAGCATGGGTAATACTAAAATAAAATCAAGTGGACAAGGAGAGGGTAGGTAAGAGAACAAAGAATTGAGAGCATGAGGAGTTTTAAGATGGAGATGCTAATTTATAGGTATTGTTACCCATGTATATACAAGAGTAACCATGGGAGAATTGTTCCTCCCATGATGCAAATTTTGAGCCAACAACTTGCCAATGTCATCATATGTCAACTTCTCAGATGCCTTTCATGCTAGCATGCTCTTTAAATGAAGGTAAGTCAATGCCCATGCGATATGTTAGCCATTGTTTCATACGAAGTGCTTACATTTTGATGTTGAGGTATTTAAGTGAAGATCATGGGTTGAAATTAGATAATTGATCATGATGTTTGGAAGTTATACTACTTGCCTTATTTCACCTTGGTGGTCATCTCTTCATTCTAGTAAATGGAAAACACCTTGGAGCTTTTTTTTTTCACTATCTAGGAGAGGCATGAATTAGAGGCCTTGATAGTGGTTGCATGTCCACATCCTTCCAAAACTAATATTTACCATCTGTCCCTTATCCCTTGTTGAGAAATCAAGGGCATCATGGTGATCAAATTCTTTAGATAGATTTCTCTTAGACTTTGACATTTTCTTGTGATTACTCTTTTCTTATTATTAGTTTTATTATAGTTTATTATGTTTCTTTCATCAAGACAAATGGAAAAACAATGAAGATCACGACAAGGGACACAAGATGTAGGCACACATCCAGGACAAAACCCCTTTCTATGAGAAAACTCAGTCCAAACTCTTCATTAGTAAATCAAGATGAGATAGACCAAGACCCTTGACACCTAGACCAATGACACCTTTCATCCATCAAGTCAGACTTGCTCAGAGATTCTGAAATGATACCTACAACGCGGACTTCGCTGTCTTGCAATGGTATTCAAAATTCGTTCTTGTAATGATACCTGCAACCCAAACTTCATTGTCTGTAATCCATCCATTTTTTTTTTTGACATATTAGTCATTTGGTTGAGTTCACTTGGGTATAAATAGTTGCTTCTACCTAAATATTGAGATGACATCAATAATAGGTGACGCTGACTTGTAGAAGATGAAGTTGGAGTCAAATTTAAAGAGCTTGGGGTCGACTTGATGGATCAGGAGGTTTCGACAAGACAAAATAAATTTCTTTCTTTGAACTATGAACCCAAGAAGTGTTTCTTACATAATAAATTTGACTTTTGACTAAAAAAATCCTATAGCACTCAATGGGTGCTTTGCCCTATTAACCATAGACCCAAGCATGAAATCCATGCTTTAATAAGTCAATAAAATTTTTTTTTTCTTTCTTTTGATAGATACATGACTCAAATTCAATTATGAAGACCGGCACTAGTTACATTCTTCAACACCCCCTCTTAACTAGGGAGGTATTCATAATTGGATACACATAGAGGTACATGGAAGATCTCAAAATGATATGAACTATGAAGAGTTCTAGCACACACAGTGCTACAAATTAGAGACCTGACCATGGTACTCTAATCGGGTGGGACTAAGATGGACTCAAACTTTCAGCGACTCTAAGTACCATCAGGCTTACTAGATCTGCCATCAACCCAAGGATCTAGGTGCATATCCAAGGTCAGAGTTCCATGACCAATGCCACCCTCCCTACTTCAAGATCTAGACATCAACACATAGGACGACCAGATTTCCTCCCAAGCATCTTGCCATAAGATGCTTCATCTTTCATAATCAACTAAATCAAATATATCCACCAATCAAGCATGCTTCAAATGTTCAACTTTTTATGGAGAGATCTTGCACAATCACAACCCAAATTAGTAATACAATTTTAAATATACAAGTAAGCACAAACCTTTAGGGTCCTCAATCGTTTTGATACTGCTTATATCATCATCATGTTATCAAATACACCTTGTTGGAAGCTTTCTTCTTTTCTTCAACAACACCAAATACAACCTCATTACTTCTCTAGTCGTTTGTTTTTCAACTTCATAAATCATGATCATTCTTCTGTAGTACTTTCTTATTCCGTTTCTCACTTCAAGGTATTCAATATGATTCTCATAATATGCCCTCCCTTTCAATTAGGGATATATACTGATGTAGGAGCATCTGACCCCCCCTAACCAAAAGAGGAATCTAAAGCGGAGAACGAGAGGACGTGGACCATCGGAGCAACACAAAGGACAAATTTGTTAAAACAAAGTAATTTGATGGACTTAATTAAATATCAATGTAATTTGCCATGTATTCATATGTATCCATATAGCGAGCTGTAGAGAGATTTAAGGCTTGTTGAGATACTTGTGAGAGGAAATCAAGGAGTGGATTTGATCGGATCCTTCCAATAATCCGATCCAATATTTCTTATATATATATGAACCTGCGTAGACAGAGGAGGACAGAGAGTGTGATAAATAGAATTTTTGTAAACCAGAGTGAGCAAAATGTAATCGAAGGGAGCTTGTTCCTAAGGCTGAAATGCCTTAGATCTGTATTCATATCGTGTATAATAATAAAGTGTGTTTCATTATTGAATTTGTATGTTGTGTGTATTTTATAGATAGTTGAATTTTTCAGTTTTTCCGGATCGCTGATCAACCATTGATCACTACGAGGATTGATGGCGATCTATTGATAAATGAGTTATAATTATGGAGTGATGTTGTGTGTAGATAGAGTTTGGTGGCAGAACTGTGTTTTAATGTAGAAATCCATCGAAGGCGAGCGAGATCAGGTTAAAAGGGATTAGTTGATAATGCACAGGATTCGTTGGATTTGGAAGATCAACGGTCCAAATCCAATCGCGATGAGCGATCGCACTTTATCGCATCGGCGGAAACCTTTTGGAGTTATCGGAACCAGCCCTTGAAACAGTGCGATTGTGATCTTGCGATTAATCATCAACTGTCGGATCGAGAGTCAAGATCGACGGTCACGATCTAATCGGTGATCGCAAATCGGAAAGTCAAATGACAACGACAATGGAGTGCCGACAACGATATTGCGATACGTCGATAGCTGATCGCCGATATTGCGATAGTGCGATGAAGCACAGGCTGATCGGAGATCGGAGGAGGAGCGCTGTTGGAAATACTAGAGGGGCGGACCCGACGTTTTATCGTTGGGGCCGTAATGTTTTTGAAGTCCGGTCAAAGGGTTCGAAGCAGAGTTTCTGTGTATTCCCGTGTGCATCCATGTATTTTCGGAAGGATGTGAAGTCTCGGGTTTTAAAGGTTTAAAGCCGATGAATGTTTCTGATAGGTTTGTGGGCCATAACCCACAGGCCTTAGGATCAAAATTTATAAAGAAAGGGGAAATTGGTTTACCCCCAAAACCTCCTTTCATCAAGTGGTATCAGAGTAGGGAAAGGTTAAAGGGAAAGTTTTTCCTGCGAGAAGGAGACAAGAAGTGCAAATCTTGAAGAGTTTGCAAGTAGAAGGAGAGGAGGTACAGTTTTTGACGCTGTTGAGTTATGGTCTTACTGTCGTACAGATAACGACAACAGAAGGTGAGAAGACTTGCAGCAACCTAGAGCGAGAAGTGCTCAATTGGTTCTAGAGGAGAGAACCAGAAGGATGCCAAAAGACTAAGCTTAGAGGAAAAAGCTTGGTGAGGTATCGTGTAGCAGAGGAAGACTGTTACTGCAGAGGTTGGTTGTAGCTCACAGAAGATCATGAAGATAGTTCCACTGAGAAGTGGGTAGACTTGCTAGGGATAAGGAGAAGCATATGACCAGGAGGTCATAAATTTTTGTGCCTCGGGAGTCTGACACAGGAGCATCTGACCCCCCTTTAATCAAAAGAGGAATCCAAAGAGGAGAACGAGAGGACGTGGACCATCAGAGCAACACAAGGGACAAATCTGTTAAAACATAGTAATTTGATGGACTTAATTAAATATTAATGTAATCTGCCATGTATTCATATGTATCCATATAGCGATCTGTAGAGAGATTTAAGGCTTGTTGAGATATTTGTGAGAGGAAATCAAGGAGTGGATTTGATCGGATCCTTCCAGTGATCCGATCCAATATTTCTTATATATATGAACTTGCGTAGACAGAGGAGGACAGAGAGTGTGATAAATAGAATTTGTGTAAACGAGAGTGAGAAAAATGTAATCGAAGGGAGCTTGTTCCTAAGGCTGAAATGCCTTAGATCTGTATTCATATCGTGTATAATAATAAAGTGTGTTTCATTATTGAATTTGTATGCTGTGTTTATTTTATAGATAGTTGAATGTTTCAGTATTGCCAGATTGCTGATTGACCATCAATCACTACGAGGATTGATGGTAATCTTTTGATAAATGAGTTATAATTATGGAGTGATGTTGTGTGTAGATAGAGTTTGGTGGCAGAAATGTGTTTTAACGCAGAAATCCATTGAAGGCGAGCGAGATCAAGTTAAAAGGGATTAGTTGATAATGCACAGGATCCGTTGGATCTGGAAGATCAATGGTCCAGATCCAATCGCAATGAGAAATCACACTTTATCGCATCGGCGGAAACCTTCCGGAGTTATCGGAACCGACCCTTGAAACAGTGTGATTGCGATCTTGCGATTAATCGTTAATCGTCGGATCGAGAGTCAGGATCGAGGGTCGCGATCTAATCATTGATCGCAAATCGGAAAGTCAAATGATAGCGGCAGTGGAGTGTCGACAACGATATTGCGATATGCTAATAGCCGATGACTGATATTGCGATAATGCGATGAAGCACTGGCCGATTAGAGATCAGAGGAGGACTGCTGCTGGAAATATTAGAGGAGCGGACTCGACGTTTTATAGTTGGGGCCGTAATGTTTTTCAAGTCCGGTCAAAGGGTTCGGAGCAGAGTTTCTGTGTATTCCCGTGTGCATCCATGTATTTTCAGAAGGATGTGAAGTCTCGGGTTTTAAAGGTTTAAAGGCGATGAATGCTTCTGATAGGTTTGTGGGCCATAACCCACAGTCCTCATGATCGAAATTTATAAAGGGAGGGAAAATTGGTTTACGCCCAAAATCTCCTTTCATCATATACCCTTTCATCTATCAGGGTCCCTCTTAACCTAAGGAGATCAATAACTTCCTTCTTTGATATTAGAGTATCATTATTCTTTCAAGGCTTCACTCTTTCTTATGGTATCACAGTCATCTTGATTAACTTCCTTCATCATTCTTAACATCTTGAAAATTATGTACTTGCAAACCTTCAACAAGAAGTACAACCAAATACAAGTATACAAAAGCATGAAGACAACTATAATATGTTTATCATGTCATTACAATGGAAGCACCAAAACTTTCAAGCTTTAGACATCAAATTAACAAACCTAGTTAGGTTCATAAGAGACACATCTTTTTACATTCTAGACTTCAACTTCTTGCTAGGGTTTTTGTCATAAACCCTAGATACTTCAATACTCAAGTTAGCATACTAGCATATGCATATTTAGGGTTTCATCATCATATACTAGAAACTTATATCGATACTTAGGCAAATTCTAGAAACAAACATCAATACATCAAAGTTCGATACACAACAATTTCAATCAAGCTAGGGTTTTGATTGAGCGAAAGAATACATACCTAAGGTTTCATTCCAGGGCCTCCTTTTAGTTATTGCAAGGGTTTTTCTATGAAACCTAATTCACCAAACCCTAAAAATCCAGGGCTTCAATTTATTAGCAGCAAAGCCTAAATTAAAATATCTAAGCTTTTGGTCTATTACTAGGATAATAACAACAAACCCTAAAAGATTAGGATTTTTCCATAACAATACCAAAACCCTAAATATTACAAGAATAGTCTTTTCATCATTGGTTCTTTATTAACAACCCTAAGAGGACTAGGGTTTCAACATTATTGTTAACATATCCTAATCAAGGATAGAATTTTATTGTACAAACCCTAAGTAGACTAGGGTTTCATCGACATACCCTTAGCGCCAAGAGGCTTAGGGTTTTAGAGTGAACCCTAAGATTAGAAGTAGCAAAAGATAATATGATGAGGGTAGATTCAATCAAGAGGCTAATCACCCTAACAAAAATCCTTATGATTCAAAAACCTAGACATGAGAGAGTTAGTGATACCAAGCAAAAATTTCAAAATGATCATACTTTTAATGAAGAAAACGTTTTACATACCTTGTGCCTTTTGCAAACCTTGTAGGGTTTCTTCTTAAAGCTTCTTTCTCCCTTTTGAATTGTAATTCTAGTTGCAAGCTCCCTCTTAATATTTATACCTGCAAACTTTTCTTTCAAGGAAAATTATCAACAATAATAAAGAGATCAAAGTAGAATACTTATCTTTTGTGAGAGGGACTTCTTTTTGTAAAAGCTCATTATTGCTTATATGTATCTGCAACATTTCTTGTCAAGTATAATATACGAGTACACTAGCATGGTGATTAGGATTTCTATTATCTGAATGATTGATATATATCTTGGACTATTTAAAAATCCTAAACCTTTTGTTCGATGGAGACCAATTGAATGAGAGTGACATTAGTAATCTTTTAATCATACAATAAATTAAACTTTACATATCAAACTTAAATGAGTAGATTATACATACCTTAAGACATACATACCTATATTTGATACTCCATTGAGCTTATTGCTCCTATTGCAAACTATAGACATAATGTTAGATGTATGAAACAAAAGAATAAAACAATGATTACCTAATCTTGATGAAATCTTCAAGGATTCTTCCATGCGCTGGTGCATAAAATATTTATTGTTTGAATACTTCTTCTTTCAGTACTGAGATTCTTTTATTGTTTTTAGAGAGGCTTCATAGGTTGACTTACTGTCTTCTTGGATTGTGTATTTATATATGCTCATTGTATCGATGAATGCTCAAAGTCTCAATACATTTATGGATCCTATACCATAAAGTATTATACTACTTCCACAACGAGTGACTTCTATTTCACGAAACTCCTCTTGCTTGGTGACAAGCCTTTTAAAGCAGGCCTAAAATAGTTTGGTTATGATTTTATTTAAGGAGACATAACTTGTCCTACAACCCTTATTCAAATCTAACATATCGACGATAGAGTAATGGACTACTTTTATCATGAAATTCTTCAACGAATAAGGTCTTCCAATGATTGTTGACTGTTGTAGATATACAAAACTTCTTTCTGTAGCCTTATATTATAAACTTATCTTAAGGATTTTTATTGTTATTGAATTGATAGATTCCAATACAACTTTCATCATTGAATTGTAACTCTGCTTATACTTCAATTTTATTAAAGTGTCACCTTCAGTTGTTTATGGAATTATCTTTGATGCTTCTTCATATGTAGTATTGTTGAGCCTTTACTTAGAATTTTATTTCGGATCTCAGAGGTGATAAAGAATTTGGATCCTTGTAGCCTTGTCTGAGACCTTCGATCCTTTTATCAAAATTCTCTGTCTGCCTTAATAGATTAGATTTTCGGACCTTTTAGAACAAATCCTTTCAAAAATTCTTCGCTCCTACAGGTCTGTAGTTTAGTTACTAAGGTGAGGGTTGATATATGTGCCTAGAGTTTGGTTTTTCCTATTACTAGGAGCTAGGCCTTAGATATTTAGGTTCTCCTTGATACCTTTTAAACTTTGTTGACCTTCTTTCTACCCTTACGCTGACGAACCAAGCTCTGAAACCATGTTGAGAAATCAAGGGCATCATGGTGATTAGATTCTTTAGATAGATTTCTCTTAGATTTTTACATTTGTTTTCTTCTTATTAGTTTTATTATAATTTATTATGTTTCTTTCATCAAGAAAAATGCCAAAACAATGAAGATCACAACAAGGGACATAAGATGTAGGCACACAGCCAGGGAAAAACCCCTTTCTATGGGAAAACCCACTCCAAACTCTTCACTAGTAAATCAAGATGACACAAACCAAGACGCTTGACACCTAGACCAATGACACCTTTCATCCATCAAGTCATCCTTGCTCAAAGATAATCACATCATATCCTTCGGTCCTGTAGTCATATGAAGGCTCAGTCTTGTAATCATATGGAGCTCCGGTCTTGTAGTCACATACAGTCTCTATCTTGTAGTCACATAGAGTCTCGTTCCTGTAGTTAATACTTTGGTCCTCAGTGTTGTACTCAACGCTTTGTTCCTGCGATGATACCCGCAACTTCGCTATTCTGTAATGATACCTGCAACCCAAACTTCGCTGTCCTGCAATGATACTCAAAACTCCGTTCCTGCAATGATACCTGCAACCGAAACTTCTCGACATGAATAATAGGTGAAACCGACTTGTAGAAGACAAATTTGGAGCCAAATTTAAAGAGCTTGAGGCCGACTTGATGGATGGAGGTTCTGACAAGACAAAATAAATTTCTTTCTTTGACACTATGAACCCAAGAAGGGTTTCTTACATAATAAATTTGACTTTTGACTCAAAAAATCTTAGAGCACTCAATGGGTGCTTTGACCTGTTGACCATTGACCTAAGCATGAAATCCATGCTTTAATAAGTTAATAAAAAATTTCTTTTATAAAAAGTTTTCTTTTCTTTCTTTTGATAGATACATTACTCAAATTCAATTATGAACACTGACACTAGTTACATTATTCAACATCCATTATCCTTTCTTTTGTTTGGCTGTTTCCAGTCACTTGTACTAGTTCCCCATTTGTTTCATCCTATGAGAAGAGGGGCATGGAAAGATCTAGAGGTTGACACAATTGCAAAAGGAAAGAAATTAAGAACATGTGCCAAATGTCAAAATGCAAAAAAGTGGCGACATATGAATGATGATTAAAAGACAAGTTAGCTTGAGCTCTATCACATCATGAGGTCATCATCGTAGTTCCATGTATATCATTCCTATCAAAGTAAAAGGGACCTAAAGAAACATCCCAACCCCTATGAGAAATAAACGACGCCGATCTTAAAGGGGTCTTAAACAAAAGTTATCAAATCTTGCTAAGCATGCAAATAAAAGAAAATAAAAAAGCTAAGTAAAGGGTGGAAAAAAAATGCTGAAGAAACAATAAGTCAAATAATTCAACCTATCCTTCCACAACAATGCTTATGGATAATGGTCTTGCATAGTCCATGTATAAGACTACGACATCTCTCATGAAATACAACCTTGACCATATCAATTATCATTTTCACCTATTGATTGAAGCGTTGACCTAGGAATTGTTCCTCGCCCTAAGGCTAGGAGCACCTAATAAGGGTGTTTGATGATCCCCCCATACCTAAATATGACAACTTGTATAATGTCTCAAGCTAGTGTGAAGTTTGAAGAAGACATTTTATTTGATATACTTACATGGCTTTAACATTGAATATGGTCCACCTTTTATGCTTTAACGTCTCTTGTATTCATGCTAGTTGATCTTACTTGATTCCTTGAGCTTGTACATGGTGATGATCTAGACATGGTGTTGATCCTTTGAAGGATGTTACTGGCACACCCTTTCTAGGACCTTCCACTTCATGATGGATGTTGTACATTTGATGATGAGTATTTAGTGCCTGATGTCTTGGAATGCGTCTAGAGACACTCCTACCCTGCCAACCCCTTGGAAATTACCCATTGGAGCTAGGATGTTGCCCCTACATGATGATGTGGTACTCTATTACATGAGGTGGGGCTTGAGGAGGATGACGTTGGGCTTGAGAGGACACTTTTTGATGATGACACATGACCTTTGATGAGGACACATACCCCATGGACTAATTGTACCTATTGATGGAGAGACATGTATTTTGAGGATGACGTTACCTTTTTGAGGCCTCTACAATCACACGTTTGGCATTTCAGAGTGAATTTTTTTCCATGCTTTTCATTGTATCTTTATTATTTGAGGCTATTTTGGGTGTCAGCATGATGGCCTATCCACCTTGCATCATGGATTTGTACGTTTTAGGGTTTAGCCTAATTTGATTTAAAGTGCTTGGTTTCCATAGTATATAATGAGAAGCACTTGGTTCATTTGGATCATTGTACATCTTGAGAGACATTCATCTATTTGGTTTTTACTCTTTTATTTAGTTCGCTATGGAGCACTAGTTGAGTGACTTTCTTGCGGATTTTATTAGCATGGATGTGATCGCTTTTCGTGGATGGTAATGGTGAATATTGGAAGAATGCATGGCGAATTTGGAAGACGCAATTCATTAGACGGAGACAAAGAGCAAGAACAACCTACATCAGACAAAGAGCTCGTCATTTGGGAAAACAAGAACAACAAAGCTTATGCATTAATCGTGGCATCTGTAAATGAAGAGGCGAGTTGCCATATTTTTCCATTTTCAACTGCTTTTGAAGCCTTACAAAAGCTGAAAGAACTCTATGACTCACATTCTGTACTTGAAGTTGTTCAACTCATGATTAAACTCTTCACTCTTAAACTGCAAAATAATGATCCTCTTGCTCTTGCATCTGAAGTAAAGTCTATAATGCATGATATCAAATCCATTAAGGTTGAATTGGATATTCCTCTTATCGCTTTTCTCAAGGCACTTTATCCTACTTACTCCAATTATCTTGAGTCATTGCAAGCAAATGGAAATCTCAAAGATATCACCTTTGACTCTCTTGTGAAAAAGTTTGCTGAAAGAGAGAAAGATTTTGGAAAGAAGACAACCCCTGAATTTTCTGAAGAGGTTGTGTGCCTTGCTCATAAAGAAAAGCATCTCGCTCAAGATTCTTCAAGGGGAAGAGGTGGTCGAAGGGGAAGAGGAAGATATCTTAGAGGTAGGGGGGGCAGACACTCTCAAGGAGAAAAGGAAGATTTGCACTGCATACGCTGCAAAAGAAATGGATCACATGATGCCTCTACATGCGATTTACCATGGGACAAAATTGAGCAGCAAAGAAACCAACAGAAAGGTAAAACTGATGATACAGACAAAGGTGAAGCACCTGAATTTGCTCACTATGTTGTGACACAATGTAATATTGGAGTAAATGAAGATTTATTTAATGCTTGCTTCTTGGAAAATGATTGGTTGCTTGACTCAGGAGCAACTTGTCACATGACTCATAGAAAAGATTTTTTTGAAAAATTTACTGACAATGTTGATGGAGCAATATACTTTGCAAACCAATAAAAAATCAAGCCATCAGGGCTTGGTACAATCAGGGTTAAATTGCCTGGTCTTCCAGACTTTCTTCTGCACCATGTTCTATATCTCCCACAACTGAAGAGAAACTTGCTGTCCTTGGTTCACATCTGCTAGCAAGGTCACTCCATTCATATGTTTGATGGCAAGCTTGAGGTGAGAAAAGCATCTGACCACTCACTTGTCATGAGGGGAATAGAAGAAGAAAGGATTATTAAGCTGCAAGGTACTTATGCTCGTAGACAACATTTCTCATACAATTCTCATTATGAATAAGGTACACTTCCATCAAGTTTATTATGGCATGCTAGATTTGGACATTTGAACTATGATAGCCTCCGCTTGTTGAAGAAAAATGGTGTTGCTGGTTTCCCTACAATACCTAGGAAATTTAAGCAATGTGATGCTTGCATTCTAGGAAAGCATAACAAACAATCTTTTCATGATTCACATTCAAGAGCACATAGAAAACTTGAACTCATTCATTCATATTTATGTGGTCCTATCCATGTTCCTTCTGCAAATGGAAACAAATATATGATGACATTTATTGATGACTACACCAGAATGTGTTGGGTTTATTTATTGAAGAACAAATCTGATGCTTTTCAAACATTCAAGAACTTTCATAAATGGATTGAAAATGATGCACAATCTCATATTGGGTCTATTCGCACTAATAATGGAAAAGAATACACATCAAATGAATTTTAAAACTATCTTTGCCAACATGGGATCAAACATCAAACAACTGTACCTTATAATCCCCAATAGAATGGTGTAGTTGAAAGAATGAACAAGACAATCTTAAATATGGTACGATCCATGCTCTTCTTCAAAAATGTAAAGATAATGTTTTGGGCTGATGCAATAGGCTCTAGTGCCTCCTTCCTTCTCCTATTGTGTCATATTTGTAAATCCTTCAATCCTATCCCAAGTTGTTCTTAAGGGGGGATGTTAGGATATTCTGACACATAGGAAATAGTCAAGTACAACTTGGTCTAGTATAGAGTTAGGTATAGAGTTAGGTAACGTGTGTTTCTTTACTATGTACATTTTGTAACTTACAATCCGACGGTCACGATATGTAGTGATCCAATGGTTCATTCTCTCCTCGGTATTACCGACACTTGATCTGTGGCTTAACACCCGATTGGTCCATGATTTCTATTTAAAGCGCATGGAGGGTCATTTGTAGTGTAATCCGTCTATGAGAGAAGCATATGTAAATTTTAATTCTTTTATTAATAAATTGCCTGAAGTGGCCGCGTTGGCTCAGGCCATGGACTGTTTCCCTCTTTGAGGGTTTTAACCACATCAAAATACTGGTGTATTGATCTGTGATCTGTTTGTGAGCGATGTCCTTTGGTGTTCTGTCTGCGGAACTTACCCTGTAAATTCCTACATGGTATCAGAGCTATTTGAGGGCCGCGTCCGTTGGTGATCCAAATCTAAAGCCGGTAGAACTGCATCCGACAACCGTTTCCTAGATCTATTGTTTCTGACTGCTTTCGGGCCGAGAGGACTGCTCTGTTGTGTTGGGAGCATCTGTTCCAGTGAGGAACACCTTTCGTTTCACGCGAAAAGGTTTCCGGTAGCCCTAGCTACGCCATTTTTAAGATCTGGAGGTATACAATGTTTATTTGCAGTTTACAGTTATTTTCTCTCTGTTTATTTCGGTTTTTGGTTTATTTAGCTTTTTTTATTTCCGGATCTATACCTTTCATTTCTGCGTATGCTCTTTTCCCTGCGACTCTGTGCGATCTGGGCAAATCAGAAACAGAAAGGAAGGATTTTTCTCATGCGTATGCTCTTTTCCGCTGCGCCTTAGTGCGATTGAGGAAAATATTTAGTTTCCGGCTAAAGCTAACTTCGAGCCACAAGGTTCGTTTTTTTTTGTATGTCCGTGTTGGGTTTTGTGTTTTTTGTTTTGTAGGGAAAAAGAGCCTTCTCAAAGCAAGAACACAACCCAAAGCATCAACCCCCCCTTTCTCTCTCTCTCTCTCTCTCTCAAACTTTTTGTATAGCTCACTTGGTGCAAAGCTAATTTATGAGAGTAGAGGTCTTGGGTTCAAGTCTCCATTTTGTGGGGGCGGATTTTTCATTTCCGCACATTCCCGCACTTCGTCGGCGACTTCATCAGATTTTCTTCAAAAAGCCATAACTTCTTCATCCGGAAGCCGTTTTCAGAACCGTTTTTTTTTAAACAGCCTAATTTTTCAAGATCTTTCCATTGAAACACTTAGTTTCAGCATCTATAACTTCAGTTTTTTTTTTTTTTTTTTTTAAATGGAAAGTCCATGCCAAGTTATTCTTGACAGCACCAACTACTTCCAATGGTGGTCATACATTGTGGATTTACTTAGAAGTAAAGGTCTTTACAGAATAGCCACAGGCCAAGAGACCAAACCGAAAGATGAAGACAAGGTAGTTAAATGGGAAAATAGACAAGACCAAGCATGTGGGTTGATAGGGATGTCTATTTCTCTAGATCTTAGATTCCATATTGTAGAACTTGATACCCCTGATGAAGCAATGAAACAGATTACTAAAGTCTTTGGAATTAAAAATGAACTTAAAGCCCATCAACTTGAAAATGAATTGCTTACATTGGACCCCAATAATTTTTCTTGCATTGAAGATTTTTTGTCCAAGTTCAAGACCCTTAGACTTCTCTTGGAAGGTGTTAAGGTTAATAAAGAAGATGGTAGCCTTATCTACTCCATTCTTACTAAGTTGGGACCAGCCTATTCTGTGTTTGTTTCCACGTTCCATTCTACAAGAGAAGCCTTCATTTCTCAAGGACAAACCTACAAGTCCCCTTCCTTTGATTCCTTTTGTGATTCTTTAATAAGAGAACAAGAAAAACTCTTACACCTTGATCTTCTTGATCTTGGAAACTCTTCTAAGAAAGCGTTAGCCGCCCAACAGCAACCAAATCCAAAGAATCCTAAGAAGTTGTATCCTAAAAAGAATGGTCCTAAACCAAACAAGGGTCCTAAGCAATTTCAGCATCAAAATGGAAAATCATTTCAACAAAATGATAAGACAAAAAAAAAAAAGGGAAGAGGACTGATAAACATTGCAACTTTTGTAATCGAGATGGCCACTTAGAATCCAAATGCTTTAAGAAGATGGAAGCCTTGGAAGCAGCAATGGAGAAGCATAACATCCATTTGGAGCACTCTTCAACTTCAACTTCATCTTCAGGAATGGCACTTTCTGCATGTGGTTGTCAAGCATCTCGGTCTGGCTATGCACTAAATGTATCTTCTTCTTCTCATTCTCATGAGTGGCTCATTGATTCTGGAGCTTCTTATCACATGGCCAAAAACAAAGCCATGTTTTCTTCTTTAAATGACTGTAACACCAAAAATATATATGTTGGTGATGATAGATCTCTTAGTGTTGTAGGGACTGGAACTGTTCATCTAGACAATGGTCAGTTTAATGATGTATTATGTGTTCCAACCTTATCCTGCAACCTTCTGTCTGTATATTAGATAACCCATTCAGGTGAAGGTAAAATCGTTGAATTTTCACCTCACGATGTTGTAATTAAGGACCTAAGAGATCCTAGACAGATTTTAGCTACTGGCATTGCTGATGATTCTACAAGGTTGTATAAGTTTCACAACTTTGGGTCATCAAATCTTCCCTCAATATTTGCTCATAATGATGAAGTGAGCAAACTTTGGCATGAGCAATTTGGTCACTTAAACTATCGCTCTCTTCAGAATCTATGTAAAGAAAATATGGTGACAGATCTTCCAATGGTATCTTGCAGAGATGGTGTTTTTTCTGGATGTGTACTCGGAAAACATCATCGGGACAATTTTGAAAAACGTGCCTCTTGGCACGCCTCAGCCCCTTTATAGCTCGTGCATAGTGATTTATGTGGTCCACTTCCAGTTGCTTCATTCTCTGGCTACAAGTATTTCTTAACTTTCATTGATGATTTCTCCAGACGCACTTGGGTATACTTCTTAAAACTCAAGAGTGAAGTATTTAACATGTTCTTGGCCTTTAAGGCCTTTGTTGAAAAACAATATGGACATCAAATTCTTAAGCTAAGATCTGATAATGACGAAGAATATGTTAAAAACACATTCATCAACTTTTGCACTGAGAATGGAATTCAAATGCAACATACTGTTCCATATACTCCACAACAAAATGGTGTAGCTGAAAGGAAGAATCGCACCTTCAAGGAAATGGCTAATTGTATGCTTCAATCTAAAGGACTTAATCTTAATTATTGGGCAGAAGCAATTAACTGTGAAAATTACATAATAAATCGCACTCCTAATAAGGTTTTAAAGAATATCACTCCAGAAGAAGCATGGAGCTCAATCATGTAAGTCACTTTCGTGTTTTTGGAAGTGAAGCATGGGCCCATATTCCAGATGAGAAACATAAAGCTTTAGAACCTAAGAGTGAAAAATGTATTTTTGTTAGATATTCTGAAGATGTCAAAGGATATCTACTTATTCCACTTAAGTCCAAAAATGCTATCATTAGAAGAGATGTAAAGTTTGCTGAAAATGTATCGGCCTGCGAGCCTAGTTCGGTGGATGTGCCACCCCTCTCTATCTCTTCTACTTTTGAAAATATTTCTTCTTCAGATGATGAAAGCGAGGATGAAAATCCTCCCCCAACTTCTCAGATCCTCCTTCAGCTACTCAACTTCCAAAATGGGTCCGTGCTACTCGGGATGCAGCAGGTGATCTTGCCGGTGATCCTACAGATCAACGACGTACACGTTCTCAGTTCGAGAGAGCCTCTTCTTTACTGGCTCAAGCTTCAGTGAATTATGATCCTGACACCTTTGCAGAAGCTTCAGGCCATCCAGATTGGGAAGCAGCTATGAATGAAGAATATCATTCATTATTGGCAAATGATACATGGGATCTTGTTCCTCTACCAAAGGGACGAAAACTTGTTAGATGCAAATGGGTTTACAGAACCAAGTATGGACCAGATGGGAAAGTTGATAAACATAAAGCTCGTCTTGTTGCTAAGGGTTTTTCACAATTTGAAGGCATTGACTATACTGAAACCTTCTCCCCTGTTGCCAAAATGAACTCTATCCGCCTTGTTCTTTCCCTTGCTGCCTCTTTCAAATGGGAAGTCCATCAGACGGATGTTAAATCCACCTTCTTGCATGGGGACTTGCATGAAGAAATCTATATGGAACAACCTATTGGCTTTATACAAACAGACTCCAGCCTTGTATGTCGGCTTAAGAAATCCCTTTATGGTCTCAAGCAAGCTCCTCGAGCTTGGTATGCCAAAATGGATAACTTTCTTTTAGAAAATGGCTTTTCTAGGTGTCATTCTGACAACACTGTCTACACCAAGAAAGTGGGCAAGTCTCTTATCATTCTTGTTCTTTATGTTGATGATCTTATCCTGACTGGTAGTGATCCCAACCTTATAAACCATGTGAAGTCTAGCCTTAAAAGGAAGTTTGAAATGACAGACTTAGGACACTTACATTATTTTCTCGGTCTTCAAGTCTTGCAATCCAAGGAAGGTATTTCCCTTTCTCAGTCCAAGTGTGCCTGTGATATTCTACACCATTTTCACATGGAAGACTGTAAGCCAGCCCCTTCTCCCTTTCAGTCTAGAGTCAAACTTTCAGTCACTTGTACTTCTCCTGAAGTTGATGCTACCTTATACTGTCAACTTGTAGGAAAACTTTTGTATGTGCTGCATATATAATGAATAGATGTCCATCTAATGATATGAGAAACAAGACTCCATATGAAATGTGGTATGGACATGTTCCTTCGGTAAAGCATCTTAGGGTCTTTGTTTCCGCCTGTTATGCCTTAATACCAAAGGTACATAGAAACAAACTTGGTGCAAGAAGTCGTAAGTGTATCTTCCTGGGGTATTCAAACACCTCCAAATCATATCGTCTCTATGATGAAGTAAATAAAAAGTTTGTTATATCTAGAGATGTAATTTTTCTTGAATCATCCAAAACTGGCAATGTTGTTGAGCGGCAACTTGATTGCTTGGATAGATTCGCAAAAGCAAAATCATTTCAAGAATTTGATAATCAGATTCCACATCTTGAAGGGGGGATTCCTATACTAGATCAACATGCGGAATCTTCTTCTGAAGAACACTCTCCCCCACATGAAACTCCGACAACAGATGATGATTTAAGTGATGTGATTGATAGAATTGGGAGACTCAATCTTGATTCAGTCCCAACTCAATCAATGGAGCAGCCTGGACCATCTGAGAAAGGTCCCCCAAAGTGGCTGACAAAGACACTTGAAAGTGTTCATCTTGATGAGGTTGGAAAGACAGGAACTAGAAATTCAAACCGGCAAATGGAGGTGATGTATATGACTCTAATTCACCTGTTGATATGGATGTTTCTTATGATTGTGAATTGAACTTGTTTACATATTTTGAACCAACTTCCTTCAAAGAAGTTGCTTCTCATGATGAATGGAAAGAAGTGATGCAAAAGGAGTGTGATGCCCTCATAAAGAACGACACTTGGAAGCTGGTTGATCCTCCATTAGGAACCAAACGAATTGGCTGCAAGTGGGTCTACAAGAACAAGTATAAAGCTGATGGCTCACTTGACAAGAACAAAGCTAGGCTTGTGGCAAAAGGTTTTGCACAGAAGGAAGGGGTCGATTATGAGGAGACTTTTGCCCCCACAGCAAAATGGGCTACCATCCGGATACTCTTTGCCCTAGCAGCTCAGAACGGTTGGAAAGTCCATCAAATGGATGTAAAAACTTCTTTCTTGAATGGAGATCTAAAAGAGAATGTTTTTATGTCCCAGCTTGAAGGATTTGTTGTGAAAGGACATGAACATAAAGTATGCAATCTTGTGAAGTCCTTGTATGGCCTCAAAACAAGCACCGCGAGCCTGGTATGAAAAACTAACTGAGCATCTTCTGAAACTCAATTTCAAACATTATGATCTTGATGATGCAACTTTATTTGTCAAGAAAGTTGGCAAAACGGTTGTATATCTTGTAGTATATGTAGATGATCTTTTGATGACAGGGAACAATGAAAGCTACATTGCATCCATAAAGAAGGAATTGGGGAAAAGTTTTGAGATGACTGATTTGGGCTATGTTCATTACTATCTTGGTATTGAAGTAACCCAACATTCGAAGTCCATATTTCTTTCTCAAAAGAAATACATTGGAGATCTGTTGAACAGGTTTGGCATGACAGAATGCAATCCTCTTACTACTCCAATGGAACAAAACTTAAAGCTTACATCTATTGAAGGAAAAGAATTTGAGGATGCAACAAAGTATAAACAACTTGTAGGAAGTCTCAACTACCTAACTACTACCAGACCAGACATTTCGTTTGCTGTTGGAACCCTCTCCAGGTTTATGCAAAAACCTTGTGAGGGACATTGGTCTGCTGCAAAAAGAGTTCTAAGGTACTTGAAGGGAACTCAAGACTTTGGAATCAAGTATACACAGGTGGATGACTTCAGCTTGATTGGATACTCTGATACATACTTCGATGGAGACAGAAATTGGGGTATCTACTTCAGGATATGCTATGAGTCTTGGATCATTAGCTGTCTCCTAGAGATCATGCAAACAATCAGTTCCAGCATATTCCGCAATATAAGTAGAATACGTGGTAGTAGCTGAAGCAACAAAAGAAATTGTGTGGCTCAGGAAAATTCTTAAAGACTTGCAGGTAAAACAAGTACAACCAACTCCACTCACGATTGACAATACCTCTGCAATAAAGTTGGCCAAAAACCCAAAGTTCCATGATCGAACAAAGCACATCAATACCAAATATCATCTGATTCGACATCATGTTGAGGCCAAAACAATCCATCTCCGTCATTGTTCCATCAATGAGCAAATTGCCGACATCTTCACCAAAGCACTTGGAAGAGAAAAGCTTGAACGATTCAGAATGATGCTTGGACTCACCAACATCCCTTTATATTAAGGGGGGGAATGTTGAAACCTAATCATCAGGATTGGGTGAATAAATAAAATCAATGAAATAAATAATAAGAGACATGAACAGTCATTGGGAGATGAAGTGAACAGTCTCCCTCATGTATATAATAAAGACCAACCTGAAGGAATAATACATATGAATCAATTTTTCTTTGAGGAGTTACTGCATGGCCTGACAAAATCTAATAAGTTAACTCCTTTGACCTTGGTTAGTGTTTTATTGGATGAATGTAATCCAAGTATTAAGCATGTTAGAATAGTATTTATTTCACTATCCTTCTTAAACAAACCCTTCTTCTAGGTCTTTGAGGAAGTTACATGTTATCATACTATTTGTTTCACTATCATTCTTAAACAAACCCTTCTTCCAAGTCTTCAAGGAAGTAGCATGTTGGATTTTTTCCTTAATTCATCTTTGGAAATTAAGAGTCTTGATTCAAAACCCTAGGATAAGTAAGTTAACTTACCATAGTCTTTTTGAGTTTTGTATCTACTCTAAATTTTTGTCATTTTGTTTGTTCCTAGACTCCATTAGCTCTAGATTAAGAAGGTAGTAGTCATATTTTTCCTGTCGCAAACAGTTAATATTCTTAAAATTAATTTTTGTTGTTGTTAGTAATAAGGAGTTTATTATAACAAGATAATATATTTTCAAAATTTATTGATTTGGATGTTGTTGAGCTATAGTTAGGAATTATTTGGAATGCATTGGATAGGTAAAGTTACATTATATTTGTATTTGTTAGCCATTGAATAGGGATGACATCAATAATTGATATGCTATTACATGCCTTTTTGACCACTGAAATTTGTTTTAGTTTAGTTTTTTATTTAATTTTTACCTTAGCCCTCATTTTGCACTTTATTATCATAGTTTCTAGGGCTAATTTTGTTGTTGTCATAAACTATTATATTGTTTCAAATTTTCAAGCTAGTTTATAATAGCCAAGTGTAATTTCTTGATTGTGTGTTTAGGAACCTAACTTGAATCTCTATTAGTTGGCTTAAACCTCTAGAAATTTAATAGGGACATTTGAACTCAAATATGGAATTTACTCACTAATATACCTTAAGTTCCTATCTTTATTTTTTTTGTGGAAATCGTTGTAGAACCCTTAGGGGGGAATTAGTTAAAGTTGATTGGATTATTTGATCCATAAGATCTATTGGCGAGGCGTCATTTCTGTTGGATTGTGTCTATCAATAAAATTAGGGAAGTAGTCATTGTGGTGAAAGTGGCGACACTCCCATTATTTCACTTTGTTTAGTTCACCTAGTGAGACTTTGCAATCCTCATCGAGATGTGAAGTTAATGATTCAACCTCTATTTGATTGGTATATCTCAAGGCCTATTTTAGTGTGCTTATTTGGAGATTCCAGTAGAGGGACAAAGTCCTTGTTGCTTGTGATTCTCAAGTCTTTGTGCTTATAGGGTGAATGTGCATCATTTGAAAGCATTCAAGATTCACTCCAGTGACTCCAAAATTCTATATCATGAAAACTATATGGGATAAGGCATGATTCCATGGGATTTTCATGAAGTGTTCAAGGCTTTTAATGTTCAATGTTTATAATGATCATTCTTCAACAGTGTCACATGTTGTAACATTATTAAAACTCATAATAAAGAATGGTGTGGTACATGAAGATTAGATTATTTAACAAGTCTACATATTATAAACAAGAGTATTGGATGATGTCTGTCGATCCGAAGAGCATAAATTCAATACTGTAGGTTTTAACACCGTACAATTAGTTGTTGCAAATAGAGTCTTAATAAAAAAAATATCCAATGATGAACACACATTAACAAAAATATTTTATCCTAAAAACCCAAGCCAAGAAAGCCAACAATATTTTTCTATACAATATTAATATACAATATACATATCTCACATAATCCATAACTGTCAATGCTTTTTCCATGGATTGGAATAAAGTCCTATTTCCTTAATTATAACTACAAACCATGACCAAAACCATAATGTGCCATAAAACCACTAAAGACAAAAATCATAAAAAATAGACGCAAAAAATTTCCCATTTATCTATTTATTTATTTACGATTTACGATTTATTTTTTTAATTTTTATCTATATTTATTTTTTAATTTTAATTTTATTTATTTAATTAATTTATTATTATTTATTATTATTAATTTTTTTATTTTATATCTATATATTTAGGGGTATTTCCCCCTAACCACCACATGAGAGGGATTCTGCCTCCCTGTGAGCCCCCCTAAGCATGTGGGGTTTTTCTCCCCCTCCAACCCCACCAAACAAGGCAGTTTGTTCACCCCCATGACCCCCTGCTACTCCTGCAACATACAACACATGTCGTTTGTCGTGCAAAGAATATAAAAAATACTGAACATTCTCCCACTTGTTTTCTTTACACACAAGGGGTCATGGGAGTACATGATCAACAATCCATGTCAATAATGCCTATTGGTTGTCTACACCAAGGGAATTTCTCAATGCTCACATATTTTGTTAATAAATCTACAACATTTTTCAAAGTGTCCACAACACCACCTTCTTCTCTTCACCAGATCTCTCACAAAGTGACACTGAACATTAATATGCTTTGTCGTAGAATGATACACTAGGTTCTTCACTAGGAAGATTTCACTCTATTACAATCTATTCTTACACTCATTGTACCAACCAATACTAGAACACAATCTTTGTAACCATATTGCTTCCTTGCTTGAGTGAGTGGCTGCCATGTATTCAACTTCTGTATTTAAGAGTGCCACTATAAACCGTGTCTTTCTCATCCAACTCATTTCTCCTCCAAATAAGTTAAACACATACCCACTTCTTCTATGATCCAGATCTCTAGCCCAGTCCGCATCAACAAAGCCATGTATATCCAACACTCTATCCAACCTTGGTCTTCCTTGGTAGCATAATCCATAACCAATAGTGCCACACAAATACCTAAAAACTCGTTTACTACTGTCTAATACTTCTTTCCTAGTTTTTCATATACCCACTCAAACTTCCATTGCATACATCAAACTTCCAACCACATTGGCATATGAAACACGAGACATGTTCCATTCATCTTCCTATGTCTTGGGACACTGTTTTGCAAACACATTTCCTCTTATTTAACCATATTTTTCTCTTTTCTTGATATCTTTGAATTTCCATGCCCAAAATAAAATTTGCAACACATATTCCTCATGTCAAATTTAGAGGACAACCAAGTTTTCACTTCTTGGATGATTTCCCTGTCATTTCCAATCAACGACATATCATCCACATACAACATCAAATAAATAAGATGATCACCAACTAATTTGAAATACATATAGTGATCTTCTATGCTCCTTGTGAAGCCAAGTCTCAATATATAAGTATCAAATTTTTGATACATCATCATTGGTGATTGCATTAACCCGTACAGGGACTTTTTCATCTTTCATACTAGCTCTTTCTTTCATTTAACAACAAAACCTTTTGGTTGTTTCATATAGATTTCTCCTTCTAGATCCCCATGTAGGAATGTTGTCTTCACATCCATCTATTTTAATTCAAAATTAAAAACAACAATAACATATAAAATAAATCCAATAAATTTAACATAGAAACAAGACAAAAAATTTCACCAAAGTCAATTCCTTCTGCTTGGCAATAACCTTTTTCTATTAACTGAGCTTTACAATTCTCCAGTTTACTAATGAGATTTCTTCTAGCTGGAAACTCCACTAGATCCCAAGCCTCTTTCTTTTCCAAGGATGCCATTTCTTCAACCATGTCCTTTTTCAAGGGTTTTTCATTCTCTGAATCCACTTCCTCCCTAATAGTTCTAGGATCATCATTAGTAATGAACAAAACAAATGTTGAATGGAAATCACGTGGAGTATACCTTTCTGATTGTCTTATTTCTTTAATCGATCTTCTCAATATTGGAGTGTGGTTCATTGTCTTCCCATTCCTATTCTTTTGTAGAGTATGATTCACCATCCTTCAATTCAAAATCCATCTTTTTTGGTTCTTTTTCACTTAGTAGGACTTCCCGTTGACATATTTTATTTCTCTAAATACCACATCTCTACAATACACAACCTTCCTAGTTTATAGGTTCCAAAGCTTATAACCTTTCAGACCATATTTGTATCCAAAAAAGATACAATTTTCAACTTTCTTATCCATCTTACTCCTATTCTCATTTGGAATGTGTACATAAGTATCATAGCCAAATACCTTGAGTTGTTTAAGAGGGGTTTCTTACTAGTCCACACCTCATGTGGAGTCTTGTCATACAACATTGATGAGGGTGATCTGTTTAGTAGGAAACACGTAGTGTCCATTGCCCAAAAGCCTCTGAGAAAAATTTTGCTAGAAAAAACCACCACAGATCTACATGGTGGGAAGGAGCACAAAAAGAACACTACACTGTCATCAAAGAAGAAGAATATTCTAGAGAAAATGAGTCACAAGAAATCAAGGAAGAAGGAAACAACTCTCAAAACAAGCAAGGAGAAAGCCCGTCCCAACAAATCAACAGTTATGAGGATTTGAATACCGCGGAAAACAAATCTTCATTTAACAGCAAAGCAGATCTCCTAAACCAAACTTCTTCTCTGACTTTTTTCAAAAGAACGAACACAATAGATCGCGAAGCTAAGACACCAATGTCCCAAGAACCAGAAGAGATGAAGGAGATGCAAGACAAAGGAAGTTGGAAGACCGTAGAGAAAAGAAAGAAAGCTACAACACCAATCTCGCCAAGAAAGACGAGGAGCCAGACAAGTAAAAATTAAGAAAATTGTAGGTCCGATAGACCAATTTGGTCTCAGTGGACGTTAACCATCATCCTCATCATCATCATAATTCCAATCCTAACTCGACACCACTGAGCATTTCCTTTCTTTCTCCTTCAATTTCTGCAACTCCATTCAACTGAGGTGTGTATGGAGTAGTCTTCTATAGAATTATTCGAATTCATTCCCACAAAATTCTCCACCATTTTCTACCTTTAACACCTTAATTTTGTCCTTGTTTGATTTTCCACAAGAGCCTTCAATTCTTTGTATTTATCAAGACTTAAGATTGCTTTCCAACAAAATAAATCCATGTATTCCTAAAGAAGTCATCTATAAATGATACATAGTACACAAGTTTACCTAGTGATGGAACCGACATAGGTCCAAACACATCACTATGCACCAATTGTAATATTTTCTCTAACCTCATAGAACCATAGGAGAATCTTACCCGGTCCCTGCTTCCCATATAAACAATGTTCATAGAAATTAAAATTCAGAGAACAAACAAACATACCTTCTACCATACCATTATTGTGTAGTACTTAAAAGCTCTTCTCTCTAATATGTCCTAGTGTTTGATGCCACAACATAGTCTTTTCTCTAGAGGTTGTAGGAGTTTCTCCTTATTCTTCTCCACTCTCAGGAACAATGGCACTATTTCACCCATCACTAGCAATGCTTCCCAATAGTTTATATAGAGCTCCAATCCAAACTCCCCTCATCAATGCCACTGCTCCTTGAACCATTTTACATGTATTTCAAACATTGTTTTTACACCTACATCACTCATCATGCTTGCAAAAATCAAAATTTTGGCCAATCTTGTAATGTGTAGAACACCAAGGAGCATTCTAATCCTTTCACCGATGAGCTTCAACTTGACTTTTCCTTGTCCTATGATTTTGGCTATTGAGTCATCCCCTAATAAATTATCATCACCATCATATCTTTCATATCACAAAACCACTCCATGTGGGGATTCATAAAAAATAATGCACCAAAGTCGACTAACCATGGTTCATGATCTAAATATGTATTTGAAGAAGCCAAATATATATCCCATCCTTCATATGAGGAGGTTTTTTTCTTCTGTAGAAGGAGCATCATTAGATCCCTTCCTTTTCTCAACAATTTTGGATTTACAATCTTTCTTGTAATGCCCTTCTTTTCTATATCTCCAACATACCTTTATGAATTTTCTTGTAGATTTAGTTTTTCCTATAGATTTAGATCTCCCACTTGAGGACTTATTTTTATTTATTTCTATTATGATATTTTTCTTTGAGAGACAAGACATCTATGTTTTGACTTTCTATGTTTTTCCTTCTCATCTTTTTCAATAACAAGGATGAAACTATATCATCGAAGCTTAAAGTAATTTAATTTCTACCTATGGAAACAACCAAACTATCCCACGAGTTCGGTAAATAACATAACAAACTGATACACTTATCTTCATTTGAAATATTAATATCAACGAATGATAATTGACTTACCACAATATTGAAGCATACATTTGCTTTGCCACTGAGTCTCCATCCTTCATCCTCAATGCATACTTCTTTTTGTAGCAACAATTTGTTTACCAGGGACATAGATTGATACAAAGTCCTTAACTCGTTCCATAATCCCTTTTTCATATCTTCACTTGAAACATTCAGTGATACTAAATTTGGGAGACACAACCATATTGTGCTCTTTGTCTTTTTATCCAACTTGGTTTAATCTTCTGTTGACATTTTAGTTCATGCAGTACTCAGATCCACAATGATCCACTGATATTTTCCACCAACAGATCTTCGATTTTGATATTCCACAACCCAAAACTCTACCCATTTAATTTCTTCATCTCTATCTTTAAACTACTCATCATTTCTTTTCACTACAAGAATCAACTCCACAAATCTCTCATTGTAACTAGGTTTACCATAGGCCCGAGAAAAATCACTTAGCCACAAAAGCATATCCTTGAAGCAAAAAATTATTTGATACCAAATGTAGGCTTTAATCCTATACAATTAATTTTTAAAAACAATTTTTAACAAAAAATATGCAAAGGAAAACACACACATTAACATAGAGATTTGGAAACCCAAACCAGGAAAATCAACAAGATTTTTTAGTATATATTGTTTTGTATAATATTACAGTACAATATATTCATATATCTCTCACATAATCCATAAAATACCAATCCATTTACTATGGATTAGAATACAACATTAGTTCCTTAACTAAAACAATAAATCCACGGGAAAAGCCATTATGCACCACAAAATTGTTAAATGCGAAAAGCGTCTGCCAAAAACTGTCAAAGGCCTTTCCAATGGTGCAAAAATTGTGTTAATAAAATTTGGATGCAAAAGTTATGCCTCTCATAATTTGACTTATCGAGATGGACCACCATAATTCAAGAGGATGCCATATCAACCCATATTACTCATGGAAAATGGGATATCCACGTGGGCACTATGACAAGTACTATAGAAGGATTGAGTTGTAACTTATACTGATGGTCGAATGGATCAAAATTTTCCCCTAGTTGGATATCGGTCAGTGTTATAACCAAACCAATAGGAGGAAAAGGGATTCAATTTTATTTTAGTGCATTTTGTTTCATAATAGCGCAAAGTTGTTGAGCATGGATAAATGGTCGAATATAGAGGGTTTGTGTTTTATAGCATCCCATGGGACATAGGTCTCACTTCTTTGTATTTTTACCCACTCCATTTAGAGAAAGAGAGAGTAGAGCAACCTCAACTTCCAATTGGGTTTTCTCCTGAAAGGGTTTCCATGTCATATCTTGGTGTTATTGTGGTTTGTGAGTGATTATTTTATTGGTTCTCTATTTTCCAAAATTTAGATATATCACATGCATAAAAATATAACAATGATTTAATAAATTCAGAAGGTATAAGGAAAATTAACCCTCATAGTCTAGATTTTGGATTTAGTATATTATTACTAGATCTGTTGCGATAAACTATCTAGTGGAATATCCATGGTAGTTTTCATATCATAACCACACACATTAAGGTGCCACTGTTATCACCAAAAAATACTCACACAATTATACAGGTGATTATCGAAAAATTTCATCAATAGACACATACAAAGGTTATCCATGAAAATTAATCAACAATCTAGAAGTAGTTGAGAAAAAATTGCACATTGGGTTTTTATTCATCTATGCATAGTCATAATGTAGTTTTTGCATGATTTGCGTGACTGTCCCTTTGAAGGTCACGTGGGTTTGTAGACAACTATAGTTCATTAACAAATAATGTGGGAAATAATGAATATCCCATTAAAAGGAAGTACCAAGTGTAATTCAAACTAGTTAGAAGCTCTTGGACATTAACAATAAGTAATTTGGAAACTCAAGGCTCCTATCACGCCCCTTTCATGCATGGGAAACCACAATCGACTTGAGCACTATTCAGATTGTGAACCAATTTTAATGAAGCGTGAGAAAAACCTATAAATAAAAGTCATGGGTAACTATTTGAAGAGAAAAGTTGAATCCAAAGCTATGCTATGCAAGTATCAAGAGAATTTTAAGTGTTTTGAAGCTTCACTATGGACCATTGTTTTCCTTTAGGAATTACTTCACCATTGCAAAAGCTTGCAACCTTCTTGTAGTGAGAGAGGATAGTCCAAAAGTTTTCAAGGGACCCTCCCTTGGAAGGCTTGTATAGGACTCACAAATGCCATCCAAACATTCCTTGGTGTCTCATTCAAGGTCCCTTAGCCTTCTCCATTAGAAATAAAGGAGTTTTCTTCCAAATTTATTCTTGTGTTCTTCTTATCTATATTTATTTCTTTTTTTTTTCCAAGGAAAAAAACGAACTTTTTTTATAAGAAATAAAAAAGTTACAGGCGAATGAGTTAACATTCAGAAACTTCTGTGATCTTGTGACCATCATGTTGGCATTATGATTCAAGTGTTGTCCTTGATGGCAACTCACTCAGAGGTTGGTACAGGTGCTCAGAGGTTGGTACAGGTGATGGCAACTTAATAAGAGGACAGATCTCAGTACAGCAGGACAAGAAAGAGATATACGCAGGTTCATCAAGGAGAATCGGCGTGTACACGCAGGTTGGCTTTAGTAAAAGCGCGTACATGTGAAAAGTACCTTTGGTCCGTGGCAGTTAGTCCTTGGAAGTTGTGCCTATGGTTTTGGACCATGGTGTCTCGACGGACGTGTTGATCCCTAGTTTCGAGGTTGATGGTATTGTGTTTCTATGGTTTTGGCTCTTGGTATTGAACAAGGCCTAAGGCTATATAAGGAGAAGATCATTAGGCAAAGAGATGTATTGTGTGTCTGACGAAGTAAGAGGATCTGGTATTGCTGGTTATCTGTTCGGGACGTTTGGCAAGGGTCGGATCTGACAGCGAAGGTATAAGAATCTATTTCTAGATCTGCACGCGGGTTGCCTTTGGTGAAAGCGCGTATACACGCGGTTTTGGTACAGTGAAGTAGCATATGCATAATAAGATTTGATATTTCAGGTTGTTGCTGATTCTGGTGGTTGTTGCAGAGTTCTGGAATCTGGTTTTGGTTCTGTGTACTTGATGACAGGGTTTCAGTGATTCAGTATTGGGTTGTTTAATGAATTATGATGCAAATTGTATTGCAGTAATGTTTATTTTGTACTCTTGGATCCAGTCTGAAAATTGATGAAACGTGGTCCCTGAAGGTTGTAGGGTCAGCACCTACGTACTAGTAAATGGATCAGCTAGTACAAGAGCTGAGGGGGTTGTAGCTCCCTTCCAGAAGTAGTTGGAAAACGAGAGAGGGTTGTAGCCCTCTGCAGGTTGTAGCCTGCGTGCTGGTAAAGGACTGCACCAGTACATTGTAAAAGAAGTTTCTTATTAAAGAAGAAAGAGACGAATTGCAGCAGGTGGTTTTCACCCACATTGGGTTTCCACCTTATATCATGGTGTTCATGTGTGTGGTTTTTATGTGATGGTCTGTTCTGTTATACTGCACCTGTTTACTGTTAATATGCTTAATAATGTTCTGATGCATTTACTGAAGATAAGATTAACTGAATCATAAGATCTCTGAATATACGCTAGTTGCTTTAGACACAGTTGCGTGTACACGCGGGTTCACTTAACTGAAGTAGCGTATATGTTTCTGAGCATGAAATTGAAAAGGCTTTACTGATATGATAATACTGATTCACCCCCCCTCTCAGTATTATTTCCAACACATCATCAGTCCACAAGGAGAGCGACATACTTCCCCTTGGCTCAACAAGACCAACAAAAAGAAAACAGTCCTTTCTCGCTTACTTCCGGCACTGATACGCTGCCTGCTAGAGGCAAAACTATCAAAAAGATTTTAGAACCCTGACAAAATTACGTGGGCCTCCTTTTAACACAGGAAAAAACGACCCAACGGATCTGTTCAGAGAGTTTGTTTTCTGTTGTTACATGTCCGAAAAAAACAGATAGGTGATACACCAGCAAAGTTTTCTATGACGAAACAGAAATTACAAGATATATACAAAACAAAGCAATATCCTGTAACAGCAGAAAAATTTGGCAAAATTAAGAGTGTGGAGGGAGATCCGATACACGGATCTGATCATTTGATTGTTCTGTTATCCTCCACGAATCCATAGCGAGCTGCAAACCCTCCTTTGAAAACTTGTCTGCTTCTCCATTCCTGTCCCTGTATATGTGTTCAATGGAAAAAGGATTAAAATTGGACTTTAAGTTTTGAATCTCTTCCAGAAGTGGCCTCAGCATATAGTTTTGACATCTGTATTTCCCATTTACCCAATTAATTACATTTAAGGAATCACCAAAGATCTCACCAAAGGAATTACAAATGCCATCCAAACATTCCTTGGTGTCTCATTCAAGGTCCCTTAGCCTTCTCCATTAGAAATAAAGGAGTTTTCTTCCAAATTTATTCTTGTGTTCTTCTTATCTATATTTATTTCTTGCTTCTAATCTTATGCATATTTACTTCTCACGTTTGCAATTTCTTTTCCATTGAAGCCATTACTAATTATTTATTGTTATGTTGTAGGTTAGTACCCACCTTTTACAACAAAGTGAATTTGATCCTCCTTGACCCAAAACACACTATAATTCAATTGTAGCTTGAGGCTTTTTTTGACAAATGTGAGTATGATATTCGCTGGTGCATTATCCTCGACATTTTCATCCAATGAAAGAATACAAAGCGTAATGATTCTACATGCAAACCAAGTTACCAAGATTCTCCACCAATTTCCTCATCTCTAGCCTTGGACAAGACCACTTTGTAAGGGGAAGGGCATGTTATGGTCCCACCCTAACTCCCATGGTTATTGGAATATATCGTTACTTAACGTATTAAGTGCCGTCTCTATTAAATAAGGTCCCATTAGGTAGTATTGTGTGAATTCAATAAATATAAGTGGCCTTATTAATGGAGGTCCACTAGTTAGTGGTTGAGGCTCCATTATGCATGTCTATTAAGTGGTTAGGGTTTTGGTCATTTAGAAACTATATATTGTAATAGAATGTATATAGTTAGTCATTAAGTGAATAACATTGATTTGGAGCTCTTCTCATGGTGGCGGTTTCCCACTTTAAGTGGTAAGCCAACATTGCATTAACTTCCAAATACCAATATTGGTTTTCTTATTATTATTAATTCTCAATTCTAGTTATGTTTACTTACTTTTTGAAACTATATTTCCTTCTACCTTGCTAACGATTTATTTTTTCTTTTCCATATCTTTATTCCACTTGGTTTTCTCTAAAAATTGTATTTAAACTTAAAAGGAACATCATAATGCCAATGCATATTAAATTTGGGCCCATCAATGCATCTTCTGATAGGAAGTGCATCAATTAAAAAACCTTTGTTAAAATATCCAACCATCCAAAAATATTAGTTATAATAATTATTTACTAAAATCTATGCAAATATCTATTCTTTCATTAGTGGATATTTTAATAAAGGTTATTTTTCTTTTTCAGTGATTTTCTCACTCTTGCAACATTACAATCCTATATTAAAGTCTTTTCTAATTGGTGTTTTTTCTGTAGTGGAAAAAAAGAGAGCAGGGCCTTGATTTTCTAATTGAATTCTTCAGAGGATTCATGGAGGTATTTATAGAGGATAAACTAATTGTCATCAAGGAATCAAGTTAACATGGTAAAGTTATATGAGATTTATATGCCGCTTTTATTACTACCTTCCCAAGAGTAAGTGACCCTATCCATTTTTTGCTAATTTTCATCCCATATCTTTAAGCATTTACATTTACAAGATCATAATTAGAACCATCTCCTCTAGGCTTAAACCCATCCTTTATTATGTCACATCAAAAGAACAAATGGGGTTCATAAAGGGAAGGGATATTCAATATGAAATAGACACTACTCAATATGTGTCCTATTTAGTCAATTTATAATAAAGACCTCATTGCTAAAATATACCTACAAAAACACGAAATGGGGAAACACTTTTAACTTGTTTTTGACATAGAAAATTATGAAATTTTTTATTTTTTTATTTTATTTTTATCTTTTATTATTATTTATTATTTATTATTATTATTATTATTATTATTATTTTTATGATTTTTCAACTTTAACAGCTAGAAACTCATATTTTCTTTGAGAATTTTGCTTTGCAATAAAAAAAAGATTTGTAGAGAATTGTCTTGCCTTCGTACTCATATTTTATTTAATTTTTTAATTTTTTATGGACATATATCTAAATAAATTTGGTGTTTATTGATTGCATATACTTGAAAATTTCAAGCAAGTATAGTGAGTGACTCACAAACCACCATGGTTTTTAGAGATGGTGATTCATTTTGGGAAATAGATTATATCATCACAATCTACATAGATTGGATTAGAACATGGACTATTTTGGAGGAATTTTTAGATTCAATTAATATGTTTTATCATTTAATGAAATTGGGTAAGAAAAAAAATGGTGATTTTTTAACACATTTAGCGATCCATCATTTTTCTTTTTAATGTGACCATTAATAAGTCAATTGAAAATACTGTTTTGAAGAGGATAGGGAGAGGAAGTTCAAGGTGATTTTTCAAATGATATGGTGTTTCTATTTTGAAGTTATTGAATTTTCAATTAAGGTAATTTTCAAAACTCTTAAAATCTGCAGTGACACAATTTAGTATAAAGGACAGGGAGAGGAAGCTCAATGTTATTTTTCAAATGATTTGGTGTTTCTATTTTAAAGTTATTGAATTTTCAAAACTCTTAAAATGTGCAGTGACACAATTTAATATAAAATTAGTAATAAATATCAATTCTTCATGAAAATGAATAAATATTATATCATTAGAAACTATATTTAGATCTGAATCTAGTGGTCTCAAACACGTCATCTAACTCTTAATTTTTGCAGGAATTTGGCTTCTTTCAAGTTTCCATTTCCAAAAAATGACAATTTTTTTCCTAATTTTCGTTCACTGAAAAATCTTGTCCTAGAAAAACTCTTAGACAAGAGATGAACCACACTAGATGGTTCGAAACATGTCCACAAAACTATGATGATGTGATTTTTACCGAAAGTTTTCTTACTTCTCATGAAAAAATTCCCGGTTGAGAAATTTGAAGCTCTCACACATTTTTTTCACAATTATGGTTTTTGTTAACTGTAGTGAGTTTTCCCCAATAAAACTCTTGGCCGAGAGAATTACATACTCTTGGATGAGAGTTCTTACCGAAATTTCAATTAAATTCTAGATTCTTGAATGAGAGTTTTAAATGAAATCTAAACTCTTGGTTGAGAGTTTTAACTAGAATATAAAATCTCATACGAGAATCTAAACTCTCGTATGTGAATCCAAACTCTCATACGAGAATCTAAACTCTCGTACAAGAATCCAAACTTTCATACGAGGATTTTAAATGGAATCTAAACTCTCATACAAGAATATAAACTCTAGGCCGAGAGTTTTAAATGGAATCTAAACTCTAGTTAGAGAATTATAAATGTTGAAATGTGTAACTAGGTTTGTTCTTCATAAATATGAAATGTACTTTCTATTTTTGTATATTATAAAAAGAGATTTTATTATTATTATTATTATTTTTGTAGCATGGGTTTCATGCTCAAGGTCCTTTATTTAGAGGTCAAGCACCCATTGAGTGCTTCTAGGATTTATCCTAGGTTCAAGAAGTCAAAAGAGTCATTGTCATATGAAGAAGACCCCATCAGGGGCATTGTAACTTGTAAAAAGAATTATTTTTGTATTTAAAAGTGTCAAAATACCCTCCAAGAGAAAGTCAACTTGACAGCTAAGAAGTCGACCTTATTAGGGCATGTCGTCCTCCTTGGAAGCTTATATATAACAAGGAACTTGACTTCATGTGGTCACTCAATCATCTTCTCATCATCTAACCCAAGGAGAAGCAGAAGAAGACTAGAAAATAAGGACAAAGGACGAAGGTTTGGGTAATTTTACTCTCTCTCTCTCTCACATGCGAAGGAGGAAAGCGAGGGTTTTGATGTTGAAAGGTCGAAGTTGAGGAAATTGCATAAAGAAGGTAAAATGAAGGTATATTAGATCACCTACAAGCCCTAGAAGAAGGAGGAACCTAAGAAAAGGTCAAAGGAAGCCTTGGAAGCCTAGAAATTGCTGACACGTGTGAAAGTAATAAGTGTTGCAAGGGCCGAAAATTTCAGACTTGCAGTGGAGGCCAAAATTCTGTTGCTGGGGGTCGAAGTTGTGTAGATGGAAGAGATTTGACTAGGTTTAACTTAAACAGAGGAAGCACATCATCAAGAAGGTATGACTTGGTCTTGGAAGGGTATTGGTCTTGGTCTAGAGGTCTTTGAATTCTTCATTTGAAGAATCTATAAGAAGAGAAGATATTTGCGGGTTTTCCTATCAAGTGGAGAGTTTTTGGCCCTAACTTACAACCTATTTCCTGTGTTCATATGTATTGTTGATCTTCTTGTTTTGGTAGCTATTTGATGATAAGAACAACATAATAATAAGAGAAAAAGCTAATAATCAAGAAAATTAAAAATACATCCCAAGTAGTTATCAAGTTAGAAGATAAATCATATAAGTTGTAGCCCTTTAGATTTCTCAACGTGGAATCATAGCTAAGGTTGGATAAGGGCATGATGAAGATCACTACATCCTTGAAGAAATCACTGAAGCAATGTTCTATGGTGGTAAGTCATCTCAAGAAAGGTATCAAGGCATTGTGTAATATCCTATTATCCATCAAGACTAGTTTGACCAAGACTTCTATAAATGACAAAGGGTTATTCTTAACACTTACATGTACATTTGAGGATGAAAATATTTGGGTAATCGACATATGACAGGTGAGAACAAACAACTAAAGACTTTATCAAGATGAAAATATTCCTACTCTGTTTAACTTGGTGATAAGAAGAGCTATAATGTAAGAGGAATTGGATAAACTTCGATGGAGCTGGAAAATGGAGGAAACATCCAACTCAATAAAATTTTGTTCATACCAGGTTTGCAAAAGAATGTACTTTCTATTTCATGCCTATAATATAAGGGAGATAGATTCAATTTTATAGATGGAAAAGTTGTGGTATGGGATAAAAGCTCTAGCATTGAAAATGCAAAGATCATTTGGATTCGTGAAGGAAGACTCTGAAGACTTCTGACCCCTCCCTCTCAAGATTTGGTTCACATTGAAGTAAGTCCATGTGAACTTTGGCATAAACGGTTTGGACACCTTCACTATAAAATATAACCAACTCTAAATTCAATGTTACATGGCATCCCTTAACTCAAGCAAAATCATGAAGGAGTATGCAAGGGATGTGCATTAGGTAAAAATGTTAAGAGACCATTTGGAAGCAATGCTTCAAGGTCAAAAGAAATTATGGATCTCATTCACTTTGATGTTTGTGGTCTTATGTCTACAAAGTCTCTTGGAGGTCATCTATACTATGTAACATTCATTGATGACCACTCAAGGAAAACTTGGATCTATTTGCTAAAGTCTAAGGATGAAGTATTCAACAAATTTCAAGAATTCAAAGTTGAAGTAGAGAACCTTATAGAAAGGAGGATAAAGGTACTAAGATCTAACAATGGAGGATAATACACATCTAAGGAACTCATAACTTTTTGTAAGGACGTTGGGATTAAAAGGGAGCTGATAGTCCTCTATAATCCTGAACAAAATGGAGTTGCTAAATGAAAGAATCGTTCAACTGAGGAAAGTGTCAGAGCCATGTTACATGATCAAGGGTTGCCTAAATTTATATGGGGTGAAGCAACAAAAACAACTGTGTATGTTCAAAATCGAAGTCCTCAGAGATCACTGTAGGAATTTACAAGGTAAGTTCCTCAGACAGAACACCAAAGGACACCGCTCACAAACAGATCACAGATCAATACACCAGTATTTTGACGTGGTTAAAACCCTCAAAGAGGGAAACAGTCCACGACCTGAGCCAACACGGCCACTTCAGGCAAATTATTAATAAAAGAATGAAAATTTACATATGCTTCTCTCACAGACGGATTACCCTACAAATGACTCTCCATGCTCTTTAAATAGAGATCATGGACCAATCGAGTGTTAAGCCACAGATCAAGTGTCGGTAATACCGAGGAGAGAATGAACCGTCGGATCACTACATATCGTGACCGTCGGATTGTAAGTTACAAAATGTACATAGTAAAGAAACACACTTTACCTAACTCTATACCTAACTCTATACCTAACTCTATACTAGATCAAGTTGTACTTAACTATTTCCTATGTGTCGGAATATCCTAACATCCCCCCCTTAAGAACAACTTGGGATAGGATTGAAGGATTTACAAATATGACACAATAGGAGAAGGAAGGAGGCACTAGAGCCTATCCCCCCTTAGTGACAACTTTCTGAACTCCAACCATAAATCGAAGTTTAGTGAACTTCGCCTTTGTGAGAGCCTTTGCAAAGATGTCTGCAACTTGATCATCTGTTGAACAATATTTCACTTCAAGAACATGGTCGTGAATGAGCTTTCTGATGAAGTGCATGTGCAGTTCAATGTGTTTATTGCGCTGATGTTGGACTGGATCTTTGCATAGCTGAATGGCACTTTGATTATTGCACCAAAGTGTAGTCGGATGTTGCTGCTGAAAGCCAAACTCTGACAGGATCTGACGAAGCCACAAGACTTCCTTACTAGCTTCTACGGCACCACAATACTCTGCTTCTGCTGAAGAAAGAGAAATGGCACCTTGTTTCTTGCAAGCCCATGTAATAGGTCCTGAACCAAGAGTGAACACATAACCTGCAGTAGACTTCCGATCATCAAGGTCACCAGCCCAATCGGAATCAGTGAAACCAACCAATAGAGGAGATGCTTCGGCACTGTAATGAATCCCAAACTGAAGTGTACCTCGAACATAATGAAGTATTCTTTTAGCTGCTTTCCAATGAATTTCACGTGGGTTTTGCATAAACTAAGCAACAAGGCCAACAACAAAGGAAAGGTCAGGACGAGTATGGGTTAGATACAAAAGTTTTCCTACAAGTTGACGGTATAAGGTAGCATCAACTTCAGGAGAAGTACAAGTGACTGAAAGTTTGACTCCAGACTGAAAGGGAGAAGGGGCTGGCTTACAGTCTTCCATGTGAAAATGGCGTAGAATATCACAGGCATACTTGGATTGGGAAAGGGAAATACCTTCCTTGGATTGCAAGACTTGAAGACCAAGAAAATAATGTAAGTGTCCTAAGTCTGTCATTTCAAACTTTCTTTTAAGGCTAGACTTCACATGGTTTATAAGGTTGGGATCACTACCAGTCAGGATAAGATCATCAACATAAAGAACAAGAATGATAAGAGACTTGCCCACTTTCTTGGTGTAGACAGTATTGTTAGAATGACACCTAGAAAAGCCATTTTCTAAAAGAAAGTTATCCATTTTGGAATACCAAGCTCGAGGAGCTTGCTTGAGACCATAAAGGGATTTCTTAAGCCGACATACAAGGCTGGAGTCTGTTTGTATAAAGCCAATAGGTTGTTCCATATAGATTTCTTCATGCAAGTCCCCATGCAAGAAGGCGGATTTAACATCCATCTGATGGACTTCCCATTTGAAAGAGGCAGCAAGGGAAAGAACAAGGTGGATAGAGTTCATTTTGGCAACAGGGGAGAAGGTTTCAGTATAGTCAATGCCTTCAACTTGTGAAAAACCCTTAGCAACAAGACGAGCTTTATGTTTATCAACTTTCCCATCTGGTCCATACTTGGTTCTGTAAACCCATATGCATCTAACAAGTTTTCGTCCCTTTGGTAGAGGAACAAGATCCCATGTATCATTTGCCAATAATGAATGATATTATTCATTCATAGCTGCTTCCCAATCTGGATGGCCTGAAGCTTCTGCAAAGGTGTCAGGATCATAATTCACTGAAGCTTGAGCCAGTAAAGAAGAGGCTCTCTCGAACTGAGAACGTGTACGCCGCTGATCTATAGGATCACCGGCAAGATCACCTGTTGCATCCCGAGTAGCACGGACCCATTTTGGAAGTTGAGGAGCTGAAGGAGGATCCTGAGAAGGTGGGGGAGGATTTTCATCCTCGCTTTCATCATCTGAAGAAGAAATATTTTCAAAAGTAGAAGAGATAGGGAGAGGTGGCACATCTCGCAGGCCGATATATTTTTAGCAAACTTTACATCTCTTCTAATGATAACATTTTTGGACTTAAGTGGAATAAGTCTATGTCCTTTGACATCTTCAGAATATCCAACAAAAATAAAATTTTCACTCTTAGGTTATAAAGCTTTATGTTTCTCATCTGGAATATGGGCCCATGCTTCACTTCCAAAAACACGAAAGTGGCTTACATCTGGTTTGATTGAGCTCCATGCTTCTTCTGGAGTGATATTCTTTAAAACCTTAGTAGGAGTGCGATTTATTATGTAATTTGCACAGTTAATTGCTTCTGCCCAATAATTAAGACTAAGTCCTTTAGATTGAAGCATACAATTAGCCATTTTCTTTAAGGTGCGATTCTTCCTTTCAGCTACACCATTTTGTTGTGGAGTATATGGAACAGTATGTTGCATTTGAATTCCATTCTCAGTGCAAAAGTTGATGAATGTGTTTTTAACATATTCTTCGCCATTATCAGATCTTAGCTTAAGAATTTGATGTCCAGATTGTTTTTCAACAAAGGCCTTAAAGGCCAAGAACATGTTAAATACTTCACTCTTGAGTTTTAAGTAGTATACCCAAGTGCGTCTGGAAAAATCATCAATGAAAGTTAAGAAATACTTGTAGCCAGAGAATGAAGCAACTGGAAGTGGACCACATAAATCACTATGCACGAGCTGTAAAGGGGCTGAGGCATGCCAAGAGGCACATTTTTCAAAACTGTCCCAATGATGTTTTCTGAGTACACATCCGGAACAAACACCATCTCTGCAAGATACCATTGGAAGACCTGTCACCATTTTTTCTTTACATAGATTCTGAAGAGAGCAATAGTTTAAGTGACCAAATCGCTCATGCCAAAGTTTGCTCACTTCATCATTATGAGCAACAAATAGTGAGGGAAGATTTGATGACCCAAAGTTGTGAAACTTATACAACCTTGTAGAATCATCAGCAATGCCAGTAGCTAAAATCTGTCTAGGATCTCTTAGGTCCTTAATTACAACATCATGAGGTGAAAATTCAACGGTTTTACCTTCACCTGAATGAGTTATCTGATATACAGATAGAAGGTTGCAGGATAAGGTTGGAACACATAATACATCATTAAACTGACCATTGTCTATATGAACAGTTCCAGTCCCTACAACACTAAGAGATATATCATCACCAACATATATATTTTTGGTGTTACAATCATTTAAAAAAGAAAACATGGCTTTGTTTTTGGCCATGTGATAAGAAGCTCCAAAATCAATGAGCCACTCATGAGAATGAGAAGAAGAAGATACATTTAGTGCATAGCCAGACCGAGATGCTTGACAACCACATGCAGAAAGTGCCATTCTTGAAGATGAAGTTGAAGTTGAAGAGTGCTCCAAGTGGATGTTATGCTTCTTCATTGCTGCTTCCAAGGATTCCATCTTCTTAAAGCATTTGGATTCTAAGTGGCCATCTCTATTACAAAAGTTGCAATGTCTATCAGTCTTCTTCCCTTTGTTTTTATTTGTCTTATCATTTTTTTGAAATGATTTTTCATTTTGAGGCTGAAATTGCTTAGGACCCTTGTTTGGTTTAGGACCATTCTTTTTAGGATACAACTTCTTAGGATTCTTTGGATTTGGTTGCTGCTGGGCGGCTAACACTTTCTTAGAAGAGTTTCCAAGATGAAGAAGACCAAGGTGTAAGAGTTTTTCTTGTTCTCTTATTAAAGAATCACAAAAGGAATCAAAGGAGGGGGACTTGTAGGTTTGTCCTTGAGAAATGAAGGCTTCTCTTGTAGAATGGAAGGTGGAAACAAACACAGAATAGGCTGGTCCCAACTTAGTAAGAATGGAGTAGATAAGGCTACTATCTTCTTTCTTAGCCTTAACACCTTCCAAGAGAAGTCTAAGGGTCTTGAACTTGGACAAAAAATCTTCAATGCAAGAAAAATTATTGGGGTCCAATGTAAGCAATTCATTTTCAAGTTGATGGGTTTTAAGTTCATTTTTAATTCCAAAGACTTTAGTAATCTGTTTCATTGCTTCATCAGGAGTATCAAGTTCTGCAATATGGAATCTAAGATCTGGAGAAATAGACATCCCTATCAACCCACGTGCTTGGTCTTGCCTATTTTCCCATTTAGTTGCCTTATCTTCATCTTTCGGTTTGGTCTCTTGGCCTGTGGCTATTCTGTAAAGACCTTCTAAGTAAATCCACAATGTAGGACCTTTACTTCTAAGTAAATCCACAATGTAGGACCACCATTGGAAGTAGCTAGTGCTATCAAGAATGTCCATTTTTAATAGAAAGTGAAGCTACAGATGCTGAAACTAAGTGTACCAATGGAAAGATCTCAAAAAATTAGGTCGTTTAAAAAAAAACGGTTCTGAAAACGGCTTCCAGATGAAGAAGTCGCCGACGAAGTGCGGGAATGTGCGGAAATGAAAAATCCGCCCCCACAAAATGGAGACTTGAACCCAAGACCTCTACTCTCATAAATTAGCTTTGCACCAAGTGAGCTATACAAAGAGAGAGAGAGAGAGAGAGAGAGAGAGAGAGAGAGAGAGAGAGAATGTGCGGAAATGAAAAATCCGCTCTCATAAATTAGCTTTGCACCAAGTGAGCTATACAAAAAGAGAGAGAGAGAGGGGGGGGGGGGAATGTGCGGAAATGAAAAATCCGCCCCCACAAAATGGAGACTTGAACCCAAGACCTCTACTCTCATAAATTAGCTTTGCACCAAGTGAGCTATACAAAAAGCTAGAGAGAGAGAGAGAGAGCGGGGTTCGTTTCAAAAACGAACCTTGCGCCTCGAAGTTAGCTTTAGCCAGAAACTAAATATTTTCCTCAATGTTTCTGATTTTCCGAGATCACACTAAGGCGCAACGGAAAAGAGCATACGCATGAGAAAAATCCTTCCTTTCTGTTTCTGATTTGCCCAGATCACACAGAGTCGCGGGAAAAGAGAATACGCAGAAATGAAAGGTTCAGATCCGGTAATAAAAAAGGCTAAATAAACCGAAACTGAAATAAACAGAGAGAAAATGACTGTAAACTGCAAATAAACACTGTATACCTCCAGATCTTAAAAATGACGCAGCTAGGGCTACCGAAAACCTTTTTGCGTGAAACGAAAGGGGTTCCTCACTGGAACAGATGCTCCCAACGCAACAGAGTAGTCCTCTCGGACTGAAAGCAGTCAGAAACAATAGATCTAGGAAACGGTTGTCGGATGCAGTTCTACCAGCTTCAGATTTGGATCACCAACGGACGCGGCCCTCAAATAGCTCTGATACCATGTAGGAATTTATAAGGTAAGTTCCTCAGACAGAACACCAAAGGACACCGCTCACAAACAGATCACAGATCAATACACCAGTATTTTGACGTGGTTAAAACCCTCAAAGAGGGAAACAGTCCATGGCCTGAGCCAACGCGGCCACTTCAGGCAATTTATTAATAAAAGAATGAAAATTTACATATGTTTCTCTCATAGACGGATTACCCTACAAATGACCCTCCATGCTCTTTAAATAGAGATCATGGACCAATCGGGTGTTAAGCCACGGATCAAGTGTCGGTAATACCAAGGAGAGAATGAACCGTCGGATCACTACATATCGTGACCGTCAGATTGTAAGTTACAAAATGTACATAGTAAAGAAACACACTTTACCTAACTCTATACCTAACTCTATACTAGACCAAGTTGTACTTAACTATTTCCTATGTGTCGGAATATCCTAACAATCACTACATAACATGACTCCTGAGGAAGAATTCACTAGGAAGAAACCAAGCGTAGACCATCTCCAAATATTTGGTTGTCTTGTCTATATTCACATTATAAAAGATAAGAGAAAGAAGTTGGACCCTATAAGCATGAAGGAAATATTTGTTGGCTATAGTAATACTTCAAAGGAATATAGGATCTACGTAAAGGAAGGATACATAATAGAAGTAAGCCGAGATGTGATCCTTGATGAAAGTATTGCATTCAAGAAATCAAAGGACCTCCCAATTGACTCTGATGATGAAGAACTTCCAATATTTGAAGAAGAATGCACTAGGGAGGAAGATGATTAAAATAATGAAGAAGTAGGTCCTAGTGAACCTGTGCAACAAGTCATCATCCCTAAGAGTAGAAAGAAACCTAATTGGTTAAATTCTACCCTTCTAGATGTGGATATACATGGAGCAACCAAGGGTACATTTAGGGAAAGTAAGAAGCCTAAAATATATCCAAGGTATGAAGCCTCTATGACAAAGTTAATTGAAGCAAGACCATCCACTTTTGAAGAGGCTGTCAAACATAAAGAATGGAAAGATTCCATAAATGGATAATATCAATCAATAATGAAGAATGGAGTTTGGGAGATCATTCCAAGGCTTGAAGACAAATAGGTTGTAACTTCCAAGTGGCTCTACAAGATTAAGCATGCAACATATGGAAGTATTGATAAATATAAGGCAAGATTTGTGGCTAGGGGTGTCTCCCAACAAGAAGGCATCGATTATGAAGAGACATTTTCACCTACAACAAGGTATATAACTACGATCGTTGGTCTCTTTGGCAGCATTGATGGGATGAGACATCCATCAAATTGATGTCAAGAAACCATTCCTGAATGGTACTATCAATGAAGAAGTTTTTATGGAACAACCCTTGGTATATGAAGTAAAATATAGAGAGACTCATGTTTACAAGCTCAAGAAGAAACTTTATGGCCTTAAGCAAGCACCAAGGGCTTGGTATGCAAGGATGGACACATACCTTCAAACACTTGGCTTCTCAAAGAGTTCTTCTAATCTGAATCTCTATATCAATGTTGTGAAGGATGAGACCATAATAATTCTTCTATATGTAGATTATCTTCTCATGACATGTGTGGAAGGTCATATTCAAGAATGTAAAAAGTAATTGGTAGTAGAATTCAATATGAAGGATCTAGGGATAATGAACTATTATTCGGGGTTGGAAGTTTGGCAAGGACCTAATGAGATATATCTAAGTCAAGGAAAGTATGTGATCGAGATGCAGAAAAGTTTTGACATGATGTATTGCAAACCTATGACAACCCCTATGATCACAAACTTGAAGAGGCTAAGAAGTTCCGAATCAAGCTCTATGGATCCGAAAAGGTATAGACAATTGGTTGGCTCACTGATGTATTTGGTAAATACTCAACCAAACATTTTTTTTGCAGTGAATATTCTCAGTCAGTTCCAGGTAGAGACCAAGCATGATCATTGGATAACCACCAAGCATATACTGATATATCTGTAAGGAACAATCCACTACTTCCTGAAGTATGATAAAAAGAATGGTTTCCACTTGATTGGATATACAAATTATGATTGGGGAGGTAGTGAGATGGATGGGAGAAGCACTAATGAAGGATGTTTTAGTTTGGGATCCTCCATGATATCCGAGGTGATTAGAAATCAATAATCGATTGCTTTGAGTAGTTCTTAGACTAAATACATTGCAACCTATGAAGTAAGTAGAGAAGTTGTCTCACTGTGACAACACCAGTTGTATAAGATTGTCTCAAGACCCAATGTTCCATGGAGGGACAAAGCACAAAAATAACAAGTATCACTACATATGAAAACTGGTGCAAGGGAGTATTGCAGCTACAATATATTTCCATTGATAAGCAAGTAGCTGAGATCTTGACAAAATCTCTTCCTATTAAAAAGCTTGTGTATTTGAGATACAAGCTTGGATTGGTTGATATATCCTCCCTAGTTGAGAGGGAGAGATAGACACATCATTCTTGTCTTCACTTCATGAAGAAAGAATGTAGGATTGGGTAAGAATTTGGTTTCTGATACTATTTGAGGATGAGGTAGGACATCCAAGATGTAAGAGTAGTCGAAGAGGAAATTCCTCGAGGATGTGTTATTCCAAGATAGGAATTGCCCTAAAAGGACATACCTTGTGAACACCCGGGTGGGGTATATGCCTTTAGAGACAATGATGGTGATGTCTATTAGTCATTGGTCTTGCCAACATTGTGCTTTGATCTTGTGGAGAGATAGATTTGTTAGTTAAGGGCTTGCTATGTGACAATGCTGGTTGGTATGATACTAAGAGATAAGATGAAGGAAAGTCTATTAGATCACCTACAAGCCCTAGAATAAGGAGGAACCCAAACGAAGGTCAAAGGAAGCCTTGGAAGCCCACAAATTGCTCATATGTGTGGATTTAGCAGTAATTGTTGCAGGGGCTGGAAATTTTAGACTTGTAGTGGAGACCGAAATTTTATAGCTGGGGGCTAAAGTTGTGCAGCTGGAAGAGATTTGAATGGGTTTGACTTGGACAAAGTAAGCACATTATCAAGAAGGTATGACTTGGTCATAGAAGGGTATTTGTCTTGGTCTTGGTCTAAAGGTATTGGAATTCGTCATTTGAAGAATTATAAGAAGAGAAGAAATTTGTGTGTTTTCCTCTCAAATGGAGAGGTTTTGGCCCTGATTTACAATCTACATCTTATGTTCATGTGTATTGTTGATATTCTTGTTTTCGTAGCTGTTTGATGATAAGAACAACATAATAGTAAGAGAAGAATCTAATAGTAAAGAAAATTAAAAATACATCACAAACAATTATCAAGTTGAGGATACATCATCTTAGTTGCATCCCTGTATATTTCTCAACATTAAATAGAATCTAAACTTTCTCCCAAGAGTTTTAATTAGAATATAGATTCTCGACTGAGAATTTTAAATGGAATCTAAACTCTCGGTCAAGAGTTTTAAATAGAATCTAAACTCTCGGCTGAGAGTTTGTGTTTGAGATTTTTTGTTACCAAACTTCTTGGTCGGAAAATTGTCAAAATCTCGTTCGAGAGTTTTTAACCTTGGCATTAACCCAACTATACTTTCTGACGAAACATTGTAAAACTTTAATCTGAGAAAAATTTCAACTCTCAGACAATAAAATTTGCTAAATTTTTTCTCAGCGAGAAACTCATAAACAACAACACGATTTATCCCTACATACCAAAAAGTGTTTCCTAATTTCATATTTTCTTGAGTGACCTATCTCATAATGATACCTATTTTGGTTTCTCATGTTAGTTAATGATTAGGATGAACCCCACCACAACTTTTCTATACTAGTAAAAGAATGTGTCCCTTGTTTTCCAATCCTCCATAGGACCCATGAAGGGTTTTCCCCTTTCACCTCTAGGGTTTGAAAAAGTATATTATTATGTGTTATTTTTAGTATACTTTATTAATTAGTTTATCATCTTTCATAATCTTTGTTTCATTATTTAATACACTAATTGTTGTAGAGTTATTTTTATAGTTGATAATGGATTAGAAGGAAAATTATTATGTGATTCCTAGGGGTATTCATGAAGTTATATATTTCTATAGAATCATTTCTTAGTAATACAAAGTTACTGGGTTATTTTCATACATTGTTTCCAAGAGTTATCTTTGGGGAGCAGAGGTTTCCTCTTTCTACATTTTATGTTTCATGAATGTTATCTTGTTGTAATACTTCTTAGTTGAATTAGTTCCTAGAGAATTAAAAGTTTCTAGTCACTTTCATTTACTATTCCTAAGGGTTATCCTTTAGTAATAGAGTTATTTAAACTCTCTAGATTAGTTCTATTTCACATTAATTATATAAATCATAAAAACATAAAAAGAACACAAAGACACTATTAATTGATCATAAAACCCATTAAATGGTTGTTGAATAATAACCTAGAGGATTATTTCGTACCAAGCAAGGAAGAGTCTAATTATGCCTATTCCTTATTGTTGAGAATTAGAAATCCGCTTCCCTTAATATTTTGTAAAGAAAACTTATCAAATCTTGTTTCCAATGCACTTAGGAAGGATATAAAGGGAGAGTTAATCCATTAGGATGGCACATAGAACACTTTTTGTTAAGAGTTAACATGCTACCTAGTAAGATAAACTTGTGAGTCTAATGGTTTGTCCTTAACTAGGTCATTTCCACTATCTAGTTGTAATTGTTGATTTGATAGTTAAGGGAATTTTCTACAAACTATGGGGTCTTCACTCCTTGAACCTGCAATATAACATGTGCATTCATGGGATATTAAAGAATACCCCCAATTTCACTAGATATTTAAATAAATTCCTCCAAAAATCCTTTTGTTGGACTGCCTCTAATACATTTTCCCAATTAAAAAAATCTTATTTTTACTAGATAGCCCTTTTAATACCTTCCTTACCTCACATCCCCCACAATAGCTACAATATATTGAATTTATTTTTCACTATTTAAAGACTCCCTTTATGAATGAACAAGACAAATTATTGGTCAACAAGGTGAAGCCCCCAAGCTTGAAACCAAGGTATATCACCTTATCCATAAAGAGTTGAATAACGAGTCAATTGAAACTTTTGATTTTTCTCAATGGCCTTAGGGAACTAAGCTAAACTTCAATGTTTTTTTTTTCCTTTTTTTTAAGATCAATCCCTATTATAGTGCCAAAAAATTAAGAATTTTATCATGTGACTTTGCCTCTATAGTGGACCATTCCCACATAAACCAAGTCATCAATTAACATTACATGGGTCACTATCCATGTCATGCATCATTATCACCTCGATTGTTTCTTACTCTTGATTCATATTGTAGTATTTTGTTCTGTAATAATAAGGATGCATAGGGGTGAAAGGGGACTTGTTTAAACCCTCTAGATTAGTTCTATTTCTCACATTAATTATATATAAAAAAGAAAGGAAAAGAAAAGAAGAAAAGAACAAAAACACACTTTTAATTGATCATAAGACCCATTAAATGGTTGTTGAATAATAACCTAGAGGATTATTCCGCACTAAGAAAGGAAGAGTCTAATTGAGCCTCCTCCTTGAGTTTATTTCTTATTATTGAGAATTAGAAATCTACTTCCCTCAATTTTTTTGTAAATAAAACTTATTAAATGTTGTTTCTAATGCACTTGGGAAGGTTAGAAAGGGAGAGTTAATACATTAGGATGACATAGATAACACTTTTGATTAAGTGCTAACATGCTACCTAGTAAGATAAACTTGTGAGTCTAATGCTTTGTCCTTAACTAGGTCATTTCCACTATCTAGTATACTAAAAATAACACTTAGTAATCTATCCAATAACACAAAATAACTTAACATAATTGAAAAACTTTCATGACACTTGCAACATTGATTGAATGGAATAATAAATCATGAATAAGAACTGATACATAGAGGAATATTTATAAAAAATGTTCCTAGACTCCAAGAAAGTTTTTGAGTTAAGCTTGAACTAATTTAGAGCTATAATCCTCATAGTGCTTTAGATCCCAAATACCTTTTCTAAAAGGCCATCTCTTTTATTTATTAAGAAAAACTAATCTAATTTTAGAATAAAACAAAATATCCATGCAATCTTATCATATATTACATTTCCAATGAGTTGGAAGTCTCAACTCATGCATGGTTAGCAACCATACTTTTTCCTTAAATAAAATGTCCCATACATTGTCATGTTGCAACATGTGCTATTTGTTTTTGGTAATTTTATTTTTTGATATGGATAATTCTATATGTGAAACTCTTTGATCCAAATTTTCTATTATGGGAATAATAAACTTCAACTAAGTTGTACTTTAAACAATTCTAAAAATGGGCACATGCCAAGGAAGTAATCCGTTGATTTCACTCTCAGGGTTTTTACTGCCATCCTTGCATTGCTTTCAACATGTCTCTAGTGAGTGGGGACTTCGATATCATTATCATAAGACATATAAATAAGAAAAATACATTGAATATAAAAAAATACATTAGTCTAGTAGTAATGTTTTTAAATTTACTTGATCATGATGTTTGGAAGTTATAATTGTCTTATTTCACCTTGGTGGTCATCTCTTTCTTTTAAATAACAAACACCTTGGAGCTCTTTATCCACTATCTAGGAGAGGCATGAATTAGAGGCCTTGATATAGGGGTAAAGCTAACTTCAAACCATAAGGTTTGTTTTTTTTTTGTATGTCCGTGTTGGGTTTTGTGGTTTTGTTTTGTAGGCAAAAAATAGCTTTCTGAAGTAAGCACGCACCCCAAAGCTTCAGTGACTAAAAAAACCCCTCTTCCTCTTTTCCAAAAATTACTAACCTTTTAAACTAGCTCACTTAGTCCAAAGTTACTTTATGAGAATAGAGGTCTTGGGTTCAAGTCTTTCTTTTTGTTGAGTTATTTTTTCAAAAAGCACATTTAGCTTATGTTTTAAAGTTACTTTATGTAAAAGTGTTCTCACCCATTATAAAAAGTGAGTCACTTATAATTCTAAAGTCTATTTATCTTTTATTTAAGTTACAATTTAGTGGGTAGCTCATAAAGTACCATTGTAAAAGTGACTTTCACTTATTTATAAAAGTGAGTCACATATTTTTTTTTAAAAGTGAGCTAATTAGATTTATATTTGGAAAGGGTGCGGGGGCGAGACAGGGGTTTAAATATAATATTATCATTCATTTCCGCACATTCACGCACTTCGTCGACATCTTCAATAACTTTTCTTCAAAAAGCCATAACTTCTTCATCCGGAAGCTATTTTCAGAGTTGTTTTTTTATTCAGCCTAATTTTTCGAAATCTTTCCATTGGAAAACTTAGTTTTAGCATCTACAGCTTCAATTTCTGTTAAAATGGAAAGTCCATGCCAAGTTATTCTTGTCAACACAAACTACTTCCAATGGTGGTCCTACATTGTGGATTTACTTAGAAGTAAAGGTCTTTACAGAATAACCTCAGGCCAAGAAAACAAACCTCAAGGTGAAGATAAGGCAACCAAATTGGAAAATAGGCAAGATCAAGCAAGTGGGTTGATAGGGATGTCTATTTCTCCAGACCTTAGATTCCATATCATAGAACTTGATACTCTTATTGAAGCAATGAAACAACTCATTAAAGTTTTTGGAATTAAAAATGAAATTAGAGCCCATCAACTTGAAAAAGAGTTGCTTACATTGGATCCCAATAATTTTTCTTCCATTGAATAATTTTTGTCCAAGTTCAAGACCCTTAGACTTCTCTTGGAAGGTGTTAAGGTTAAGAAAGAAGATGGTAGCCTTATCTATTCCATTCTTACTAAGTTGGGACCAGCCTACTCTATGTTTGTTTCCACCTTCCATTCTACAAGAGAAGCCTGCATTTCTCAAGGACAAGGCTACAAGTCCCCTTCCTTTGATTCCTTTTGTGATTATTTAATAAGAGAACAAGAAAAACTCTTACATCTTGGTCTTCTTAATCTTAGAAACTCTTCTAAGAAAGCCTTAGCTTCCCAACAACAACCAAATTCAAAGTATCCTAAGAAGCTGTATCCTTAAAAGAATGGTCCTAAACCAAACAAGGGTCCTAAGCAATTCCGGTCACAAAATGAAAAATCATTTCAACAAAATGATAAGGCAAATAAAAACAAAGGGAAGAAGACTGATAGACATTGCCGCTTTTTTAATCGAGATGACCACTTAGAATCCAAATGCTTTAAGAAGATGGTAGCCTTGGAAACAACAATGAAGAAGCATAACATCCATTTGGAGCACTGTTCAACTTCAACTTCATCTTCAGGAATAACACTTTCTACATGTGGTTGTCAAACATCTCGGTCTGGATATGCACTAAATGTATCTTCTTCTTCTCATTCTCACGAGTGGCTCATTGAGTCTGGAGCTTCTTATCACATGGCCAAAAACAAAGCCATGTTTTCTTTTTTAAATGATTGTAACACCAAAAATATATATGTTGGTGATGATAGATCTCTTAGTGTTGTAGGTACTGGAACTGTTCATATAGACAATGGTCAATTTAATGATGTATTATGTGTTCCAACCTTATCCTGCAACCTTCTATCTGTATTTCAAATAGCTCATTCAGGTGAAGGTAAAATCGTTGAATTTTCACCTGACGATGTTGTAATTAAGGACCTAAGAGATCCTAGATAGATTTTAGCTACTGATGATTCTACAAGGTTGTATAAGTTTAACAACTTTGGGTCATCAAATCTTCCCTCAATATTTGTTGCTCATAATGATGAAATGAACAAATTTTGGCATGAGCGATTTGGTCACTTAAACTATCGCTCCCTTCAAAATCTATGTAAAGAAAATATGGTGACAGGTCTTCCAATAGTATCTTGCAGAGATGGTGTTTGTTCCGGATGTGTACTCGGAAAACATCATTGGGATAGTTTTGAAAAACGTGCCTCTTGGCATGCCTCAGCCCCTTTATAGCTTGTGCATAGTGATTTATGTGGTCCACTTCTAGTTGTTTCATTCTCTGGCTACAAGTATTTCTTAATTTTCATTGATGATTTCTCCAGACGCACTTGGGTATACTTCATAAAACGCATTAATGAAGTATTTAACATGTTCTTGGCCTTTAAGGCCTTTCTTGAAAAACAATCTGGACATCAAATTCTTAAGCTAAGATCTAATAATGGCAGAGAATATGTTAACAACAAATTCATCAACTTTTGCACTGAGAATGGAATTCAAATGCAACATAATGTTCCATATACTCCACAACAAAATGGTGTAGCTGAAAGGAAGAATTGCACCTTAAAGGAAATGGCTAATTGTATGCTTCAATCTAAAGGACTTAGTCTTAATTTTTTGGAAGAAGCAATTAACTGTGCAAATTACATAGTAAATCACACTCCTACTAAGGTTTTAAAGAATATCACTCCAAAAGGGGCATGGAGCTCAATTAAACCAGATGTAAATCACTTTCGTGTTTTTGGAAGTGAAGCATGGGCCCATATTCCAGATGAGAAACATAAAGCTTTAGAACCTAAGAGTGAAAAATGTATTTTTGTTGGATATTCTGAAGATGTCAAAGGATATAGACGTATTCCACTTAAGTCTAAAAATGTTATCATTAGAAGAGATGTAAAGTTTGTTGAAAATATATCGGCCTACGAGCCTAGTTCGGCGGATGTGCCACCTCTATCTATCCCTTCTACTTCTGAAAATATTTCTTCTTTAGATGATGATAGAGAGGATGACATTCCCCCCCCACCTTCTCAGGATCCTCCTTCAGCTCCTCAGCTTCCAAAATGGGTCTATGCTACTCGCGATGCAACAGGTGCTCTTGTCGGTGATCCTACAGATCAATGACGTACACATTCTTAGTTCGATAGAGCCTCTTCTTTACTGGTTCAAGCTTCAGCGAATTATGATCCTGACACCTTTGCAGAAGCTTCAGACCATCCAGATTGGGATGCAACTATGAATGAAGAATATCATTCATTATTGATAAATGATACATGGGATCTTGTTCCTCTACCAAAGGGACGAAAACTTGTTAGATGCAAATGGGTTTACAGAACCAAGTAGGACCAAATGGAAAAGTTGATAGACATAAAGCTCGTCTTGTTGCTAAGGGTTTTTCACAAGTAGAAGGCATTGACTATACTGAAACCTTCTCCCCTATTGCCAAAATGAACTCTATCCACCTTGTTCTTTCCCTTGTTGCCTCTTTCAAATGGGAAGTCCATCAGATGGATGTTAAATCTGCCTTCTTGCATGGGGACTTGCATGAAGAAATCTATATGGAACAACCTACTGGCTTTATACAAACAAACTCCAATCTTGTATGTCGGCTTAAGAAATCCACTTATGGTCTCAAGCAAGCCCCTCGGGCTTGGTATGCCAAAATGGATAGCTTTCTTTTAGAAACTGGCTTTTCTAGGTGTCATTTTGACAATACTGTCTACACCAAGAAATTGGGCAAGTCTCTTATCATTCTTGTTCTTTATGTTGATGATCTTATCCTTACTGGTAGTGATCCCAACCTTATAAACCATGTGAAGTCCAAACTTAAAAAGAAGTTTGAAATGACAGACTTAGGACACTTGCATTATTTTCTTGGTCTTCAAGTCTTGCAATCCAAGGAAGGTTTTTCCCTTTCCCAGTCCAAGTATGCCTGTGAGCTTCTACACCATTTTCACATGGAATAGTGTAAGCCAACCCCTTCTCCCTTTCAGTCTGGAGCCAAACTTTTAGTCACTTGTACTTCCCTTGAAGTTGATGCTACCTTATACCGTCAACTTGTAGGAAAACTTTTGTATCTGACCCATACTCGTCCTGATATTTCCTTCGCTGTTGGCTTTATTGCTTCGTTTATGCAAAACCCAAATGAAAGTCATTGGAAAGCAGCTAAAAGAATACTTCATTATGTTCGAGGTACAATTTAGTTTGGGATTCATTACAATGTAGAAGCATCTCCTCTATTGGTTGGTTTCACTGATTCCGATTGGGCTGGTGACCCCGATGACTGGAAGTCTACTGCAGGTTATGTGTTCACTCTTGGTTCAGGACCTATTACATGGGCTTGCAAGAAACAAAGTGCCATTTCTCTTTCTTCAGCAAAAGCAGAGTATCGTGGTGCCGTAGAAGCTAGTAAGGAAGCCCTGTGGCTTCGTCAGATCCTGTTAGAGTTTGGCTTTCAACAACAACATCCGACTACACTTTGGTGTGATATATAAAGTGCCATTCAACTATGCAAAGATACAGTCCAACATCAGCGCAAAAAACACATTGAAATGCACATGCACTTCATTAGAAAGCTCATTCATGACCATGTTCTTGAAGTGCAATATTGTTCAACAGATGATCAAGTTGCAGAAATCTTTACAAAGGCTCTCACAGAGGCGAAGTTTACTAATATTCGATTTATGGTTGGAGTTCAAGAAGTTGTCACTAAGGGGGGATAGGCTCTAATGCCTCCTTCCTTCTCATATTGTGTCATATTTGTACATCCTTCAATCCTATCCCAAGTTGTTCTTAAGTGGGGATGTTAGGATATTCCGACACATAGGAAATAGTTAAGTATAACTTGGTCTAGTGTAGAGTTAGGTAAAGAGTGTTTCTTTACTATGTACTTTTGTAACTTACAATCCAACGGTCACGATATGTAGTGATCCGACGGTTCATTCTCTCCTCTGTATTACTGACACTTGATCCATGGCTTAACACCCGATTGGTCCATGATCTCTATTTAAAGAGCATGGAGGGTCATTTGTAGGGTAACCATTCATGAGAGAAGTTGATGTGAATTTTCATTCTTTTATTAATAAGTTTCTTGAAGTGGCCGCGTTGGCTCAGGCCATGGACTGTTTCCCTCTTTGAGGGTTTTAACCACTTCAAGAATACTGGTGTATTAATCTATGATCTGTTTGTGAGCGGTGTCCTTTGGTGTTCTATCTGAGGAACTTACCCTGTAAATTCTACAGGTAGGGACTTCAATATCATTATCATAAGACATATAAATAAGAAAAATACATTGAATATAAAAAAATACATTAGTCTAGTAGTAATGTTTTTACATTTACTTGATCATGATGTTTGGAAGTTATAATTGTCTTATTTAACCTTGGTGGTCATCTCTTCTTTCTTTTAAATGACAAACACCTTGGAGCTCTTTTTCCACTATCTAGGAGAGGCATGAATTAGAGGCCTTGATATAGGTAGCGTTTCCACATCCTTCCATACCTAATACTTACCATCTATCCCTTATCCATTATCCTTTATTTTGTTTGTATATTTCCAGTTGCTTGTATCTGTTCCTTATTTGTTTCATCTAATGAGAAGAGGGGCATGGAAAGGTCAAGAGGTTGACACAACTGTAAAAAGAAAGAAATTAAGAGCATGTGCCAAATGTAAAGATAAAAAAAGTGGCAGGGATGAAATGATGAATAAAATTCAAGTTAACTTGAGCTCTATCGCATCATGTGAGGTCAACATCATAGTTCCATGTATATCGTGCCTATCAAAGTAAAAGGGATATAAAGAAACATCCCAACCCCTATGAGAAATGAACTTCCCATCTTAAAGGGGTCTTAAATAAAAGTTATCAACCCTTGCTAAGCATGCAAATCAAAGAAAATAAAAAGGCTAAGTAAAGGGTGGAAAAAACAATGTCGAAGAAACAATAACTCAAATAATGCAAGCTCTCTATCCACAACAACACTTATTGATAATGGTCTTGCATAGCCCATGTATAAGACTACAACACCACTCATGAAATAAACCCTTAACCATATCAATTATCACTCACACTTATTGATTGAATGGTTGACCTAGGAATTGTTCCTCCCCCTAAGGATAGGAGCACCTAATAAGGGTGTGTGATGATCCTCCCATACCTAAATATGGAAACTTGTATAATGTCTCAAGCTAGTGTGAAGTTTGAAGAAGATATTTGATGTGATATAATTAAATGGCTTTAACATTGAATATGGTCCACATTTTATGCTTTAACGTCTCTTATATTCATGCTAGTTGATATTACTTGATTCCGTGAGCTTGTACTTGATGGTGATCTAGACATGGTCTCAATCCTTTGGAGGATGTTAGTGGCACACCCTTTGTAGCACCTTCCACTTCATAATGGATGCTTTTTTTTCCCCAGGAAAAATCATAATTTTATTTATGAAAATAAAATTACATGTTGTAGGAGCTTGTACAATATTCAATCATGCCAGTCACGATTGGTGATCATAAATCTAATAAAAAATAAACTACAATAGTATGGAGATGGTCAAGATACCCTTTTCTTCATTTCTTATTTTCTACTTTCCTCCACTCTCCTTGTGAAGGACTGGTTGATACAAGTGCTAACTGGTTTTCTGGATCCATTCTTGTAGTTTCCTTATTAGAGTCTGAACTTTCAGATACATGGTGTTGTTTGTAACCCCTCATCTCTGATACATCGATAGACCTTTCTGTCTATGATGTGGTGACAGGGATTTTAGGTGCTTCATGTTTTGCTTCCTCTTTTTCTGCACTTTCTTGTGAACTTTGGACTTCTTGTTGATAAGGGGATCTATTTCTTCTTCATCCTCTTTGTCTTCAGGCAGATACTGGGGAAATTTCCATCCCTTTGGTTGCTTCCCTGGTTTCTTATTCCTGCGTGGTTCTTTTTTGGCACCGGGACATGTATTTTGTAGATATCCCATCCATCGACATATTCGGCATATGAAAGCTATTTTCTCAGAATCTAGCAACTGATTCCAACATTTCTTGTTGTGTGTCAAGAGGATGCAATCCAACAACCCTCTGCTGAGATCCACCTCTACACATATTATGGCGAAAGTGAATATTCTTTCCTCCAATCTTTGTGTATCAGTTTTTATGTATCGACCTAAGAGGTTCCCAATGCCTTCTAGTACTTTATGATACCATAAATGTAGGGGTATATTATGTAGTCTAACCCACACCGACATTCTTGATACCATCATTGTATTGGAATCAAAATCTAGGAAATATGGGGTAATAAAAAGACCCATAGATCCCCAAAACCATGGGCCTTCATGCAATATATATTCTCGTTCTTCCGATGATGGAAGATTTAATATGAAGAATCCTTTGGAGCAGAGGTGGATTTCACAGTTTAATGTCCAAATTGTAAAATTCCAGTGGAATAGATCCATTGGTTTTGGCCAATAACTGTTGAATCTGCAGATGGTAGTTTGGGCCTCATAAGTTGCGTGCAAATTGTTTGTTTCTGCTAGATCTACAATCAAAGTTGGGGCTTGATTTAAATGTTCCATGATATAGGGACTAGGTATGTTGTGTGTCTAGTCTGGATTGGTTGAGGCAACCGAGTTCCCTTTTAATATGTCTTTGAATGAAGTCCTCCATTTCTTTGTCCTTGATTCAGTTCTATTGCATTGGGAATAGTAGATCTAGTTGCGCCCCTTGCTCCCTTTGATTTGCTTAGACTAGTGGAGCCTCCTCTCAGTCTCATATTTAAGATGATGGTGGATGACAAATTAATATTAATATTGGACTCTCAGATCATCATACATAGATTTTCCTTCACAGATCAGGCTTTGTGTGAGCATTAGAATATCCATGATATGATGGATATTTTTCTTCAATGATTTGATGCTTTCTAAACCCCCGACCCATAAGAGAAATGATTTACCGGCTGGAGTTTTAATGAAAAATTGAAAATATTTCTCAAATTCCCAATCCATAAGGTTTTGATAGGAATTCACTTCGATTTCCAAATTTGCACCAAAGGATAGATCTACGAGGTGTGGGACAGATGACCATGTGAGTGCAAGATGATCCACTAATGTCTTTCGATCTGTAGAGATGACATGAAAATCTGCCAGGAAGCATGACACACACTACATATCTGGGTTGGATCTGCTATCTCAACTACTCTGTTCCCTCAACGAGCTGAAAAAAACCCACTCCCATAGCTTTAACTATAGATATTATGTGAAGATCCCAACAGGGAATAAACATTTGCCTCATCCAGTGGAACTCTGCTCGATCTGCTTAGTACCTTTACTGTAATGATGATAGGGGGGATAAACCTCTACAACACCCAATCAACCTTCTTCGTTCTATGCGTCGTTTCTCCTGTGGTGATTTGTGGGCAGGTATCGGGCTCATAACCAAGATCACGCTAAAACTAAGCAAAACCGTGCCCGACATAGATATACAACACCCTTGGAGGCCATACGATCCACTTAGCAAAGCAAGACCGATCCAATTCCTTGTGACAACTCTCATCACAACCCCAACCATCGCTCTCCTCTAAAAATGCATAATTCACTTCAAAATGGATATTGCACATTTGATGATGAGTATTTAGCCCTTGATGATGACTTCGAATGCATCTAAAGACACTCCTACACCCCCCAAAACTTGGACATTACCCATTGGAGCTAAGGTGTCGCCCCTACATGATGATGTGGTACTCTATTGCATGAGGTGAGGCTTAAGGAGGATGATGTTGGGTTTGAGAGGACACACACCCCTTAGACTGATTGTACTTGTTGATGGAGAGACATGTCTTTTGAGGATGACCTTACCCTTTTGAGGCCTCTACACTCACAAGTGTGGCCTTTAAAAGGGAATTTTCCATGTTTGTCATTGCATAATTTATTATTTGAGGCTATTTTGGGTGTCAACATGATGAACTATCCACCTTACATCATGGATTTTTATGTTTTAGGGTTTTTTAGCCTAATTTAAATTAAAATTCTGGTTTCGCTAATATATAATGGGAAGAACTTGGTTCATTTGGATCATTGTACAACCTGAAAGACATTCATCTCTTGGATTATTTCTCTTTTCTTTAGTTTGATATAGAGCACTAGTCACCGTCACTTTCTTGGGGACTTTATTGATGTGGATATGATCCTTTTTCATGGATGGTTATGGTGAAGGCCGAAAGAATTCATGATAAAGCTAACAAGTTAATTCATTTTACCTTGATTAGTGTTTTATTGGATTAATGTAATCTAAGTATTAAGCATGTTAGCATAGTATTTGTTTCACTATCCTTCTTAAATAAACCCTTCTCCCAACTCTTTGAGGAAGTAGCATGTTAGCTTATTTCCTTAATTTATCTTTGTTAATTAAGAGTCTTGATTCAAAACCCTAGGATAAGTAAGTTAACTTACCATAGTATTTTTGAATTTCATATCTACTCCAATTTTACGTAATTTTGTTTGTTCATAGACTCCATTTGCTCTAGATTGAGAATGTAGTAGTCCTCTCATTTTTTGTCACAAACAATTAATATTCTTAAGATCAATTTTGTTGTTGTTAGTAATAAGGGGTTTATTATAAAAAAAAAAATATTTTCAACATTAATTGATTTATATATTGCTGTCCTATAGTTAGGAATTATTTGGAATGCATTGGATAAGTAAAATATACATTATATCTGTATTTGTTAGCCATTAAATAGGGATGACGTCAAGGATTTATTTTATATTACATGCCTTTTTAACCACTGAAATTTGTTTTAGTTTAGTTTTTTATTTACTCTTTACCTCGAGCCCTCATTTTGCACTTTATTATCATAGTTTCTAGGGCTAAATTTGTTCTTGTCAATCTATTATATTGTTTCAATTGTTAAATTTTCAAGCTATTTTTAATAACCAAGTGTAATTTCTTGATTGAGTGCTTAGGAACCTATCTTAAACCTATATTTTTGGCCTAACCCTCTAGAATATTAATATGGACATTTGAACTCAAATATGGAATTTACTCACTAATATGCCTTAAACCTTAAATTCCTATCTTTATTTTTTCATGGAAAATCATTGTAGAACCCTTAGGGGGAACTTAGTTAAAGTTGATTGGATTATTTGATCCATAATATATACTGATGAGGCATCCTTTGTGTTGGATTGTATCTATCACTAAAATAAGGGAAGTAGTCACTGAGGTGAAAGTGTTGACACTCCCATTATTGCACTTTGTTTAGGTCACCTAGTGAGACTTTGCACTAAGGTGCTACATTTTGCTGTAGCATTTTTTGCTGCTGTTGCTAGAGAGAAGTTGAATCCTCATTGAGATGTGAAGTTTATGCTTCAACCTATATTTGATTGGTATATCTCAAGGCCTCTTTTAGTGTGCTTATTTGGAGATTCCAGTGGAGGGACAAAGTCCTTATTCCTTGAGATTCTCAAGTGTTTGTGCTTGTAAGTTGAACGTGCATCATTTGAAAGCATTCAAGATTCACTCTAGTGACCCCGTAGTTCTATATAGTGAAAACTATATGGGATAAAGCATCGATCCATGGGATTTTCATGAAGTATTTAAGGCTTTTAATGTTCAATGGATCCTTGGGTATCCATATAAAATGCCTAAATAAGGTTATGGTAATTGTCCACAATTTGATTGTGATTATTCTTCAACAGTGTCTCATGTTGTAGCATTATTAAAACTCATAATAGAGAATGACGTGGTACATGAAGATGTGAATATTAGATTATTTAAAAAGTTTATATATTATAAACAACTGAGTATTGGATGATGACTCTTGATCCAAAGAATATAAATTCTATAATGTAGGTTTTAAGGCATTTGTCTTAATGATGAGTCTTGTTATAGATTCGAAACATCGACTCCTAAATGGATATTGTGGTTTCTCCGAACACTGAAAAGTCTCACTATACAATTAGTTGTTGCAAATAGATTCTTAATAAAACAAAAAAGATGCAATGGTGAACACACTAACACAGATTTTATCCTAGAAACCTAAGCTAAGAAAACCAACAATATTTGTTTCGTATATATATTTTTTGTACAATATTGCATATATATATATATATATATATATATATATATATATATATATTGTGAAACCAATATACGTTAATGCACTTTGCATGGATTAGAATAAAACTGTATTTCCTTAATCGAAACTACAAAACCATGAGAAAAACCATAACGTGCCATAAAAACACGAAAGGAAAAAACTGTAAAAAATGGACACAAAAAATTTCCCAACTTTTTGAGGGGTGTGGCCCCTGAATTACCACACAAGGGGGATTCTACCTCCCTATGAACCCCACTAAGCACATGGGATTTCGCTCCCCCTACGATCCCACCAAATAAGGGGTTTGCTTCCCTCCCCTATGACTCCCCTATTATGCTCGCAACATACAACACATGTTGATTGTCATGCAATGGATATAACACATACTGAACATTCTCCCACTTGTTTTCTTTGCAAACAAGGGGTCGTGGGAGTACATGATCAATAATCCACGCAAATAATGACCATTTTTTGTATACACCAAGAGAGCTTCTCAATGCTCACATATTTTATTAATAAATCTGCAACATTCTTCAAAGTATCCACAAAACCACCTTCTTTTCTCCACCATATTTCTCACAAAGTGATACTGAACATCAATATGCTTTATTGTAGAATGATACATTGTGTTCTTCACTATGAATATTGCACTCTATCACAATCTATTCTTACAGCTCGTTGTACGAACCAATACCAAAACACAATCTTTTTCACCATACCGCTTCCTTTCTTGAACGAGTTGCTACCATGTATTCAACTTCTGTAGTTGATAGTGCCACTACAGACAATGTCTTACTCATCCAACTCATTGCTCCTCCAAATAGGTTAAATACATACCCACTTCTAGATCTTCTATGATCCACATCTCCAACCCACTCTGCATCAACAAAGGCATGTATATCCAACACTCTGTCCAACCTTGGTATTCATTGGTAGCATAATCCATAACTATTAATGCTACACAAATACCTGAAAACTCTTTTTACTACTGTCTAATACTTCTTCCCTAGTTTTGACATATACCTGCTCAACAATCCCATTGCATGTGCATTGTTTAGTCTAGTACAAACCATTCATACATCAAAATTTCAACCACACTAGCATATGGAACACGAGACATGTCCTATTCATCTTCATATGTCTTGGGAGACTATTTTGCAGATAAATTTACACCAATAAGAACAAGGACCTTTATTGATTTATATTCTTGCATATTAAAGACCTCTAAATTGTCTTGACATATTTCCTCTTATTTAACCATATTTTTCTCTTTCCCTGATATCTTTTAATTTCCATGCTGAGACTTAACATTATGCGTGTTATTGCTTGGCGGTATAACTCACTTGATCATGGATACCCTAGTATAGCACCTCTTTGCCGTCATGGTGTCCATGCAGTATTTTTATCCTCGTTTTGGAATCCCTGCTTCTAAACTGCCATGACCTATAATCTGAGCCCCATGTCCTCTTCTTTGTTGTATTTTTGGCCTTACCCCGAGAGGATTCTACAATTTATCCCTTGTGATTGCCACTTTTTATTATCTTATTTCTGCACGATGAGCCTTGGTTTCTCCATTTCATCGTCATCACCTGATTGGCCTAAAATTCGATTTCACTTGGTTTTTTACCCTTTCTTGGAGGAACTGTTGTGATGAGTGGCCCTGTTATCCAACCTCTTGTCTTCTTTATCATGAGTAGTTCCACCATTACCGAAACTAGTTTCTATCCCTTATACAACTTGTTCCTCCAAGAGGTGTTTCCTTTAATATCTTTTTAGATTCCTTAAATTAGAGAAAATTTTCGAGTGAACTTGTCTCCTTCATTCTTGTTAAAGTACTTGAATGGACTTCTATTCAATATATTTTTAACCCTTTTCTAGGCTGAGTAGACTAGTTGCAAAAAATGAATACTCTAGTCTACTATGGCTAGAAGGTTTTCCCTTGTATACTTTTATCTCTTTTTGAGCTTGAGGGAATAAACTTATGAAAAAGGAAATTTTAAAAAAGAGAAAGGGAAGGGAACATTCATCTCCATTAGTCATCAAAATGGCAGCGTCAGTCGCGTCACCCTTGAACATGGCACATGTTTGCATCATTATCTCACATTTGGGTTTTAGTTTTCCTAGGGGTCGTACCATCCATATGAGCCTATTTACTGCTCCAGCTGGTTACTCTTCCATTCATATGGAGTTTGCTTCAATGCCTCCTGCATTTTTGTACGATATTATGTGGTGCTCATTAGTCATGTTGCCAAGTCACTCTTGTGTCATGTAGTTATGTGTTCAAGGGAAGTCTCAGCCTATTCTTTTTACATGATTCAAAAGCCTAAGAAGGGTCTCTTTTAATGGACATTAACTCTAATGACTTAGAATAAACCCTAGAGGTCCTCAATGGGGATGACCTAAAACATGATGACCCAAGCATGAAACACATGCTTTAATATGTCATAATAATAATAATAAAAATATTTTCTTTATTCTTTTGATAAATACATTTTATTGTGACTCAAGTACATTTATGAAGACTGGACCTAGTTACATATTTCAACATTCCCTCTTAATTAGGGAGGTATTCATAAGTACAAGTACAAGGACGATCTTAAAACACATGAACCATGAAGAACTTAGGCACCACAATGCCATGGACTAGATTCTCGACTAGGGAAATCTATCCAAGGTCCTTAAACAATTTAAGCACTCATGATGCCATGGACTAGATTCCATACCAAGAAAATATATATAGGTGGGACTAAGATGGACTAAATATTTCAACCTCTCTAGGTACCATCAGACTTACTTGCTAACCATCAACCCCGGGATCTAGGTGTGTATCCAAGGTCATATATCCATGACCAATGCCACCCTTCGTACTTCAGGAACTAGACATCAACACAAAGTGCCAACTAGATGTCCTCCCAGGAAATGTGTCTTACACACAAAGTGTTAGGCCCCTATACTACTAGTGTAACCCCTTATTTTTATTAGTACAACCCACTTATTATATTGATGTACCCATGTAGTGCCCCTATTGTTATTATTGTGCCCTTACATTATTATTGTTATGCCGACTCTGATTATGTTATGACCCCTTAGACTCCTATATATAGAAAGGAGGTCTTTTCATTTGTATCATCCAAGAATTGTTCATTTATGTAATGTAAAGGAGGTTGCCCACTCGAAGAGGCTGAATTCTAAGGCTTTGATCTATCTTTTCTATCTTTTCTTGAGCTGGTTTCATAACATTTGGTATCAGAGCTTTGGATTCTAGGGTTTTGCTGCTCCAAATAGGTCATCGTGGAATTTTCGCTATAACGTTTTTTCTTTGACGTTTCAGAAGTCGCAAAAAAAACCCATTTGAGAAGAAATCGCACTGAACCTTGGGTTCGAATTTCAGATCTTTTTACGCAATATTTGCGGAGATATGATCTGAGGAAGTTGGTCTTTTTGCAGACTCCTGAATTACATTCCAAACAGGTGACCTGAGGAAAATCGTCATAACTTTCTTTATGAGCATCGGATTGAAATTTCAAAAGAAGGTACAGAAAGAGAACGAACTTTAGTTTTCTTTTATATATTTTTTAGAGTCAAATCTTGAAACAGTGACACGTGGCACTTCATACAAGTTCGCTCTACTGAACTAGTCTACAATCAGGTCACTGCGGGAGATTGTACATAACTCTTTCTTGGAGAATCCAATTTGGATAAGACTAGTGGCATTGGAAAGAGGAAATAGAAGGCTACTATAGATTGCAATTTCAGAACTTAAAGATCCAAAAGTACAAAGTTACAGTCGTTTCAAGGTCGAGCTCCTAAAATCAAGAAAAAGCAAGATGAGGACGTTTGATGGCAAGGATCCGGTAAATTGGATACTTCAGATGGAGCAATATTTTGATCTACATGGTGTACAAATGTTACAAAAGGTATGTATTACATCTTCATATTTAGAACCAGATCAATTTTTATGGTACAAAGGGCTTTGTTCTCGTAAACAACTTGTTACGTGGTCAATTTTCACGGAGGAAATGATAGCACATTATGAGGATACAAAGAGCAACACCTTCTTTAGAGCAACACCACAACAATTGGAAAGAGTAAAAGGGCTTTGTGACATAGTGGAAAGCAAAATTATGGAAACCAGGAAGTGTACCCCTCACAACTATAAAGATGGAAGTGTTGTTTCTCCTAGCCTTCCACAACCTACAAGGGTTACACCACAACAATTGGAAGAAAAAAGAGAAAAGGGGCTTTGTTACAATTGTGATAGCAAATGCACTAAAGGTCATAAGTGTGCTGAGAAGAAATTATTTTACATAGAATATGAAAAGGAGGAAGAAAAGGATCAAGAAACATCAAAAGAAGAAGATATACGCCAGGACCCCACCCCAGAGAAAGAAGAAACGAATCAGACGATATCTTGTAAAGCATTGGCAAGAATTACCACTCCTCAAACTCTCAAGATAGAAGGACATATCAAGAAGAAAAAGGTGCAAGAAGTGAAAGATCACATCGAGAAAGAAGAAATGAATCCAACCATATCTTGTAATTCATTGTTCGAAATTACCACTCCTCAAACTATCAAGATAGAAGGACATATCAAGAAGAAAAATGTTCAAGAAGTGAAAGATCACATCGAGCATCAAGAAATGAATCCGACCATATCTTGTAAAGGATTGGAAGAAATTACCACTCCTCAACCTCTAGAGATAGAAGGACATATCAAGAAGAAAAAGGTTCAAGCAGTGAAAGATCACATCGAGCATCAACAACAAGTTCTCCAACTTTTAAAGGGTAACGCCACTTCGGTGCAAAATCAAACGAAACAACAGGTAGATCAACATCGTAGTGAAAAATGTTTTGATATAGGTGATTGGTTATTTTTACCACTACATCTCAAGCAAGCTATTTATGAGAAGGAAACGTTGGCAATACTATATGCACTTAAAAAATGGCAACCTTACCGAATGGGAAGACTCTTCAAGGATGAGGATGTGGAAGCATTGTTTTGTGCTATTTCTATTATCCAACCAGATTGGATAAACAAAGCAAGGGATGAATGGAAGAAGGACGAAGAAGTATGGCCACTTATTCAAAAGTTGCAAAAGATCCCAATTCAAACAATATTGCCAGAAATTGAAGAGGAACGAAAAATCATATTGGAACCTGGAGCAGTCATAGAAACAAGAACCCGACAGCTACGAAATCGATCAATTTCAGAGTATCTCATCAAGTGGAAGAACTTACCCACTGAAGATTCCACATGGGAGGACAAGAATTTTATATAGAAGCATCAAGAACTACTCAAGCGTTGAGGACAATGCTTTTTGAAGGAGAGGGGCATGTTAGGCCCCTATACTACTAGTGTAACCCCTTATTTTTATTAGTACAACCCACTTATTATATTGATGTACCCATGTAGTGCCCCTATTGTTATTATTGTGCCCTTACATTATTATTGTTATGCCGACTCTGATTATGTTATGACCCCTTAGACTCCTATATATAGAAAGGAGGTCTTTTCATTTGTATCATCCAAGAATTGTTCATTTATGTAATGTAAAGGAGGTTGCCCCCTCGAAGAGGCTGAATTCTAAGGCGTTGATCTATCTTTTCTATCTTTTCTTGAGCTGGTTTCATAACACAAAGCATCAACACTCCAATTATTCCAATAAGTAACAAATCGTCCCCGATCAAACAAATCGGTAAAAAAATATCTCCAGAGCAAACTGATCGATAACAATAAGCATGTAAAACATGATATCAAACCTCTGAGATATTTACCTGTACAAGAAAAACCCAAATTAGTAACAAAATTTCAAATGTAAATAAATACAAACCTCCGGGGTCTTCCAAACAACTGATGTTGCTTCTTAGTTTATCATAGTAAGATTTCCAAATGAATCTTGACAAAATATTCCTTAATCATACATCTTCCTTTCCTACTTCACATGCAACAACATATTCTACAAATAGATCCAGCTTTTCTTATCTCAACAACCCCTCAAAATACATTCTCCAATTTTATTCTCTCACTCATGGCCTTCATTAAGGCTTACGACTATTAGTTCTTGTCTAGTGCAGGACACATGAAGTAGAGAACCATATCAATCACTCCCTCTTAACCAGGGAGGATCTAATCATTCCTATACAAGGAATATACCCAAGCTCCCTCTTAACGTAGGTATATCAACTTCTTTTCTATGACATCAGAGAATATTTCATGGCTTCCATCCTTCTAATCAAAGTTGTCATGACCATCATCATCCATATAACTTTCTTCGTCATTCTTATCAAATGAACATCTTCACCATCTTGAAGATTATGTACCTGGACAACTTAGATAGCAAGTACAACCAAATCTATAGAAGCATGAATTTAACCATATCATAATCATATAGTAATGAAATCATTCGACATCAAACATCAAATACCTAAAATTAGTTAGGTTCACAAACAAGAAACCAATAGTTTTATTCTTCAACTAGGGTTTTGTCATAAATCCTAGATTTCATCATCAAGACTTTGAGCACCTCAATCAAGATAACAACGTTTATTATATCTAGGGCTTTAATATTTCTTCTGGAGATATGACACATACTACTAAAAAATATTGCAAACCCTAGAAGCAATTCAAACAAATATTGTTCTACAATGTATCTAACAACTTTATAGCTTCATATGTTAGACTTCCACTAGGATTTAGTGCAAGATACTAGATTTCACAGATGAGACATTATGCTCCAATAATCAAAACCAATCACAACCTAATTTCAGATTTTAACAATCTTTCATAAATTTTATACTGTCACACTAGTCATCACATATTCGAGAATTGAGATTCTACTAAGATTTAGTTACAAAACCCTAGAATTCACAAATACTATCATCCTATAGAATCAAACTTTGACTAGGGCTTAGTTCCAAACCTTAGGACTTATGACCACCAATAATTAGGTCAACACACATCTCTAGGATTTCATAATAATGCACAAGCATATCATAACATGTGTTAGTGAAACTCAATGACACATATATCAATAAAAGTTAGACATATAACAAACTTGATCAAACTAGGGTTTGATAAGACAAACACACATATACCAAGGATTTCAATTCTAGGACATTATAAGGGTATTTCTTACACACCCTACCAAACCCTATTTATCTAGGGATTCATTGCATAACATAGAAAACCCTATTACTTCAAAGGATTCATATTTCATACATCATCATTCAACCCTAACAAGCTAAGGTTTTCATAACCATATGAAAACACTGGACACAAAATCATCAAAACATCAAACATTTTCCTTAGACTTCATCAATAACCCTAAGTAGGCTAGGGTTTCACACATTATCATTGACATACCCTTAATTTATGGTTTTATAGAGAACCTTTTTAGGGTTCCAATAGAATAATCAAATATGTGAGGAGGGTAGATTTATCTAATGATGAATCACCCAATCAAGATTATTTATGATTCAAGAGTGTTAGACACAACAATGTTAGTTATGTGGAATAGGTTACCAAAAATAATGAATATGCCTTTATCATGAAGAGAACAAAGCTTATGGTCTAAGGCATACCTTTGTTTCTTAACAAACCTTGTAATCCCAATGCTTTTTCTTATGAGGCCTTCTTTCAATCCTTGAGTATTCAGTAAGCATTTCCTAAACAAGGAAAACATGAATATAAATGTGATTAGAATTTAATATAAACAAACTTAGATAAGTAAGGGAAACCAAATATAAAATATGATATAAGGAGTAAGATATTCATCTTTGGAAAGTGGTGAGGGCTCCATCTTAATCCAAACTTGAGGGATATGTAAGGGATAGAGTCCCTAACAAATAGGTTTTTGACTTCAGATCCTTCATATTGTTCTTCTTTGGTGAAACTTCTTCAACAAAGTTTTCTTGATCCCTGTTCCTCCTTTTATTCGCTTTTATAGTTACCCATATTGTGACAACTGTAGCATTGGTCCTTTGGACTTCTTGAAGGTTCCTTTCTTCTTGTGATGAGCAGAATAATCATTCAAGATTTTCTCTTCTTCACTCTCCTTGTTGATTGCTAAAGATATTGTGACTACTTCTTGACTGCATACATTCCATCCACTATTAGGCTCCTGGACAAAATATTTGTTTATCTAAACTTTGATTTCTTTTCTTCACTTGACTCATCTGTAGGTTTATTTACTTTTCCTTTGACTAGATCCAAGACTTTGTTCTTTTCGAGGATTCAATCTATCCTCTTTTTCCATGAATTGTAATTTTCTTCTCCTTCGAATTTGTTCTCTCCCTTTATGGAGTTAGACATTGTTCTTGAAGGTGGTAATCTTCTTTCCTTGTAATTTATCCTTATATGATCCCTTTGCTCAACTTTGTGAGATTCCTTAGTCTTCTTTCAATAGATCTTCAACTTGCCTTTATTTTCTTCTTCACCTTAGCTTTGATACCATGTTGGAAAATAGGAAAGGAAGAAAGATTTTCTTATATATATAATTATTTGTGATTCTTTCATCATTTAGTTCATCAAGAAATTACCAAAACAATAACAGAAGGACAACAGATGTAGGAAAACATCCAGGGAAAAACTCCTATCTAGGGGAAAACCTAGTCAACAATTCTTCCTTCAATAGTTTCTTGAGATAATCCAAGACTCTTGACCTAGACAAATATTTAATCCTCACCAAGTCAACCCTCAATCCTTCTTGTAGATGATGACCCTTCAATAACAATTTCGAACTAGCAACATCAACTTGTAGTAGAAGCGTTGACCCAACAACAACTTCAACTAGACAAAGAAAAACTTCGATCTTCCTAGATACTCCTATGAAGTGAGAGATAGATGGCTCAAAATTTCGATCTTGATGTATTCTTATTGCCTCCAAAATTTCACACTCTTTTTCAGCCCCATTCCATCTCTTCTTCAACTTTTCATTTTCCAGCTTCCAGCTTCAGGATATTGAACTGTATGAGAGAGAGTGAATTGCTCCAAATGTATTCAAACTGTCTTGTATATATAGCCTTCCAGTGAGGTTCAATTGTATTTCTTGAAACCGACTTGATCTTCTTGAGGCCGAATTGGTGTGGAGGTGATAAATAGCACATTTGACTCAATATTAATTATTTTTACATGATTCAAAAGCCTAAGAAGGGTCTCTTTTAATGCACAATAACTCTAATGACTTAGAATAAATCCTAGAAGTTATCAATGGGGACTTTGACCTAAAACATGATGACCCAAGGATGAAACCCATGCTTTAATTAGTCATAATAATAATAATAATAACATTTTCTTTATTCTTTTGATAAATACATTTTATTGTGACTCAAGTACATTTATGAAGACCAAACCTAGTTACATATTTCAACATTTAGGTGGAGTATACCTTTATAATTGTCTTCTTTCTTGAATCGATCTTCTCAATATCGAAGTATGTAGTTCATTTTCTTTCCATCCCTATTTGTTTGTAGAGTATGATTCACCATCCTTCAATTCAAATGCTATATTTTCTGGTTCTTTTTCACTTGGTAGGACTTCCTTTTTGACATCTTTTATTTCTCTCTATACAAAATCTCTATAATGCACAACCTTCCTAGTTTTTGGGTTCCAATGCTTATAGCCTTTGAGACTATCTTTATACCAAAAAAAAGATACACTTTTCCAATTTCTTATCCATTTTATTCCTATTCTCGTTTGGAGTACGTACTTAAGCATCATAGCCAAATAACTTCAAATGTTTAAGATAGTTTCTTACAAATCCCTACCTCATGTGAGTATTGTCATCTAAAATTGATGAGGGTGATCTATATACTGGGAAATACACAATGTCCATTGCCTCTACATATAATTCTAGTCCTAACTCAACACCACTGATCATGTTCCTTGCTTTATCCTTCAATGTCTATTTCATTCTTTCTGCAACTTCATTCAAATTCAGTGTGTATGGAGTAGTCTTCTGCCTTTGTATACCACACTTATAGAATTATTTGAATTCATTCCCACAAAATTCTCCACCATTATCTATCCTTACACCTTATTTTTTTCCCTTGTTTGAATTTCCACAAGAGCCTTCAATTATTTGAATTTATCAAGACTTCAGATTGCTTCCTAAGAAAATAAATCCATGTTTTCCTCAAGAAGTCATCTATAAATGACACATAGTACACAAATTTACCCAATTATGGCACGAACATAGGTCAAAACACATCACTATGCACCATTCATAATATTTTCTCTGACCTCATAGAACCATAGGAGAAACTTACCTGGTCCCTGCTTCCCATATAAATATTGTTCACAAAAATTAAAATTTAGAGAAAAAATAAACATACCTTCTATCATACCATTACTGTGTAGTACTTGAAGGCCCTTCTCTCAGATATGTCCTAGTGTTTGATGCCACAACATAGTATTTTCTCAAGAGGTTGTAGGAGTTTTTCCTTATTATTCTCCACTCTTAGGAACATTGAAATTGTTTCACCCATCACTAAAAATGATTCCCAATAACTTATATAGAGTTCCAATCCAAACACACCTCATCAATGCCCTTGCTCCTTGAACCATCCTATTGGTATTTCAAACATTGTTTTTACACCCTGTATCACTTATCATGCTTACAAAAATCAAATTTCTGGACAATCTTGTAATGTGCAAAATTCTCGGGACCATTCTAATCCTTTCACCCATGAGCTTCAATGATCCATATTTATGAAGGAAAAAAATGAAACAAAAATATAAACCCAAAAAAAGAGATACAATGAAAACATAACTTCAATTTATTAATAACAAAGTATTGAAAATTGTTTACATGCATAACCGAAATAAATTAGCTCAGGTGATGGTAGCTTATCTATGATAATAGATGTGGAGGCTACATGCCTTCTGAACTATTTTACAATGAAGTTCGAAGGCCTATTTATTATTGAGAAATATTTGAAAATCATAAACATCCAAAAACCTAACCATTAGGAGATGAAGCGCCAAAAGTATGTGGGCCCCATTGGGGTAAATTGGTACATCAACTTCCCGAGGGCGTAACTTTGGCATATGATCTCCATTTGATGCTTATGATACCTCGCTAGAAATATCTATTTTAGGAATAAAATTTTTAAGTGAAAACCCCTCACACTAATATTTATTTTCCCTTTAAAAAAAAAACATCGCTTAGGGCCTCAAAATGGCTTCAGAAGTTCATAACCCAAAAAATGAAAAAAATAGTAAACTATGCTACAATTAAGGAAACATAAAGAAAAAATGGCAAGGATCCAAGGGGAATAGGTGGGTGGCCACCAATATCCACCTAGATCAGTCCCACCCCCTTAGGAAGCAATGGTCCCCCTTGCATTGAGTGCCTCCATGAGATGGGGAAACTTCTGCTGAACTTTGTCCTTGGTGAGCCACTTGCCTTAGTGCAGGAGTTGGCCAACTTTGAGAACCCAATATAGTTGGATATTTTGCAAGAAAAATTTGTCACCCACCTGAAACTTGTGTGGCACCCGATGTTGATCATGTCGTTGCTTGTACTTGGAATCATATTCCATTCGATAAACCAAGATGTCATGCACCTGCTATTGGATGTGTTGGATGCATTTGGTAAAACACATTTCTTTATCAACCTCAAACTATACATGTGTGGATTATGTCTGTGTAGTTTCATGAGGCATGACAACATCAATAAGAAACAATGGTTGAAAACCTAGACCTACTTGAAAAGGATTGCGTCCAGTCGATCTTTGGAGAGCTATGTTATAACTGCGCTACACATAAGGAAAGATCTCATCCTAGTATTGTGTATGCTTGGAATTGTACATGTGTAGTATGTGCACTATCATCCTATTGAGGACCTCTATCTTTCCATCAATATGGGGATGGAATGAAATTGACCTAGTGAGCTTAGTCTCCAATAATGTCTAGATATTCGACCAGAATATGCTCAAGAACCTGCTATCTTGGTATGATATAATGGTATGCAAGATTCCAAAGTGTACCCGTACTCATTCAAAGAAGAGTTTGGCAGTGTCCTTTGTTGTGATGCTCTTCTTGCATGCTGCCAATACAACCATCTTAGAAAATCTGTCCATGACCACAAATACATAGTCATTACCATTCTTAGTAGAAGAGAGGCCTGACAGATAATCCATGGAGATGGATTCCTAGGGCTAGTTAGGATTAGAAAAAGGAGTGTACAACCCTTGATTCTTGATTGTTGGTTTGGTGATGGCACATGCAGTGCAAGATATGAATTATTTTCCAACATCCCATAAGAGTTTGGCCAGTAAAAATAGTTATGTAGTACGACAACAATTTTCTCCACACCAAAGTGTTCTGTGACCCGATTGTAGTGTGCCTCCCAAATCAACTTGGCACGTCCGATTTAAGGAACAAAATGGTGGCCTAGGTAGCATAATAATGCATCTTAGAGGTGGAAATATAGAAATTTCTTGAAATCCACTAGCATATGGTATGTGGTGGCAAACTCTGGATCATTTTTGTACAATTGCGGCCATCTAAAGATCTCGTGGCCACAAGGCTTGAGAACAATAGTAAGTGTTGCAACTGGGGGCCAACTGAGGCAATATGCAACATGATTGGAGCTTCCCTTCTTGTATTTAATGTTCAAGTGGAATTGTTGTAGATATGTAGACCACTTTTGATGCTGATTGTTCTACAATTTCCCTTCTGTCTGGATAAAATGACGAGCTCGGTGATCTGTGTGGATGATTGTCTACTTCTGCAGAATGTAATGTTTCCATTTTCGGCATGAATGCATGATGAAATACATCTCTTTATCATAGGTGGGGTATTTCCAAATTGTATCGGAAAGTGTCTCACTATGATAGGCCACTCAATTCCCCTGTTGGGTGAGAATTGCACCAATAGCATAGTCGAACGTGTTTGTCTCAATTTCAAATTGTTGTTGCAGGTTCGACAATGTGAGTACAAGTGAAAAGCAGCGACGATGCTTCATCTAAAAAAATTTCCTTCTATGGGGATTCAGACTAGAAAAGCTTTGCTTTCACTCCACCCTTGGTAACCTCACTCAGAGACTAAGTGATATGAGAGAATCCCAACATGAACCTTCGATAAAAATTGGCAAGGCCCAAAAAAATGCGAAGCTTTGTTAGAGTGGTTGGGGATGTTCAATCCTGAATGAATTGGATCTTAGCCGAATCCACATGCATAGCTTGCTCGTCAATTATGTAGCCCATATATTGGACTTGGCTCATGCCAAATGTGCATTTTTCCAAGTTGGAATATAGATTGTACTGAGGCAGGGTTTGAAAGACCTACCAAATGCGTTATAGGTGCTCTTCCCAACTCTTGTTGAAGATGAGGATGTCATCTAGATATACAACCACAAATGAGTTGGTGAAGGGCTGCAATATTTCATCCATCAGCCTCATAAAATTTGCAAGGGAATTTGTCAACCTGAAAGGCATGGCCAACCACTCGAAAAGGCCCTTGGATTTGAAGGCGGTCTTCCATACAACTATGGCTTCTATTGGCACCTAGTGATAGCCATAATTTAAATCGATCTTGTTGAAATACTTGGCCCCCTTGAGCTGGTAAAGAAGGTCATTAATCCATGGGATTGGATACCTATTCCTGATAATGATTTTGTTTAGTGCCTAATAATCAATGCAGAGTCTCCAGGTGCAATCTGTTGGAAATAATACTGAGAGGGGGGGGGGGGTGAATCAGTATTATCAGATCAGTAAAACCTTTCCAATTTCATACTCAGAATCATATACGCTACTTCAGTTAAGTGAACCTGCGTGTACACGCTACTGTGTCTAAAGCAACTAGCGTATATCCAGAGATCTTATGATTTAGTTAGCTTATCTTCAGTAAATGCATCAGAACATTATTAACCATTTTAACAGTAAACAGGTGCTATATAACATAACAGATCATCACACAAAATCCACACACATGAACACCATGATATAAGGTGGAAACCCAATGTGGGTGAAAACCACCTGCTGCAATTTGTTTCTATCTTCCTTTAATAAGAAACTTCTTTTACAATGTACTGGTGCAGTCCTTTACTAGCACGCAGGCTACAACCTGCAGAGGGCTACAACCCTCATAGCTCTTGTACTAGCTGATCCATTTACTAGTACATAGGTGCCAACCCTACAGAAGGCTACAACCTTCACTCGTTTTCCAGCTGCTCCTGGAAGGGAGCTACAACCCCCTGGCTCTTGTACTGGCTGATATGTTTACCAGTACGTAGGTGCCGGCCTACGATCTTCCCGGGACCACGTTTCATACATTTTCATACTGGATCCATAAGACAATCACCATTGTAGTACAACCTGCATCATCAATCACTGAAACACCCAATTCTGAATCACTGAAACCCTGTCAAAAACATCATAACAACAACCAGATCCAACTCCATCTTCAAATATCATACTTCACATTGTATACACTACTTGGATGAACCCAACCTGCGTGTATACACTCTTTTACCAAAACCAACCTGCGTACAGATCTGCAAATTCAAGCTTAAAACTCCGCAGCTATATCAGACATCAAAACATACCCAGATCATAATAATAAACATGCGTCAGTAGATCTAGTCTATCCACAGTCAAACCATATGAAGATAATCATTCCAAGCCTTGAGATCTCGTTCCATCATCCTCCACATGAGTGAAACCTTGGTTCAGATCACCAACCCATAACCAGCATTTGGATCTCACACTTCCTCAGATTTTCATCACTCACACACACTCACTGCTTCATTTGGCCTAATGATCTTCTCCTTATATAGGCCTAGGCCCTTCACAATACCACGGTCCAAAACCATAGTAACACAATACCATCAACTTCAAAACTAGGGATCAACACATCCGTCGAGACACCATGGTCCAAAACCATAGGCACAACTTCCAAGGACTAACCGCCACGGACCAAAGATAAGTTTTCCACATGTATGCGCTTTTACTGAAGCCAACCTGCGTGTACACGCTGATTCTCCTTAATGAACCTGCATATATCTCTTTCTTGTCCTGCTGTACTAAGATCTGTCCTCTGATTAAGTTGCCGTCACCTGTACCTGCCTCTGAGTGAGTTGCCATCAAGGACAACACTTGTATCATAATGCCAACAATCTCCCCCTTTGGACTTGATGGCAGCCACACCAAGTCACTCTCCCCCTTTGACATCAAGGGCAAAGGGCGGACCAAGATATTCTCTTCTTTGGTATACCTTCTGTTGTCCATACTCCCCCTGAGTACCTGCTGAAATCTCCAAATGTGCTCCCCCTTTGTATATGCCAAAGTGTATCAATCCATCCATTCTCCCCCTGAGCAGATGCAGGTTCTAAAACCATCCATTCATTCATGACTATCATTCATCATCTATGATCTGTACCATAAGCATTAGCCTGCAATACCATTCCTTTGATCAAACAGCAAGATGTATCATTTAGCTTCATAGACTTTATTAACAACTTCTAACCATAATGCCAACAATGCGTTATTTGAAGTATATGCTCCCCCTGAGCCTGTGCCATATCCTCAGCAGACTGTGACTGTTGACCAATAGAGCAAATACTGGACTGAATCATATCAGACCCCTTTTCTGAGCCTATCCCCACTTCTTTTCTTCAGACTGACCTATATGCTCTTTTGCAGTGTGAAACTCGCGTGTATACGCGGCTTCCCTTCATTAAACTTGCGTATGAGTATTAGAACACTGAATTTTTACACCTTCAGCTCCCCCTGAGTCTGTTATGTCTGTGCTGTGCTGAGTACACTGTGTTGTGCCACATCTTTCTGACTGAACTTCCTTCTTCTTCCATATCTTCAAGCATGTTGATGATTTCTTCTTATCATGAGCTTTGTTCCTGCAATCTTTTGCTTTATGTCCAAAATTGTTACATGCATAACATCTTACATGTTTCATATTCCTCCTATAGCAATCAACAGCTTTGTGGCCAAACATATTGCAAGAAAATCAATATCCATTAAAGTACCTTGAATGTGATGATCTTTCTGCATGATGGTCTTGAAACCTTCTTCTTCTACATATGGCTGCAACATGTCCAAGATTATGATATACATGGCATTCAACATTATTCATGGGAGGAGTAAAAGATTTTCTTTGAGGAGTCTCTTTCCTTGATTGTTGATGGAGTTGTCCTTTCATCTCCTTTTTGAGCCTTTCAGATTTTGCATTAGAGATTCTTGTCTTACTTTGTGAACCAGATTCATCTTCAATAGACTCATGAAAACCAAGACCAGTTTTGATAGCAGGGGACCTTTGACTACTAAGAATATCATCCAAGATCTTAGTACTATCTTGAAATCGTAATAGTTTATCCTTTTCTTCTAATTTACTTTTCAAGATTTTTACCTCAACTTGATGTTGTTCTTCTTTTTCCAGACATTGCTTCTTCAAGGTCTCTTCAGCTTTCCTTCCTTCATCCAGCTGATGCCTTAGTTTGAGGATCTCGTTTTCTTGCTCTTTATTCAGCGCTAGCAGCATTTGTCGAATTCTGGAGGCACATTCCAACTGATCTTCTAAGCTGATGATTTCTTCTTTGAGGGCATTCTCCTTTTTGCTAGGTAGATCTTGCTGATCTATGGTTTGATCTGATGCTTCATTTGTTTGTCCATCTTCATTATGAGGTGATTCAGGATCTGAATTCTTGCTTCCACTCAACGGCAGGTTGTCATTGTTCCTTTGAGCTGTCTTCTTCTTCTGACGCGCTTTCTTCCCCATTGTTCTACGAATCTCCTTCAAGCGATCAAGCTTCTCTGAAGGACCCGCTCTGATACCAATTGTTGGAAATAATACTGAGAGGGGGGGGGGTGAATCAGTATTATCAGATCAGTAAAACCTTTCCAATTTCATACTCAAAATCATATACGCTACTTCAGTTAAGTGAACCCGCGTGTACACGCTACTGTGTCTAAAGCAACTAGCGTATATCCAGAGATCTTATGATTTAGTTAGCTTATCTTCAGTAAATGCATCAGAACATTATTAACCATTTTAACAGTAAACAGGTGCAGTATAACAGAACAGATCATCACACAAAAGCCACACACATGAACACCATGATATAAGGTGGAAACCCAATGTGGGTGAAAACCACCTGCTGCAATTTGTTTCTATCTTCCTTTAATAAGAAACTTCTTTTACAATGTACTGGTGCAGTCCTTTACCAGCACGCAGGCTACAACCTGCAGAGGGCTACAACCCTCATAGCTCTTGTACTAGCCGATCCATTTACTAGTACGTAGGTGCCAACCCTACAGAAGGCTACAACCTTCACTCGTTTTCCCGCTGCTCCTGGAAGGGAGCTACAACCCCCTGGCTCTTGTACTGGCTGATATGTTTACCAGTACGTAGGTGCCGGCCTACGATCTTCCCGGGACCACGTTTCATACATTTTCATACTGGATCCATAAGACAATCACCATTGTAGTACAACCTGCATCATCAATCACTGAAACACCCAATTCTGAATCACTGAAACCCTGTCAAAAACATCATAACAACAACCAGATCCAACTCCATCTTCAAATATCATACTTCACATTGTATACGCTACTTGGATGAACCCAACCTGCGTGTATACGCTCTTTTACCAAAACCAACCTACGTACAGATCTGCAAATTCAAGCTTAAAACTCCGCAGCTATATCAGACATCAAAACATACCCAGATCATAATAATAAACATGCGTCAGTAGATCTAGTCTATCCACAGTCAAACCATATGAAGATAATCATTCCAAGCCTTGAGATCGCGTTCCATCATCCTCCACATGAGTGAAACCTTGGTTCAGATCACCAACCCATAACCAGCATTTGGATCTCACACTTCCTCAGATTTTCATCACTCACACACACTCACTGCTTAATCTGGCCTAATGATCTTCTCCTTATATAGGCTTAGGCCCTTCACAATACCACGGTCCAAAACCATAGTAACACAATACCATCAACTTCAAAACTAGGGATCAACACGTCCGTCGAGACACCATGGTCCAAAACCATAGGCACAACTTCCAAGGACTAACCGCCACGGACCAAAGATAAGTTTTCCACATGTACGCGCTTTTACTGAAGCCAACCTGCGTGTACACGCCGATTCTCCTTAATGAACCTGCGTATATCTCTTTCTTGTCCTGCTGTACTAAGATCTATCCTCTGATTAAGTTGCCATCACCTGTACCTGGCTCTGAGTGAGTTGCCATCAAGGACAGCACTTGTATCATAATGCCAACACAATCTTTATTTTGTATAAGTACAACCAAACTCCCATAAGATGAGGAACTTGGTAGGATATGCCCTTTTTGCAGTAACTACTAGATCTTCTACTTGATTTCTTCATTTTGTAGAATGGATGTTAAAATTGGCAACTAGGGCCAAACTCCATGTGGGTCATCTTATTCATGGCTAATAATATTTTTATTAGACTCCTCTTGTCGAGATGTGTAGGATTGATCTAAAGATCATCCGATTCCGATAAGTATTTATGGAGATATGAATTTATTTTGATTATGGAATAATTATCAAGCCTACCAACAACTCATGTCGGCTCGGAATCCCAATAGTCACATCTATTAAATTATCATCAGATGTGTATAAATACAGGAGGAATTTTACTCATTTGGACTCACTCAACTCATCACATCTCTCTTTCTCTCCAGCGCAGTAAAGAGTCTCTTCTCTCCTGCACAGTAGGTGAATATCTCTCACACAGGTGGAAGGAAGGATGTAGAAATTAGTGCTGCAACTATAGAACCAAAGTTTGACCAGCATTGACCAGAAGATCCCCTCCTCAAAACTACACTGTAGTTCCATCTGAACCTCCTCTGAAGGCCACATTTTTTGGTGGTGGAATCAAGCTGATCTGATGGTCGATTTGCGAGATATCGACTACCCTAGTTTTGATGATGAAGCGTTAATGTTGATGCTGCTGATCTAGGGTTTGCTATTGCTGATATAAATCAGATTTTTGTACTATTTCTCTCTACTGAATTATTGAAGATAAAAGAAGATTTGATCAAAGGGTTTCCCCATATTGGGGTTTGTCCCTGGCTAGCCGCCACATCTTGTGTCTCTTGTCTTGGCTTGTTTTCTGCTGATCGTTTAATGTTCTATCTACACTTTACTTATGCACATGTGCTAATCTGTGAATAATAATAAGAAAGAGAAGTAAATTTCTCTAAGCATAGAAAATACCATAAATTAACATGGTATCAGAGGTGAGGTGAAGACAAAGCCCGAGCAAGAACAAGAACAATCACCTGAGAAAAGATTGGCAAGGCTATCCTAAAAAAACTATGGGGTCCTCAACACTCTTCCTTGTCGAAGACATGCTCCATGAGAAAGTTGACTATCACGGATGGAAGATGTCTATCGATCTAACCTTAGAAGATCAAGGAGTGTTGGACCATGTGAGAGGAAATATTGTTGAGCCTCCATCAAATGCACCTGCTCATGCGAGGAACAAATGGAAAACTGGCAAAGTCAAAACAAAGAAGATCATCTGGGACTCTATCGACAAGCGCTTGGTGGCCTACATCTCATATCTTAACACCTCCAAGGAAATATACGATAGACTGGTGAGTTTATTTAAAGTTAATGATGCAATTCAAGTTCCGTTACTTAGAAAGCGCTGAAGGAAATTAAGAAGGGAAAAGATGAGAGTATGCAAGCATACTTCTTAAGGATCACCGAGATCAGGAACGATCTCCTATCTATTGAGGAGACTATTACTGATAGGGAAATGGCACTCACAACTCTTGGAGGATTACCATCTGAATGGTATGTGTTCAAGACTACTCTTATGAACAATAATGTAATTCCTGGTTTCGAGGAATTAATGGCTAGATGCATTAAAGAAGAAACAAGGGTTGAAGAGCAAGAAATGCCCATGCCTAAAGGTCCTCCTGTTGCCTTTTCTTCTCAAGCTAAGAAAATAAATAATTCTGGGACTAAATAAGAAAGAAAGGCTGGACCTAAGGGTGGAAGAAAAGGACGATGTTACATTTGCGATAAACTAGGACACTATGAAAAGGAGTGCCCTAATAGAAATATCTCACACCGGGACGATGATAAAAATTCCTCTCATGGCAATCAAAGGAATTGGAAATCTAATAGCAAAGGCAAACGGAGTGCTGGTAATCCAGGAAGAGGACAACCATTCAAGAAGGCTAGAAATTCCAGGTATGAATCTAACATTGTTGATGAATATAGGATGAATATTATTTACCAGCTGCTCTATCTACCTCTTCTCCTTTAGACTCAATGGGAATTTAGCTCATTGATAGTGGTGCATCAAGGCACTTCACTGGTTACAAAGAAGTTCTCCATAATCTAATAGAGAATGAAACTAACCTGGAAATTGTCCTTGGAGATAATATGAAATATCCCGTGAAAGGTGTAGGCAATGTCTCTCTTAAATTGAATCAAGGAAATACAATCCACTTACAAGATGTATTATATGTACCTGACCTCAAGAACAACCTGGTGTCCATCTCAGCAATGGAAGACAAAGGCTACAAGGTGACCTTCAACGACAAAAAGGTACGTGTACGGAAAAATAATGTTAAATATGACTTCACTCTTGGGTTTCGAGTTGATTCATTATATCAGGTCGGTGGAAGTCCACTAGGTGTCATGTCTTGTGACACAGCTATTCAGTCTAAACTTTGGCATTGAAGGTTTGCCCACCTTCATTATAAATCTCTACCCAATGTAAGACAAATGGTAACAGGGATGCCCGAATTTCAAGTAGAGAAAGAAAGTGTATGTCTGGGATGTGCCGAAGGAAAGCACAAAAGGGGACCATTCCCCTCAAGCCAAAGCAAGACCTCTGATATATTACAACTGGTTCACTCAGACATATCTGGTATGATGCCTGTGAACTCCTTGGGAGGATATCTATATTATCTTACTTTTACAGATGACTATTCTCGAAAGACTTGGATATACTTCTTGAAAAGAAAGGATGAAGTGTTCTGTTGGTTTCAACACTTCAACGCCTTGATTGAGAATCAAACCGAAAATAAGATCAAGATCTTAAGGACTGATAATGGGATTGAATATGTGTCTAACGAGTTTCATGACTTTTGTAAAGAGGCTGGCATCAAGAGGGAGACTACTACACCATATACTCCTAAATAGAATGGTGTGGCAGAAAGGAAGAACCGTACGATTGTGGAAGCTTTCTGTGCCATGCTCCATGATCAAAGACTTCAAAGTTTCTATGGGCCGAAGCTGTAAACACCACCGTATATGTACAAAACCGATGCCCTCATCAAGCGTTGGGTTCCAAGACTCCTGAAGAAATGTTCAGCTGTAAGAAACTTGACGTATCTCATTTTAGAATTTTTGGAAGCCCTGTATATTTTCATGTGCCGAAAGAGAAAATGAATAAATTGGGTGCATCTAGAAAGAAAGGAATATTTGTGGGCTATGGTGAAAATATTAAGGGCTATAGAATCTATGTTGCTGATCAAAGGGAAGTCGTGATTAGTCATGATGTCACCTTTGATGAAGATATGGCCCTCAGCAAGGTGGACAATCTTCTGACTTTCAAGAACTCTCAAGAAGCCGACACCAGGGAATCACAAGAGAAGGATGATGAAATAATGCCTAATGTGGAAGAACCCATGGATCCTATTGATCCACCTGAGCCCTCCTCTTCCAGGAAAAGGCCCTCTTGGCTCAGGGGGCTACTCAATGATGCTGAAGGACACACTGCACCCCAAGGAACCTTCCGTGAAAGTAAGAAACCAAACAGGTATTAGGGATACCTGACCATCATGAGCATGATCATACAAAATGAGCCTTCATCATTCTCAGATGCCGTCAAGCATCAAGTATGGAAGGATGCTATGACCGAAGAATATGAGTCTATTATGAAGAATGATGTCTGGGAAGTAGTTCCTAGACCCCAGGAAAAGACAGTTGTCACTTCTAAATGGCTTTACAAGATAAAGCATGTAGTAGATGGAAGTACAGAAAAATATAAGGCTCGTTTTGCCACTTGGCACTCGTGGCTTCTCTCAGAAGGAAGGTATAGACTATGACGAGATATTTGCACCTGTTGCTAGATATACCACCATCCACTCAATCATAGCCCTTGCAGCTTCACAAGGATGGAATCTACATCAGATGGATGTCAAGACAACATTCTTACATGGTTTGATCAAAGAAGAGGTCTACGTGGAGTAGCCTGAAGGATTTTAGATTCATGATAAAAAATCTCATGTATGAAGGTTGAAGGAAGCTCTCTATGGGCTGAAGAAAGCACCCCGAGCATGGTATGAGAGGATTGACAGCTACTTGATGAAGTTGGGATTCACTAGGAGTGAAGCTGACCCTAACCTCTACTTCAAGGTTGAAGATGACAAACCTCTCATACTGGTGCTGTATGTGGATGACCTCTTCCTAACAGTTGCAGACCCTCTCATTCACAAATGTAAGAGGGAGTTTGATTTTGAATTTGAAATGAAGGACCTAGGATTAGTGCACTATTTCCTAGGACTTAAAGTCTGGCAGAAGCCAAGGGAAATTTTCCTATCTCAAGGAAAATATGCGGTGAAGATATTGGAAAGATTCGGTATGGTATACTGCAAGCCTGTAACTACCTCGATGGAGCTTGACTTTAAGAAGCTAGGCGATAGCGCTGCTAGACCTGTTTTATGAAATTCCACCGAGTATCATCAACTCATTGGAGCATTAATGTTCTTAGTGAACTCCCGTCTAGATATATGCTTCGCAGTTAACATGTTGAGTCAACATATGGTTGAATCTCACCATATACATTGGATTGGTGCCAAGAATCTGTTGAGATATCTTCGTGGCACAATCACTTATGGGTTAAGATACACTACCGGAGATGTGAGACTACTTAGATACAATGATGCTAATTGGGTAGGCAGCGTGTTGGATTGTAAGAGCACTTCCGGGTGCTGTTTCTCCTTGGGATCTGCTTTGATATCCTAGATGAGTAGGAAGTAGAAGTCGATGGATTTGAGCATCGCCGAGGTAGAGTATATTGCTACTAGCATGGCATTCTGTGATGTAGTTTGGTTGCGGAAGCTCTTTAGTGAGCTGTTTGGATTTACACTGGATACCACCATGATACTATGTGACAACCAGAGTGGGATTCGTTTGTCAGAGAATCCCGTATTTCATGATCACTCCAAGCATATCGATATCAAGTACCACTTTATTCGAGATATGGTGCAGCGGGGAGCTATCAAGATCCAACATATCGGTACAGATGAACAGGTCGCCGACATTCTGACAAAGCCCCTAGGAAAGGTCAAATTCTTGACTTTCCGAGAACGACTTGGTGTCATTCTGAAACCCTCTTATGAGGGTCCTATATGATGTATTGAGCTCTGGGAGCTCCGGGGGGGGGCGAGGTACCTCTTGGAGTGACATATGACGAAAGGGTAAAAGAATCAAAACTTTCCCTTTATCACCCCGTGGCAACTATGTAGCAGGATGATTAGTTCTCCTGTGAGGTTTGGATGATGTGTTCTCCTGTGAGGTTTGGATGATGTGTTCTCCATGACAAAATGTAGAAAGATGATTAGTTCTCCTGTGAGGTCTGGATGATGTTTTTTCCATGAAAATTGTAGCAGGATGATTAGTTCTCCTATGAGGATGAGATTGATTAAGTTCTCCTATCAAGGCATCCTACCCATGCAGTCAGGGACTCATGGGAAGTACCTCTCATCTGATCAATGAGTAGGGAAATGAAGTTAGGGACCATAATAGTACCGATGGACGCATCACTGTATCTACCATACTCCCTACACTAGGATGACCTTCATTGATCTGGGATCAATGATACTGGTCTGGGACCAGTGGTAGGAGTGGTACCTACTATGACACTGACTTCGGGTCAATTGAGACTAGTCTGGGACCAGTGGTATGCACTCTAAGACTGACTTTGAGTCAATGGAGGATGATACTGGTTTGGGACTAGTGGTAGGAGTTATACTCACTATGATGTTGACTTTAGGTTGGTTGAGACTGGCCTGGGACCAGTGGTACATACTATGAGATGAATTTGAGTTAGTATGATGCATCCTCGATCATTTCTTCTTCTTCATAATTTGGACAAGAAGAAAGCAGAGCAATGCAGATCAGTACAGGGAAGAAAAGAATAGAGCAGAACAATACAGATCAGTATAGGGAAGAACAAGACAAAGTAGAACAGGAAGAATAGAGCAGAGTAGGGCAAGGGTCAAGCTGTACCGGGCAGTGCATTTGATGGATGAATAGTAGCGACCAACAAACAGATTGCAGATGGAGTTCTCCCTAGTTGAGAGGGAGTGTTAAAATTGGAAACTAGGGCCAAAAACCATGTGGGTCATCTTATTCATGGCTGATAATATTTTTATTAGACTCCTCTTGTCGAGAGGTGTAGGATTGATCTAAATATCATTTGATTCCGATAAGTATTTATGGAGATATGAATTTATTTTGATTATGGAATAATTATCAAGCCTACCAACAACTCATGTAGGATCAGAAGCCCAATAGTTGTATCTATTAAATTATCACCAGATGTGTATAAATATGGGAGGAATTTTCCTCATTTGGACTCACTGAATTAATCACATCTCTCTCTCTCCAGCGCAATAGGTGACTCTCTCTCACACAGGTGGAAGGAAGGACGCAAAAATTAGTGCTACAACTGTAGAATCAAAGTTTGACCAGTGTTGACTAGAAGATCCCCTCCTTAGAACCACGTTGTAGGTCCATTTGAACCTCCTCTGAAGGCCGCATTTTTTGGTGGTGGAATCAAGCCGATTCGATGGTCGGTTTGCGAGATATCGACTGCCCTAGTTTTGATGATGAAGCCGCTAATGCTGATGCTGCTGATCTAGGGTTTTCTACTACTGATATAAATTAGATTTTTGTACTATTTCTCTCTACTGAATTACTGAAGATAAAAGAATATTTGATCAAAGGGTTTCCCCATATTGGGGTTTGTCCCTGGCTAGCCGCCACATCTTGTGTCTCTTGTCTTAGCTTGTTTTTTGTTGATCGTTTAATGTTCTATATGCACTTTAATTATGCACATGTGATTGCTAATATGTGAATAATAATAAGAAAGAGAAGTAAATTACTCTAAGCATATAACATACCATAAATTAACAATGGAGCGACAATATATCAACCCATTGGGTAGAGGTTCTCCGGGAGTTAGATCAATTGAATGCTTGACCTGATAGTGTAAAGGTACCCCTCTGGGTGAGAAGAAAATGTCCTTGTATTCTTCCACGAACTTATCCACCTACTTTTATGAGGGAAAAGTTCCTATGGGCATGGATATGGCCACTATCTTCCCCTTTCTTTGAGAGCGAACAAGAAAGAAAACAAATTTCCTAGTCTAGGAGATGATCTTACTGCATTTCTTAATAGAGATCAAAGAGATGGTGGTAGGCAGGGCTACCTTTGGTATCCTGTATAAATTATTTCCCAAAGTAATAATAATAGTGCGAGGCTGTTGACCATGCTGGAATTGCCAACATGTCAAGGGATGTCCCCGATACGAAGTCCCAACTAGACCTCAGACCACTTGGTGTAGGAGTCCCAACATTGGGGTAGTACAATATCGCCTTGACCGTGGTTGCACACAGAGGCGAGTAGGATTTCATTGTTGGTAGCAAGGGTGTGACATGTGGAACAAGGCAAGGAAGGTGCATGAATGGCTCTAACACATAGAATGGAGGGATGAGTGCGCCCCTTGGAAACATGTGGTAGCAGGCAACTTGAAAGGGAACACATGAGAAATAAGACATCAAAAGCTGGAAAGCAGGTTATCCAATGATCCAAAGTGATGGTTATACCAACAACACATTTTGATAAGATTCATACAAACATATACAGAAAATTCCATACATACATGCGTAAACAACAACTACATATATCATTAGAGTAACCAAGATAATTGAATTACAATGAAAACATATGCATGAAGTGTGCTGGCTCTATTATATTAAGAAAGTGAAAGATCCAATCATACATACAACTATGACCAACCACTAGTCCCGACAGTGAAATGTTATAGTCACTATCGCCTGCTCCTCCAAAGAGATATACTAGCTTTGCACTGTGGAGAAGCCAAGGCTCGTTACAATATACTCAAAGCTTTCTCTAAGATACACCTATAGGAAGCTTGGCTCCCAAAAGCCTGTACAATGAGTTATAAGGTTCTATAAATAACAAAGGGTGGGGTGACCCTTGACATTCCCCTTTGTGACTCTTCACCTACCCTCATGGCTCTTCAACTACTACATGACTGTTACATTCTACTAACCCCACTTGGTATTTCACTTTTACAAGATCTTACATTACAATCTGCACATATACCCATTGGAAACAAAATAGGCTTGAGTAGGCCATGCAAGACATTACTAAGACTCAAACAACTGTGGGAAGAACAACTCTTCAACATCCTTGCGATGATCGACGGTGGAGAACTGATGCCAAGTTTGGTAGTCCGTTATGGTATCTGTGTGCTCAATGGTGACATCTTGCTGAAAGTGCACTCTTGCCTCTGTTGCATCTGGGTACACTGATTTGGATCCTCTATCCAACTCATCTCATAACATGCACATCATAGTCTTGAGTACAGCCAGACTAGGAACATACTGATGCATAGTGTCTGCGTCGATCTCCAAGTCTGCGTTGGTGTCTACACGCATCAAGTCATCAAAGTACATGCCCAACTCCAGTCGGACTTGGTTCTTTGACTTTTCCTCGGTGAGTGTGCCAATGGATGGGATCACGTGTGTGCACACAATGACATCCATGTTTTTGAACACCCGTGCATGTGAATCCTGCAAACTGGTGACGAGCTGCGAGAGTTCCTCATAGTTCCAATTCTGACTCCGGATGCCTGCCTTCAACTCTATCGCCTTTGGCTTCATCATATTTGGCAAGTGCAATGGGGCTCCCTTGTACCTCATTGTCCATGTTTGCATGCGATCGACAACATTATGCATATTTGACAAGATGCGTGATCTCCTAGCACACCGTTGCTGCCAACCATTGAGATGGACAACTGACTTATGCACAGTGATGAATCTCGAGTACAACATCTGCATGAATGCCTCGAGAGATGATACTTCATCCAATATATCTCTCCTCGACTCTGCTTTGGTGGATGTTGTGACTTGTTCTCCTCCCTTCTTGACTGCTTGTAACTCCTTAGCCATATGCTCGTTCTTTGCTATCAAGAATCGAACACTCGAGTTGGTGGCTTCGAGATATGCTTTGGTAGCATCGGCTAATGTTGCTGGATGCTTGCACACATCAGATATGATCACTCATTCTTCAAACTGTGTGGGACATATATGGACATCCAGAGTGGGCACTCTGCGCGACTGCACAACTTTGTGTTGTGACTTGTCGAAAGATATGTTGTGCATCTTCACCTCTGAATTGTCTTCAAGGATCTATGTGTCTCCTTGATTGCTCGGGACTTGCTCTCCTTCCAGATTTGGTGAAGCTAGTGGGGTGACCTCTTGGTTTCAAGGCATGAGGTCAATATCCCTATCTGACTCTAGCTGAACCATATCCTTATCCATTTGCTCTAGCATCTATTCAATCTCTTGAGATAAGTCCCGCTCCTATGACTGCTCACCCTGTTTGCTTTGTGCTAGCTGCTCGGATGATTCTATAACCTGTATGGGAATAGTTTCATCAATCTATGCATGCTGCACCTCCTGCTGTACTTGTTTCTGCTACACTTCCTTCTCTCTTCTGCGCAACTCCTGCTCTTCCCTGAGTTGCTACTTCAAATCTTGCAACTCCTTTTCTGTTTCCTCCATCCTCTGTTTCTCTCTTAGCCTTTGAGAGATCCTCTTGTTGTGCTGTATCCTCTTAGTCTCAATCTCCAAAGCTGGTTTCAACACAAGTGGATCTGCTTTGAACTTGCAGCTTTGCTCTACCTCTGCGTTGTCAACAACCTTTCTCTTGCCTTTTTCATGTGCATGTTTACTACCCTTTTCTGCTACCGATGATGCTGCTCTCTGAGATGCCGCTTCCCTCTACTTTGCTAACCACTCTACAACTATGCTGACCAATTCATTGAGCCTGGAGGAGTGATAACATTATCTCCATGGGTCTTCCTCTGGCAAATGACATGCCTCGTGGATCCAAGGATGTTTTACTCTCATATTGTGGTCCTTCACTAAGCAATGCGGGTCATATGGATTGAAACTTCTGGTGTCAAAGGTGAATCTTTTGAATTCCTCTATCTCGCCCTCAACATGCTTGAGATTTTATATCTCATACAAGTCGATCCATAAAGGAAGAGCAAGACTAGGTGCCTTCTTCTTCCTGTGCAGCCTCGCTGACAACCCTGTCGAGATGTGATATGACACTTCTTGCATGACGAGCTTGTCCATGGAAAACTTCGGTAAAACACGCGGAGCCTTCTTCGCACTGTACATCCATATGAAGGTGCCAAGGGGTGAGGCATACCAATCTACTATGTCGATCAATGCCTCCATTGCTACCTGCGACATGCAAGGTGGATCCTGCTCAAATATCATTTTGTACACTGGGGTGACAAAGTGGTTTGACAACTGTGTGATAACTCCATGGAAGCTGCATTCGGAGAACAATCTGCAATAAGTGTGCACAAAGGTTTTCGAAGGTGTCCATGCCCAACCCAAGCTTGGGAACTGCTGACGGGCACAGACTGCATCTAGAATTTAAGCGGACATGTATATCTCTACTTGCTGACCCTTGGGCGGATGCTGAGCTTCTGTCACCTGTTCCTTCAACCTCAGAGCTAGCATGTCAGACCCGTTGCAAGGTCATCCTTTGTTGGCCAGTTGGTCCAACGTGATCACCCAACTCTGCGGGAAGGTCTTTGTGCTCTCTTGGCCTTATAAGCGGCATGCAAAGATGACCAAGTACTGATATGCCTTCTGCATTATCTTCGTCTTGTCAACCTATATGGGTGTTTTCTTGAACTTGGCTGGCTCTTTTACCCAGCTCGTCAAGATATCTTTTGAGTTTGCACTGCTGCTTGGTCTGCTTAAGGGTTTCTCCATTGTGATCACTGGTTATGGCAAGTTATTCATCTCCCGAAAGTCCTTCGCCCTAAAGGTAGCAAGCTGTGCTCCACTGGCACTCCTCAATGCCATTATATCAGGATTAGTGTGCGAGACAATTCAGTGGATCATGTCCACGCATGGAAACACGATACCTACATGCAATCCGGTATAAGCCAGACTTGTGAATGTTGACATAGACTGTGTGGTCTTCCAGATTTTCCTCAAATGTGCCTAAGAATACATCATTGATGTCTTTCCATTTCATCTTGATATCTTGGTCTATGAACAACTTGGTGTCTTCATAGATAGGAAAGCTCATAGATTCTTGTTCAACTGCATCTCCAGTTGTGCTCTCAACTGTGTCCTTTGACCTTGCTCTCTTGGAGGCCATTGTACTTGAAGTGATGAGAGACAGATGAACACCTACGATACCTAGAGACATAAAAAACTCATGGCAAGCAATATGTCAGTTGAAAACCAAAAAACTTTGAGGACTGACATGCAACATACCTGGATGACTGACTAGGAAGATTGCAAAATTTTCATCAGGACGCTGGGAGACTGATTGCCAAAACTGCACTTGGCATAGTATGGGCTGTCAGGAGGCTGACTGACTACTGGAACTTCACAATGCACAGTCCAACCTGGCCTGCTGAGGACTGAAACTGCACAATGCATGATTTCAGTTAGCAATGACATGCAAACCCAACAACTACATTACGCAATTTCTGGGGCCAACAAGGCACTTCCTCCTAGAATTGTGAAAAGAAAGCCTGGAGACTAGTGCTAGGCCATATTTATGTAGTTTTTGGAGGGAAGATAGAGCCTTCACTCTCAAAAGTGCGCATTTCTTATCCGACAAAGCAAGCTCCGGGCTAAGGTAGCCCAGACACGCTGATGGGCAACTGAAAACATGAAAAGTTATGAATGCATGGTGAAGTTGAGTGTAAACAAGAGTGAATGATCATGCATGCAAAGAGTGAGTGCAGGATTTAGAAAATGGGAAAACAAGCATGTGTGTGAAGAGAGTCACCGCAAAGGCGACTATTGGTGCAGAAACAACGCCATGCATGCGAAAAATAGTGAGACACTAAGAAAAACTTGAAACAATGATTCTACAAGCTAACATGCATTAAAACGACAAATAATGTTCAACGAAACCAACAAACAACATTCACATAAAGTGAAATACAAAAAGCGACAAAAAAGCATCAAAAGACATGAAAAGCAAACTTACTTGGAAAAACCTGAGCTGAATGTGCCGAATGCTCCTAGATGCGACATGGGATGTCAAAGCTCCAAGATCGATGTGAGAAATGAGCTCTGAAGCGTCGAATAGATAAGTTTGATAAGATTGAGGCTTATGAAGTGCATGCCACAAATCTAGGAAAAAACAACACTTGGCGGGAGGTTTCTAAAACAACTTTTGCATGTAACCTCCAACTGGTAAAAATGGATCTCTAAAATTTAGGGATACTTTTTCTTTTTCAGAAAAGGAAGCCCATGCGTGCAAACCAAGATTACTCAGTCCTGGAGGGAATTGGTCATCCTGGGAGCACATGCAACAACCTGCAAGCCTGGGAATGATAATTGTGCAGTTTTTGGGCTGAGCAACACTGGCTTTCCCTCTTGCATTACGCAATTTCTGGACTGAAGCCTTGGCTGTCAATCATAATTGCGTAATTTTTGAGATGAAGCCCAGTGTTGAGTTGAATTGCACATTTTCCAAAGGGAAGGCTACCTAGATGGATTGTGCATTTTTGAAGCTTAGATGGATTACACAATTTTAGGAGGGAAGTCTGGTTCCCCTCCATAATTACGTAATTTTCTAGGTGAGCACCTCAGCCAGAAAATGATTAAGCCCAGAATGTTAGCCTATGGGTGGGAGGTAGAAAAGTTGACCAACACAGGCTAGTAAGCCACTAAAACTCAGCTAAAACCTATGTACTTAGATAGTGCAATACATGCTGCTAAGGATGGTTTGTAGGGAGGCTCCAAAATGAAGCTAAGGCAAAATTTTGGAGTGTGGTTGTAGCCGCTACAATAGAGGCTTAGACTCATACACAACATGACACTTCCAAATGTATGGTTGGCCTAATAACACATCACAAACTTCAAGAGAATCAACATCACATAGTACCTCATCCATGAAGGGATTGATGCTGTAGCGAAGGTGACACTATTACACAGATTTCATCCTTGGTGAAGCCACCTGATGGTGTACAACTGCGGGTGTGGTGTGGTCGATAGGCCCAACTACTTCATGACCTCTGCTGAAATGAGGTTCTTTTGGCTCCTACTATCGAGAATGAACTGTAGTAGAGCACCCTTCAGCCACATCTTGGAGTGGAAGAGACACTCCCCCTCCTCTGGATTTTCAGGTTCAATCTTCTGGACCTTGGTGGTGGCAACAATGGAAATGGGTTATGTGTTAATAATCTCCTTTCCCTTGTTGAGTTCTGGCTCAAAATCAGAACATGCATCGAAATCTGAAGCTTTTAGCTCGACCACCATTGCCTGCTTGGCGCGACACTCATTTGTTTTGTTAGTGGGGCTCTTGTGGAGCTCACACCACTTTATTGTGTCCTTCTTCGTCTTCATGGTGCCATTCTTTGCTTGTGGCTTCGATAGGTTGTCTTCAGTCACTCCACCTTGTCTCTGTCCTTTGTTCTTTTGTTTGGGGATGCTCTTTCCCTGCTTTTGATTCACAGATCCAAAGTTACGCTTCTTTTGTTTAAATTTTTGTTCAATCTTGGTAGCATATTGGTATGCTGCACCAAGCGAGTAGATTTCCAAGAACTCCATTTCTTCCCAAATGTATTTGTGCAGATAGTCACAGTACTTGAGAACCAGATGTTGCTTAGAGTCTTTGATACCCAACTTTGTGTGTATAGTATGAAAAATATTTGTGAACTCATGCACATCTTGGTCCCTTTACTACTGTAGTGTGGTCTACTATATGTACTTGTCCTCATAGATCCCCATGGGGTAATACTGCTTATTGAAAATGCCTCAGAAAGAGTTCCAAGAGGGGGTGAATGTAAAAAAAGATGGTTCCTCAGACCTTTTTTCATGGTAAGTTTCCCACCAATCCTTGACATGGGGGGAAACCTTAGCCTCAGTGTAAATGCAATCTTCTCCCTATCGAAGAAACTATGGAATAAAAAATAACCTTCCAATAGATTTAACCATTTATCTACAACATTTGCATCTATTTGACCTTTGAATATAGGGATATCAAAGTTCACTTGAACCTTGAAGGGGGTGGTGCCTACGAAGTGACTGCTGGATGAAGATGCATCACCGGCGGGCATCTGCCGAAGGATCTGAGTAAAGTTGTCCATCATCCCGTTCCTTTGCTGCTCGAGGGATTCTTCGAGTAATAGTTTGATATAATCTCCTGCTCCCTCATATTTATTTTATTCAACAATAGGAGTCCATTGGTGTCGGTGGGGATGGTCTTGCAAAAGCTCAACCAGTTCAAGTCCCAACTCCTTATACTCTGACCTCGTTGGGGAAATCCACATAAAAAAAGAGAAAGTGTAGACTGCTCTGATACCACTGATCCAAATTTATGAAGGAACAAAATGAAATACAAATATAAATAGTAACACAGATACAACGAAAACAAAACTTCAATTCATTAATAACAAAGTACTGAAAACTATTTACATGCAAAATGGAAATAAACTAGCTCAGACGATGGTAGATTATCTCTAAGAAGACATGTGGCGGCTACATGCCTTCTGAATTGTGTTACAATGAGGCTTGAAGGCCTATTTATTATTGAGAAATAATGGAAAACCATAAACATCCAAAAACCTAACCCTACCAGATGAAGCGCCAAAAGTATGTGGACCCCGTTGGGGTAATTTGGTACATCAAATTCCCGGGGTTGTAAGTTTGGCACATTATATCCGTTTGACACATACGATACTTCATTAGAAAGATCTATTTGAGTACTACAAATTTTGACTGCAAACCCCTATGATTCTGGTTATTGATTCATCTCCTAAGAAATTGTCATCACCATCATATATTTCATATCACAGAACCAATCCATGTGGGGAGTCATAAGAAATAATGCGCCCAAGTTGACCAACCATGGCTCATGATATATGTGTGTACTTGAATAAGAAAAAAATATATCCCCTCCTTCGTATGAGGATGTTTTTTCTTCTATAGAAGGAGCATCATTAGATTTGCTCCCTTTCTCAGTAATTTTGGATTTACAATCTTTCCTATAATGCACTTCTTTTCTACATCTGTAACATACTTTTATGAATTTTCCAGGAGATTTATATCTTCCTCTAGATTTAGATCTCCCATTTGAGGATTCTTTTGTTTTGTTTTGTTTATATTTATTTATGGAAGTGTCCTATTATAGACAAGGAATCTATGTTTTGAATTTCTATGTTTTTCTATCTCATCTCTTTTGATAACAAGGATGAGACTATATCATCGAAACTTGAAGTAGTTTAATTGCTACCTATGGCAATAACCAAACTATCTGGGTAGAGCTAATGCTATTTTTTCTTATAGATAATACAAAAGGAAGGATGGAGGCCTCGTACCTGAAGCTAGGGTTTGGAGCTAAGAGACGAGGCATAGCTGGAAGGTGTCAGAGTCTGTTCCAGAATGGTAGGAAAATATGGAGTTTTGAGGTGTAGGCTTCGGTCTCCCTCCCTCAAATTTTCCATTTTTCTTTTACCCCGAAACCACACAACTAGGGTTTCCTCTTTCCTATGACAGAGAGGTTGGAAGTTGTTATGGTTTAATGGGGATATTTAAGTAAAAAATGTTTTTTTACTTTGTAGTAAAATGGTAAAAATAGATGGATGTGTTGAGGTGGAGCCAAATCCATTGGATATTTTGGCGGTTTGGGTCTTGGAGGCCAATCAACACAACCTAGCTAGGGTAAATATTCCAGCTCACCCTCCACCTATTTCCCTGACTGACCATTACGTTTTCCCATCACCGAGAGTGTTCACTATTAGGGAAACAAATGAGAAGGAGGTAACTGAGGGATCAACATGGTGGCAAGACCTGAGGCCTCTAGAAGAAGGTGGAAAATGCATGGAAGCAGTAACAAAATGACCTAAGGCTTTAGTTTATGGTTAAGTAATTCGATCTCTACTTTCATTCTTTGGTTTAGAGCCTTTAAAGATGAAAAATATTGTCTATATGGGTGGCCTCGGGGATATTGTGAAAAGAAATTGGATTTGGGAATACAAAAAACATCAAAGGGTTGATGATGTGGGGGTTTCATGCTTAAATTATGCAAGGTCTTTTGCGCCTGAATTGTACTCACAGAAGAGGGTTTGTCCTTCAATCCTGCTGCCAAAAACCCTCAGATAGGAGAATGGTTTTACTTTAGGGGCAGGGGTCAGAAATTCAGAGGAGTAACTAAGCAATATGGGAGGAAACCCTAATAGAAAAGGGGAACTAGTGAATTATAGTAGAAACAATGGAGAAATTGAGCAAAGGAGAGGAGGTAGCTTGCCTTCATCCTCTCTAGGTCCTAGCTGTGACTTAATTCATGAAGGTGACAACAACCCAAAGTTGGGGAAGTTGGGTTCCTTCCCCCATGGATGTTATTCATAAGAGTCAAGCTCTCATGGAGTGGGAGCGAACATCAATGTTGTAACTATGGAAATTGGAACACAGGGGGTTGGTGTACCTCGAGCAGGAGATACCATTGGTGCAAACATCCATATGTTTTCAGATTGGAGTTAGTGCTTGACAGACCAAGCCTCTGAATCAAAGGGAGAGGAGACTCATAAGGCTGGCTCCAAGCGGAAGAAAGGCATAGGTATAAGGAAAAACATTGAGGAAAATAACTTGGTTTTTGGGGTAGATATACACTTCAATTCAACCATGTTGGACTTTGAACATATAATTGTGGGAAGAGCTAAACGAATATTTTTCACGGCAAAAGAAATCAGTGAATGGGTCAGGCAGGCATGCGAGGACTCTTCGACAAGTGAGGTAGAGGTTACAATCCTTATCCATAGGTGGTTCATGTTGTGCTTCAAATCTGTAGAGGACATTTTAAGGTTGCTTAGAAGAAATCAGAGTATGTCATCATCCTATATCTTGCTCAAGAGATGGAACCCATTGTTCAAAGTGAGCAAGGAGAAATTGGAAGAAGTCCTAGTGTGGGTAAGGTTACTGACCCTTCCACCCCAAATGTAGACTAAGGATGTTTTTAAGGCCATTAGATACAATATTGGGTCATACTTGGAGGTCGATATTTCCTTTATTGTGACGAGGACTAGAAGAGTGGCTAGAATACTGGTAAACCTAAACCCTTAGGAAGGCTTATTTGAAAATATGAAAAATTCATTTGACAACCATTATCACATACAACAATTATATTATGAAGAACTTCAGTTTCGATGCTAAAACTACCACAAGATTGGTCACATGGTTAGAGACTGTCCATTGGGATACAAAGGAAAAAGAAAGCAGAACTCTGCCTTGATAGAGATGGGCTCAATATGGGGATTTCATGAAGGTGCTTTCTCGCCAAGGGCCTCTAAATGACTGGGTACAACTATCATAGAACAAGTGGATGTTAGGATGGAACAGAACAAGGAAGCAGTCTAAATGGACATGGAGGAGGGAAAGCGATAGGAGCACCAGACCGAGGCTGATGTAAATAATGGTGCAAGTAATGGTATTGTACAACCCCTAATCCAACTGGGTACTAGTTTTCCTCTTTCTTCCTATCGATTTTCTCAATTTGTTTTCTTAGTTTCATGAGAATTGTAGCCTGGTACTTCCAAGACTGTTTCTACAATTAATACATTAGGGAATTATCTGTATGAACCTATGGACAACATTTTTACCACCATATCACTAGTCAATCCCTCCTCTGCTTCCTTGCTGGCCCCAATATTGTCACCCTCGATAAACAATCCTTATAACCTTTGGCCTATATTTCCCAAGGACTCCTCCTTGGTCCAATTGGGAGGCCTCAAGGAACTTATAACCAAGGCTAGTTCTGTTAAAGCCAGGGGTAGGAAAATAAATATTTCAAAGGCCTAGTTAAAGGTTCGACTAGAATTTTCTTATGGAAAACATATATATTTGGATGGGGTGCTTAGAGTAGAGAAAGCCCCTTTTTTGGTTTCCTAATATTAACCATATATTTTAATTTTAGGGGTTTCGATAGTACCTATAAGAAAATAGCTTTGAAAAGGATCATTATCTCTTTATGTCCAGACATCATTATGCTTCAAGAAACCCTAGGACTTGGTGATTTAATTACTGATTCACTCAATAAGGTGTTCTTGGGTTGGTTCTTCTTCTCCTTGGATGATAGAGGGAATTTGGGTGGAATTTCCATAGGATTTAATTTGAGTAAATTCAAAATATCAAGCATCAGGAGTTCTGAGTTGATTCTAGGAGAGGAGGTATTTTTGATAGAGATAGGTTTATCTATTGTCAATGTATATGGCCCCTATCAAGATCGAGCATCCTTCTGGAACTCTTTGCTTTCAATTTTTTTTATGAAGGCTGACAACCTCGTGATAGGTGGGGATATGAATTTCTCACTAGGGGATTCTGAGGTATGGGGACCGCAAACTCATGAAGATCCATTTGCAGAGTTTTTCTCTAGAAAATTGATAGATTATAGACTTATTGATATAAACCTGATCAAGTATAAGAAAATATGGCAGAATAGGTTCAAAGGGAATGCCATAGTGACAAAGAGATTTGACAGATTTCTTATGGAAAAAGAACTAGTAGGAAAAATCCAAATGTTTCACCAGTGGATTGGGTTTGGAGGTGACTCTGATCATCACCATGCTTTTCTAGAATTAAAAAGTGGTGGTAAAAAACCCGTAATTCCATATAAGTTCAACTTATCTTGGATGAATGATGAGAGTTATGTCCAAATCTAAAAGACTAGTTGAATCTCTTCAATCGGGAAAAGATGAAATCAATTGCCTAACAATTTATGGAAAACCTCAAAAAGGAAAAACAAGCGTCAATCCTATAGGAAAAACAAAAGAAGGTTAGGGATGAGGAGGACCTTAAAGTGATAGAAGATGAGCTGGAGAGAATGGAGGATCCCAAAGGAGGTGGATATGATTTTGAGGAGGAAAAAGGTAGGATGTTGGAGCCGGAAGGAAGAAAAATAAGGATTTTGCAACACAAAGAGGAATAATGGAGGCTTAAGAGTAGGGAAGTATGGCTAAAAAGTGGCGATGAGAACTCCAAGTTCTTCCATAATTTTTCTAGAGGTCAGAAGAATATTGATACAATATGGGAAATCCAGAAATCAGATAGTATTAAAGCTAACACTTTCGAAGAGATAACGATGTTGGGAAAGGACTTCTTCTAAAACCTATATAAGGCTTTGGAAGAGGCTACGATTGCAGAAGTGATCAAAATCACCCAATTTTTCCCAAGGTTTACGGAGGAGGAAGGCAATAAAAATTTGATGGCTTCAATCACCAAGGGGGAACTAGAAGTTGTTCTGAAATCCATGTAGAAGGAAAAAAGTCCAAGTCCAGATGGATGGATAGTGGAATTTTATCATGGGGTTTTTGAACGGATTGGAGATGACTTGCTTGGAGTGGTTGAAGATTTTTGACAAAGGGGACATATGCATGAAGCTTTCAACACAACTTTCTTGGCTCTGATTTCCAAAGTTGATCCACAATCCTTTCAAGAATATAGTTTGATCTATTTATGCAATCATATATACAAGATCATTGCCAAATAATTGCAGCCTGACTCTGGGCTATTCTCTCTAGGAATATCTATATAGAAGAGTTTGGTTTTCTAGACGAACGCCAAACCCATGAAGCTATTGGGGAAACTAAAGAAGATATGCACAACATTAAAACCTTGACCATGAAGGGCATTATAGCTAAAATTGACCTATCTAAAGCTTATCATAGAATTAGCTGGATTTAGCTATGCATGCTTATGACTCACTTGGGTTTTGAAATCAACTTTATCAATTAGGTTATGGGTTATATTACTAACGTATCCTTTTTGATTTTAATAAATGGGTTTGCTTCCTTTTTTTTTTTCACTTTTAGAGAGGCATGAGGCAAGGGTGTCCATTATCCCCCTTCCTCTTCTTGCTAGTAGCTAAAGCGCTAAGAAAAATGTCATTAGCATCCAAGTGGAGGGGCGACCTTCAAGGTATTGAAGTAGCACCCAATTTATTCATCACACATATACTTTTTGTGGATGAAATTCTATTTTTCAGAAATGGATCCAAAAAGGAATTGGAGTGTTTAAATGATGCCTTGCTTCTCTTCCAAAAAGCAACAAGGATGATTCTCATTGAAAGGAAATGATCTTTGGCATATGAAGGTTTAACACATAAAGAAATCTGAAAAGCGCAATCCTACTTGCCTTTCGAGGCAAAGCTCATCAGGGAAAGTTCCAAATATTTGGGGTTTCATCTAAAGGAAAATGCCTATAAGAAGGTTGACTAGAGGTGGCTTCTGGAAAAGTTGGAAAAATGAATAAGGCATTAGAGCTCCAAATGGCTATTGAGAGTCGGAAGATTGGTTCTGATCAAATCAATGATCGAAGTAATACCCATGTACTAGACTTCCCTCACACGAGTCCTGAAAGGCATTCTTCGGGCCATGAGGAAAATGTGTGGGAGGTTTCTTTGGGTAGGAAACATGGAGGAAAAAATTCTCCCATGGATTTTTTGGGATAAAATAGAACCTCCTAAATCATGGGGTAGATGGGATCTAAAAGATCTTCCCTAATTCACAAAGTCCCTATCGGCAGATTGAAGTTGATGTCTTCTATCAGCTGATAATGTCTATACAACGGTGGTGTCTAGAAAGTATATTTTTTCCATTTCACTAGATGAATGGGTTAGGAATCCATCCAAAATGGTCTCGAACTCATCATCCATCTAGGAAGTGACAGCTGATTCATTTAATTTTGTAGGTGTGGGTCTAGCAAGGCACGTTAGAAATGGAGAGAAATTTAGAATAGGCCTTGATCCTTGGGTAGGTGGGCCAAAAATATTTGGTCTTCCCTCGGAAATGGTGGCACTCTTGAATGAGTAGAGGAAAATATCTTTAAGCTAGATTGTCGACAATAGAGGATCCACTTTCTAGTCCCAAGAATGGGCGAGTGTAGAGAAACTCCATTTGAATGGTGTGTTTTCAAGCTACTGGCAAGATTACATAACAAATTTGAGAAGATCACATATTAGAGTTCAATAATGGGAAGATACCGGTACATTCAACTTTAGATTATTCCTCTCCAAAAATTAGTTATCACTTCCAGATTGAGTCACATCTATAAATTGAACCAGATTGGTGGTGGAAAAAGCTATGGAACTTGGCTTGTCCAACCAAGTCTAGGTTGTTTCTTTGGCGTGTCATCATAAATAAAATACCAACATGGGATAATATCCAAAAAATAAGTAAAGAAGGTCTTGGTTGGTGCATTATATGTGAAACAGTGGAAGAATATGTTAGCCATATGTTTTTGAACTATCCTTTCTTTGTTATTATTTTGGAACTCTTAAAATAGAGTTTGGGATGCAATTTGGAGTGGACATGATAGAATTTTGGGGAGGCTTGGAAATCATGGTGGGATTCTGCTAAGGAAGTAATGCATAAGAACATACCTCACCTTCTCTGTTGGGGAGTCATGATTGATAGGAACAAAGTAATCTCTAGAGATCAAGATTCAACTCTTTCTCTCATTGCATCCAAAATTGCAGCTATATATGCTCTTATGCCCTCAAAGGAGTCAAGCCCAGCTCCTCGTGTGGTTTATGTGGAGGAAATTAAGCAAAAAATCCCGTGGGCATAGTTTTATGGAGCATTTGACGAGAATGGGATCTGTGGAAGAGGTCTAATCCTACATCTCAATAGTCAACACTGTCTTAAAAAAAAAAATGGTTTGGGAAGAGTAACTAACAAATTCGTAGAGATTATTTTCTTGAAACTCCTTTTATGCTAGGCACTGGAATTGGGGTGCCACTCTCTACAAATTTTCGGTGACTCATTAAATGTGATAAACTAGTTCAATGCTATCCAGAGATGCCACAATCATACTTTGATGCATATACTAGAAGAGATTCACAAGTTAAAACTATCTTTTGACTTTGTTTCTTTCTACCATATATACATGGAGCGAAACACAAAGGAAAAATTACTATCTAAAGAGGGTTCTTGATGGGATTAGGGCATATGGTAGATCAATGAACACATAGAAGGGACAATACAAACATAACATTAGTCATTCCTTGATATATAAATTTATACTAAATGGTTTTATATTCCCTTTTGAATACCTATATAGTGGATTAAAATAATTTTTGATATATGTATTTATATAGAGTTGGATGTATGAACTACTCTCATCTACTAGAGGCTATTAGACATATGAGCCCTTTGAAAAATCTATTTTAGATCTTCTGGGTTAGCTGTTTTTTGTTATAAGTCCATTTTTTGTTTTTTTATTCATGCTGATGGATGGAAGGATGCTTTACGCATGTACTAATGTGACTTTTTATATCTTAATAAAAGGTTACGATTTTTCTGTGTAAAAAAAAAATATCCCATGAGTTCAGTAAATAACACAACAAACTGATACACTTATGATGCAGGAGCATGAGCCTTGAAGACAAAAGGCTTCGAATTTATTCCAAAAATACAAAAAAAGTTTACAAGCAAAGGAGTGGGATCCTTTAGTTGTCAATTTACAAAGTTTTCTAGATAGTATTTGAGCTAGGATTTAGGGATTGAGTGATTTTATAATTAATTCAAGCTGTTTATATTCAGTTGAGATTCTCAAGGAGAATATCAACCAGATTAGATATTGTCTAAGATTATGCAGATTCGATCCATGGATTAAGAATATGATTTTTAGAATGAAATGGTATTTATGTAAGTTCTGAATGATTGTAAAGGGATTTTGACTGATTTGGCTTGATTAGGCCATGTAAGATTAAGTTACAGAAACTGTATCTCTGTGTATTTGTGTATAATTGGTCAATCTCGGAGGTGTTGTATTCCTTCGAAATATCTCTAAGTTCTATTGATTTGCAGTTTGGCTTTTGAATTAGAGTGTGAAAAACCTGTATTATATCGCCAATCTTGTTTTTTCCATGTTTTGAAATAATTTGGTTATGTTCTAAAAAAATCAAAGAATATGGTTTGAGACAAGTTAAATGTAGTGGAGGTGTTAAGTTTGGCAAAACAAAGAAAAGAAAACCTGACAAAATAGTGTTAACCCAAAGGAGTCTAGAACCATCCGATCTACAGATCCAATAGATCTAACAGTCATCGCGCGCCAATAAGCTCATGTGTTTAGTCAAAGAAGAAAGGTGGTTTATCAATGAAGCTGTTTATCGGGTGAAAAAAAATGGTAAGCGGTCTTTTGAAATTCCAAGCGATTCCATTTATCGACTGAGACATAGCACTCGGGTGGAGAGAGAAAACCACTTTATCGGGTGGGTAAACATCGTGCAAGATCCTCGTCTGATATCACTATTAAGTGTTGGATCAAGTGTGTCTTGATCAATGGTGGAGGATTGCCGATTAGTTTTGTTGATCGGGTGAACCAACAACCATCAGACTGAAGGGTAAGATAAACGGCGGAGAATTAACGCGATAATGTTTGTGAAAAAGCAGATGCAATAAGGAATTAACCAAAAGTTTGAATTCCTTTTGATTTTGTGGAAATTGAAAGGTTGTCATACTGCAGCTAAATTTTAAGCGGTTCTGCTAATTTAGCAGAATATCCAAGTTTGGAGGTAGATGACTGATACTCCAAAGGAAAACCAAGAAGAAGTTCCACCTAAACTTGTAGAGATCATTTTTGGATTTGAATGATTGTCCATTACACCTACACCTAGGCCACCATTTGTGGTATCAGAGTAGCCTACTGACACTGAACAAGATCTCAAGGATTAGAAAAATAAATCCAACATGGCTTTCAGAGTTGGAGGAAGAGGTGGTGGTCGAAGAAGAGGAAGACTAGTTGTAAATGTAGAAGTGTTGGAATCTATGCAACAGATGCAAGCTAGATTGGAAGCAATGGAAATGGGAAGAGATGCAAATGCTGGAGATGTCAGTGAACCTGAAGTTGAAGCTGCATAAGATGAGGAACCTGCAGATGTAACTCCTGAAATGAGATTCTTTAAGTCAATATTGAGATTCACATCCAAGCCTAGACTTGAAGTTTCAATCTACACAGGGAGCTTAAGCCCTGAGGAATTGACAGACTGGATAAATGACATGGAGGAATTCTTTGATTATGAAGAAACATAAGAAGGAAAGAAAGTGAAGTTTGCTATCACAAAACTGAAAGGACATGCAGCACTTTGGTGGCATGGAGTGTAGGCAAAAAGAAGAAGACTCAGTAAACAACCAATTAAGAATTGGAATAGGATGGTGGAAAAACTAAAAAGTAAGTTTTTCCCAAGTGATTATCAACAAACATTATTTAGATAGATGCAGAATCTTAGACAGAGGTCTATGACAGTAAAGGAATACATAGAGGAGTTCTGCAAAGTGAGTATGAGAGCAGGACAAATCCAAGATACAGATGAGAAGGTTGCAAGATATGTGAATGGTCTCAAAATGGATATCCAAGATGAGATAAGTGTACTATCTCCTAAAACAGTAGAAGAGGCTTATCATATGGTATTAAAGGCTGAAGAAAAACTCATAAGGAAGCAATCTGCTAGAAATAGAGGTACTTTCTGAGGAAGGGGAAGTCAAGGTGGTAGAGGAAGATCTACAACACCTAGAGATGGAGCTAGCAGCAACTCAAGTCAACATGCGTCCAAAGGAGGTGATGCAAGTGGCAGAGGGAGTTTTTCCAGAGGAAGAGGAGGCAGAGGTAGAGGAAGAGAAATATGATGTTATAGATGTAACAAGTTGGGACACAGAGCTTATGAGTGCCCAGAAAATATAGGAATGAATAAGAGGAATGAAATTATTGCAAAAACTGAAGAGGAAACAACAAAGGTAATAGAAGAAGAGAATGTACCAGAAAAAGGGGAATATTTGGTAGTCAACAAAATTTTGTTAAAACCAGCTAAGGAAATTGTTGAACCAGCACAGAGAAAAACCTTGTTCAGGACTGTGTGTAAGGTTCAAGGGAAGTGTTGTTAGATGATAATAGACAGTGGTAGTACAGATAATTTGGTCTCCACAGAAGTGGTGGAGAAGTTGAAATTGAAAACAAAGAAACATCCAACACCTTACAAGGTGTCATGGATTCAAAAGGGATATCAGTTGGTAGTGAATGAGCAATGTGAAGTGGAGTTGCAATTGGGAAAGTACAAAGACAAAATTCTGTGTGATGTGATGCTTATGGATGTGTGTCATATATTGTTGGGTAGACCTTGGCAATATGACAGAGGAGCTATCCATGATGGAAAGAAGAACACATACAAATTTAGCAAAGACAATTTCAATCATATGTTGCTGCCAATAGAAGAAGAGGATACATCAAAGAAACCTGATCCAAAGACCCTTTTGCTGAGTGGAAAGGAGTACTTGTAGCAGATGGAAGAAGATGAGGTAAGTTTTGCATTGGTTTGCAAACCCAAGGTAATAATTACTTCCACATAAGTTTTTGATTTAACAATTGAAATTCAAGAGATGCTAGACAATTATTGTGATATCATTGTAGATGATTTTCCTGATGAGTTACCACCCATTAGAAAAATCAGTCATCACATAGATTTGATTCCAGGAGAAAATCTACCTAATAAAGAATCTTACAGGATGACTCCCATAGAGAATGAAGAGATCAAGAAACAGGTTCAGGAATTGTTAGACAAGGGACTGATTAGAGAGAGTTTGAGTCCTTGTGCAGTGCCAACAGTGTTGAGCCCAAAGAAAGATGGAGGCTGGAGAATGTGCACTGATTCAAGAGCAATCAATAAGATAACAATCAGGTACATATTTCCTTTACCTAGAATTGAAGATTTGATGGATTGTTTGAGTGGAGCTAGATATTTTACAAAGTTAGATTTAAAAAGTGGTTATCATCAAATTAGAATTAGAGAGGGAGATGAGTGGAAAACTTCTTTTAAGACTAATGAAGGATTGTATGAATGGATGGTAATGCCTTTTGGATTGTCGAATGCGCCTAGTACATTTATGAGGCTCATGAATGAAGTTTTGAGAGAATTTATTGGTAAATTCGTAATAGTATATCTGGATGATATATTAGTTTACAACAGATCAAAAGAGGAACATGTGAGACATCTGAATTATGTCTTATAGAGGCTACAACAAGAGAAGTTACTGTTAAATTTAAAGAAATGTTCATTCATGAAGGAGGAGTTGGTGTATTTGGGATTTTTTATTTTTGCTGAAGGGTTAAAGATGGATCCAGAGAAGATCAAGGCTATCATGGAGTGGCCTTCACCAAGAAGTGTCTTTGAGGTAAGAAGTTTTCATGGTCTTGCTAGTTTTTACAGGAAATTCATAAAGAATTTTAGTAAGATCAATGCTTCAATTATTGACACAATAAAGAAGGACAGACAACCATTTAAATGGACTGCTGAAGCAAAAAAGAACTTCCAGTTGTTAAAGAGAAAGATTACTGAGAAACCTATTTTGATTTTACCTGATTTTAATAAACCTTTTCAAGTGAAGTGTGATGCTAGTGGAGAAGCCATTGGAGCTGTTTTCAATCATGAATTTTATTGAAAAGCTGAATGAGTCAAAGAAGAAATATTCTTCTTATGAAAAGGAGTTTTATGCAGTGGTGCAATCTTTGAAGAAGTGGAGACATTACTTTATGTACAAGGAGTTCATACTGTATTCAGATAACCATGCATTACAGTACATTATGCAACAACCAAATCTTAACCAGAAGCATGGAAAATGGGTAGAATACCTTCAAAGTTTTAATTTTGTGTTAAAACATATAACTGGGCAATCAAACAAAGTAGCAGATGCCTTAAGTAGAAAAAGCATTTTTGTTCAAGAAAGTCAATTTCAAGTGTTGGGTTCTGATTTTCTTAAAGAGTTATATGAGGAAGATATATATTTTAAAGAGGAATTTGAAGCTTGTAGAAATCCTGTTTTGCTCAACAGAAGTAAGTGGCTGGATTATTCCTATAAGAGGGACTGTTGTTTAAAAGAAATCAGCTGTGCATACCAAATTGTTCTATGAGAGCAAATTTGATTAAGGAGGAACATAGTGGTGGACTGGGAGGACATTTTGGTGCAGACAAGACTTATGAACAGTTGAGTCGGTTTTATTTTTGGCCAAAGATGAGAGCTGAAGTGGAAAAGTATGTGAAAAATTGTAAAGTTTGTCAGTATGCAAAGGGAAGGAGCCAAAACATAGGTTTGTATGTTCCATTACCTATTCCAGATAGGCCTTGGGATATGGTAAGTATGGAATTTGTTTTGCGTTTATCAAAAACTCAAAGGGGACATGATTCAATTTATGTAGTAGTTGACAAATTTTCAAAAATGGCACATTTTATTCCATGTTATAAAACCAGTGATGCTACTCACATTGCTAATCTATTTTTTAAGGAGATTATAAGATTACATGGGTTACCTAAGAGAATTGTTTCAGACAAAGACACTAGATTTGTTGGAAATTTCTGGAGGACAATGTGGAAGAAGCTTGGAACTAAACTGAGTTTTAGTACTGCTTATCATCCTCAGACTAATGGACAGACTGAAGTGGTAAACAAAAGTTTGGGTAATCTTTTGAGAAGTCTTGCAGGTGAACATCCAAAATAGTGGGATCAAGTATTGGCATAGGAAGAATATCCTTATAATGATTCTCCTAATAGGAGTACAGGATAGAGTCCATTTTGTATAGTTTATAGGATGCACCCAAGGGGAATGATTGAATTGAGAGACTTGGGAAAAGATGAAATGAGAAATGCTAAAGAAGAATATTTTTCTACAGAAGCTCAAGCAATACATGAATAGGTAAAACAAAAATTATCGGACAACAATATAAAATACAAAAGCAGAGCAGATTTGAAGAAGAGAGAAGTTAATTTTGAAGTTGGAGATTTGGTTTTAGCACACCCGAGGAAGGAAATATTTCCAAAAAGGGAGTATAGCAAGTTAAAGTTTAAGAAAATTGGACCATGTAGAGTCTTGATCAAAATTTCTGCAAATGCATATGAAATTGAATTACCCCCTGATATTGGAATATCTCCAATTGTCAATGTTGCTGATTTGTAGGTATGAAAGTGGAAACGCAGATGACACAACAGAGGATCAAGAATAACAAGAGATTGATTGGGTAAAACAGTTACCTATACCAAAGGAATTGAAGCCAGAGAGGATTTTGGACAAGAAATTGTTGAAGAAGACAAGAGGACATGAGTATTTTTAGTATTTGGTCAAATGGAAGGATCAACCAATTTCTGAGGCTACTTGGATGATGGATGCCATGCTACAGAAGTTGGGTAGTTCTGTAGAAGAGCTCATGGACAGGAGCCCATGAAGAGTTTTGTCCTCAGGATTCTGATGCAAAAGCATGAGGCCTGAAGACAAAAGGCTTTGAATTTATTCCAAAAATACAAAAAAAGTTTACAAGCAAAGGAGTGGGATCCTTTAGCTGTCAATTTACAAAGTTTTCTAGATAGGATTTGAGCTAGGATTTAGGGATTGAGTGATTTTATAATTAATTCAAGTTGTTTATATTCAGTTGAGATTCTCAAGGAGAATATCAACCAGATTAGATATTGTTTAAGATTAGGCAGATTTGATCCATGGATTAAGAATCCGATTGTTAGAATGAAATGGTATTTATGTAAGTTCTGAATGATTGTAGAGGGATTTTGACTAATTTGGCTTGATTAGGCAATGTAAGATTAAGTTATAGAAACTGTATCTCTGTGTATTTGTGTATAATTGGTCAATCTTGAAGGCGTTGTATTCCTTCAAAATATCTCTGAGTTCTATTGATTTTCAATTTGGCTTTTGAATTAGAATGTGAAAAACTTGTATTATATCACCAATCTTGTTTTTTCCATGTTTGAAATAATTTGGTTGTGTTCTAAAAACATTGGAGAATATGGTTTGAGACAAGTTAAATGTAGCGGAGGTGTTAAGTTTGGTAGAACAAAGAAAAGAAAACCTAACAAAATCGTGTTAACCTAAAGGAGTCTAGAATCGTCCGATATATAGATCCAATAGATCTAACGGTCATCGCGTGTCATTAAGCTCATGCTTTTAGTCAAGGAAGAAAGGAGGTTTATCAGTGAAGCTATTTATTGGGTGAAAAAAAAGTGGTAAGTGGTCTTTTGAAATTCCAAGCGATTCCATTTATTGACTGACGCATAACACTCAGGTGGAGAGAGAAAACCACTTTATCAGGTGGGCAAACATCGTGCAAGGTCCCCGTTCGATATACCATTGGATCAAGTGTGTCTTGATCAACGGTGGAGGATCGCAGATTACTTTTGTTGATCGGGTGAACCAACAATCGTCGGATTGAAGGGTAAGATCAACGACGGAGAATTAACGCGATAATGTTTGTGAAAAAGCAGACGCAATAAGGAATTAACCAAAAGTTTGAATTCCTTTTGATTCCATGGAAATTGAAAGGTTGTCATATTGCGGCTAAATTTTAAGCGGTTCTGCTAATTTAGTAGAATAGCCAAGTTTGGAGGTAGATGACTGATACTCCAAAGGAAAACCAAGAAGAAGTTCCACCTGAACTTGTAGAAATCGTTTCTGGATTTGAACGATTGTGCATTACACCCGCACCCAGGCCACCAACTTATCTTCATTTGAAATATAATATCAACATATAATAACTGACGTACCATAGTATTAAATTATTTATATGTTTTTTCAACGGGTTTCCATCCTTCATCCTTAGGTTATACAACTTTTTTCCATAGCAAAAATTTGTTTACAAGGGACTTAGATTGATACAATGTCCTTAACTTGTTCCATAATGTCTTTGTTGTAGCTTCTCTTGAAACATTCAATCATACTAAATTTGGGAGACACAACCATATTGTGCTCTATCTTTCGATCCAACTTGATCCAAGATTCTGTTAACATCCTGGTTGGTGCAGTACACATATATGCAATGATCCACTGATCTTTTTCCATCGACAAATCTTCCATTTTGAGCCTCCACAACTTAAAACTCTACCCATTGAATTTCTTGATCTCTATATTTGAAATATTCACCATTTCTTTTCTCTACAAGAATTAACTCCACAAATCTCCCACTGTAATATGGTCTACCGTAGGCCTAAGCAAAACTCCTTAGCCACAAAAGTATCTCCTTGAAGGAAAAAATGATCCGATAACAAATGTAGGCTTTAATATTGTACAATTAATTATTAAAAATACATTCTTAAAAAACAAAAAATATGCGGAAAACACATACATTAACATAAATATCTTATCCTAGAAACCCAAACTAGGAGAACCAAAAAGACTTTTCAATATATATATATATATTTTGTACAATATTATAAATATATATATATATATATATATATATATATATATATAGATATCCCACAGAATCCATAAATTACCAATCCATTTACCATGGATTATAATACAACAATAGTTCCTTAAATAAAACTAAAAATATGCAGGCAAAGCCACCATGCACCACAAAACTGTTAAATGCGAAAAATGTGTGCCAAAAACTGTTGAAGACATTTCCAACGGTGCAAGAATTGTGTCAATCAAAATTTGGATGCAAAAATTATGCTTCCCAATGTTTGACCTATCGATATGGACCACCATAACTCAAGAGGATTCCATACCAACCCCTATTACTCATGGAAAATGGGCTATCCATGTGGGAAATATGACAAATAATATAAAATGATCGAGTTGTAACTTATCTTGAGGGTTAAACCCAAGAAATAGGCCTTATTAGATTCTTTCTTGCTTGGTACAAAATAATTCTCTAAATTATTATTCAACAACTATTTAATGGATCTTATGATTGATTAAAAGTGTCTTTTTGTTCTTTTTATGTTTTTATGACTTATATAATTAATGTGAAAAGTAGAACTAATTATCTAGGAACTAATTCTACTAAGAAGTATTAGAACAAGATAACATTCAAGAAACATAACATTTAGAAAGAGGAAACCTCTACTAAAAGATAACTTTTAGAAAGATTGTATGAAAATAACCCAATAACTTTGTATTGATAAGGAATAATTATATAAGAAAATACAAATTCATGAATACCCCAGGAATCAGATAATAATTTTCCATTTAATCCATTATCAACTATATAAATAATTTTACAACAATTAGTGTATTAAATAATGAAACGGATAATGAAAGATGAGAAACTAATTAATAAATTATACCAAAACTAATACCTAATAATCTATCCAATCACACAAAATAACTTAGCATAATTGAAAACCATACTTGACACTTGTAACATTGATTCAATGGAATAATAATTCACGAATAAGAACTGATACATAGAGGAATATTTTATCCAAAATGTTCTTGAAATCCAAGAGAGTTTTCGAGTTAAGCTTGAACTAATTTTGAGCTACAATACTCATATTGCTTGAGATCCCAAAGCCCTTTTGTAAAAATCCATCTCTTTTATTTATTAAGAAAAACTAATCTAATTTTAGAATAGAAAAAAATATCCATGCAATCTTATCATATACTATATGTCCAATTATCTTGAAGTCTCAACTCATGCATGGTTAGCAATCATACTTTTTCCTTAAATAAAATGTCTCATACGTTTTCATGTGGTAGTATGTGCTGTTTGTTTTTCGTAATTATAATTTTTTATAGGGATAGTTCCATATACGAAACACTTAGATCCAAATTTTATATTTTGAGAACAATAAAATTTAGTTAAGTTGTAATTTAAAAACTTTTAAAAATGCACATATACCAAACAAGTAATCCCCTAATTTTACTTTTAGGGCTTTTTTCTGTTGAATTCATGGCTAATGTGTTGTCCTTGATGGAAACCTGCTTAATGAAACATGTACTTGATGTCAATATTGCGATAATATGATGATTTTGGAAGTAATGCGGATTGGTACAAATTCTATAGAGGATATAGACAGAGAAATAACAATTCAATTACAAATGGATGATAAAAGTGAAGTTTGAGAAAATTAGGTCTTGTGAGTAAAATTCGTGTAGAAAATCTGGACCATGGAAATTTGGATACTAGGGGTCATTACCTTGGTATTGGCCCATAGTAATTGGAGTGACAACATTCATTTGATCCTATCAACAAATACTAACGACATTACCAAAATATTTACCTAAGGTATTGACTAAGGCAAAAACTATATAAGGATATGGAGATCAAGGTGTTATGTGTGCAATTGAAAGAGTTATTTATATGTGATTTGATCTGAAACAAGTGTGCACTAGGGAGCAAGGAGATGGAGATCAAGGTGTTATGTGTGAAAGTGAAAGAGTTATTTATATGTGACTTGATCTGAAACAGGTGTGCACTAGGGAGCAAGGATATGACTCAGATATGATAGATTTAGAAGTGTTGTAAATACTAATGATTACACTTGATTGATCTGTTTATAATTATAGCTAATAATGATAGATCTATGGTTATTGTTAGCACCCTGTAATTGAACCTCTAGGCTGAGAAAAGGTTTACAGGGGTAACCACAAACCTCTTTGGGCTAGAAACTGGCCTTTTCTAACCGGAGGGGGCTCCCTCACTCGAAAAATGTCCAAATGTAAGAAATAATAAAGCTTAAGGGCATCAGATAGAGGCCATATATGTAAAGGTAAATGGAATTTAATGATGATGGTTAATAGAATTGAGAGGGAGGGCCACTGGGCATGAAACCATAATTTAGATTTTACACAAAAATATCAGTGCTTGCATGAGACACTTATAAAAACAGAGGCAAGGCAGGTATATATTTCAAGTCATAACATCAGTTGTAGCATAGTGAGTGATTTTTAAAGGTAACTTGAAAATACACAATGATATCCAATCACATGTAATAGAGCATCTAATGAATTCTACAACATATATTTTTGACCAAATATCGAGAAGAATACTATAATGGAGCACCTAATTGAGGGTTAATTCCATTTTAATTCAGAAAGAAAAAAAATCATCTAGAGCATCAACATAGATGAGTTCTAAAAACTGTTTTAACACCAATTAGAAATGAAAATTTAACAGAGACATGGATACTAACATTACACATAAGAAGGGGCACAAAACTTGAAATCCATACCACATGAATCTCTGGTCAAGTGGTAAAACTTTGCACTGATATTCTATTTCAAGACAAAAAACACATACATAGGGCTTCTCCCAAATCCGAACCCTCTTTCCATGTTTTTTTCAGTTTTAAATACATTTAGGTAGAGTGAAAAAACATAAACTAGATACAGTGTACCTATTATCCACTAAAACCAATTGAAATTAGAAACATCAAGTTCTAAAGCTAAATCTAGGATAAGGCTAAGGATAAAAATGCAACATCATTTTTAAGAACATCAATTTTATCTTAACTACTTATTTCATCCCTATCCATTCATTCATATCCTGATCACCGACATAACAATAGAAAGGTCCAAAACTGAATGAAAAAATAAAACAACTGAATGATGAGTTGCGCAGTAGGCTCCAACTCAGCATATTCATAGGCTGCACCAACTGAAACCAAGTTGATGTGTATGATGACGATGATGCTGAGTTGGAGCAAGACCCATCAAATGCTCCTTTCCACACTTGCAAACTTCAAAATTGCCCAGTTAGCACTTGCACAGTAGTTGCACAACGAAATTTAAATTTATGAGTTTAACTGTCCTTTCCCGCTCCAAAATAAAGCCCAGTCCAACAATTCATCACATATACCTTATGACTCCTAGCAAGCATCAAAACTCTAAAAATCTTCACATTTACAAATCGAATTTCAAAAATTTCATAATTCTGTCAGCAATGAATTGTGAAAATGGGTCTCGAGGTGACAACTGTAATTCCCAAAATATACCACCTATATAAAAACTAAGATAGGTTTTTTATATTAATTTGCTTTTGAGAAAAACCTCTCTCATTTTCCTCAAATTATACCCCATATCCTCAGAATTTTTTACCCAAAATCATGACTAAAACAATAAATTGCACAGTCTGAAAAATAGGCTTTAAAGATGCATTTAAATATCCAAATATATGATACTTGTGTATAAACTGAAGGAGGTTTTTGTTCTTTGACCCATGCTTGTGAAAAAAATCTTCCAATTTTTTGAAATTCAGCTCCATTTGATCTAAAGAAGCTTTTGAGGATGATGACTAAAATAGTTACTTTACGCAACAAATTCATAGCAAAGTGTGGCAAACCTCCATGGTCGATATGGTTGTAGAACTATCCTGGAAAAACAAAGCAAATGGGTATGTTTGGAATGACAGTGTGATGGTGTAGAACCCCTTGTTACACAATAATTTGTCATTGTCTTTATCCCAATCTTCCTACTGTGTCATGTGTCCAAGTCATACATGCTCATGTTAGACAAATGCTCTCTGATGTTGCCAAATGACCCACTTTTCCAAAGGTTTATGATTCACGCGTCTGTTGGCTAAATAAACGCGCTGAAGGGCGCTCCAAAACAGCCTGGAAGCACTGCCATCGCGGAAGTCCACCTGATTCCCGTGATGGTCCGATTTTATGTGCCATCACGACTTTCGTTTGTAATCTTCAGTGATGACCTGACTAGCTATGTTATTCAATAGCGATGTTAGCGCGGAAGACCAGTTATGTGCCTGCGATGATCCAGATTGGACGAATTTGTTCCAATAGTCGGCCTTCTAGATGACTCCAGACCTGGTTGTTGGCCTAGTTTATGTCACCCTCCTTTCTCTGGCATGGCTGTTCCGTCATTTGTGCTACCCTCCTTGGAGATAAGCTCACTCTTCCACCTTCATGGAGACTCCTTCTCCTATTTAAACTCTCACCATTGCCATGTGCTGCTAGTTTGCAGTTCCTAGTCTTTGGAATGGTTGCTGATAGTGTTGTTAGTGCTTGTGAATTTGCTAGATAGCTGGTGTGAGTGTGACAGGTGTGGGATTGTTGATAGCTTGAGGAAGGCTGTGAAGTGCCCTTAATCTTGTGTAAAACTTGTGAGTGAGAGAGACTTTGTATGTTGGGAGATCCATCTTCAAAGAGTGAATGCTTGAGGAACATGCTAGTTGGATCCTTCTGAGAAGGCTTGTGATGTCAAGACTTTGGTTGTAAGCTTACTCTTATTTCATTATTAATGCAATCAACGATGTTTTCCTATGTCTTGTATGTAATGTACTTGATAGCTCATGACTTCTTGACTTTGTGAGTAAATAGATCATTGTTGTTCTGGTTATGTGCTTTGTTGTATTCCTTTTGCATTGTTTCAGGTTGATTACTCATCAGGAGAAGGAAGCGGAAGCTGGAGCAGCACAACGGAACTCCATCGACCACCGATTGAGGTAGGCCTCCAACTATGATTGTTTAAGGAAAGCTATTGTTGATCTGTCCTTGTTTGTGACTAGACCCACTCTAGGGCTAGAGGGGTTGCCTCTGTCTGTAGAGGGAACACTTTCCTGCATTCACAAATTGGTGACTCCACTGGGGACCTTTGGCCTTTTTTCTTTTCTTGTTTACTCTTGTCTTGGTTTTTGTTTTGGTCTCTTTTGAAGTGTTGGGATTAGTTACCAGTCTTCTGAGTTTCCTGGCCTGATTTGGGAAATGCCCTTATTTGATTAAAGATTTATTGTCTTTGATTTGGGAGTTTTTGGTTCTCCTGTTAATGTTTTGAACATCATCGCAGCTTTTAATTTAACAGTCGCGATGTCATCGCGTCACCCCTTTTGTAGTATCCTTTTCATCGCGTAATTACGCTTAACAGTTGCGACGGTTCTGTAAATCGGACCATCACAGGAAAGTCGTGTACTTCCGCGCTGACATCACTTTGTTGCTGCGGTGTGTTCTTTATCAGCACTTGTTGCTTGTGTATCACCCACGCTGATTGCTGTAGAATTGATTTTTTCAATTCTGCCTCCTGAATCCATTAGTCTTGCTAGTCCCTTGCTGTTCTCACTTGTTTGATAACTTGCTTTTCACTGTTTATAGGTTGAGGCACTCTCTCGTGAGCTTTGTTGAATGAATCTTGTTTTTCTTGCTTTGTGACCTAGTTTCATTGTTTCAAGTATTTTGGATCGGTTTCACTTGGTTGCTTGGTTGTTCAAATATTCGTTTGTAGCTTGCTGTTGGTTTGATTGAGCCTTCCCCTCTTGCTTACTTTTGGTTGATTGTTTAGTGATTGTTATTGGACCAATCTTGGCATTGATTCGATTCCTCTTCACTACCCGGACATAGATTACAATTGTTTGGATTAACCCTTTTTCCACATTTGTTTATTGCTTATTGGTTTCTTTTAGACTTAAGAGGCATCAAAATCAAAAGGATTGCATTCATTTAGTCTACGAAAGTGAAAGTGAATTTGCATTTCAAGTTGCATATTGAAAAGCGAATGATTAAATCTCTCATTAGTAGTATCCGTGCACTTTAGGAATTGATGTCTGTTTGCATTGAGTGACTGCTTTGTTGCCTTGGTTTTCTTGGTTTGGGAATGATCTCTCTACCCTCCCATAGGTAGGTGTTCATCGAAAAAAAAAGGATATTTCATTCATTCTAGCTGCATCCTAGGATTTGTTGAATACATACGGTAGGGCCTGAAAACTGAAACATAATTCAAGATCAACTTTAAAATGAACTGAATAAATCTAACAACACATTGGAACATAACGCACACATTTAGAGGTCTAGGCTAGAGACGTGCTCCAGTGTCGTTAAACCTAGTCACTTTTGTTTCCACTCAAGGTTGGGTGATTCCTCCTTCTGTGACTCAATAGTGGTCTAGCACGGAATTGTGCTCCCATGTACCATCTAGTATATGCTGGGAGACCCCACTAGGTTATCATCCTCTACCCTTAGGAAGCCGTGTCTGCCACCTTACAAACCGTAACACACCGAACACAACATTCAGGAAGATTGACTGCGGTACGGAAAGTCCTTGGTTTTCATATGATTTCCGAGGTGTATATGCAGTTTTACGGGTTGTTTGGTAAACCTTTTGCCTAGTTCTCTAGAGTAGTCACTTTCGTTCCTTTTCAGACTCCTTAAAAGAAAAGGTCCATCTGAGCACTTGTCCTTTCAGGCTCATTAAACCTCAAAAGAGATAGAGTCATCTTTTCGTCCTTTTCTCGACTCTTTAAAGATGAAAAGGTCAAGTTTTGTTCTCGTGTCATAAAATTTATTTGCCCACAAAATATTCTTGGTAACAGTTAGAGTTCTTCATTACAGTTCAAGTGTTTTCAGGCTTGTTCCTGATGGAAACATTCCTCGAGTCTACCGGCCAAGGTCTTTCCCCATATGGGAATCCTAGTCCATTTCCTTCCTTTGGAAATGCCGGTGCTCCGTATATGACACCATTGTCTTTGCCTGGGTTAGCCATTAGTTTGCCCGTATGGTTGTTTTCAACCTTGGTGGTCCCGAGCGTCATAACTCCTGCTCCACCGTCTACTTCGTCTGAACCACGAAACGATGATTCCAAGGTTGAGCCTACACCTTCTTCCCTTGTTTCTTCCTCCTCCTTCCTCCTTCACCTGGTGAAAGTTTCACACCTAGTAACCAGGAGACTAAGAAGAAGAAGAAGAAGACAAAGAAGAAGAAGTCCGATAAATGCAAGGCCACCTATGCAGTTACTGCTCCGAGTACGTCTCAGGTCGAACCACCTTCTGCTCCTCCACGGAAGGTTAAGTTTCCTTGTAAATTGTGCAAGGGTGACCATCTTCTTCATGATTGTCCTGGCATTCCTAGGATCCTAGAAGTATGGTCTCACGATCTGGCTCATCCCTCATCGTCCTTTGAAACTCAAGGCGATGCTATCCTAACAACTGGCAACGGTAAGAAGAAAGGGAAGATTCGATTCCCCTGTAGGCTATGTGAAGGCAACCATCCCCTTTACCTTTGTCCGCTCATGGATAAAGCTTCCGTCGTTTTGGAAAGTCTTACAGCTTCTTCACCCCAACTTCCTGTTGGTTATCAGAGGCTCTCTTCAGACCCTCTCCCGATTGACAAAGAGATTGACTTAGATTCTTCTCTTGTCCGTCCTCCTCCTTCTGAGCCTGGCTGTGCTAAGCCTGTTCCAGACCAACCATTGGTCGAGGAGAGTGTCAACTTAGGTTCACCACCTGTTGATCACTTTGTTTCGGAAGAATGTCATGCTCATGTTCTTCTCGTCTTGTTAGATTCTCCTGAGTCCGAGAACGACCCTCCTATCCTTGCTGATCACGAGAGTCCTTCTTCGGTTCCTGTAGAGCAGGGGGTAATCATATGATTCCCCCACCAAGTAGTTCAGTCGTTTCCTTCGACTGGAGTCATTTGACTACATTCCACCTTCCATCCCATGTTCATTTCCAGATTACAGTACATTCCTATGATAAGGCAGTACCTGGCACTGTCTTGGATGAGGGTGCATCTATCAGTCTTATGCCTTCCACTACTTGGCAAGCTTTGGGCTCCCCACAACTTGTGCCAGTCATGTAGAATCTGTTGGCATTTGACGAAGGAACCAATCAACCTTTAGGGATCCTCTCGAAGCTTCCAGTTACTTTGGGAGGTAAAACTGTCTATATAGACATCATGGTTATCCAAGGTGCTTTAGATTTCAATCTTCTCCTTGGCCATGACTATGTTTATGCCATGGGGGCCCTTGTCTCTTCACTTTTCCGTGTGGTTTGTTTTCCACACGATGGAAGAGTGGTGACCATAGATCAATTATCATTCTTTAGTCCCCCGGTGCCTCTTGCGCAGCTGTCATCCCCTCTCGGTTCTTGCTCACAAGTAGTACCTTCCTTGCCACATGTCAATTATGTGGCTACCCGTTCCATTTCCGCCTCTGCTGATGATCATGCAGATGGTCTCGTAAATCATGTATTGGGGGCATTGGAACCCGATATGTCATTGGTGCATCATGACATGTATTCCTCCCAGAGTGCGTTTCTTCCATCCCGCAAAGACCTCTTGGGAGCCATGTTCTCATGTGGCCCATGAACAGGAGTGCCGAGGATAGTTCTGATCTTGTGTCGACCTCGTTAAAAAATAAAACAAGATGTCTGAGGATAGTTCTGATCTTTTGTTAACCTCGTTAAAAAATGAAACAAGGAGTGCCGAGGATAGTTCTGATCTTGTGTCGACCTCATTAAAAAATGAAACAAGATGCCTGAGGATAGTTCTAATCTTGTGTCAACCTCGTTAAAAAATGAAACAAGGAGTGCTAAGGATAGTTCTTTTCTTGTGTCAAGCTTGTTAAAAAATGAAACAAGGAGTCCCAAGGATAGTTATGATCTTGTGTTGGCCTCGTTAAAAAATGAAACAAGATGCCTGAGGATAGTTCTGATCTAGTGTCAACCTCGTTAAAAAATGAAACAAGGAGTGCCGAGGATAGTTCTGATCTTGTGTCGACCTCGTTAAAAAATGAAACAAGATGCCTGAGGATAGTTCTGATCTTGTGTCAACCTCGTTAAAAAATGAAACAAGGAGTGCCGAGGATAGTTCTTTTCTTGTGTCAAGCTCATTAAAAAATGAAACAAAGAGTCTTGAGGAAAGTTTTGATCTTGTGTCAACCTCGTTAAACAAATGAAACAAGGGTTATGAGGATAGTTCTTTTACTATGTCAACCTCATTAAAAAATGAAACAACTCCTCCTTTTCCAAATCGAGTCTTTGATTAAGATCTCGTAATATCCAAGTCGAGTCTTTCCAAGATCTTGAACGTGAATCTTCATTCCATCCACCTCGTTGAATGCAATGAAGCTTGGGGGGCATGTACCTCGATTTGCATCATTATGCTGGGGGCATGCGAACTTATAACAAGCATAGTTTTTTGTTTCAAGCTTGTGTAAACATGAAAACGAATCCAAGAAGAGTTCTCCATGGTTCAAGCTTGTGTAAAAATGAACCCATAGCCGATTTACATCTCGTGATTGCCGTTTTTATCTGCTAAATTTTGCTAGATGAGCCTTGGTTGTTTCATTCCATCACCACCATCTCTTTGGCTAATCATATGCTTTCACTTGATTGTTTATCCTTTCCTGAGGAATTGTAGCGATGAGTGGTTTTATTAGCCAGCCTCTTGACCATTATATGTTTTGAGTAGTTCCACCATTGCCGGAACCAGTTGCTTCCGTTTATACCACTCGTTCCTCTAGGACGAGTCTCCTTTAAGCTCTTTTCTGACTTGTAAAAGATGAAAAGATTGCCGAGTTTTCCTTTTTGACTCGTTAAAAGGAATAAAAAGGTGGTCCGCTTTGAGCTCTTTTCCAACCGTATAAAAACGAAAAGATTGTTGGGCCTTTGTCGTTTCAAGCTCGTTATTGGTTGCGAAACGACGTGCTTCCGACCGCTTTTCTACTTTTTCGGGTCGAAGTCACTAGTTATGAAAAGTACTCCTCGATCGTAATGGTTGGGCGGTTCTTTTGAGTATTGTTTTATACTTTTTCGGGCTCGAGAGACACAAAATTACGAAAAAGGACCCCCCCGAGTTTTCTTTTCCGTGTCTTTTTCAAACTCTCTAAACATGAAAAAGACTCCGAGTTTCACCTATGTTAGATTCGTTAAACCCTGATGACATTGGACTCATCACCATGACTATACTCGAGCTTCTCCTTCCTAGGGATCGTTAAACTATTACTAGGTTGGACTCAACAACAGGTTTATCATTGATTGTCTATGACAGCTAGTCACTCTTGAACATCGACACTTTTGCTTCTTGTCGGGTTGGGATATCCATACATTGCCATTTGGCCTCCTGTGGGTTTGGGTTATCATTCTAGCCTCATTCCATCTGATTCATGCCGTCTCCATCAAGCCTCTGATCCCTTGGTGCCTGAATGCTGCCACCCTCCGGAGTCGTGTCGCCGACATGTTCAAGAGTATAATCCTTCTGCAGTTTACCCCCTCGTCTTCTCCCTTGATACTCTGTTTCGCCATCTGCCACTTGTTCCTTATCTTGTGTCATTAATGGGGGAAACATTATGGCCCTCCTGCGATTGGTCGTCTCCTGTCGATGTCAGCTCATTATTGAGGAGATTGATCTAGAGATCCCCTTTGGTACCTTAGAGCTTGCATGCCTCAATGGCAAGTTCTTCGCACCTGACGGTCGACTTTCGTTATTGGTCGTCGATTGGGTGATTCCATGAGTGTTCGACTTTAGCTCCTTTTTCACACTTCGTGGATTGTGCTAGACAGTACCTTGAGAGCCATTGGCATTATTGGTGGTTTCTCTCGCATCTATTCGCATGTTAGAATTTGTACTATGATCATATGGGTTCAAGACCCCGAACTCTGATTACACATTTTTGGGCTGCGTGGATTGGTTTATGATTACATGACCCATTGATGGATGGCTGCGACCATACCTGAGTCTTCATGGATGGCTGCATCCATACCACAGACCTATTTCATATGTCTTTTGGATGGCTGCGCCCATGCCTAGACTACATGTACTTCATTATCAAAGATATCAGTTGTATTTACGTGCAGGTTCTTCCAGATGGTGTTACAGCTCAGTCAGTTTCATAAAGCATTTCACCCCTCCCTCTCTCTCGAGCTTCATACTTTAGGGGGCATCTGTTACACAGTAATTTGTCACTGTCTTTATCCCAATCTTCCTACTGTGTCATGTGTCCAAGTTATACATGCTCATGTTAGACAAATGCTCTTTGATGTTGCCAAATGACCCACTTTTCCAAAGGTTTCTGCCTCATCGTGTCTGTTGGCTAAATAAACGCGCTGAAGGGCGCTCCAAAACAGCCCGGAAGCATTGCCATCGCGGAAGTACACCTGATTCCCGCGATGGTCCGATTTTATGTGCTAGCGCGACTGTCGCTTGTAATATTCAACGATGACCTGACTAGCTACGTTATTCAATAATGATGTCAGCGCGGAAGACCAGTTATGTGCCCGCAATGATCCAGATTGGGTGAATTTGTTCCAACAATCGGCCTTCCAGATGACTCCAGACTTGGTTGTTGGCCTAGTTTATGTCGCCCTCCTTTCTCTGGCATGGCTGTTCCGTCATTTGTGCTACCCTCCTTGGAGATAATATCACTCTTCCACCTTTAATGGAGACTCCTTCTCCTATTTAAACTCTCACCATTGCTATGTGCTGCTAGTTTGGAGTTCTTAGTCTTTGGAATGGTTACTGATAGTGTTGTTAGTGCTTGTGAGTTTGCTAGATAGCTGGTGTGAGTGTGACAAGTGTGGGATTGTTGATAGCTTGAGCAAGGTTGTGAAGTGCCCTTAATCTGGTGTAAAACTTGTGAGTGAGAGAGACTTGTATGTTGGGAGATACATCTTCAAAGAGTGAATGCTTGAGGAACATGCTGGCTGGATCCTTCTGAGAAGGCTTGCGACGTCAAGACTTTGGTTGTAAGCTTACTCTTTGGTGGGCCCCAGTATTGTAGCAATAATGCTACAACTCTTGGAACTCCCTTCTTTAATTTTATAAACCCGGTAGTTCGTAACAAACTTGGAAGCGACGGTGCTGTATGCACAAGTACTAGCTCTTGCCGCAGCTGTCACTTGGTCATCTGGCACAAGTCCGCTAGGGGCTCAAGCCAACTTCTATGAGCTCTTAGAAGAAGCTTTTTAACTGATGGACGAAAGCTAACTCAAAGGAAGCTAATCTACTTGCGGAAAGAAACTGAAAGCCAAAAAGAAATACAAACCCTAGCAAACCCTAGCAAACCCTAATTCTACCAACTAGTCCTACTGATGCAAAAATGAGAATGCAAACTACGAGAAGAGATCCCATTACTTCTAGGAAGGTAAAATGCATGTGTCTAAGTTATCACTATCTGAAGAAAACATCTTTTTGTATTTTTGATTAAGTTATTAGAATTATCATGCATGTGCTTTTAACTGGCTTTTCACTGTGCAGGGATGGATCAAGGAGAAGAAATGCTTGGAAAAGGTTGGGATGGTACAGAGAGGGTCTAAGGGATCCCTATCATCCTTTCAGAGAGTTTCACAAAGTCAGGATGCCATGCAACCGTGTTTATGAACTTCTACAGGAAGTCTGCAGGGGTTTCTATAGGAAGTTCTGTAATTCTTTTACAGGATGTTTCGTGATTGGGTTTTTGACTGATAGGTGAGTGGGAGAGAATGCATGAATGGGTAGGGAGGTAGGGTAGGGGCCTGGAATGACCCAATGACTGAGAGATGAGGTGATGAGAGGGTGTGGAAGTCTAGCTTGCATCAAAGAAGGTTTAGGCAATGGAAAGGCAAGAAGGTAGGGTTACGTGGCAAAAGAGCAGATGGGAGATGAGGAAACAGACTTGGTGATGGAGGAGCTGATCTGGACGAGGCTCAGATGAACGAGGAGGTGATGAAGGTGCCCTGCATAGTGTTTACCTGATCAAACCAACTACGTCTTGCATACAATCAAAATATTAGATGATCTATCTAACAGTTTAATGAGATCAGTGAACAACAACCTTATTCATGACAAGAATCACGTACAACATGTGAACAAAACATTATCAAAGAGATATAAATGCATGAATAACTCCTACCAATCCATCCTAAACATAAAAAGCTACTTCAACCATCAAAAGCAACCTAAGTAACAAAGCACGAATTAAATCTAAAGAGTAGACTTTATTTTAAGAATGCAGCGAACACACATAAAGATAAACAAGGGAGGTACTGGGCGCTTGAGATGGGCCCAACCCCAAGAGCTACAGCCTCCCAAGAGAGATTTAGAGCTGGTGCAAATTTGGATTCATCTTTATTAATCAAGAATGAAGAGTTACATAAAAACTGTCCACAAGGAGAGCTTGAGAATGAGCTGAAAGCAAAGCTAATCTATTGCCTACAAATCGAATTACAAAATGACTACAACAAGGCTATGAAATGACTACTACTAGCTACTATCTATTGGCTAACTAGCTAACATCCACTGGCTACACTGGCTAACCCAAATGAGGCCCTAAGCCTTCTTATTTATACAATTTGAGGACCCAACAGTCCTCCTAAAATTTAGGGACTCGGCTGCCCAAAACTTGGAGTTAACAGCAGTCCTACTTGACTTGCTTGGCTGCCCTTGTGTTGATTGATTCGGTGGCCCTTGAACTCTGAGCTAATGGTGGAGAATTCGAGGCAAGGGCCCATAAATGATGGGGACACCTTCCTACAAATCCTCTAGCTTGTCTTCCCACGAATTTGGCTGCCAAGTGCTCATTAAGACCTTCAATTTTGTCTCCAAATTGACCAAAAAGGCTACATAAAGCACCCATTAGACTTGCTGGCATAATGACTAACCAAATTCACTCTATTAGCATAAGAATGATAAAAAACATGCAATAAACCAATAAGAATGGTGAATTAAGTCAAATTAGGAGGTTGAATGAGCCCAAATAATTGTACATTTTTGGGGCTCATCACTCTTATTTCATTATTAATGCAATCAATGATGTTTTCCTATGTCTTGTATGTAATGTACTTGATAGCTCATGACTTCTTGACTTTGTGAGTAAATAGATCATTGTTGTTCCGGTTACGTGCTTTGTTGTATTCCTTTTGCATTGTTTCAGGTTGATTACTCATCAGGAGAAGGAAGTGGAAGCTGGAGCAGTGCAACAGAACTCCATCGACCATCGGTTGAGGTAGGCCTCCAACTATGACTGTTTAAGGAAATCTATTGTTGATCTATCCTTGTTTGTGACTAGACCCACTCTAGGGCTAGAGGGATTTCCTCTGTCCGCAGAGGGAACACTTTCCTACATTCACACTCCTAAAGTAGTTTTTCCAATGCATGCAAACCTTGAACATAGCTAACTCCAACTTGTGCAATGATTGTGTAGCTCAGAATTTTGTGTAGCTGTTGCATAGAAATTTTCCCATGATTGGATAAAACTTGTCTTCGAACCCCTGTCAGACTGCTCTTGGCCTTGTGCTGTGTAACTGTCAATTTTTCTCAGAGAAGAGCGTGAACTGTAGAGTGGAGAGAGAATGAGGGCAGTATGAAAGAAGTTTGAAAATGTGCGCCTCATGTTTTTCTTGGTCATAGGTATGAACTTAGGATAAAGGGTTATTATGATCATGAAATATAAATGATGGTAATGAGTTGTGGAGGGATGTAGTAGCAATAATGATGAGAGGTGAGTTGAGGAGGGGGGTGTGTATATGATGTTAAAATGTAAATGTAAGGGGTGTATGGAAGGGAGTACATGAAATGGGGTATATGAAAGGAGTATAGGAATGGAAAAAGTATATGGTAGGGGTAAATAAAAGGGGATCATGAGTTTTGAATGGTGGAATAGGGCATGATGAACAATACTAACAACATACTCAACAAAACCTTAATAAACAAACCATACTTGTTTATTCATGGTTCTGAAGAGTGATACATAGCTCTTAAACCCTAAATGACTTTATATGAGAAAATGACCCGATGACCTTCTAATAGACTCAAACTCTCAAATTTACTCTTATCTTTAAGGATCCTCTATGAAAAAGTTGTAGTGACCTTAGAAAATAACTCTTTAGACTATGACAACAGTAGTTCATAGGCTAAACTGACATACAAACCCCCAAAATGAATAGAAAGAGGCAAAGACACTTTGATCCCTAGACCCTAGGACCCTAACAGTGATAATGATGATGTAATACGAATATGTGACAATGAGGTTTGCAGAATGAGAATTGTGTTGCAGTGAAAGTTTTCATAGATGTACGCAAGTTTGTTTGTTTGTTTTTGTTTTTTTTCTGTCTTGTTTTTGTTTCTGTTTGTTTGTTTGTTTTTTTCCTGAATAGTCATGTACATATGCGGATCTATTTATGGGTAGTCACGTATATATTTTGTGAAGTGTTTTTTCAGTATGGTGAGATCTATACATGGGTGTTCCACATTATAAGCATGTATATAGGCTAATCCATTTAATAACACTCACATATATATTTTGAGTCTAATATGGTTAGGGTTTGCAGTGCTGCTTGATGATAAATATTGATGATGTCTGTTCTATTTTCTTTTATCTGTCAATGATGTCTAGATAAGCATGATCTGTATCTAGTAGTGTTGTTTGGGTTGATTGAGTTGTGAATTGTTATATTGATTAGTTATGATGAATGGGTATGATTCAATGATTTGTGATTAACTCAATACTTGATTGAGTGAGTGGTTCATTCTTACAGTGATTCAGTTAGCCAAATGATTCAGTTTTTAGTAATATGAGATATGTACGTAGGTTTTATGCAGAGGAAGCGCATAGATACACTGATTTCATTAAGAATAGTTGCGTATATATTATGAAGTTCATTTGTTCTGGTTGAGTTCTATACTCAATAGCTTGATGCTTTAGAGATTCAATTGAATTACATTGATTCAATGTTTCACATTTTGTGTTTTAGAATTTGAGTTTGGATATAGGTTTGGTATTATTGATTGGTGTGGGCCTAGTGTGAAAATACAATGAAAGGTGGTCTATAGGTTTTTTGATTATTATTTTATAGGTCGATCTAGTCTGAAATATTATGAAACATGGTACACAAGGTGCTGAGGGTTGCAAACTTCAGTGAGGGGGTAGAAGCTCCCTTTTGGTACGAACCAGTAAACTAGATTAGGGGTTGTATCTCCCTTCCAGTGGGTGCTAGAGAATGAGTGGAGGTTGTATCCTCTTGCAGGTGGATGCCTGCGTGCTGGTAAGAGTCTACACTAGTACAAAATACAATGAAAATTTCCTTTATATAATAAGAAAGAAGAGAGACACAACAACAATCATGGTTTTCTCCCACATTAGGTTTCCACCTAAAATGCTAGTGTTCTATTTGTGCTACTTATATGCTGTGATTTTTTTTGTTCTTTATTGCAGAACTAGATGGTTAATGAATGGATAATGCAATGATTAAGTTAATAACTGATGGAAGTTATGAAAAATTAACTTATTTGGATATACGCTGATTGCATTCATTAGAGTCACTTACATATGTGGGTTTCATGAAGGATAATATTATACATAATTATGAATAAGAAATTAAAAGTTAAAGTGACTTAAAAATACTGATTCATCCCCCCCCTTCCAATATTTTTCTTAACAATTGATATTAGAGCGGGTCCCTCATAAGATGCTTGATCGTGTAAAGGGAGATACATAAATATGAGCAACCAAGAGGGAGTACCTTCTATTAAGCCAACTTTGTTTACTGGGATTAAATTTGTATTTTGGAAAGTTAGAATGAGAGCATATTCGCAGGCACTAGGAGTTGATGTTTGGGAAATTGTTGAAGGTGGATATCAATACCCAACCTCCATTCCCACAGATGATGCAGGGAAGAAACAATACGAGATTAATGCGAAGGAAGTCAATGCTACCTTGGGAAGTTTGGTTGAATCCAAGTTTGTGAAATTCATGCAGCTAAATACCAGAAAGGCAATATGTGATAAGCTTGTCCAAAGCCATGAAGGTGACACTAAGGTAAAAGGTGTTAAACTTCAAACATATAGAATTCAGTATGAGAATCTTAGAATGCATGATGATGAAAGTATTGTAAGATTTTTCCTTAGATTAGATGATATTGTTAAATCAATGACAAAGATTACACTGTTGTTGAAAAGATTTTAAGATCTCTAACACAAAAGTTTGATTCCAAACTCCTCCATGAAGAAATGCGGGATTTGAAGAATCTCACTATTGAACAACTCCATGGGATATTGACATATTATGAGATGAGGAAAGGGGGTACATAAGGTATTATAGAAGCAACATTGAAAGCCATAAACAAAGGGAAAGAAAAAGAAGAGCCTAAGGAAACATGTTACATTTCAGACGAAGAAGAAGCGAATTTTGTGAAGAAGCTCCAAGTAGGAACTAGTAGGTTCAAAGGTAAGCTTCCTTTTAAATGTTTTACCTATGGAAGAGTAGGTCACTATGCCACTAAGTGCCCATATAAATAAAATCATGAAAAAAGGAAAAATGTTCCAAAGAAGAATGTTAAAATAAGTTTAAATAACAAGAAAAGTTTTTATACTCATGAATATAATGAATATTCTTCCAATAATGAGGATGATGAATCAAACCAGGATTTTGAATTACTTATGGCATTTGAAGAAAAATACATATATGAATATGATGATGTATTTATGGATGCTTTAGAAGAAATTGATAGACTCAGGATCATAAAAGAGAATCAAGAAAAGGAAATTAGTATGTATAAAGAAAACACTCTTGTTGAAGAAATAACTTAGCTAAATATCTGTTTAGAAGAAGCTAAATTAGTTGAAAAAACTTTAAAGAAACAATTCCAAGAAAGGGAAAGGCACTGTGATAACTTAGAACTTGAAATTGTGGGTTTAATAAAGGAAATTGAGAAAACAAAGGCTCTAAATCTTAGATTTGCTAAAGGATCTGAAATTTTAGAAGAAATCATTAAAGTACAGCATTCTCCACTAATAAGACAAGTCTTGGATAGAATCTGAATCAAAATGGTGAAACATCAGAACCTATGAAATATTCTAAAACAGGTACAAAAAGCTACGTCAATGCGGTAAAAGGAAGCAATCATCGGAATCATAAGACTCAATGAAGGAATGAAGGATCAATTTTTTCTCATGAAAAAGAACCTTTCCAAGAACGAAGGGAAATCTACTCGAAAAGGTATTATACTCCTAGATATTATTATTTCAAGGGTCAATGCTTCACTTGTCACAAATTTTGTGATAAAGCAATTCACTGTGTTTCTTATAAAACAATTATGACTAGAGAAGCAAGAAAATATCATAATGCCAACAAGACAAAAGAGACTTCTTATAATGCTTTCTCCCCTCTTCAAAATGAAGTTGAATGTTATATTTGAAATAATTTTGGTCATGAAGAAACTTAATGCAGAAACATTATGAATTCATCTTATCAACATGAACATAAGACAAAAGATCCCAAGGTATGGAAAAATAAATTTCTTCCTCTGAAAATTCTAGCCTAGCATTGTATGTAGGAGATTAGGAGAATCTATAGTACAATGACAATGGGTGTTCAGAGCATATGACATGTGACAAAGATAAGTTTGTTTCTTTCAATGAAATCAAGAAATAAAATAATCTGACTTTTGGTAATAACTCACCTACTATTATTAAAGGAAAATGATCCATATTTTTAAAAGAAAAGGTCAAAGATGAGAATGTATTATTTTTTGATGGACTGAGACATAGCTTGTTAAGTTTTATTCAAATGTGCGATTAGGGCATAAAGTTATTTTCAAATTAAAGAATTGCATGGTAATAAATTTGGACACATGTATATCATAATAAAGGGAACCAGAACTCTAGGCGATGTCTATATACTAGAAGGCGAAAAAGAACACTGTTTTTTGAGCAAATATGAATAAATCTATCTTTGGCACAAAAGATTGGGACACCCTAGATTTTCTCAAATATAAAAATAAAAGAAGATGGGAGAAGTTCTTGACTTTCCCAACATTTCCCCACCTGGAAATAGCATATGAAAATCATGTCATTTTGGTAAGCAATCCAGAGTCCAGTTTAAAGCTAAAGAATGCACTCCAAGTAAACCCCTTGGGCTTGTTCATACTGATATATGTGGTCCTATAATAAATAAGTCTCCTTGTGGTGAGAAAAACTTCATGGTATTGATTGATGACTTTACAATAATGTGTTGGGTTGGTTTACTAAAGTATAAAGATGAAGCATTTGAAAAGTTTAAGATATTTAAGGCTTTGGTAGAAAATGAATTGGATCTAAAATTAAATTGTCTTAGATCTAATAAAGGAGGAGAATTTATATCAAATGATTTTTTCATTTTTTGTGAACAACATGGCATCAAAAGACAATTTTCCATAGCTAAAGTACCTCAACAAAATGGAGTGGTAGAAAGAATGAACAGAACAATTCAACAAATGACGCGTGCCATGCTTGATGAGTCAGGAACCCATCACACCTTCTGGGGAGAAGCAATACATACAACTGTGAATATAATTAACAAAGCCCATGTTCGAGTAAATAGTGATAAAAATCCATGTGAACTCTGGTATGGTAAGCCTACAACTGTCAAACACTTTAGAATATTTGGAATAAAATGTTTCATAAAGAGAAATGATGATAAAATTGGAAAGTTTGAATCCAGAGTTGATGAAGGAATCCTCCTTGGATACTCTTCCAGAAGGAAAGGATATAAATGTTATAATAAAAGGCTCCAAATATTGTTGAAAGTATAGATGTTGTGATTGATGAAGCATCCATAGATACCAAAAAGGAAGCAGAAGAAGATGACGAACCTCTCCGTACTAAAATCAAAGAAGTTGTAGGAGAATAAGAAAGAGAAGAATTAGAAGAAGGAAATGAAAATACAGGTATGTCAGAAAAAACTCCATGAAGGTATGTCTAGAAAAATCATTTTGAATCTCAAATTCTAGGTGATAAAGAAGCAAGAATACAAACTATAATAACTTTTGTTGAATCATAGCCATGTAGCCTTACTATCCACAATTGAACCTCAAAATGTGAATCAAGCAGAGATGAATGTTGGGTTAAGGCAATGCATGAAGAACTTGATCAAATAGAAGAGAACCTTAAATGGGAACTTGTACCAAGGCCTCATAATAAAAATGTAATTGGAACAAAGTGGGTGTTTAAGAACAAACTAAATGAAAATGGAGAAGTAATTCGAAACAAAGTAAGACTTGCATACAAATGCTATGCTCAACAGGAAGGGATAGATTTTGAAGAGACATTTGTGCCTATAGCTAGACTTGAAGCCATAAGAATGTTTGTGGCATTTCCTAGCATTCATAACTTTAAGGTATATCAAATGGATGTTACATCTGGATTTTTAATGGGTATCTAGAAGAAGAGGTTTATATTGAACAACTTGAAGGATTCATACTTGGTAATGATAAAAAAATTGTTTGCAAACTTAAGAAGCCATTATATGGGTTAAAACAAGCTCCTTGTGCATGGTATTATCGTCTTGAAAAGTATCTTCAGCAACAAGGATTCAAGAAAGGATTTGTAGATAGCAATTTATATATCAAATTTGACAAAGAAAAACTTTTGATAGTAGTGGTTTATGTAGATGACATCATATTTGGAAGCAATGTTGAATCTATGAGTCAAGGATTTGCTTCAACTATGCAACAAGAATTTGAAATGTCTTTACTTGGTGAACTAACATACTTTCTTGGTCTTCAAGTTCATCAAACTAAAGATGGTATCTTTCTTTCTCAAACCAAGTATCTCAAGCAGATTATGAAGAAATATGGAATGGAAGATTGCAAACCTATATGTACACCAATGGTAATAAGATGTAATCTCAGCAAAAATGATGATTCACCTACAATTAATCAACCCAAATACAGATCTACGATTGGAAACTTGATCTATCTTACAAGTACACTACCAGACATTATGCATGCAGTTGGCATAGTTGGACGATTTCAAGCAAATCCTAAGGAAACTCATCTCCAAGCAGTCAAGAGGATATTCAAGTATTTGCAAGGCACTCAAGATTTTTGTCTATGGTATACCAAAAATGTAGACTTTGCACTTCATGCTTACATAGATGCAGATTGGGTAGGTAATGTTGATGACTGCAAAAATACTATTGGAGGAGCATTCTATTTGGGACCTCGCTTCATCTCTTGGTTCAGTAAGAAACAAAGTTTTATTGCTTTATCAACTACTGAAGCAGAATATGTTGCTTCTGTCTCTTGCTATACTCAACTTCTATGGATGATCCAAACATTGAGAGACATTTAAGTCACTTGTCCTCAACATGTACCTATTCTCTGTGATAGAACTAGTTCCATAAGTATGTTTAAAAATCCTATCATGCACTCCAAAACTAAAGACATGCTAATCAAATACCATTTTCTTAGAGAGAAAGTGCTTGAACAAAAAGTCAAGTTGGAATATGTTCCTTCAAAGGAAAAATTTGCAGATTTATTTACCAAGCCTCTTCCACGTGATACCTTAGAATATATGAGAACTTTTTTTATGAATGATTCCTACCTCTTCACTCTGCTAATTGTTTTAACAAACCTGTCATGTTCATGGGAGCTTCTCATATGCTTCCATTAGTTATTATTGGCTTTCTGTTTTTGATATTGACTTGTTGCAGACTATTAATACTGCCCTTATGCTACTTTGAAGTGATGATTGATTCATGATAATGTCATGAGCTTATCTTATATTGTTGTTGCTGAAATGGTTCTTTGGTGCATTTGCTAGTTGATGAGATGAATGTGATCAGATTTGATGGTGAGAAGTTGGCATAGGTTCAGGGGGAGCATCTGCTATGCTTCTAATATTGCATTGTTGGCATTATTTCTTGTTGCATGTTGGTGTTTATGTCAGAATGCTTGGGTTTCTCATGCTATAGTTGATTGGTAATGCTTGGAAACCATGCATATTTGATCACATGATGATGACATTGGATATATTGATTCTACACTATCATATTTTACATTTCTTCTTGATGATGAGAATGTTCATGTTGCTTTCATTATGACATCTATGTTGCTGCTATCAGATTTTTATGTTGCGGATTCCTATATGGTGCATGTTGGTTGTTGATGACTATCATGGTCTTGCTCCCTCATTGTTGAAGTCTCTTTCATATATGTATCTTGATGTAAAGGTCATGAAAATACCCATGTTGTAAATCATTGTAAGATTCAGTCATGAATAGGTTATTGGGAACAAGTCATGGTATGTATGTAATCTCATTATTTTGGGACATTGACGTAAAATTAAGCCCAATATGTAAATCCAATATGTTGGGTATTTGATGTAATCATAAAGTCTTGTACTCTGTTGAATATCTTCCAAAGGTTCAAGATATGATTAGGGGGAGCATGGTCAATATGTAGACTTCATAATTCATATCAATAGATCAAACTTACAACAATGAACACCACAAGGGAAGTTCTTCATTCAGCTTGGTTCAACCCTTTTACCTTGATGTCAAAGGGGGAGAGAAGACTTGGTGTTTGTAGGTATGTTTTCAGGTGGTGTCCAAACACCAAAGTGGTTGCCATCAAGTCCAAAGGCGGAGATTGTTGGATTTATGGCTAATGTGTTGTCCTTGATGGCAACGTGCTTGTTGAAAGATGTACTTGATGTCAACATTGTGATAATATGATGATTATGTTAGAATGCTTGGGTTTCTCATGCTATAGTTTATTGGTAATGCTTGGAAACCATGCATATTTGATCACATGATGATGACATTGGATATATTGATTCTACACTATCATATTTTACATTTCTTCTTGATGATGAGAATGTTCATGTTGCTGTCATTATGACATCTATGTTGCTGCTATCAGATTTTTATGTTGCGGATTCCTATATGGTGCATGTTGGTTGTTGATGACTATCATGGTCTTGCTCCCTCATTGTTGAAGTCTCTTTCATATATGTATCTTGATGTAAAGTTCATGAAAATACCCATGTTGTAAATCATTGTAAGATTCATTCATGAATAGGTTATTGGGAACAAGTCATGGTATGTATGTAATCCCATTATTTTGGGACATTGATGTAAAATTGAGTCCAATATGTAAACCCAATATGTTGGGTATCTGATGTAATCATAAAGTCTTGTACTCTATTGAAAATCTTCCAAAGGTTCAACATATGATGAAGGGGAGCATGGTCAATATGCAGACTCCATAATTCATATCAGTCGATCATACTTACAACAATGAGAAACACAAGGGAAGTTCTTCATTCAGTCTGGTTCAACCCTTTTCCCTTGATGTCAAAGGAGGGGAGAAGACTTGGTGTTTGTAGGTATGTTTGTTGGTGGTTTCTAAACACTAAAGTGGTTTCCATCAATTCCAAAGGGGGAGATTGTTGGCTTTATGGCTAATGTGTTGTCCTTGATGGAAACCTACTTGATGAAAGATGTAATTGATGTCAAGATTGTGATAATATGATGATTTTGGAACTAATGTAGATTGGTACAAATTTTACAGAGGATATGGACAGAGAAATGACAGTTCAATTACATATGGATGATAAAAGTGAAGTTTGAGATAATATACACAGGCCTTGTGAGTAAAAGTCACGTACAAAATCCAAACCATGGAAATCTGGATACCAAGGGTCATTACAATGGTATTGACCCATAGTTATTAGAGTGACAACGTTCATTTGATCCCATCAACAAATACTAACAAAATTACCAAAGGATTTAGCTAAGGTATTAGCTAAGAAAAAAGCTATATAAGGAGATGGAGATCAAGGTGTTATGTGTGCAAGTGAATGAGTTATTTATATGTGATTTGATTTGAAATAGGTGTGCACTAGGGAATAAGGAGATGGCTTAGATATGATATATCTAAAAGTGTTGTAAAGACTAATGAATACACATACTTGATCTGTTTATACTTATAGCTAATAATGATAAATTTGTGGTTATAATGATGCTGTAATATGAATATGTGACAATGAGGTTTGTGGAATAAGAATTGTGTTTGCAATGAAAGTTTTCAGATATGTATGTGTTAGGGTCCTATAATAATAGGATTCATAATTTTGAATTTGCTATGGTTAGTCTTGTAATATTGTACATACTTTGCTTTCTGCAAAATGTTTTCGCATATTAAAATTAAAAAATGTAAAGAGGGTATGTCCTAAAAGAATAATCAAAGGACAAAAAGAAAGAAAAAGATCAAAAAATTAAAAAATATGAACCCCAAAAAGAGATAAGAATAGATCATGAAAGTTTGCAAATTCAAATGCCACTACCTTTTACTTTACTTTGCAAAATAAGATTGTGTGCAGCTTGTCAAAAATGCCACAATCCATGATGGTTAAATAGTTTAATCTCGACTCATTCATGCTTTAAATTTCATGTTGATAGATAGAGAATAAAGATCTAGCCAAACTATTTAATCTTGGTAGATCAGTAGTTAGGTAGAGAATAATAATGAGCTCATCAGTTTAATCTGAGCCATTGGAAGTTATAAGGTTAGAATTAGATAGTTTGCTTATCAAAAGAAAAATAAATGAAGGGTCAGCAAGCTCAAATGCACCCAATGAAATGAAGAGAAAATGCTAGGGTAAATAAAGGGTAGGTAGAAGAAGTTTTGCAAATGCACAAGGTTGCTAAGTCAAAGGCACATTCATCATGCTTAATCCTATGTTTCATGTGCAGGAGGAATTGTGAAAGAAAAATGACATTCACTAAAGCTTATTTACTAATTTCCCTTCATTTCACTAGACCCCCACATACTTACTTTACTAACTTCCCCTCATTATTCCCTTCATTCCTTCTAAAAACCCTTTCCCCTCATTTCAACCTTTTTCCCCTAGTTTCACACATTTTCCTAGACATTACCCTTCAAAAATCATTCCCCCTTCCCAAAACCCCTTTCCCTAGTGTGAAACACATTCCCATCACAAATAATACATTCCCCCCTTATTAATTTCCTTTTTCCCCTTAAAAACCCACTAAACCCCTTTTATCCTAAGTTATTTATTGTACCCCCACTTTACGTAATTAAACTCTCCCACGTCATAATTCCCCGACTCCCTTTTTAACTCACCAAACCTTGGTGTATAGTTAAAAACTCCGCCATATAACCCATGGTCCCCACCTTTCATTAACCTGCTGCTTATATTAAAATCCCATCATTATTTATTAATTAATTACAATTCATTGTAATTAAACCTCGGGCCCTGCCAACCACATCCAACTCCGTCTGTGCAACTTCATCCCATGATATCCCTCTGATCTCCCACCTCTAAATCCAATGACACACATCCATATCGTGCAGATTCATCATCCAACAGTTAACGGTCCAAGAGCATGCGAGATTCACGGTTTTGGCCGGGCACTGTTTTGCTACGTGGCAGCACCATGTTATATCTCGTGCTCGTGAAAAATACCTCCCCCAACCCAGAAGTGGTGCGATATGGCCTAAAACCACCTCCCCACCTAAACCAAAACTTCCCAATATTCATTCGCCAATTCTCGCGCCAAAATCTAACTGTTATTGGTTAAAAGGCCGAAAAAGCCCCAATTTTCTCTTTTCGGTCATTTTTGCTGCAAACCTCTGTTAACCAATTCCAATACCCTACACCTCTGAGAAACCAATTTAACCACCTTTTTCCACCCGAAGACGCTGTAGATACCAAATTGAAGCAAAAAATTGAAAAATTGAAGCCTCAGAAGCCTCTGCTACCACCACAGAACCCTGTTTACACACCAAACTGTCAAATTTCCAGGTATTTTTTATAGAACTAGAACGACCCAGAAATTTAAGTTATACACAGTAATTATCAGAGATTAATTAATTAAATTATTTGAAAAACCTTGTTAAACTCAAGAAAGCCTTATTGTGTGTCCAAAAACCCTGTTCTACACACTGTAATTACCCTCCCCACTGTCCCAGAGCCTCTGACCTTACTCCTAAATCCACAAGAAAATTAATTCCATTGAACATACCAAATTATGGCTTCCCAAACCTCTATGGATGTTAGACTTCTGCAAACCCCTCACTTGGATATTGACCACCTCCCATTGGCCGATAAAGAATTTCAAATCAAGGACACTGCTTCCCCTATCCACCTACTGAAACTCCATTGCTGGAGTAAAGACAAGTTTTTGAACCAGAATGATGACATTCACCTATGGGAGTCCAATTTTCCCAAGTACTTATTCCGACAGGTACACCTATTCCCAGAAATCATTCACTTCTGCTAAGCCTGTTATATTCCAAGTCAAAGAGCCATAGTCACCCTTGACCAGCAGGTTTTATTCACCATTACTATAGAGTCAATAAATTAGATGTTGCAGTTCCAGCGAAGCCCAAATGAGACCCCACTTTCCATTGAAGGCTTACTTGAACTCTACACCAAGCTAGATATTCCCAAGAAAGCTCAGATCTTTCAGAATTTCATCATTGAAGAATCTCATACTCCAACAGATAGTCCTCCATATGTTGCCACCATTTTCTCTGAGAGAGGCAGACAAATTATAACCATGCTCTCTTGCATTCTAGGGTACACCACTGATGAACATGTGGATGAGGTTGTTCTTGCTTTCCTTTATATCTTTTTCCCAAGCAAGCCTCCTGCTATAGTTTACAACTTTGCTCAGTTCATAGCAGACAGAATCCATGAACAATTTATTAGATTACCAAATGAGGGAGTGTTCAAATATTCATCAGTCTTGTTTCACATGTTCTTATAATTTCAGCCAGAAAAGTTTCCTGTCAGCATCCAAAAGTTAGACACCAAAGGCAATCCAAGATCTGTCATCTTTTGGACACCATTGATCCAAAGATATTCCACTGTTTTTGGTTATAAAGAATTCATTGATTCATTTGTTCATCCTGTTATAAACATGCTAACCAGTAGCTATCAACCCAGGATAAGTGAGGAAATTAAGAGAGTTTTATAGTTGGCTAAGAACAGTAGAGTGGGAGACTGGTATCTATACCAGGACCACACAGAAATTAGGATATATGGATGCCAACTCACTCCCTACAAGCTTCCCAAATACCTCCCCATGAGGATATTTGCATTAGAGTATTTCAGGCAAATCATAAACTCTGATGAAGTTAATTTCCTGTCAGCTAGGAAGAAGACCCAGTTTAAAATGAAAAACCAATTGGGCCCTTTTATTTGTAATAATAGGGAAGCTGGACCAGAAGCAGACAAAATCTTACAACAGATGAACTTCAAGAGCAGTTTCATGTGGCAGTATGACCCTAATGGAGTCATAAATAAACTAAGGCTCAAATTCAAATTGAGTCCTTTCATACATGATCCCAGGCCAGACATTGAGAGATATTCCAACCAATCAGAATGGTTGGAAAACACTTTTATAGATGTGGAGAGTACTTTAATAGATGTGGAAAAGCAGATTGATACTAGTTCCTTTCTGCAGGTTCCAACTCTGCAGGAATAGATGACTATTACTCCCATCCTATAGACTCCAACCAATGAGGACATAAATGTAAAAAGAACCAGGGAAGAAGGTTCTAGCTCAGGGATGGACACTATAGATGAAAGGTTTGAGATCAGTTACAGGAAGAGGCCCAAGCTTAATCCTGTAACCGAGTAAGAAGACACCATTGAGACAGTGGAAATCACTGACATTGACATAATGGTTGGAAGGAGTAAAGGCCCAATAGTTTCAAAGGAAACTCATCAGCCTTCTACTTCAAGCACTCAACTTATTGAGAAACAACTTAGCATTGAAGTCTCTTCATCCAGTAAGCGTATGGATAAAGAGAAATATATAAAAGAAAAATACAAGGAAGTTAAGTTGAGGAATAAGGCATTGAAGGCTGAAACTTATGCCCAGTACTTCAAACAAACGATTGCAAATCAGAATAGGTTAATGTCAACCTTTGACATTAAGATAGGTAAAATGCAAATGACATTCATGCAACCTACAATCCAGCAACCCAAATCATCAATAGACTACATGAAGACTGAATTTGAAATTTTGGCTAGGGATGTTCACCCTATTGACCAAATTGAGTTCCACAAACAGGCAGGTGAGATTATTTACTCCAAAATGACAAATAAAGCAATTTCTGTGCACAAACTTCAAAGCTCATTGGATAACATCACCACGCAATTCAAGCTGGAAAATACATCTTCACAGGCCAAGGACAATAGAATCAAGTCACTGGAAGACTTGGTGATTAAGCTTGGATATAATCCCATTGATGTCAAGGCTGCAGAGAAATTGATAAAGAATAAAAATGAGGATATTGCTGCTTTAAAGAAACAAATGAAGTTGCCTCATTCAGAGCATCCATAGGCCAAGGAGGTCCTAGAGAGCCAAACCCAGCAGGAGGAAATGATGGATCTCATTCTCTAATTAGATGATCAATTGAAAGAAATGGAGAAGGAATTGGAAAGTTTGATACAATTGAAACAAGCCAGCCTTGAGACAACCACGACCACTTCTATTCCCATAGTTACATCAACAGTTCCATCAACTTTGGCATCTTCATTGGTCCCCACAGCTCCACTGGCTACAACACTTCTAGCTGCAACAACATCCACATCAGCAACAGGTTCAAAAACAGCAGCAGCTCATCCAAGTGACGAGGCAAGTAAATTGGTCAAAGCTATGGAAGACATGTCCATTCTGACCACTGAAATAAAAAAACTTACAAGTCTGGAGGATGAGAAGAAATTGGCCCAGATTATGCATAAGAATGAAGTTCAAAAATCAAATAGGTTAACTGAAAGAATGAAGAATTTGGAGAAAGAATTAACATTGAAGAAGCCACTTGCCCAAGCTAAAGAATAGCTATGGGCCAATATCATTGACTCTGTCAATGATATTTGTCCATCTATACAAGTCATCTTTGAACAAAATGATTTAGTCAAAGAGGCTACATAAGCAATTTAGAGAGTTAAGGAAGAACTTGGAGACATGCCAGAAGAAACCTCAAGAATAATCCAATTCCTTAACTCTAAAAATAAATATGAATTGCAGGAGCTGGACATAGCTAACAGGATTGGCACCATACTAGAGGTGAAGAAAGTGCTCACCAAGAGGAACTTAATGATGAACCTTGAGGACAAATGCCAAACCATGGAGCTGGCTATAGACAAGTTCATGGTTAAGTTTGATGCTTTAAGGCAGAAAGGTCTGCCAAATCCCTTGGTAATAAATGACAGATTGATGCCACAAGAAGACTACAACAGGAAAATCAGAGAAGTGGCAAGAGATCAAGCCAATAATTCTTCTATGAAGGGGATGCCTACAGGAAAGGTTCTGTACCAAACTTTTGAGAACCTGTTTTACCTCCAGCATGAGGTAAAACACCTTTTCGTAAATAAGCCCACCTTTGCAAAGTACACAGAAGCAGACGAAGTCTACAAAAGAATGGTAAATATTAAATTACCAGATGTAGATACTTGGGAGAAATTAAATGGCTTACTATAAAAATTCAAAGTAAAAGTGAAAATAGAGCGGTAAAAGAAAAGCAGAAGGATAACTCAGATGAAAGAGTATCAGGTGGAAGAGTATCAGTTAAAAGACAAAGTAAAAGAATAGTCAGCGTGGAAGACCAATAACAAAGGGGAAAAAAACAAAATATCAAAGCATAAGACAACACAGCCAAATAAACAGGGACAACTTACAACAGTTACATATCTGTCTCTATCTTCTTGCATAAAGATATTTCTTTTTCCTAGAATAATTCTCGAAATAGTTTGGGATATTTTGTAATAAGTTTTTGTACAATTACTTCATAATTCGAAGTATAGAGTGTGGATTACTAGAAATTTCTATAGTTGTATTGATCTGTAACCTGAGGGTTCATTGTACCAATTTTTCAAGTCAGCAGACTGGACTGAGTAATAAAGAAATTGCATTACAAGATTCATGTGTTGGGCCACTTCAGTGAAGTATTTTCTTTTTGTCAAATTGTTATTTTCTTAAGTGTTTCACAAACTTGCATGTTATCTAAATTGAATGAAATAACTGGAAATTTATTACAAAATTTGTTTAAGTACACTCTGTCTTGAACAGTTAATCATTTTAATGTTTTCTTTTGATATCCAGAGTAGGGAATCCTTCATTGCTCCCTAGTTTCAATTGAACCCTACCATTTCTTTCATTATCTGGTTTGAGGAACCCTTAACTGCTCCTTGACCCCGATTGAAAACCACCTTCTGTTTCCACCTAAAATCCTGGTGTTCTATGTGTGTTACTTATGTGCTCTGATTGTTTCTATTCTTTATTGCATAACTAGATGGTTAATGAATGGATAATGAAATGACTAAGTTAATTCACTGATGGAAGTGATGGAAAATTAAGTTATTTGGATATACGCTGATTTCATTCAATAGAGTCGCGTACATACACTGGTTGCATGAAGGACAATAGTGTACAAAATTATGAATAAGAAATTGAAAGTTAAAGTGATTTAAAAATATTGATTCAACCTCCCGTCACTCTTAGTATTTTTCTTAAATTTTCCTACCATCTGTGCATTGATTTCAACATGTATTTAGTTGGTGGGGACTTTGATATCATTATAAATAGACATATAACTAAGAAAAATGCATTCAACGTAAAAATGTATTATTTTGGTAGTAAGGTATTTGAATTTACTTGATTGAATTTGATCTCCCTTTTTTCTATTTTCATGAATCTAAAAGGAAATGTGTCAAACCAACAAAAGGTGTAACCAAAAAGTTGGATATATTAGAGAGACCTTTCCAATTTTATAAGGCATTCCCAAAATGGACCTCAGAATCAGAAGTTATAATGAAAATATCAAAGGAGTTTCTCCATACCATATCTTTATTTTGGAAATATGTAACAATTGTATTGAATCAATGAAGACTTATAGCTACAAAGTTATATATCTTGGTGAGAGCTTTCTAATGGTACAAGGTGATTCAAAAATAATTTTCTTAATAAAAAATTATTTTGAAAATCCCAAAATGGTTCTTTCTTTGGTAGACTAACTTTTTCCCTTTCATCACTGGCGCTTTCCTTTCACTTTCCTATTAGCATTTTTCTTTCACTTTCTCATCGGTATATTACTTTCACTTTTGTTTTAGTGCCTTGCTTTCACTTTTGTTTTGGCACCTATAATGACTTTTATACTAATGTTTCAAACTAGGTTTTGTATAGAAATGAAAGTGATTTGAACTCAAAGACGATGAACCATTTTAGCTCGAAACAAACCAAAAGGGCTTAGAAAACTTCAGTTTTCTCAAAGGCTAAGGGATCTTATAACACTTGATGATGTGTAAGAAACCATTCAAGCTAACATGTGAAATACTAATTGCAAAAAATTTAAAGAAAGATGGTACCCAAAATTATAAAATTATAGGGTGTCTTGAGTAATTAACGTTGGAAATATGTTATCATTGATATCAACAGGTGGTAGTAGGAGGCACATGTGTCAAAGAAATGCATCAAGGAGCACATTACAAGCACAGAAGAAGGGAAGAAGGTCAGAATTAGTACAATGGATTTGGAGTAAGTTTTGAAGCACTAAACCATCTCAGATGCAGAGGTAAACCACCTATATGGATAGAGCTCTAAAAGAGATTTACAATTATATGTGGTAGTCTTGAAAAGGAATTCTGGAGCAAAATATAGATCCAATCAAAGTTTGGTGACCCCAAGGCCTTCATAGAAGAGTTAAAGGTGGTTGGAGTCTTTGGCGCACAACTAAATTTGGTAGAAGTGCCAAATTTGGTGTTAAGACCAGTGGAGACTCTAAGCGAGAGATCTGGGTAGATGTGGCAGACAACACAATAGCAGGAAAAATTCTTATTGGCCACAGATGGAGTGGGATGATACCATCTCGTTGGTGTTACCTCAGCGAGATCTCCCTAGAGGCGTCATATATGGCACAGATGTAAAGTGCCAGGATGCATTGAGCAAGTGGATCCCACCTGACAGTGGTAGCTTGGAAGTTTTTTTGGGGTGCACATGACTAAGTTGGGAGGAAAGTGTCGAGCTATGTGGAAACTCTCCAAAAACGCCATAGACAAAATTCTTGGTGGTCATGGGGAGTGGTTTACTGCATAGTCGATCACATAGGTCAACGATGAAGATCCACCCTAGGAACACTCCACCCAAAACTACAAGTTGCACAGGAGTGGTGTGGAGGACAAAGGATTAAACCCGATGATTTTTGAGAAAAAAAAATTACAAAGGGAAATGGTCACAAAACAAGACTCAGAGGACCTTCTCTCTCCTCTTTGAAAACAAGACATGTGTCAACATATGATTGGTCTAGACGACAACAAATGATGATGTCAACATGGATAGGTGGCAGATGGATTCAACATTTTTGGGCACCGAGGTGGCCCTTTTATGGGTGACATGTGTCACCACTCAAAGGTCGACACGTGGTAGTGTTGAAGCCCTGAAAATCGGGTCTACAACAAGGGGGATACCCACCCAGTTCGGACCTTGAAAGCAGCTCCTTTTCCATTTGGGATGGTGGGTCTGACTGGGGATAATGGGACCAGTTTCCCAATTTGTTTGTGATGATGCTAAGGGTTGATGTTTCCTTTTCTAAAAGTTTCTAAATAAAATGCTTTTAATCTAATCCTAATCTAAAACATGAATTTTTTATTCTAATGAATAGAAACATCTAATTCTAAAACTAACCCGGGATTAAATTTTCACTTATGCGATCTAAAATAGTTTCTAACAACAATTGGTAATAAAGATCATTCAATTGCTATGAGAAAAGAATTCATTAAAAGTAAATTGTTTCATATAAGAAATTAGCTGAAACAATTGTGAGAAGCATATCACATAATAATTTATTCATACATTAAGCATAAACATAATAGTCACCACTGTATAAAAGTACCAAATGATAACTTAAACATTCAAGCTTTCATATATAAACAACTGAACATAACATATTACTTGACACATAAGCAGAAATCATTAAGAGATAAAAGTACCATTGGTAACAAGTCCTACTCATGAGCTTCAACAATATAAATTTATCTCCTCCTAATTCAATATCTACTAAGAATACATAAATGCATTTTAGTAGCAGACATTAAACACAAATATCAATAAATCTCATTCCATTCATTCATCAAAACCTCCTCCGAGGGTGCAGAAGTGCATGTTTTGAGGAAATGTTTTTGACAAATTTCTAGACCCCTCTCTAAATGCATGAGAGGGGTTAAAATACTACTAACTAAAGAGTAAAAATAGTTTATTACAAAATAATAGGAGGAGATTTAAATGACTGTCCTCATCTAAGGCAAAAATAAACAAAAAATAAAACTAAAACTGTATCTGAAAATTAACTATGCATCTGTTCTCTAAGATCGCAAGCATTCATCATCGGCTTCAGGAATGTTGGTTGGCTGACCTACGATTTTAGTTGTCCTGTGGAAACAGAATCGACAAGTGCTGGCGCTATCTTTTCGGCAGAATTTGTAAGGCATTTTAGAGTCATGCATTGACTATGCGGTTTAACCAAGTACTGCCAGTAAGTGTGTGGTCAAACCCTTGATTGACTTTGCCTTTTCTTTGACATTCTGTCTCCAGCTTGTCTATACTTGCTGTGCCTTTGGGAGAAATCCCGGAGTGGTTTCTGATATCAGGTTTTCCCTATGCAGATTTTCATTGACACAATCAATGACATTGCTCACCGCCATTGCTACTTCTTCCGCTGCCTGTTCTACCTTTTTAATCTGTGCATACCACTTATTGAACAACATTTCTTTGTGGGCTTCATTGATTTTGAGCAAGCCTGCTTTCTTCCCTTCTTTCGATTCCTGCCAAACCAAATAATCATAAATTTTCTTATTAATCAAATCATAATTGAGTTGCAAATCCATGACTTGAATTGTAATTATATCGCTCATCTTGCAATAGGAACTCCATTACGATATTCTTTGGCAGAGTGCCTCTTGCTGTTGCAAGAGTTGGTCATTCAAGGCAAGGGCTTCTGAGACAAACTCTATGATTTTGGGGTCATCTTTATGCATTTCTAGCATAGCCTGTAATTGATGTTCCTTTTCGGCCAAATTGCTCTGATACCTCAGCTGCATCTGTTGAAAGTACTGTTGTAATTTTTTAAATTTCTCTTCCGCTTCTCTATTGGCACTGGTCTGCTATAATTGTTGTTGCAAAACTAGGGTTTTTTCCTCTTTATCCTTAAGTAATAGCTGTACTTCAGACGATTTATCGATAGTAGCATAAGCATAGGATCCTGCGATCTGAGATAACTTAGTCAAATTTTCTGTAGGATCAGTGGTAGGGTCTTGCCAAAGGACATCTAGCTGCTCTGCCTCAGGTGAGAGCACGCTGTCTAATTTTCATTTCTTTCTTTGTCTTCTTACCACTGCTTTGTGCTGCGGACTATAAAATACATCTAGAGGAGGAATCTCCTCTATCTTCAGCATGATTTCAGATGATGGGACTATGGGAATATGCTCTGTTTCTAGAGCATTGTTGACTGTTTCAATGACCATATCTGTCATTGTCTACACTGTATTCTCAGGTGTCTTCATGTTCTGCTCCTCGGTATTGATCAATTCATTAAATGTTTCCCACTCTTTCTCTAGCTCAGTTCTCACTGGCTTTGGTGGCTGGATGAGGGGAGCGGGAACCTTCACCTGTGGTGTTGACAACACTTGTTGCTCTGGGTGCTCTTTAGATTGGGCAGTATCCCTGACTGACCCTTCACTTTTATTATGGTCACTCTCGGACCGTTTAGATCATTTTGGTGATTCTTTTCCAGACTTAGACTTGGACTTGTTTTTCCCTGAGCTTCCACTTATACTGATGCTGGGAATTGGCTCCCTTATTGGTTCTAAGCGCAACTTATCGAAGGGGATGTTTGCTAATCTCTGCTCTCTGTATAGTTTGAATTCCTGGAATTTCACTGGGCCAAATTGAATTTGAGCCATATGCAAAATGTCTTTCAGTGTATTCTTCTGCTGGAAGATGTCATCAAAGAGATCATCTTCTTTAGTGAATACCTTTATCTTGACATCGTAGTAAAATTCTTAATTACATCAAAGGGATCGAATTGTCTCCCTGGAAATTTAAATAGTCGTAGACTCAACATGTTGTCTACTTCTTTGAAAGCATGACCTAAATCAAATAGTGAAAAGGCCCCACAAGCCATAGGGAATTGCGGCCAGATGGCCTTTTTCTTGTCTTTCAATTCTTTGCTCATTCCTCCAACCCTGCAGGTTTGGTAGGCTATTTCACGGGCCATTAACTTATCAGGAACATACAAGGGGAGCACATGAGGGGAAGCAATGCTTCTGAATACTCTGATGTAAGTGAAAAACTCTTCTCCGAACCATCTTCTGATAGGGAGAATATCAACTTCAGCTTCGGGGGAAATCTTGGGGCATCTTTATTGTACAACATTCTGTGAAGAGGTAGCATAAATCCATGACAAATCCTATAAAAATATGGGGTAAAATTGGAATCCCACAATTCCTTATGGTAGACGTGAATGGGCAAGAGATTCTGTATAGTCCACTTCCAACCCATTAGAGGAAATCTAGAAACAGAACAGATTGCATCCATAACATAAGCAGCTAAAAACAAAGGAGGATAAATCCTCTGAGAAGGAGTTCTTTTAGACTGGTAGTTCCAAATAGCTGAGGTTAAATTATCAGACAATATCTGGGCCCAATCCATAATAGTGGCATTAGCGGCCACATCTAATAAGGGTATCCACTCGGATGAAAACTTGTTGATATCAGGCATTCCAAATAGCCTACATAGCATAATAGTAGCAAAACAATACGGGGAGGAGAGGGAACCAGTACTATACATACCATGTTTGTCTTTTTTCAATGGTTCTTCCTTTGCCGACCAGTTCTTGGTGCACTCCACCAAGTCTTCATTTTCTTTGGCGAATTTCTCCACGAACTACTTGTTGTAGCTTGCCTGCGGCTCTGGTAAATGATACATAAGTCTTAAATCCTGTGGGGTGAATGACCCAATAAGCTCCTGGCTCCGAGACTTGAATTGCCTATTTGTTATATCAGTGCTGTCCAATACCCACTTGACCATGTCTATATAGGGAAGTATCTTAGGCATTGCTGCTATGCGGTGCAGGAATGAGCATGCAAGTTCAGTAAGTGATGCTTTAGATGACCCGCGTGCGTCTGCTGTAACTGTAACTTCCATAACTCTGGGGTTTTCCTCTTCCAGCAGACTCTTCATGCCTTCCCAAGTGGATATACTGGCTTCTCTGGTACAAGTGGTGTCTGTGAATAAGGGTGTCATCTCTATTTTCTCAACAACTGGAACTTTTTCCTTTTTCCCCATTACGTTCTGCACACTGGTTTGTATATTATTCCGCTTGCCGTTCCTGCAAGTTTTACAAGTAAGGAACGAATAATGGTAAGTGATAAGGTGACGGGAAAGCTCTTAATTTTGAAATTATAACAAATATATCACCCTACATGAAACAACCTTTAAATCAGATCTAAATCTTATCTCATAAATGACCATCAATAAACCACTAAGTTGACATTAATGCCCATAACTCGGTATTGGATTACGAGAAATATTTCATTGAACAATGAGCCCTGTTGACATGCGATTTTGTGATTTTGCGATTTGCTTCGTAATATTGCAGATTTCAATATTGCTAATCCTTTTCGTTAACAATCATTTATTTCTTTATGTGATTGCAAGATGCGATTTCTGAGATGCTTTATCGCATATCGCAGGTTCGAGATATTTTATCTTAGGTGGTGCCTGCGACATATGAAATCTGCGATGTGCGATGAGTCTTTAAGGTGTGCGATCTCGTATTATCACGTTTTCACAATTTTGAAAGTTTGTTTATATGATATCCTTCTTTACCTTTTGTGCGATGCGATGCTTTATTGTTAAGAGAATGATTTTATTCGAAACTTATCATAAAACTTAAGTTTTTTGGTTTTGCAGATGTTTTCCTAAGTTTATGATAGTGTGTTTTATTCAAAGGGAATTATAAATGCTAGATTTTAGAAGGGTCCCCATTTTATTTAGTTTTATTACTAATACTAAATAAAAAGGGGGGTTGTTGCTAGCCACAACAATTGGCGATTCACTAGGAAGAATCAGTTATCTCTGATTATCTTTTAAATTTTTTAAAACTTCCAAAACAGAAAAGTTTTTTGGAAAATAAAACTTTATTATAGAAATATAAAGTGCATCATGCTCATAGCCATTAGTAATAGTTTGTTTCTTTCGTGCTAATTCTGATTATTTTCTTCCCAAAGCTAGTCATTGTATTACATTAGCCACTACTTGGTTTATAAAGATAAAAACAAAGAGATCTTTGTAGATCTGTTTTAAGTATGCTCATTTGTCGTAGATAGAGCCTTTGTTGCCAGCAGGCATTCATGGCCTCGACAGGGTTACCTGTTACCCAGCGATAATCCTGTATCCTACTTCGAGAAATATACTATTTTCAAAGATAAATCCATATCCACACTTATTGCTTTTGTTTTCTTTTAACTCTTAAATAATGATGTCTTGGTTTGGTAGCCAAATTATGACAGTGCCATTCACTTGATTTATAACTTTTCTGAACAAGCTAGCTCGTGCTGATACCCCTTGTCTTTTGATTGCAACAATCTTGAGTCATTGCCCTGTTTTAGCATGCAGTTTTGGCAATGTCAGCAAGTTATAATCTCTATGATCATGGTAAGTCCGCTCATGATGAGACCTATTATTCTTTAAGTCTATAGTGTATCATTGGATTACTCCTTGAAACTTGTAATTCCCTAGGTGGGGAGGAAGTCATTGGTTCCTTAAGAATAGCTTTGGATGACAATTATAGAGTTTTCGAAGACAACTTTTCTATAGAGAACCTTTGTTTTGTTATTGATGCTTTTCATGACCGATATAAAACAATTTCCCACTAAAGGTTGTTTTTATCAAAATTCGTAAGGTTGAAACTAATAAAATTTTCAAGCTTGTAGCATTTGACTATATCTTTCAATAATAATGATTAATTTTCCAAATCAGTTCTATTTATACAAGCGAAAAACAAAATTTAAAAGAAACACTAATCTTTTTCGTGAAATACAAAGGTAATGATTTACAACTTGTTTTATTATCAAAATAAAGCTATAAACAATAATTTACAAAAATAGAAGAGGTGATCTTCTATGGAAAGTATTTTTTAAGGATTTGCCCATTAACAAGTAAACATTCTCTTTTCCCTGCTAAATCTTGTAACATGAAAGTTGATGGACCTATAATTTCAACAATTTGGAATGGTCCAAGCCACATTCGTTGGAATTTAGAATGTTTGCCTTTTTCTTCGTGAGCCTTATCCCATTTCAATACTAAATCTCCAATTTGAAAATCCTTCCTAGATACCATGTTTGAATCGAAGGAAGCCTTTACTAATGCTTGATGATGAGCATGTGTAATTTTAGCCTGTTCTCGTTGCTCTTCTAGCTTAAGGATCTGTAGTTGTCTTAGTTGTAAAGATGAAGATGGTGTTTCCTCTATAAATTGAACTAAGGCCAAAGAAGGAATTGCTAGATGAGTTGGGAGAACTACTTCTTTCCCATAAACTAAATTAAAGGGAGAAGTGCCAATTGAAGCCTTTTGAGTTATTCGGTCTGCCCAAAGAGCATACATCAAAGATTTGTGCCAATTTTTATGATTCTGATCAATAGTTCGCTTAATGTTGCTGATTAAGTTTTTATTTATTGAGTCGGCCAACCCGGTCCCTTATGGGTAATAATTGGCAGAATATTTAAGCTTAAAACCTCTTTTAAGTGCAAATTCAGTCATAGCATTGCCAGAAAAATATGATGCATTATCAAACATTAAAGCAGAAGGTAAGCCAAACCTGGTAATTATGAACTGATCTATGAAATCGATGATATGTTCAGCATTAGCTGTCTTGAGAGGAATTGCTTCTACCCATTTAGTAAAATAATTTGTAGCTGTAAGGATGTACCTATGCTGTTTACAAGAGTGAGGAACGATCTCACCTATTATGTCCAATCCCCATTGCTCAAATGGTTGTTCAATATTGATTGGTTGCGATGGCAATGATGGTTTTTTCTGTCTTCCAGCAGCAGTTTGACAAACTTGACATTTCCTTACATAGCTATGTGCATCTTTAAATAGTGTAGGCCAATAGTATCCTGCGCGTAAAATTTTATGTGCTGTAGCATCTCCTGCATAATGTCCACCTGCTGGTCCATCATGGAGTTCCTGCAACACTTTTTCAGCTTCAAATTTCTCAAGACATTGTAGAAGAACAGAATCATAATTCATCCTAAAAAGCATATTGTTTACGAGTTAATACTGCCTGGCTTTCAATCTTAGGGCTCTTTTCTTTGTATAATTCATATTTGAAGGAGCATATCCATTTTTTAAATAAAACATGATATCAACATATCTTGATTCAATATCGTTTAGGCTTACCTCATACATTTGTACCTCTTGATTAGGAGATGGTATTTCAGAAATAAGCGATGCTCCAGCCAAGATCTTGCAAAAGCCTTGACCTTTTACAATATTTGCTGGCTTGATCTCTGCGTCGTATTCTTGTAGGGAAGTGACCTAATTTGCTCTCTTTTCACCCACGTCTTTCTGTACTAAGAGATTTCTTACCGCTGGAAATGGCACTATGATCTTTGTATGGGTCTTAAGAAGAAAGGGTCTAAAATGTTTGATCGCTTTGAAAACAACATAAGCTTGTTTCTCAAAGTCAGAATAATTTGATTCAGTGCCTTGCAAATTTGAACTAAAGAAGGAAATTGGGGCTTCCACTTTGTCATGATTGGCTTGCATGAGTATTGCAACATATGACTTCTCAGAGGCAAATGTATACAAAATGAAAGTATCAGAAAAATTTGGAGTTGCTAGGGATGGGGCATTAACAATTGCTTGTTTGATCAGTTTGAATGCTTCATATTATGCTTGGCCCCATTTAAAGAGTGAATTCTTCTTGATCATTGTTTGCAATGGTGACACAATCCTTGAGAAGTCTGGAACAAATATTTTAACAAATTAATTTGGCCAAGGAAGGATTTCATTGCTTTCTTATTATGTGGTAAGGATATTTCAGAAATTTCCTTAATTCTATTTGTATCAATATGAATTCTAGATTTTGACACTGTAAATCCAAGAAGTTTTCCTTCACTTGATGCAAAAAAGGACTTTTTTGGATTAAGTGAAATTCCATACCTTTGACAACGTTGGAAAATCTGCTTTAAGTCTCTGAGGTGATTACCACGTTTTTTAGAATATGCTATTATGTCATCCAAGTAAATCACCACTAATTTGTTTACTAATCCTTTAAATGCGATATCCATGGCCCTTTGAAATGTGGCGCCAACGTTAATCAACCTAAAAGGAATCTTTTGATATGCATAAGTACCCCATTTGGTTCTGAATGTGGTTTTTAGCTGATCATCTGGATGGACCAAAACTTGGTTGTAGTCGGAGAAACCATCTAAAAAGGACATTAATTCTGATCCTGCAACTGCTTGCAATATTTGTTCCATAGGAGCTAGGGGAAAATTATCCTTTTGGCAGGCTTTGTTAAGATTTTGAAATTCAATACAAATTCGAATGTCTCTGTTTTTCTTTCTGACTGGAACCAAGTTGGAAACCCATCTAGAATGTTGAACGGGAAAAATAATTTTGGCTTTCAACAATTTATTGAGCTCAGACTTAATCTGACTTTCTAAATTAGGATGGATCTTCCTCAGCTTTTGCTAGACTGGTTTTTCATCAACTATCATCGGGATAGTATGCTGAATGATTGAAGTGTCGTAAGTCTTAAGGTCATTGTAATTCCAGGCAAAGACACTTTTATACTGTTTCAGGAGCCAAACAAAGGCTAATTTTTCTTTTGGGGCTAGGCCAAGACCTAAGTTGATATTCTGTGGCTTAGTATCTGTTCCTAGATTTACTAATTCATAATTTAGAGTTGAAATCTGAAGTTTTGAATTGGTAGACCTTTTAAATATGTATTTCAAATCAAATAGGTCTTCCAACTTGACTATAGATTTTCGTATGGCATTATTGGTGTTGTCTTGTTGTAACTACTTGTCATGTTGGTCCTCATCAATTATCTGATTAGTGTACGATCCTTCTGATGTCAGGAAACTCACAATATCAGGGTCATTGTTAAAAATTCTCCAGTTGGTAACATTATCAGGGATGGAGGGCCTAAAGATCAATTTGATTGAGAATCTATCTGGGCTATAGTCTTATGAGGGAATGAGTTTGGAAGCTACATTAGCCAGGAGGTCAGCACTAGCATTTTGGAGTCTGGGAATAGATGAAAGATTGAATGCTACAAAATGTTCAGTCAGATCTTGTACTAAAGATTGATAATGCTTTAAATGACCTGATAGACAATGTATAATATTTCGTACCTGTTTAATAACAATCTCAAACTCTCCAAAGACTTGTAGATATTTGATGTCTAGTCCGATTGCCTTGTACAACCCTTGTACTAGAGCTTCGTATTCTGCAGTGTTGTTTGTGCAGTCAAATTCAAGTCTACAGGTTAGCATGGTTTTATTCCCTTCTGGACTAACTAATACACATCTTGCTCCTGCTCCATCATTAGACTTGGAACCATCAAAAAATAATTTCCAAAACAAAGAGTTATTTACATGACTATCTACAAAATTAATGCATTTAGAACTATCTATTTGAGAAAATGTTTCCACTTGAGACAAAACAGAATGTTCCAAATAAGGTGAAGTATGAGCATTAAAATTTCCTAGGAAAGAGTCAACAAAATAGTTGCCAATTATGTTGTTGCTGTATGTTATAGGTTCATTTTCTCCTTCCAATTCTGTCACTATGTATTTTTGGTGTCTTTCTTGCTCAATGTTTATTTGATTTGGTTTACCATTGTAAGGGAGCCACATGTGTGACCAGTTGGTCGCAAAGTATCCATGAAGCTTTTCAGACCAATCCCTGCTAAGGATTAACCGTAAAATTCAGGAATGTCTGTAACTAAAATATCAATGACTTGACATACCTTGGATTTGATGATAACCTTAGGGTCACTTGATTTAGTTCACCGATTACTTCAACCTGTGATCGGTCCAGTTGAACTATGTGAACTACAGATTTTTGAGGTTGGATGTTTAACTTTGCACAAATTGTTTTAGGTAGAATATTAGATGAAGCACCTGAATGTACCAAACAATTATGTAAATTTTTATTGAAAATTTCGTAAGTAAGAAGGAATGGAGGAGTATGGGATTTTGACCTACCTCCAATTAAAGCAATATCATTTGGGTCAACTTTATTTGCCATATTAGTTGGAGGTCTTCCCATCTCGTGAGAAGCTTGTGAGATTACAACTGCAGGAAGAGGTGCAACGAGTATTGCATGTAACTCTTTCAAAACTAATTTCTGTTGATGTTTTAATTTGCTTAGTTCATGAAAAGTAATGTTAGCCCTAGTCTTCTTCATGTCTTCAACGATATTATACTCCATCTCATCAGAAACAATCAATGTTTTAGATGGAGTTGATGAATCAGATTGGACTGGGCTTGTTTGAGTCACTTTTGATGATGATTTCTTACCTACAACTTTATCCTTGGATATCGAGCTTGCACTCTTCTGTTTAGAACTAGGCTATGGGGGATCAAGTTGATTTCTACTTCTGGTACTGACTAGTGATGCCTCTTGATCCTCTTCATCTGGAAGAATGAAGTCCCACATTCCCTGTAGCTCTACAACTTCATCTTCATCAATAGATTCTTCATTAGAAACTTCCTCTTCTTCTCCTTCAGATTCTGCATTTGTTATAGCATTGGGAGGTTTTGAATCAGTTGAAGGATTTTTTCTATAAGGCTTGTAGGGTTTCTTAGAAGAAGTCTCTGCTACTTGTCTTTTAATGTCAACCATTTCGTTAGACATGGTTTTTAAAACTTTCTGCAATCCTTCTAAATCAAATGGGTCCTTTGATTGTTTTTTCTTAGGGTCATCTTTAAAAGTAACCTTCTTAGATTTTCTCTCATCAACAACATTTTTCTTTTCTAAAGCTAAGATACGTTTTTCTACCGCTATCGCTTCCTTCATGTTTTCGGCCAATGTTGTCTTGGCAGCCCTATCAACAAAGATTGCTATGTTTGATGGTAGAGCAGATATGTACCATTCACTTCGAACTTCTTCACTTGGCTTGGAAGCAGCAGGGATTTTATTCAAAAGTTTGTTGAAATGTGAGTTAAAATCTTTGATAGGTTCTCTTGATCCAGTCTTAAGATTCGATATATCATTGATCAATGTTGCCGTAGACCTATCATCACCGAAATTTGTCAAGAATTGCTCTTGGAAAATGTCCCAACTAGTAATGGATCATGATGGTAATGAAAAATACTAGGACCCGACTGCTGCTTGCGAAGTATAAGGAAAAAGTCTAACAACAACGTCTTCATTTGTAACCCATTTTAAATTTATTGATAACATAAAGTTACTTATGTGTTCTTCTTCTAGCATGCCTGCTTTAGGGTTAAACTTGGGCAGCCATTTCTCAGGATGGGTCGGTAATTGACTCAAGGGTGCAGGGATTGAGACTGCCCCTAGATTGCTCCATGGGTTTTGACCCATCGTTGAACTACTAATAAAGGAAAGTGCAGACGAAGTTCCTTGTGGTTTGGAAGAAGAGAATATTATAGTTCCAGATGGTTGAGAAGCAGATGTTGAAGTTCCAATATCTTGTTGTATGAAAATTTGGAGTGGGGGAGTGGATGGTTGACTTCCCAATGTAGAAGATGAAATGGATGATGATGATGAAAGAGTCTCACTATCAGACTCTTGAGGTGTCTTCCTTGCTCCTTTCCTTTTAGGCAGAGGTAATTCAGTTGGTTCAATACCAAACTTTTCACTCTGTAATTTGGTAAGAGGATGAGAAGGATTGTATTGTAAGGTCACACTACCTTGAGATAATTTAGACTTTTGCGGTGATATGGAAAATCCTTGAAGTTTATGGATCAAAGACTCAACTTCAGGAGGCTCAATAGTATATCTATCTGAAATTTTTGGGTTTGTGGCAGTGGTTGTTGTTTTCTCAACTTCTTGCTTATGATTTAAAGACTCAGAATGCGATGGAGAAGTCAGGGGAGATGTTGAGGGCGATTTTCTCTCAGAATGGTATTTAGATTTAGATTTACTAGCCATTCACAGTTTAGACCCTGCTTCTAGCGCCAAATATGTTGAAGCCCCAAAAATCGGGTCTACAACAAGGGGGATACCCACCTGGTCCGGACCTTGAAAGCAGCTCCTTTTCCATTTGGGATGGTGGGTCCGACTGGGATAATGGGACCAGCTTCCCAATTTGTTTGTGATGATGTTAAGGGTTGATGTTTCCTTTTCTAAAAGTTTCTAAATAAAATGCTTTTAATCTAATCCTAATCTAAAACATGCATTTTTTATTCTAATGAACAGAAACATCTAATTCTAAAACTAACCCGGGATTAACTTTTCACTTATGCGATCTAAAATAGTTTCTAACAACAATTGGTAATAAAGATCATTCAATTGCTATGAGAAAAGAATTCATTAAAAGTAAATTGTTTCGTATAAGAAATTAGCCGAAACAATTGTGAGAAGCATATCACATAATAAGTTATTCATACATTAAGCATAAACAGAATAGTCACCACCATACAAAAGTGCTAAATGATAACTTAAACAGTCAAGCTTTCATATATAAACAACTGAACATAACATATTACTTGACACACAAGAAGAAATCATTAAGAGATAAAAGTACCATTGATAACAAGTCCTACTCATGAGCTTTAGCAATATAGATTTATCTCCTCCTAATTCAATATCTACTAAGAGTACATAAATGCATTTTAGTAGCAGACATTAAACACAGATATCAATAAATCTCATTCCATTCATTCATCAAAACCTCCTCTGAGGGTGCAGAAGTGCATTTTCTGAGGAAACGTTTTTGACAAATTTCTGGACCCCTCTCTAAATGCATGAGAGGGGTTAAAATACTACTAACTAAAGACTAAAAATAGTTTATTACAAAAATATAGGAGGAGGTTTAAATGACCGTCCTCATCTAAGGCAAAAATAAATCAAAAATAAAAATAAACTGTATCTGAAAATTAACTATGCATCTGTTCTTTGAGATCGCAAGCATTCAACATCAGCTTCAGGAGCGTTAGTTGGACGATCTCCGATTTTAGTTGTCCTGCAAAAATAGAATCGGCAAGTGCTAGCACTATCTTTTCGACAGAATTTGTAAGGCATTTTAGAGTCATGCATTGACTGTGCAGTTTAACCAAGTACTGCCAGTAAGTGTCCCAATTCAACTTGGTTAAACCCTTGATTGACTTTGCCTTTTCTTCAGCTTTGTGTCTCCAGCTTGTCTGTATTTGCTGTGCCTTTGGGAGAAATCCCGGAGTGGTTTCTGATATCAGGTTTTACCTATGCATATTTTCATTGACACAGTCAATGACATTGCTCGCCACTGTTGCTGCTTCTTCTGCCTCCTATTCTGCCTTTTTAATCTGTGCATCCCACTTATTGAACAACATTTCTTTATGGGCTTCATAGATTTTGAGCAAGCCTATTTGCTTCCCTTCTTCCGATTCCTACCAAACCAAATAATCAGAAATTTTCTTATCAATCAAATCATAATCGAGTTGCAAATCCACAACTTGACTTGTAATTTTATCGCTCATCTCGAAATGGGAGCTCCATTGCGATATTCTTTGGCAGAGTGCCTCTTGCTGTTGCAAGAGTTGGTCATTCAAGGCAAGGGCTTCTGAGACAAACTCTGTGATTTTGGGGTCATCTTTATGCATTTCTAGCATAGCCTGTAATTGATGTTCCTTTTCGGCCAAATTGCTCTGATACCCCAGCTGCATCTGTTGAAAGTCCTGTTGTAATTTTTCTAATTTCTCTTCCGCTTCTCGGTTGGCACTGGCCTGTTGTAACTATTGTTGCAAAACTAGGATTTTTTCCTCTTTATCCTTAAGTAATAGTTGTACTTCAGATGCTTTATCAATAGTAGCAGAAGCATAGGCTCCTGTGATCTGAGATAACTTAGTCAAATTTTCTGTAGGATCAGCGGTAGAGTCTCGCCAAAGGACATCTAGCTGCTCTGCCTCAAGTGAGAGCACCCTGTCTAATTTTCATTTCTTTCTTTGTGTTCCTACCACTGCTTTGTGCTGCGGACAATAAAGTACATCTAGAGGAGGAATCTACTCTATCTTCAACATGATTTCAGATGATGGGACTATGGGAATATGCTCCGTTTCTGGAGCGTTCCTGACTGTTTCAATGACCATATCTGTCATTGTCTGCACTGTATTCTCAAGTGTCTTCATGTTCTTTTCCTCGGTATTGATCAATTCATTAAATGTTTCCCACTCTTTCTCTAGCTCAGTTCTCACTAGCTTTGATGGCTGGATGAGGGAATAGGGAACCTTCACCTGTGGTGTTGACAACACTTTTTGCTCTAGATGCTCTTTAGATTGGGCAGTATCCCTGACCGACCCTTCACTTTTATTATGGTCACTCTCAGACCGTTTAGACCGTTTTGGTGATTCTTTTCCAGACTTAGACTTGGAATTTTTTGTCCCTGAGCTTCCACTTATACTGATGCTGGGAGTTGGCTCCCTTATTGGTTTTAAGCGCAACTTATCCAAGGGGATGTTTGCTAATCTCTGCTCTCTGTATAGTTTGAATTCCTGGAATTCCACTAGGCCAAATTGAATTTGAGGCATATGCAAAATGTCTTTCAATGTATTCTTCTACTAGAAGATGTCATCAAAGAGATCATCTTCTTTAGTGAATACCTTTATCTTGACAGCTGTAGTAAAATAGTTAATTATATCAAAGGGATCGAATTGTCTCCTTGGAAATTTAAACAGTCGTAGAATCAACATGTTGTCTACTTCTTTGAAAGCATGACTTAAATCAAACAGTGAAAAGGCCCCACAACCATAGGGAATTGCAGCCAGATGGCCCTTTTCTTGTCTTTCAATTCTTTGCTTATTCCACCAACCCCGTAGGTTTAGTAGGCTATTTCACGGGCCATTAACTTATCAGGAACATACAAGGGGAGCACATGAGGGGGATAAATGCTTTCGAATACTCTGATGTAAGTGAAAAACTCTTCTCTAAACCATATTCTGACAGGGAGAATATCAACTTCAGCTTCGGGGGAAAATCCTTGGGCGTCTTTATTATACAACATTCTGTGAAGAGGTAACATAACTCCATGAAAAATCTTGTAAAAATATGGGGTAAACTTAGAATCCCACAATTCCTTATGGTAGATGTGAATGGGCAAGGGATTCTGTATAGTCCACTTCCAACCCATTAGAGGAAATCTAGAAACAAAACAGATTGCATCCATAACATAAGCATCTAAAAAGAAAGGAGGATAAATCCTCTGAGAGGGAGTTCTTTTAGACCGGTAGTTCCAAATAGCCAAGGCTAAAATATCAGACAATATCTGGGCCCAATCAATAATAGTGGTGTTAGTGTCCACATCTAATAAGGGTAGCCACTCGGATGAAAACTTGTTGATATCAGGCCTTCCAAATAGCCTACATAGCATAGCAGCAGCAAAACAATACGGGGAGGAGAGGGAACCAGTACTGTACATACCATGTTTGTCTTTTTTCAATGGTTCTTCCTTTGCTGACCAGTTCTTGGTGCACTCCACCAAGTCTTCGTTTTCTTTGGCGAATTTCTCCATGAACTGCTTGTTGTAGCTTGCCTGCGGCTCTGGTAAATGATACATAAGTCTTAAATCCTGTGGGGTGAATGACCCAATAAGCTCCTGGCTCCGAGACTTGAATTTCTTGTCTGTTATATCAGCGCTGTCCAATACCCACTTGACCATGTCTGTATAGGGAAGTATCTTAGGCCTTGCTGCTATGCGGTGCAGGAATGAGCATGCAAGTTCAGGTAGTGATGCTTTAAATGACCCACGTGTGTCTGCTGTAACTGTAACTTCCATAACTATGGGGTTTTCCTCTTACAATAGACTGTACATGCCTTCCCAAGTGGATATACGACTTCTCTGATACAAGTGGTGTTTCATCTCTGTTTTCTCAGCAACGAGAGATGACGGCTGGAAGATCAGTAGCTGCTGGATCCCGACCCTTTCGTCCTAGTCTTGCCCTTTCTTGCTTTCGTTGGTTCCCCCTTTATTTCGCCGTTTTTCTTGGGCGCCTTGTTTTTTCCTTCCTCCTCGCTCCCTTGTTTTATTCAATTATTATTATTATTATTATTTATGTATTTATTTTATTTTATTTATTTATTTATTTATTTTATTTTTTATTTTATTATTTATTTATTTTTTTTATTTTATTATTTATTTTATTTATATATATATATTTATTTTTTTTTTTTTTTTTTTTTTTTTTTCGCTCGCTTATTTTATTTACTTTAATTAATTTATTCATTTATTTTATTTTATTTTATTTTTCACTCGCTTGATTTATTTGCTTTAATTAATTTATTAATTTATTTAATTTCCATTCTTATTATTATTATTATTATTATTATTATTATATAATTTATTATTATTATTATTATTATTATTTATTTATTGATTTATTTTTATTTTTATTTTTGTTTATTTATTTATTTTATTATTATTATTATTATTTAATTTTAATTTTAATTTAATTTAATTTAATTTATTATTATTATTATTATTATTATTATTATTATTATTTATTTTTATTTTTATTTTTTATTTTTTTTTATTTTTTTGTTTATTTTTATTTATATTTATTTATTTATTCATTTATTTATTTTATTTATTTTTATTTTTTTGAATTTTTGAATTTTTTTGAATTTATTTATTTACTTAAAATGAAATAAAATCTTTTTACCTTTTATTACTTTCATAATTAAAATTTTATTCATTATTATTTTTAAATATATTTCAATTTTATTTATTTATTTTTTTTAACTAACCTTTGTATATATTTATTTTATATATATATATATATATATACTTATTATTTAAGTCCCATTTAAAAAACTAATTTTAAATTTTTTAATAACTTTCTAACTAACCTTTAACAATTCTAAATTGTTTTATTTATTTATTTATTCACATAATTTAACTAATTTCTACTAAATCTTGACTCTGGTCCTCAAGTCAAAATTAGCCGTTAGTCAAGATAGCCATTGGAGTCTCTGCTCAAACTATTTAACATGCTAAGCTAGATCTGTTTCTTCAACTTGTCCTGACGATGAACCACACTTGTTGGTTCGAAACACGTCGACAAATGATTTATCTTGTGATTTACGCCGAAGAATTTCTCATAAACGAGAGCTTTTCCCTTTTTCCCCATTATGTTCTGCACAGTGGTCTGTATATTATTCGGCTTGCCACTCCTGCAAGTTTTACAAGTAAGGAACGAATAATGGTAAGTGATAAGGTGATGGGAAAGCTCTTAATTTTGAAATCATATCAAATATATCACCCTACGTGAAACAATCTTTTGATCAGATCTAAATCTTATCTCATAAATGACCATAAATAAACTACTAAGTTGACATTAATGCCCATAAATTGGTATTGGATTACGAGAAATATTTCATTGAACAATGAGCCCTGTTGATCTGCGATAAAGCGATTTTGCGATTTGCTTCGCAATATCATAGATCACAATATCGCTAATCCTTTTCGTTAATAATCATTTATTTCTTTATGCGACTACGAGATGCGATTTGCGAGATGCTTTATCGCATATCGCAGGATCGAGATATTTTATCTTAGGTGGTGCTTGCGACATATGAAATCTACGATGTACGATGAGTCTTTAAGGCATGCGATCTCGTATTATCACATTTTCGCAATTTCGAAAGTTTGTTTATATGATAACCTTCTTTACCTTATGAGCGATGCGATGCTTTATTGTTAAGAGAACGATTTTATTCGAAACTTATCATAAAACTTAAGTTTTTGGTTTTACGAATGTTTTCTAAGTTCATGATAGTGTGTTTTATTCAAAGGGAATTATAAGTGCTAGTTTTTATTATTTTTTTAGAAGGGTCCCCATTTTATTTAGTTTTATTACTAATACTAAATAAAAAGGGGGGTTATTGCTGCCCACAATAGGTAGGTGTGACATCATTGTGACATCATATCGAAGGTATGAGCCTGATAGTATGATCATAGTGCATAAATCAATGCATCGAGTTACACAACGCTAGGACATGGTGGCAATTGAAAGAGCGTCAACCAATAAAAGGGAGTCGGGTGAACCCCATTGACGACTCATCCCACTAGATGGAGCCTAGAAAAATCAATATGGAGGCGCAGGAGAATGCGCCAGGATAGAAGGGACTATGGGGTATGCGCCCGCACAAGGTCTTGTGCAGCCATTGGAGACTAGGGGACGACATATATTAAAAGGAGCCATGTTTTGGAGCTCCGAGCTTAGAATCTAGACTGAATCCTTTGGTAATTTCACATAGAAATGAACCCAAGGCATAGAGAATAGAGTCATGAAGGCTCTTGGGAGGTGCCGGGCTATGAGCTTGGAATTGTCCCTTAGTTGCTTTTTGTAGGAACATGACCAAGGGCGCGGTGGAAATAAAATGTGGGGCCATCCCTAGAACCCAAAATCCTATAGCTTGTTAATAATTGCAATTAATAAAAAATATAGGAACTTTGGAGTTCGACCATAGCGGTAGGAGTGGTATCTTTGCGTAGAAGCAGGGGAAATGACATAAGAACTGTTAACAAAGGAAATTGGCCCACGTAGGGCTCAAAAGGGCTTAGCACCCAAAGCATTAAGCCATGGTTGCATGGACCAGTTCTATTGAGACAAAAAAAGTAAGGGAGCCAAGAAAAAATGCACTTAAAGGAAAAATAAATGAACTGTAAGTTTTGGAATCAAAATTTGGTAGTTAAGTTAAATTAATTGCAGATAAAAATAGTAGTTGCATGTTGACGGTGCTAGACCTGCCAGCATTCAGGGGATCTCCCCGGTATGAAGTCCCAACTAGACCTCACACTGTTTGGTGTAGGAGTCCCATTCGGTACAATGGCCCAGTTGCCATTATCTTAGAGATTTACCTTAGCTCTTGCTGTTCAGCACATGAGAGTGTTATGCTTGTAACTTCAAGAAAGCAAGGTGAGTATGCCTGGTGAGTGCGTAATATATCTTTGTGTTCAAGCTCTCTTATTGTAAAGGAGAAGTTAAATGTAAGCCTCTAGATGAGAGGTAGTAGTACCACCCAGGGAGAGACACATGCGAAACAACAAGGGTATATCTAGCATCCAGTGGAATAGTCCACAGTGGATGAGGCAGTCGTTGATGACGAAAAAACCGCCTTCTTCTCCAACGCACAACAAAGCTGCAACTTTCTTCCACACTTATGGCCTGTGGGTTATGGGCCTACGGAACTTGATTAATTTCCACAACGCACATTGGTTGTAATAGTAAACTGCAATACAATTCCAAATTGCATCGCAATATTGAGTCGTATCACCCATCACCACTCCATGGTTTACCGCACTTCGCAGGACTGGCTCATCGTAGATCCAAACTCTTTTCCCTGAATGCGATATGCGATATCGCTCATACCTCATGCTGCTACCAAAATCCTCACCCAGAATATTCATTTAAACTTGAAACTTATTTCAATAAATGTACACAAATAATACATGAACTGAATACATAAAACTACATCAATTTCATTAATGGTTCAAGATCGAATTACAATGCGCTTCCATCAGCCAGATTGCTCTCTCGCTCTTGATGTTACATGGTGTCTAGCCCCTCCTACAAATGCACGAAGACTATATTTTATAACGAATACAATACATCGAATGGATCATTTTAGATCCATTCTTTTCTCTTAGGATCTCATAAGAAATTCCTAAAATCACTCACAATCTCTTAAAATAGTAATTTCATTAATAAACAATTAACAAATTCATGAGCAAATCTGGTTCTCATGCCACGCTGACGTTCTGGAAGGTTCACGAATTTTAGTTTTGACTTGGGGTGGTTTTGCTCCTGCATCAGACTCCCGAGGTAAAAAAAAAATTATGACCTCCTGGTCATATGCTTCTGTCCTTCATTCCATAGCAATTCTAGCCACTTCCTCAGTGGAACTGCTTTTATGATCTTTCTGTGAGCTGCAACAAAACCTCTGTAGTAACAGTCTCCTTTGATACATGATACCTCACCAAGCTTCTCTCGTCCTAGGTTAGTCTTTCAACATCTCTCTGGTTCTCTCTTCTGTGGAACCATATGAGCACTCCATGCTCTAGGTTGCTACATTATTCTCACCTTCTTTTGCCTCTACCTGTACGACAATATAAAGATCACAAACTCGCCAATATTCACATAACTATACCTCCTCCTTTCGCTTAAAATGACGTAGGCAGTCAATTGAACAACAATTGAACAACAATAATTGAACAACAATTGAACTTCAATTGAACAACAACTGAACATCAATTGAACAACAATTTGAACAAAAATTGAACAACAACTGAACAACAACTGAACAACAATTGAACAACATCCGTCACACATTGACCTTCACGTTGATTTTCCCCTTTTTGTACACAAAATCTTCTTTCTACTCACAGGAAACCTTTCCCTGCTCTGATACCACTTGATGACAAAAAAACCACCTTCTTCTCCAATGCACACCAAAGCTACAAAGTTCTTCCACATGCACGGCCTGTGGGTCATGGGCCTATGAAACTTGATTAATTTCCACAACGCACATTGTTCACAATAATAAACTGCAATACAGTTCCAAATTGCATCGCAATCTTGAGTCGTATCACACATCACCACTCCACGGTTTACTGCACTTCGCAGGACTGGCTCATTGCAGATCCAAACTCTTTTCCCTGAATGTGATATGCAATATCACTCATACCTCACGCTGTTGCCAAAACCCTCACCCAGAATATATGTTTAAACTTGAAACTTATTTCAATAAAAGTACACAAATGATACATGAACTGAATACATAAAAATACATTGATTTCATTAATGGTTTGAGCTTGAATTACAACACGATTCCATGAGCCAGATCACTCTCTCACTCTTGATGTTACATGGTGTCTAGCCCCTCCTACAAATGCACGAAGACTATATTTTATAACGAATACAATACATCGAATGGATCATTTCAGATCCATTCTTTTCTCTTAGGATCTCTTAACAAATTCCTAAAATCACTCACAATCTCTTAAAATAGTAATTTCATTAATAAACAATTAACAAATTCATGAGAAAATCTGGTTCTCATGCCACGCTGACGTTCTGGAAGGTTCACAAATTTCAGTTTTGACTTGGGGTGGTTTTTCTCCTGCATCAGACTCCTGTGGTATTTTTTTTTTATGACCTCCTGGTCATATGCTTCTAGCCTTCATCCCATATCAATTCTATCCACTTCCTCAGTGGAACTGCTTTTATGATCTTTTTGTGAGCTGCAACAAAACCTTTGCAGTAACAGTCTCCTCTGCTACACGATACCTCACCAAGCTTCTCTCCTTTGAGCTTAGTATTTCGACATCTTTCTGGTTCTCTCTTCTATGGAACCATATGAGCACTCCATGCTCTAGGTTGTTGAATTCTTCTCACCTTCTTCTGCCGCTACCCGTACGACAATATAAAGATCACAAACTCACCAATCTTGACATAATTGTACCTCCTCCTTTTGCTTCAAATGACGCAGGCGGTCAGTTGAACAACAATTGAACAACAAAAATTGAATAGCAATTGAACAACAATTGAACAAAAACTGAACATCAATTGAACAACAACTAAACAACATCCGCCCCACATTGACTTTCATGTTGAGTTTCCCCTTTTTGCACACAAAATATTCTTTCTACTTGCAGGAAACTTTTCCCTGCTCTGATACAACTTTCTTCCACATGCATGGCCTGTGGGTTATGGTCCTAGGGAACTTGATTAATTTCCACAACACACATTGTTCACAATAATAAACTGCAATACAATTCTAAATTGCATCGCAATATTGAGTCGTATCACACATTACCACTCCATGGTTTACCACACTTCACAGGATTGGCTCATCGCAGATCCAAACTCTTTTCCCTGAATGTGATATGCGATATTGCTCATACCTCACGCTGCTGCCAAAACTCTCACCTAGAATATACGTTTAAACTTGAAACTTATTTCAATAAATGTACACAAATAATACATGAACTGAATACATAAAACTACATCGATTTCATTAATGGTTCGAGCTCGAATTACAACATGCTTCCATGAGCCAGATTGCTCTCTCGCTCTTGATGTTACATGGTGTCTGGCCCCTCCTACAAATGCACAAAGACTATATTTTATAATGAATACAATACATCGAATGGATCATTTCAGATCCATTCTTTTCTCTTAGGATCTCGTAAAAATTTCCTAAAATCACTCACAGTCTCTTAAAATAGTGATTTCATTAATAAACAATTAACAAATTCATGAGAAAATCTGGTTCTCATGCCACACTGACGTTCTGGAAGGTTCACGAATTTCAGTTTTGACTTGGGGTGGTTTTGCTCCTGCATCAGTCGTTAAAACCAAAGTGCAAGGGAAAACACGTATACCATCGAAAGGAGTAGTCCACATGGGGGTGATGATCGTTAAAACCAAGAAAACACAAGAATGGTATGTCTAATTTCAGACGAAGTAGTCCACACGGACGAGACAACAATGATATACAATACAACACATCATCAACAATGTAAGTACTAAAATAACCAAAGTAGTTCAAATATCTTAGTATAGGTTAAGAAAACATGCATTACAAATGTTTAAAGAATAGTCTTACAAACATATACAAAACATGCGTGAAAACGTGCTGGCCTGAGATAGGCTTCTGAATTAAGAAAAAGTTCCAAGACACATCTGTACACCATACATCACTAGCCCTAGTAGTGGGACATTGGAGCCACTCCTCACTCCTCAAAGAATAGACTACAGACTCTCAAGACTATGTGGGAGGAGCCAAGGTGAAAAATTCCTTTGCTCATATAATGAGGGGGTATATATAGCCAAGGGGGATACTTGACCCTTGTGACTCTTCGACTTCCCTCATGACTATTTGACTTCCTATGACTTTTTGACTTACATGACTCTTCAACTTCATATGTGTGTCTCTTGGAATTTCACATTACATTACATTTGATTACAACAAGTATGGCCCATAGTAGTGATGTGGCCAAGACAACTCATGACACAACTCGACATGATACTGCTAACATGTATTGGCTGACTATGGTGTTCGTGTCGAGTTGCTATGCTGTTAAGTGATGGGTGTGCTCTCAGTGTATCATGTCTTCACCTCCACATGGAAAAGTGTGTGGGGTCTTCGATGGTCTTGGTCTTTGCTTGATGATGCACATGTTTGTGTCCCTTTTGCTTGCTACTTGATGTGCTTTGTGCACTCATTCAACTGCGAGCAAGTATTCTAGCATAAGCTCCTTTTTCATGCTGTTCCTTGTTGCGCCATGTTTCATCAATGTACCTATCCCTGCAATCACTCATGATGAGATGACATCAAATCCAAAAACATCCTTGTTTAGCACGATGCATTGTTTTCCATTTTGGGTGTAGGTGACTGGGAGGGAGGACATGGCACTAAGACTATGCAGAGCACAGCCCAAGCTCGGATGATAGGCTCTGGAGCACTGTCGGGAAAAACTGTGCAGATGTCACTGGGAGGAAGATTTGCACAATCTGGGACAATAGTGACAAGGGTAAAGTAGAACCCAGCTGGGAATAACTGCACAGTTCCTGGAAGGAAGACAGGTAGGGTGTTGGGATGAACTACTGGGAAATTCTGCACAGTTTTGAGGATGAGGACTGGGCAGATCATCTGGGGGCCTAGCTGGGAATCTGCCTAGTGTCTACGAGGAAGATAGAGTGGGAAATAGGAGGCAATGGAAGATATTTATGCGCAGTTTTCTAGAGCAAGGCTGGATCAGGCTGCGGGGAGCTACTAATCATAACTGTGGAATTTTGAGGGATAGTGTCAGATAGGCAACATGGACCTTCCCAACACAACTATGTAGTTTCTGAGATGAGTGTAGAGCAGGGCAGTAGGGAGAGTGCTAGTCAAAACTGTCCAATTTTTAGAGACAAAGTAGAGCAAGCCAACAGGGGGGCCTTCCAGTCAGATCTGTTCAATTTCTTGATAGTGCAGTTCCAGGCAGCAGAGGCCCAACTCACATGACTCCATAGTTTTTGCAAGCAGTGCAAGGAAGGAAGCTAGGCATGTCTGCATATTTTTGGAGAGTAGTGCAACCTGAGGTCAAAATTTAATTCAGGTTTCCAGTAGACCAGAAGGATGCTTGATGAGTGATGTTATAGGAAGTGAAAATTGGATCAGACTTGGGGAAAACCTCTATGCAGTTCTGGGAGATAGTCAACTTGTTCACTTCCATGATTGCGTAGTGCAGACTGCCCCAGAGGACAACCTCAAGCTCTGCGCAGTTCTGGGTAGCAAAGCAGGGTCACTGAGAGTTAAAACTACGTAGTGCAGCTCAGTCAGAGTCTGGTTGAAGGAAGTTTATCTGGTCGAAAGATTTTTAGGAAAAATGGCTAAGTGTGAGAGAAAGTGACCTTGTCGACACATGACATTGTGATCAGACACTTAGCATGACTCGACAACATGACTTCTGAAACCAACAAGACAAACATGTGCTCAGTGAGATTGTCTTAAAGGTTAAGAGCGACAAGTGGGACACTTGAGATAGATATTTGAACGACCGTGACGACACTTGTGGGAAAATGTTTACAACTTTGTTTGTGAGTATGACCGATGTTCATAGAGCAAATAATACGCATGCACACAAAGACAAACCTTCAAAATTGTGAGAACAAGATTGCAAGCATGACAAAAAAATTAACATTCTAAAAGATGACTGGTGGTCAATCAAGCAAAATGGGTGTAAAGACTCGAAAAGAGCTCATGGAATGAGCCTGAGTGCTTGCAACCATCAGGGGAAAAACTAAGGAAGGATTCAAAATTTGGATGTAGGCCAAAATTTTGGAGGGTTTTGTAGCCGCTACAACACTTGGTGACACACTGGTTGAATACCAACTTCTCTGTTTTGGTTCATTTTTAGCACAGGGCCTTGGCCTTTCAGGGAGTATTGATTCATTGTGCAGGTTACTTTGGCTTCCCCACTTACCCCATGTACAAACATGGTTCACCTTGTACCATCTCAGTTGAACACAACAAAAGATTCAGCCAAACCACAGTTTTTCAAAATCAGGAAGGGTAGTTTGGCTTGCGAGCTTAAGATTTTCAGAGTATAAGTTTTCATCTCTGGTGTTTCTCCGCTACCAGTAGGCCTGGATAGTACCCCGACGGAGTCACGCAGGAACACAAGCACTTCTCCATTGTCAGCGAGCTTGGTCAGTACCCCGATGGAGTTGCTTGCTTCACCTCTTTGTGTAGGAAGCCTTTCTCTTCTTTCACCTTCATATTTTTTTGAAAGAGGACTGTGCATAGGTACTTATTTATTTTTAGGGCGAAAGAAGGATCTCGAATTATTGAGAGCATAAGAGGTTGTTCCTTTAGAGAAGCATGTAAGACCTTTAATTTAGGTTTTCTCGCTTATATTTTTCCCCCTCTTCGTTTCTACTAGTTGGATAAGCTTGAACACACAAAGCAGAAGACTGAGTATGGGCATGGGGTTTTCCCTGTTTGGACATAGGTTCATGGTTTGACCAGATCTTCCCTTACAGATGGATCATATTTTCTGTCAAGACTTCATCGACCAAAAGTTACAACCAAGAATAGAGAAGACGGACACCGGACTGGCCAAGCATTGTAGTGTCACAAGACTCCTTGAACTTTAGCCACATACTTATTCAAAATCTAGAACATAGTGCATGACAACACTTATTTACAAAATGACAATGAAAAGACATAAAATCAAAGCAAAGCACAGTGAAAACAACAAATTAAAGCAACAAAACCAGTAATGAAAAGACTATGTACATTGGGCGGGGCGCGGCCCCAGATCATTGAAAATAAGATTTTAAATCTTGGCCATTGACAAGAAGGTTGTCAATCCTCCTGTCAAGTGATTGTAGACAATACATGTGTTGGCTAAGTTTTTCATGGATCATGAAAGGACCAATCCATAGGGACTGGAACTTCGTGTGTTTTCCTTTGTCTTCGTGGGGTTTATCCCACTTTAAGACTAAGTCACCCAAAATGAAGTTGGTGTTCCCTGGAGACTTTCAATCGAACCATTTCTTGATACAGTTCCGGTGGAGTGAAATTTTTTCTTTTTCTTTCATCCATTCTTCTTGTAACTTGTGTAATGTGTCCATCCTATGCTGAAACAATAGACATGGCTTGCCTTAGGATTCTTGGGATATCTGGAGAGTAGGCAAGTAGATATTTGCTGGGAGGATGGCTTCTTTTCCATATATGAGGAAGTATGGAGATGTGTTCAGAGAGGGTTTGGGTGTAACTTGGTCAGCCCAAAAAGCATTCACCAGAGTGGGATGCCAATTTCGTTGCTCAAAGTAAATGGTCCTTTTTATGATGTGAATGAGATTTTTGTTTGTAGATTCGGCAAGACCATTTCCCTGCAGGTAGTAGTTAGTTGAATGCTTGAGAAAAATACCATATTTAAATGAAAAATCATAAAGTTTCAACAAAGAGAAGTATGTTGCATTGTAAAAAACAAGTGATATAGTAATGCCAAACCTCGAAATGATGTTCTGCTGAAGGAAGTTAATGACTTCCTGGTCATTCACTTGTTTGAGCGGAACTGCTTCTATCCACCAGTGCGGTAATCTGTAGCAGTTAGGATGTAGCGGTGCTACTTTGATGAATGTGGGAATATTTCCCCAATGATGTCTAAGCCCCACTTTTGGAATGGTTCGTCCACTGCAATAGGCTACAGGGGGCTGCTGACCTTCGAGTTCTGCGGCGCATCACTGGCAGACAGGGCACTTGCGGGCATTATCTTGTGCATCCTTAAACAATATGGGCCAATAGCAATCGAATCTCATGAATTTATGCACTGTTGTGTTACCCATAAAGTGACCTCTTACTGGTCTGTCATTTCTGAGTCTTGTGCCTCCAGGAACCTAAGCAAAATTCCATTGTTGTGTTTTCTGTAAAGAAATTCGTGCACTAGCTGATAAGATAGGGCTTTAAGTCAGAGTGCCCTCTTTTGTCGAATGGAAAAGTGAGAGGTCATGGTGCCATGATCAAGGTACTAGTGCACTTCTTCATACCAAGAGTTTCCATGCAAAGTGGGTGGTGCTCGCTCTACATTATACATATAGATTTCTTTCTCCCATCTAATGAGCTCTTCTTCTTCCTCTTGTGCGTGTACCACTTCTCCTGCAAGTCTGTAGAGACTATGACCTTTGATAATGTGAACTGGCTTGATATCAAGATCATACTCTTGCAGTCCTGTCATCCAGTTCACATGTCTTTCATCCATCTCTTGCTGAACAAGAAATGATCTAACTGCTGGGATTGGCATAAAGACTATGCAATGGTTTCTCAATAGGTAGGGTTTGAAGTGTTTCACTTCCTTATATACTGCTTATGCTTGCTTATCCACAACATGATAGTTGAGCTCAGGTCCCTGCATGTAAGCACTCATGAAGGAGATAGGACGTTTGTTGTTCAGCTCATCCTTCTGAGTGAGCACTGTAGTGAGTGATGTTTTGGAAGTGAAAGTATAAAGAAAGAAATACTTGTTGAAATATGGGTTGTACAATGCAGGTACTTCTACTATTGCCTACTTAATACGAGTGTACTCGTATTTTTCCTTCTTCTGCCAGTTGTAAAATACATCCTTCTTGATCTTCTATTGTATAGGTTTGACAATATACGCATAATCTGAGATGAACTTCTGAAGGAAGTTGATCTTCCCCAAGAAGGACTGCATAGATTTCTTGTTCACTAGATAAGGAATCTGCGTGATAGTTTGAACTCGGTCCAGATCAACCTTGATCCCACTCTTGGAAATGATATGCCCAAGGAGGCCCCTAAAACACTGCAAATACACTCTTCTTGGGATTCAAGGATATCCCGTACTTGTGACATTGCTCAAATATCTTCTTGAGATGATGTAGGTGGTCTGACCATTTTTTGGAAAAGACTATCACATCATCAAGGTAAAACACCATGCTCTGTCCGATGAGCCCACGAAAGGTGATTTCCATAGCGCATTGAAAATTTATGCCTATGTTTAACAGCCCAAATGACATTCTTCGATAAGAAAACGTACCCCACTTGGTAGAGAATGTAGTTTTAAGCATGTTAGGTTCTACTACTAGAACCTGGTTATATTTGGAAAAACCGTCAAGTAGAGAAAACATTTCTGCTCCAGATATTGTCTGCAAGATGTGTTCCATAGATGGCACAGGGTAATTGTCTTTGTCCGAGGCACGATTTAGGTTTCAGAAATATATGCATAGGCGGATCTCCTTGGACTTCTTTCTAATAGGAACTAAGTTTGAAAACCAAGTAGAATGAAGAACCTTGTAAATGATTTGATCATCCAACAACTTAGTCAATTATTTCTGTACGAGGGGTTCAAGTGACAGATGGAATTTCCTAAGCCTCTGTTGAAATGGCTTGACCCCTTCTTTGATTGGAATGATGTGTTGGATTATTCATGTGTCATATATTTTCAATTCATCGTATGTCCACGCAAATACATCACGGTACTACCTAAATAGGAAGACAAAGGCTTGCCGCTCTTCTAATGCACAACACATACCGAGATTTATGAACTTTGGATCTCTGTTTGTTCCCAGGTTAATCTGTTCATGCATCAGCATGGAACTATGGGTTTTAGTGTTCTTGGGACCTTTGAAGTGGTTCTGCAAGTCATAGAGCTTATTGAGTGAAACCACAACATTGGGGATGAGGTTGGATTTACTGTCATCAGCTGTGTCTTACAAAGACTGCTCATACACATCTTCATCTATCGTTGCATCCTTAAAGACTTCATCATTGGCCATGAAATCCAATATCTATTCATCATCATCAAAAACACGAAAATTAGTTATGTTGCCAGGGATGGATGGCTTAAACAAAATTTCAACAGAAAATCTATCCCTAAGTGATGTCATCCTAGTAGCTGCATTTTCCAGAGCATCTACAGTTGCATTACACATTCTTGGTACAAAGATGATATTGAAAGCTTGGAAATTAGAGATAAGCCGCCATACCTCTTGTTGGTAACTATTAAGATGAGGTGGAACACAGTGTATGGTGTTATGTACATGGCGTACCACAATCTCTAAATAACCTACCACTCTTAGTATAACAACATTGAGGCTGAGATCTTTCTGTAAACCCAAAACGAGTGCTTCATATTCGGCAGTATTGTTCATGCACTTGAACTCCAAGAGGCTTGAGAGTAAGTGTTTCCTTTGCCTTGGGTCTATCAAAACACACCCAGATCCAGGGCCATCTTGTGTTTTGGATTTGTTGAAATACAAGGTCCACAAGTCATCTGTACAAGGACCGCTTGCCATGCTAGTACTGCTAACACTACTGCTACTACTGTTACAATGTATTGTATAGTTTTCATTTCTGTCAGCTGGGCAAGGAAGGAGGCCCAACTATGCATCTGGTGGGGTGGGGATCTACTGTGCAAGGTAACACGCCAACTGCATTTCTAAAAAGAAATTTCCGAATAGAAGTTCTGCAAAAGCCAATGGTTAATTTAGACCATTCAAGGGAGTAACGCTATGTTTCATATATCTCTTCGAAAACACTTGGATCTGGTTGTTTTTTCCCTGGTACAGAAGCCATAAGTGTGACTAGTATATAGAAAAATATCCTTACAACTTATTGGACCAGTCTCTGCTAAGAAATAAGCCATATGCTTCTGGGATATCCATGATCACAATGTTAATGCACTGATGAACTCTTCTGTCAGACGATAACCAGATGATCACATCCTGGAGTTCACCAATTGCTGGTACACATGTTCGGTCAAGTTGGATGATCTACTTAGTCATACTGCTCCATTGCGCATTGATTTGTTTAGCGATGGAGAATGGCATGACATTGACTTATGTGCCAGAGTCAACCAAATAGTTATGGACATTGAAGTTAAATATTTAAAATGATAACAAAAATGGTGGGCAGAGTGAGTTTGCTTCTTCCATGCAAAGTGCGTTGAGCACAGATGCGAGTGATCCGGGAGACTTGCTTGGTCCCTTGCTGGAAGAGGTAACATTGTCTGTGGAGGTTTGCCCCATTGCGCGCAAAAGAATATCTTGTTGACTCATGAGCTTGGTTAGCTCGTACAGAGAAATGTTTGCACAAGCCTTCTTCATGTCTTCAACAATATTGTAATCCAAAGCGGGAAGACTCACTGAGTTATCCAGGGGAATACTTGTGTTTGTACTATCCGGTGGAGTGTTTTGGACGTTTGCAGCTCATGGACATATATTTCACTGTAGATGTCTTCCTGGAATTTCTTTGTGTTTTCTGTGTCGAGGAGGTTGGTGGATCAACTGTTCTGAACAATTGTTTAAATTTTTCTTTCGGTATCTCAAACACAGTGGGAGTGCCTTGAATTCTCAAGTTGTATCAACTGTTCTACTTTGGGGGCTCCTTCTCGGTGGTTGTTTTGTTATGGGCAGCGTTAATGCATTACGTGCCCAAAACTCGGAGCTTCATCAGATGAACCATCCTCTTCTTCATCTTCATCCTCCGGTTGAACCTACTCACTGGCTTTAAAATGATCGTTCCACCTTGAAGCCATAGTGCTGATAACTCGGTTCTATTCTAAATAAGACTTATCCGAATGTCATTCTTCGTGGATTGTGCAGTAGTTGTTATTTGCAATTTGGTCCTCTTGGAACACAACATTGGAGCTCTGTGCAGATTTAGCCGGGTGGCTACTGCTGCTACCTAATGTCACATTCTTCCCCTGCATAAATTTGGGAGGTCTGCTGCTCACAGCTGTCTCAGTCATCCGTTGCTTAAGTTCAGCTACTTCGGTTTTCAAGGACTTGAAGAAATGAGTAAGGGTATCGATTTCACTTGCTTCCTTTTCCTTTACCTTACTCGCAACAGTCTATGACCTCCTGCCTATGTCTTTGGAGTCCTTAACTGGTTCATCATCTAGAATGACTCCAATAGCGTGCAGGTCTTTCTCCACATCAATTGCTTCTTGGAAATTTTCTAATAGTGTTGGTTTCACAACTCGCTTGATGAACTGCACAATGCTGGTCGACAATGCAGATGTGTAGTAGTTGAATGTGATAGAGTCATGAGGTTTAGTGTCTGTAGTGAAATTTTTTAAGATATGGTTAAACCTTTGGTTAAAATCTTTCACTTTTTCTTTTTGATCCATTTTGAGACTACCCAACTCTTTTAACAACATGGCGTGGGTTTTTTCCTTAACAAATTTCTCGAGAAAAATTCTCTTGAACATCCCCTAGTTCTGAATGGAGTTGACAGGAAGGCTATGGTACCATATAGCTACTCTGCCATCTAAGGTACATGGAAAAAATCTACATGCAACATCATCATAATGTACCTATAGTGTCTGTAGATGTAGGTAGAATGTGTCTCGATAGTCTCCTCCCTTCACTGTTCTGTCAGGGCCATACTTCATTAACAACTTATCTGCGTGTTTTGGCATCTTGTACAAGACACCCTAGAGCGCCAATGGACCCTGTGTCATCCATTCTAGATTTTGATCAACCATATTTTCCTCTTCTTCATCCTCCTCCTCTTCTTTTGAATCTGACGGTTCAACCTATGAATCAATTGGTTCGTCTCCGCCTTCGCCTCCTCCGCTGCCTCTGCTGGGACTTGAGCCCAAGAGTAAGTTGTTAACTTCTTCTCCTTCTAGAAAAATAGGAGGTTCCTCTTCATTCTCAAAAAATTCTACCAATGCTTCAAGGGTGGTGAGGATTACTTCTTCAACAGATGAGACTACCACTCCTTTGGGTGTAGTCTTTTGCTTCCTCTATGAAGAGGGAAGAGTGTGTACTCCTAGAATCAGGCCAACAACTTTGGAAACTGACGGGCAATGGGACAGACAACATGGATGTGATGATATGAAATTTCTTGTTAAGGTTTGGGAGGCGAGGAGTAACCAACTTTAGAGTTATGCGTGGGAGAGAGGGAGTTCGTGTTACTACGTTGACCAGATGATGGGTAAGTGGGGTTGAGAGGACATTCAACCATAAACTACTTGTGTCCCTCCTTCTAGTGCCATAAATGTTGATGGTGCTAGACCCACCAACATTTAGGGGATCTGCCCAATATGAAGTACCAACTAGACCTCACACCATTTGGTGTAGGAGTCCCATCTGATACAATTTCTTGGTTTCCATTATCTTAGAGATTTGCCTAAGCTCTTGCTATTCAACACATGAGATTTTTATGCTTGTAACTTCAAGAAAGTGAGGTGAGTATGCCTGGTAAGTGTGTAATGTAAATTTGTGTCTGGGTTCTCTTACTGTAAGGGAGAAGGTAAAAGTGAGCCTCTAGATGTGAGGTAGTAGTACCACCTAGGAGAGACACATGCGAAACAACAAGGGTCTATCCAACATTCAGCGGAATAGTCCACAACAAATGCAATAGTTGTTAAAACCAAATTGCAAGGGAAAACACGTACACAGTCCAATGGAGTAGTCCACACAGGGGTGACAGTCATTAAAACTAAAAAAACACAAGAATTGCCTATCTAATGTCTGGCAGAGTAGTCCACACGGACGAGACAACAGTGATACACAATACATCACATCTTCAACAATGTAAGTACTAAAATAACCGAAGTAGTTCAACGATCGTAGTACAGGTTAAGAAAACATGCATTACAAACATTTAAAGAATAGTTTTATAAACATATACAAAACATGTGTGAAAATGTGCTGGCCTGAGACAAGCTTCTGAATTAAGAAAAAGTTCCAAGACACATCTGTACACCATACATCACTAGCCCCAGTAGTGGGACATTGGAGTCACTCCTCACTCCTCAAAGAACAAACTATAGACTCTCAAGGCTATGTGGGAGGAGCCAAGGTGAAAAAGTCCTTTGCTCATATAATGAGGGTGTATATATAGCCAATGGGGATACTTGACCCTTGTGACTCTTCGACTTTCGTCATGACTATTTGACTTCCTATGACTTTTTGACTTACATGACTCTTCAACTTCATATGTGTGTTTCTTAGAATTCCACATTACATTACATTTGATTACAACAAGTATGGCCCATAGTAGTGATGTGGTCGAGACAACTCATGACACAACTAGACATGACACTGCTGACATGTAATGGGTGACTGTGGTGTCCGTGTTGAGCTGCTATGCTACTGAGTGATGGGTGTGTTCTCAGTGTATCATGTCTTCACCTCTACATGACAAAGTGTGTGGGGTCTTTGATGGTCTTTTTCTTTGCTTGATGGTGCACATGTTTGTGTCCCTTTCTCTTGCTACTCGATGTGATTTGTACGTTCATTCAACTGTGATCAAGTCTTCTAGCATGCGCTCCTTCTTCATCCCATTTGTTGTCGTGCTATGTTTCATCGACGTACCTGTGCCTGCAATCACTCATGATGAGACGACTTGAAATCCAAAAACCTCCTAGTCGAGCATGATGCATTGTTTTCCATTTTGGGTGCAGGTGACTAGGAGGGAGGAAAAGGCACTAAAACTACATAGAGAAAAGCTCAGGCCAGGATGAGAGGCTCTGGCGCATTATTGGGAAAAACTACGCAGATGTCACTAGGAGGTAGATTTGTGTAATCTGGGACAATAGTGATAGCTGTAAGGTAGAACCCAGTTGGGCAGAACTACATAGTTCCTGGAAGGAAGATAGGCAGGGTATCAGGAGGAACTGTTGGGAAATTTAGTGCATTTTTCAAGATGAGGAATGGGCAGGTCATCTAAGGGTCTAGCTGGGAACCTACGCAGTTTCACTGAGGAAGACAGAATGGGTAGCAGGAGGCACTGACATACATTTCTGCATAGTTTTCTAGAGCATGGCTGGATTGGGCTGCGGGGAGTTGCTGGTCACAATTGCACAATTTTGAGGGACAATGTCGTATAGGCAGAAGCGCCCTTCCCAACACAACTACACCATTTTCGGGATGAGTGCAGAGTAGGGTAGCAGGGAGAGTGCCAATCAAAACTACACAATTCTCAGAGATAGAGTAGAGCAAGCCAGCAAGGGGGCCTACCAGTTAGATCTGCGTAATTTCTTGGGAAAGTGTAGTGCCAGGCAATAGAGGCCTGACTCACACGACTGTGCTGTTTCTACAAGTAGTGCAGGGTAGGAAACTGGGCATGTCTACACTATTTGGGAGATCAATATAGAACAAGGCCATAATGAAATTCAAGTTTCCGGTAGATCAGAGGGAGGCATGATTAGTGATGTTGTGGGAAGCACATATTGGATCAGACTTGGGGATAACCCATGCACAATTCTTGGAGACAGTCATCTTGCTCACTTCCAGGATTGCATAGTTCAGGCTGCCCTGGAGGACAACCTCAAGTTCTGCATAGTTTTGGGTAGCAGAGCAGGGTCACCGAGAGCTGAAACTGCATAGTGTAGCTCAGTCAGGGTTTGGTTGAAGGAGTGTTGTCCAGACGAAATATTTTCAGAAAAAATTGTTAAGTTTGAGAGCAAGTGACCTTTTTCTTACATGACATTGTGATTAGAAACTTAGCATGAATCGATGACAAGACTCCTCAAACCAACAAGACAAACATGTGCTCAGTGAGACTGTCTTAAAGGTTAAGAGCGACAAGTGAGACACTTGAGATATATCTTCAAATGAACGTGACGACACTTGCGCGATAATTTTTACAACTTTGTGTATGAGTACAAATGATTTTCACAGAACAAAAACAACTCATGCACACAAAGATAAACCTTCAAAATTGCTAGAACAAGATCACAAGCATGACATAACAATCAACATGCTAAAATATGACTAGTGGTCGATCAAGCAAAAAGGGTGTAAAGACTCGACAAGAGCTCATGGAATGAGCCTGAGTGTTTGCAACCATCAAGGGAAAAACCAAGGAAGGCTCCGAAATTTGGATGCAGGCCAAAATTTTGGAGGGTGTTTCAGCCACTACAACAACGCAATACTAAATTCTATAAAAATCCAGAATGTAAAAAATAAGTAGAAAAACTCAGTTCAAGTTGCAGAAAAGGTAGTAAAGGTCAATTTGAATTAGAGATTATGAACATGTTAGCAAACACAATCCAAAGATGAATAGAACAAAGGAAAAAAATAAGGTTTCATGCACAAATTAAAAAATAAACAAAGCCAAAGTTAGCAACAAGAAAAATCTATAAAAGCAGTCCTAAACAAGTAGAATCGACACAAGTTTTTTTTTGAGATAGAGCGTTTGGTGCAATGAAGTGTTGTTATGGTGTTCACAATAATCAGAGATTGCAGTAGGTATTTTTCTGAAGTGGTGACTGAGATTTAATTGTTTTGAAAGAAGAAGAGAGTCATTGATCCTAGAGTGAAAATAGATGAAAGATGGAACAATGAGTGTCTAAAGTAAGTTATAGCTTGCTAATTAGGGGTTGGTACTCCTTCCAGTGGGTGATAGAGAACAATTGGGGTTGTAGCTTCATTCAGTTGTAGCTGATAAATTAGGGAGTTGTAGCTTCCTGCTAGTTGTAGCTAGAGAAATTGTAAACAGTTGTAGCTTTCCCTATGAATGAATTGAGGAGTAGTTTTAAAAGTTACTTGTTCTTATGTGTTCCATTGTGATCGTTGAAATTAATATTTGTTATGGTTATTTGTGTTATTTCTGAAATATTTAATGATGAATACAAAGTAAGCGAATGTTTTAATTTGGTAAAATTCCTACACTATTGATTCACCCCCCCTCTCAGTAGTGTCATGGTTTCCAACAATTGGTATTAGAGTAGGTTACTTCAGAACAATTTAACAATTGGAAGAAAGATCAAGGACCATGTCAAACCTTGAAGGAGGTCATACCAATAGGGCATCTACGTTTAATGGAACAAACTATGTGTTTTGGAAAGTGAGGATGAAGACCTACATTCAATCACTTGGAGCTGATGTGTGGGATGATGTGGAAGAAGCATATCAAATACCTCCTGCAGTGGTTACCAAAGATCAGAAGTTGGAGTTCACATGCAATGCTAAAGCAATGAATGGCCTGCTTATTAGCCTACTTGAATCATAGCTTGTCAAATTGATGGATTGTACATCTACCAAAGCAATATGGGACAAGATGAGTAACTGCTATGAAGGAGACAACAAAGCAAATAAAGCTAAACTCTAAGGTTTTAGGATCCAATTTGAATCATTGAGCATGCATGATGATGAAAATATTTCAAAGTATTTTTTAAGAGTTAATGAATTTGTGAACACCATAAGGGGACTTGATGAGAAGCTAGATGAAGATGCAATAGTTCAAAAAATACTAATATCTCTTCCTGAGAGGTTTAATTTTAAGGTGTAAACCATTGAAAAAATACAAATTTTGAGCACTGTCACTCTAGATCAACTACTTGGCATACTCACTTCCTATGAGATGAGAACTTCGAAAGGCAAGTTTGCAGCCAAAGAATTAACATTCAAAGCATAAAATAAGTGCAAGGATGAGCATGATGAATCATGCTGTGAATTAGATAAAGAAGAATCCAACTTTGTGAGGAAGTTCAAGCGAGGATCAGGAAAGTATAAAGTTAAATTACCATTTAAATGTTTTAATTGTGGCGAAGTTGGTCATTATGCATCAAAGTGTCCTGAAAAGAAGAAGAAATACTATGATCCTAAAGATAAATTTAGAAAATTTCAAAAGGACAAGAAAATGGATAAGAGGAGAGGTTTCTATGTTCAAGACGAGAGCTAGATTCCTTGGAAAGTGAATCTAGCTAATCCTTAGATGAGGACAAAGATGATGAAAGCCCTACAAAATTAATGCTGATGGTCATAGAAAATATGCATATCGAGGTTATTTATGAAGACGAAGAAGGATGATTTGACCTTGAAGGAGAACTGGTAAGTTCTCTTGAAGAAATAGAAAGGCTGAGGAAGAAAAATAAAGTCCTGAAGGATTCTTTGAAAAAATAAAAGATTGAGACTATGGAGCCAATAATTTTGCAAATAGAAGAAAGTAAGAAGATAAAATATTCCTTGAACCAGTAGCGGAATGAAAAGAATCAAGCATGTGAAAGGCTGGAAGGAGAAATTGTATTTCCAAAGAAGGAATTGGAGAAGGCTAAAACACAATTAAGTTTCAATCAAAAATTTGGAAAAGGGACTAAATTATTGAAAGAGATATTGGAAGCACAACAAGCCTCCTCAAATCGAACTAGTATAAGATATGAAGTTGAGTCCAATGCAACAACTGAATTAAGGGGTAGAAATTTACCTTTTTTCTAGAAAAAGAAAGGAATGAAAAGTAGTAAGATACAATTTATCAGCACAAGAAAAATCATCAGCAACAAAAGAATAACGTTGTCCAAGTAAATCAAATTTCCCAAAAATCAGCTCAACGCAAAAGGAAAACTTCTGGGAACAATGATATCTTCCCAGGGTATTGTTTCACATGCACAATTTATGGCCACAAAGCAAAAAATTGCAGAGTCAATCTCTCTTACATACAACTAAGATCTAGCAAAAGAGTTCAACAAAGAAAAAGCAGACCAGGTACAAAACCTATTTTTCTCCTCCAAATTATCTGGTGCAATGTTTTAAATATCAAAATTTTGGGCATATAAAAACCAATTACAGGATAAAGGACAAGAATACAGAGCCAATAATTGAGAAAATTGAGCAAAAACCCAAGGTCTTGAAAGAGAAGGAAAAATAAGAGCAATGTGATATTGCATTATATTCTCAAAATGGTGGGAGCCATTGGTATGTGGACATTGGAAGTTAAAGACACATGACAAGAGATAGCAGGAAGTTTCTGACTTTGAAACTAGTTGACAAAGGTAATGTGGATTTTGGCAACAATTCTCTAAGAAAAATAATTTCAAAAGGAATGGTTAGTCTATCAAATGGAAAAGGTAAATCCAAAATGTTTTATATGTTGATGGGTTGAAACAAAATCTGATGAGTGTGTCTCAGATGTGTGATCAAGGTTCTAATTTGATCTTAAAAGCTAAAAATTGTCAATCAAGTCCACAAGTATAGGAGAAATAATTGCAGAAGCTCTAAGAACAAGTAACAATGTATATGTGCTAAAATAAAAGACATAAATGTGATTTTTGACAAAGGTTGATGAGAGCTGGTTATGGCAGAAAAGGCTTAGATATCTGAAATTTGATCAGAGTGTCAAGCTGAGCAAGAAAAATTATATTAAGGATTTTCCTAGGCTTTTAAATCTAGAGAATATTATTTGTAAATCTTGCTAATTGGGAAAGAAAACTCGAGTTCCTTTGAAGGAAAAGGAAAACTCTCAAGCAAAGCCATTAGAACTAGTACACATGGATTTGTGTGGACCATCCAGAACGTAGTCAACTACAAGTAAGCTATATTTTATGCTAATAATTGATGATTTCAGCAGGATGATGTGGGTTACCTTCCTCAGAGAGAAATATTAAGCTTTTGAGAAATTCAAAGAGCTCAAAGAAATGGATTAGAATGAAACTAACTGCAAAATCAAAAGCATAAGGTATGGCAATGGAGGTGAGTTCACTTCAAAGGAATTTAATGAATTCTATTAAAAGAAAGGCATCAAAAGATAATTTACAATAGCAGAGACTCCCCAATAAAATGGAGAAGTAGAGAGAGAAAACAGGTCAGTGTAGCAGTTGGGCAGAGCAATGATGAATGAAAGGAATGTTCAACGAATATTTTGGATAGAGACAATTGATACAACAATAATTATTCTCAACAAAGCTCATTTCATACCAAATAGTGACAAAACTACCTATGAGTTGTGGTGTGGTAGACCTCTAATAATTAAACACTTCAAATTGTTTGGCAGTAGATGCTACATTAAGAGAAATGATGAAAAACTTGGAAAATTCGATGCCAGAGTAGATGAATAATTTTTTCTGGGATATTCACATAAGAAAAAAAGGTTACATATGCTACAACAAAGTCACCAAGAGAATCATTAACTGCATTGATGTAAAGGTGGATGAACTCGCTGATTAAGATGTGAAACATCTTGAAGAAGCCAGTGCTGATGAACCAGTAAGCATTGGTGATGTGAATGACAAGCAACTGTAGAAGAAAGCGAGGAATAAATCTCTAGTCCTCAAGCTAGATATCCCCTAAGGTATGTACAAAAACATCACCCAACTAATCAAATTATTTGTGAATTAAATTTTGGAGTGAAGACAAGAAGGAAGTTGCTTAATGCCTCTACGCAAGCACATGTTTCCTTGCTGTCCATGGAGGAACCAAATGATATTATTCAATCCAATAAAGATAAACATTGCCTAAAGGCCATGAATGAATAATTGGATCAGATAGAGAAAAATCAGACTTGGGAACTTGTTCCAAAATTTGCTAACAAGAATGTCATTGGCACAAAGTGGGTTTTCAGGAATAAATTAAATGACCATGGAGAAGTGGTAAGAAACAAGGCTAGGTTGGTATGCAAATGCTATGATCAAATAGAAGGTTTGGATTTTGATGAAACTTTTTCTCCTGTTTCTAGATTAGAAGAAATAATAATGTTTTTGGCATTTTCTTGCTTTAAGAAAATCAAAATATATCAAATAGATGTCAAATATACTTTTCTTAATGGATACCTATAGAAGGAAGTTTATATAGAGAAACCATAAGGCTTTCAGCTGACAAATAAACCAAATTATGTTTTCCAATTGAAGAAGGCTTTGTATGGTCTTAAGAAATACCCTAGAGCTTGGTATTCGAAGCTATAAAATTACCTGCTCAAGTGTGGATTCAAAAGAGGTGCAATTGACAACAACTTATATGTCAAAGAAAAGGATGGAAAATGTATTGTGGTAGTTGTATATGTTGATGATATCATCTTTTCTAGTAATTCAGATTTTCTGAACAATGAATTTGTAGCTGATATGAAGACCAAATTTGAGATGTCCATGCTTGGAGAGCTATCATATTTCCTTGGATTGTAGATAACGTAAACCCCTAAAGGAATTTTTATTCTCAAGGCAAGTATCTCAAGGAAGTGCTAAAGAAATTGGGCATGGAAGAATGCTCTTTGGTGAGCACACCAATGGTGATAGGTTGCAAGCTTAGTAAGATGGATGGATCTCCAAAAGTGGAACAAACCTTATATAGATCTCTTATTGGAAGCCTTTTGTATTTGAAAACTTCAAGACTAGACATCTTGCATGCTGTTGCTATAGTTGGAAGATAGCTCCCAGACAAATCCATCTATTAGCAACCAAAAGAATTCTCGGATATCTTAGAGCAACAATGAACTGTGGTACCATACAGGTAAATATTTATCCTTTACTATTTATATTGATGCTAATTGGGCAGGTGATAAATATGATCGAAAGATCACAAGTGGTGGTGCTTTCTTTCTTGGAGAAAGTCTAGTTTCATGGTTGAGCAAGAAGCAAGCTTCCATTTCCTTATCTACAACTGAATCAGAATATATAAAAACCGCTTCTTGTTGCACTCAACTACTATGGATGAAGAAAACCTTGTAGGATGTACAAGCATTATATGATTATACTATTCCCATTATTTGTGACAACACAAGTGAAATTAGCATGTCAAAGAATCCAATTTTCCACTCCAAAACCAAGCATATCCCCATCAAGTATCATTTCTTGAGAGAGAAAGTTGCAACTCAGATTGTGAAACTGGAGTATGTATCTACCAAAGAGAAAGTTGCTGATATCTTCACTAAGCCACTTCTTTGAGAACAATTTGAGTATTTGAGGCAAAGATTGGGTGTTGTACCTCTTGCCTTCCTTCACTAGCTCCTCCTCTAAGAGGAAGTCAAGCAAATGGTATATTTTCTAGCATATATTGGTGAATTTTCCAGGCCCACAAGGATCAACATGACCAGAGAAGCATGGTGACAAGGGGAGAATATTGGTGTCTTTGCCATTGATGTCAAAGGGGGAGAGATCTAGTGGGGAACAAATCTATCAAAGGATAAATAATGGTGATCAAGCACAACAACGATACCAACAACAATACTACAACAACATAAGTTTATCTCAGGGAGAGTAGTACTCATGTTTTGGTAAGGGTGTTCCTAAAAAATAAAAAAGTGTTTTGTTTGATTTTGGTGTCGCTATCAATGCCAAAGGGGAATATTATTGGAAATATGTTGTCATTGATGTCAACAGGTGGTAGCAGGAGGCACATTTGTCAAATAAATGCCTCAAGGAGCAGGTTCCAGGCACACAAGAAGGGAAAAAGGTCAGAATCAATGCGGTGAATTTGGAGCCATTTTTGGAGAACAAGACCATATTAGATGTAGGTTTAAGCCACCCAGATGGATAGACATATGAAATATCTTTCCAATGATATATGGAAGCCCTAAAAATTCCTCCTAGATCAAAAGATATATCCAGTCAAAGTTTGGTGACCCCGAGGCCTTCATAGTAGAGTTAAAGGTAGTTGGAGTATTTGGTGCACAACTAAAGTCGACACAAGTGCCAAACTTGGTGTCAAGACTGACAATGCCTTTAAGCAAGAGCTTTGGGTAGACATGGGACATCATAACAATGAGAAATATTCTTATTGGCCATAGATGGAGCGAGATGATTCCATCCTAGTGGGAGCACCCCAGAGGAGTCATATATGGCACATATGTAAAGTGTCAGGATATATTGAGCTAGTGGAGCCCACCTAACAATGGTAGCCCAAAAGTTTGTTTAGGGCGCACACATCTAAGCACCGGGAGGAAACTGCCAGGCTACATTGCAACTCTCCGACAACACCATAGACAAAAGTCTTGGTGGTCATGGGGAGTGGTTTCCTCCATAGTCGATCACATATATCAATGGCATAGATACACATTAGGAATAATCCACCCAAAAACACAAACCACACAGGAGTGGTATCGAGGACAAAAGGCTTGAACCCAACCATTTTTGTGAAAAACAAATTACAAAGGAAAATGGTCACAAAACAGGCCTCAAAGGACCTTTCTCTCTCCTCTCTGACAACATGATAGGTGTTAGTGTATGATTGGCTCAAACGATAGAAAATGATGATGTAAGCATGGACATGTGGTAGGTGTATTCAATGTTTTTGGACACCCAGGTGGCACTTTTCTAGGTGATACATGTCACCACCCAAAGGTCGACATGTGGTAGGTGTGATGTCATTATGACATCATCCTAGAGGTATTAGCTCGATAGTATGATCATAGTGTACGAAGTAATGTGTTGGGTTATAGGGTGCTAGGACACAGTGGCAATTGATAGAGCGTCGACCAATAAAAGGGGTGCCGAGCATTACCCATTGATAATTAATCCCACTATATGGAGCCCAGGAAAATTAATATGGAGGCACATGAGAATGCAGTGTAGCCATTGGAGACCAAGGGCACGGCGGATAATAAAAGGAGCCTAGTTTGGGAGCTTCAGGCTTAGCGCCTGGACCTAACCCTTGGGTCATTTGGTGTAGAAATGAACCTAGGAAGTAGAGAATAAAGTCACAAAGGCTCTTGGGAGGTGTCGAGCTAAGCGCTTGGATCTATCCCTTGATTGTTTCACGTAGAAACATGACCAAGGGCACGAAAATAATAGAATTTGGGGCCATCACTGGAACCTGGAATCCTGTAAGTTGTTAAAAACTATAATTAATAAAACATCAGGAGCTTTGGAGCTTCAGTTTTAGCAATGGGCATGGTTGCTTCATGTAGAAGCAAGACCAATGACATAAGAACTGTTAACAAAGGAAAATGGTTCGCGTAGGAATCAAAATGGCTTAGTTCCCAAAGAATTAAGCAGTGTTCACGAAGAACGGTTCTATGGTGGAAGAATAGGTAAGGGAGCCAAGAAAAAGGTGCCTAAAGGAAAAACAATGGATTTTTCAGTTTTGGCAATGAAATTTGGCAGTTAAGTCAAATTAATTGCAGATAAAATTAACTGGGGCACTGCTCAATTCTGTAAAAAGTTAGAATGCAAAAAATAAGCATAAAAACTCAGTTCAAGTTGTAGAAAAGGTAGTAAAGGTAAGTTTGACTTGGATATTAATTGAAGAATAGAAAACACATTCTAGAAGATTGAGATGAACAGGAAAAAGGAAAAAATAAGGCTTCATGCACAAATTCAAAAATAAACAAAGCCGAATTTAGCAACAATAAGAATCTATAAAAGCAGGCCTAATCAAGAAAAATCAACACAAGTTTTTTTTTTTTTTAAGATAGAGCATCTCATGCAACGAGGTGTTGGTATGGTGTTCATAATAATCAAAGATTGATGTATGTGTTTTCCTAAAGTGGTGACCAAGAGTTAATTGTTTTGAAAGCAGAAGGCAGTCATTGATCCTAGTGTGGAAATTGATGAAAAATGGAACAATGAGTGTCTAAATCAAGTTGTAGCTTGCTGATTAGGGGTTGGTTCTCCTTCCAGTGGGTGTTGGAGAAAAGTTGGGGTTATAGATCCATTTAGTTGTAGTTGATAAATTAGGGATTTGTAGCTTCCTGCTAGTTGTAGCTAGATAAATTATAACAACAAGTTGCAGCGTTCCCTATGAATGAATTGAAGAGAAATTATAAAAGTTACTTGTTCTTGTGTATTCCATTGTGATTGTTGAAATTAATCTTTGTTATGGCTATTTAAGTTGTTGCTGAAGTATTTAATGATGAACACAAAGTAAATGAAAGTTTTAATTTGGTAAAATTCTTACACTACTAATTCACCCCCCCTCTAAGTAGTATCATGGTTTACAACAATTAACACATACTTAGGGAAGGGAAACAAAAAAGTTAGATGGCTCACACTCACATCCTAGAAAAATTTCTGATAACCAAAGGACCAATGGCATTGGGGAATAAATCACTTGGCATATTTTCTAGCGCCCTAGCAACAAAAGTGGCCTAAAAGCTCATATAAAGGAAAGGGTCTATGGAAGGATATTGTTACTAAAAATTACATAGCTCCTTAGATATAAGTATATATTTGAAGTTTCATAAAGGTACATCAAGGAGGACGAAAAATTTAACCATAGCTTAATATATCATATTTAAATATAATGTAAACTAGAAATGGAACAAAAGAGAGGTTATGGATGAATGGACAATAAATTATACAAACTATAAAATGCCTCCCTAGTTGTAAGAATCACTACACAATGAGGATCTCTCCATCCTCTTAGATATTGTAGTCTCATTGGAACACATGGCATTTGAAAAAGTTTGGTTGAACCAAAATGCTATTAGGTTCTTGGGTGCTGAGGCAAGTTAATGGAGAGAAATTATAATGAAATTGGCCCAAGTATGAATTAAGATGATATATGAGATAGGTAATTTTGGGGGGAATTCCAATGAAGGAATATATTCAATAAAACTTGGGAACATTACCTAGATCACTAGATAAGGAGGGGACTAAAATGGCATTGGTATAGAATATGAAACTAATGGCACCTTCAAATACGAACATCTTCTGCTTGCTAGCCTTGAACAACTTAGTTTTAACTTTGGTGTAGAGGGTGGGAGGGACCAAGTAGATTTCCCCTCTATGAGGAATGTAAAGAAACAACTACCCAACTCTTCCTTCATTTCCATTTCTCAAAGGAGGTATGGGTTGTGACCATACATTTCTAGTGCACAACAACTGTTGGGAAGGAGACAACCTAAACTAGGGAATGGAATGATGGATAAAACACTAAAAAAGAGGAATGTACTTGGCACTTGAGGTTGTTTTGTCAATTTGGTTGGTGAGAAAAACGTTTTTTGGTTAGTTTTGTTCGTGAGAAATGAGGCTAGTATTCCAAGGAAAAAAAAGAAAAATATATATTGGACCATTTATAGATTAAAATCTAGTGAGTAAAACAACCATATAACACTTGAAGAAAATCCCTCTCAAGTGTTCGTCACCCTTACAAGAGGCATATTGAAAAACTAATGGTATTTTGATGGCGCTTCTGATGATAACCCATGTTCTTCTGGAGCATGAGGATGGATCCTAGTCTTAGATATTGGGAATATCTCCTTCAAGTTTAGAAGTTGTTATCGTAAAAAGAACATAGAAAATTCAATAGTAACCAGTAGAAAGTTAGACATAACATTGGATAGAGGATCTCAAGATTTGAGAGCTACACTCCCTCCTACAATACCAGTTATGAGGGTATGGTTCCTTCCAAAGACCTGAAGCTCTGATGGTACCTCTTACTAAGTTAAAAAAAATACCCTTAAAATTTATTTTTATCCTAAATTATAATTAATAACAAGACTTATAGCTTCTACAGAGCATAGTCCCTGCCTCTACCACTATATCTATTTAATTGACTAAAGGTTGTGTGGAGTGTGGGGAAAACTTTGCACAATGAAAGCAAAACCTCTTACACAAAACTCTCCACACAAAGCTATTTGCATAGTGTTGAAGCCCCGAAAATCGGGTCGACAACAAGGGGGATATCCGCTCGGTCCGGACCTTGGTTGGCAGCTCCTTATCCGTTTGGTATAGCGAGTCCGACTGGGGATAATGGGACCAGTTTCCCAATCTATGGGTGTGTGTGTGTAGAATTGGATGTTGCTGATCTAACAGTAACTATCTAAGCTATTCTAATTCAAGCTTTAATCTAATTCTATGCTATGGTAATCTAATAAAAATAGCACATCTAATCTATGCTAACCCGGGATGTAATTCTCCTATTATGCGATCTAAAGAGATTTCCAATAACAACTGGTAATAAAGATCATTCAACGATTATAAGAAAGGAAATCAATTAAGATGAACTATTTCGCATAAGAAGTTAAGCAAAACAGTTGTGAACAACATATCGCATAATAAACTATTCATACATTACACATAAATAAATAGTTCCACAGTACAAAAGTGCCAAATGGTAACTCAAACATTCATGCAATAACATATAAACAACTAAAAACTGTATATCACTTTAACATATAAGCAGAAATGGTCAAGAGATAAAAGTACCATTTATGCCTGGTCCTACTCATAGGCTTCAAGCAATAATGATTTATTGCTCCTTGCTCTAACATCTACTAAGAGTACAAAAGTGCAACATCAGTAGCAGATATCAAATGCAAACATCAACAAATCTTGATCCATTCATTCACCAAAACCTCCTCAGAGGGTGAAAAAGTGCATGTTCTAAGGACAAGTTTTTGATAAATTTATGGACCCTTCTCTAAATGCATGAGAAGGGTTTAAATACTACTAACTAAATAACTTAATTACACATATTCAGGATACGGTTTAAATGACCGCCCTTTTTCTAAGCAAAATTATCTCTAAAAGTTAAATCTAATATCTAGCTATTTCTGTATTTGCTCCTTAATGTTGTGAGTATTCAATATTTGTCTGGGTAGAGTCGGTTGACTGTCTTCCGCTTTTGGTTGAGCTAAAAAAATAGAAATGGCAAGTGCTGGCACCATTTTTTCCAGCAAAATAGCAGATATGCTTTTTAGAATCATTTCTGGCTATGTGGATTTACTGTGTATGCTCAATAATAACTCAAATTCCACTTGGTTAACCCTTAAACTGCCTCTGCCTTCGATTTCTTGCGTTTCCGGGCTTACGAGTGACTAAGCAGTTAAGGACTTTGCTTTTTGAGCAATTTTTTCAGCGATGCGCGATTAGCGCTAAGCGCTCATCGAAAACTGCCTCCGTTTTTGATCCGGGCCTTTTTGGTGCGTTTTTCGCCTTTAGCGCCTTTACTTCACCGGGTATAAGCTTTAAAATTTTGCAAACATACTGCTTTTGTGAACTTCTACCCTTGAGCGTTAAATCGCCTGTTGATATCAGCATTGTTCAACCATTCATTGAACCATGGCTCTGACTGATAGATATGCAATGAATAGCTCAGTAGCGCTTTGAAATTTGCGGCTCTGTTACATGCGGCATCCGTTCATGAGCGCATTTATTCTCTGCTTCCGAGCATTGAAGCTTTAACTTTTTCCTTAATCGCTCCCTGCACATTGCTTCATATTATTTCTATCTTCCATTCCTGCATTTCACACATAAGGAGAGCGTAATGATAATAAAGATTGACAAGAAAGCTCTGAGCTCTACGGATGTACAAAAACATGCCACCTGATGTGAACTAACTCTTCGAAAAACACAAAAATGTCTTTCATTAACACTTGGCGTACATTCATTAATTTTTTATTAACGCGCGTATTGAATTTTTCTTGAATGTTGAGCCGGGGAAAATCTGCGATGGACGATCTTTGCGATTCGTATCGTAGCATCGCATCATCGCGTTATCGAATTTTATCAATATGTGATATCGCAGGGTTATCCGATCACGCCGATCGCAGGATTGCAGGTTGCTGCTTCGCGTGATCGCAAGATCGCCGATCGCATTATCACATTATCGCAAGATCACAATTCGTTACAATTTGTTAAATAGTTATGTGCTGTCTTTTGCGATGTTGCGATATGTGATGTCGCATATCGGCCGTCAGCGATTTCTTAATTTTTTTTTTATGAGCATTTCTTAATGCATGCGATGCGATGGATTTCGCGTCACATTCTCGCAATTTATCATCCTACTCACAAGGAAATGTCCTATCTTTTTTGCGCGATGCGATATTTTCTTAAGGAGTATAATACATGAGTTTTAATTAAATTTTTTTGAATTTTTTACTAAGGGTCCCCACTTATCTAGTGTTATTGCTAATACTAAATAAGGAGGGGGGTTGTTGGTGGCCACAACAATTGGCGATTCACTTGGAAGAACCAGTTATCTCTATTTTCTTATTGAATTTTTCAAACTTCCAAAACAGAAAAATTTTCAGAAAATTAAACTTTGTTATGGACAGATAGAGTACATTATGCTTTTAAACTGTCAATGATATTTTGTTTTAACCTCTTTTAATTCTAATTATTTGCTTCCTTAGGCTAGTCCTTGTATTTACATCAATCATTACTTGGTCTTGTAAAGATAAAATAAAGTCTCCTTTGTAAACCAGTTTTTAAATATGCTCATTTGTTGTAGGTAGAGCCTCTGCAGCCAGCAGGGGTTTATAGCCTCGACAGGGTTACCTGTTACCCATCAATGATCCTGTATCCTATTTAAGGTGACCTACAACTTTCAAAGAAAAATCCATATTTACACTTATTACTTTGACTTTCTTTTTATTCTTAAAGAACAATGTCTTGGTTTGGTAGCCAAGTTATGACACAGTCACTCACTTGATTCATAACTTTGCTGAACAAGCTGGCTCGTGATGAGACCCCTTGTCTTTTGATTGCAACAATCTTGAGTCATTGCCCTGTTGTGATAGACAGTATTGGCAAAGTCAGCAAGTTATGATATCTGTGATCATGATAAGCCGGCTCGTGATGAGACCTCTTATTCTTCAAGATATAGTGTATCCTTGGATTATCCCTCTGGAAGCTGCGATTCTCCTTTAGCAGGGAGGAAGTCATTGTTTCCTTAAGATGGCCCTGGACGACAATAATAGAGTTTTTTGGAAACAACTGTTCTACAGAGAATCTTCATTTTGTTATTGATACCTTTCATTGTGCCGATATAAAACAATTTCTTCACTAAAGGTTGCTTTCATCAAATTCCTTGAAGCTGAAACTCGTATCATATCTAGGCTAAAGTTTTTCACTATATCTGTCAATAATAAAGACCAATTTTCCAAAAGATTTTCTATTTATACAAGCGAAAAGCTCAAAATCTGAAATAGAATTGGTGTCTTTTTCGTAAATACCTAATGTAACCACTCACAACTGGTTTTATTATGAAAAGAAAAATTATTCTACAAAAAATAGAAGAATAATCTTCTATGGAAAATATTTCTTGAGAATTTGTCCATTAACAGGCAAAGGATCCCTTCTACCTGCTAATTCCTGTAACACAAATGTTGATGGACCTATGACTTCAACAATCTGAAAAGGACCAAGCCACATCCTTTGAAATTTTATGTGTTTGCCCTTTTCTTCATGAGCCTTATCCCACTTTAAAACTAAATCTCACATCTGAAAATCTTTTCTGGTCATAATGTTTGAATCAAAAGAGGATTTTACAAGCGCTTGATGATGAGCATGCGTTTTCTTAGCTTGTTCTCGATGTTCTTCTAATTTAATTATTTCCATTTGTCTCAGCTGTAAGGAGGAAGTTGGTACTTCATCAATGTATTGTACTAAAGACAAATAGGGAATGACTAAGTGAGTTGGAAGAACCACTTCTTTCCCATAAACTAATTTAAAGGGAGAAGTACCGATTGAAGGTTTTTGCGTCATCCTATCTGCCCATAAAGCATATACCAAAGCTTTGTGCCAATTCTTTTGATTCTGGTCAACTGTTCTTTTAATAATCCTAATTAGGTTTTTATTTGTTGACTCAGCTAACCCATTACCTTGCGGATAGTAATTGGCCGAATATTTAAGTTTGAATCCTCTTTTAAGTGCAAAATCAGTCATTGCATTTCCAGAAAAGTATGATGCATTGTCAAACATTAAAGCAGATGGCAATCCAAACCTAGTGATTATAAATTGATCTATGAACTCAATAATATTTTCAGAATTAGCTGTCTTGAGCGGAACTACTTCTACCCATTTTGTGAAATAATCTGTTGCCGTGAGGATGTACCTATGCTGCTTAGAAGAGTGAGGAACGATCTCACCTATTATTTCCAAGCCCCACCAACTGAAAGGTTGCTCGATGTTTACCGGCTGTAGTGGCAGGGACGACTTCTTTTGTCTCCCAGTAGTAGTTTGGCAGACTTGACATCTTCTCACGTAACTATGTGAGTCTTTGAACAGCGTGGGCCAGTAATATCCTGGGCGTAAGATTTTATGTGCAGTAGCATCTCCAACATAGTGTCCGCCTACTGGACCATCATGGAGTTCCTGCAAAACTTTTTCAGCTTCAATTTTTTCAAGACACCTAAGAAGAACAGAATCATAATTTTTTCTGAAAAGAATATCATTTATGAGCTGATATTGTTTAGCTTTCAATCTTAGAGCTCTTTTCTTAGTATGATCAAGGTGTGAAGGAGCATACCCGTTCCTAAGATAATAAATGATATCAGCATATAATGATTCTGCTTCGTTTAGGCTTACCTCACCCATTTGTACCTCTTCAGATGGAGTTTCAGAAATTTGCAATGCTCCCACCAGCATTTTGCAGAAGCCTTGACCTCTTACAATGTTTGCTAGTTTTATCTCAAGGTCGTATTCCTGTAAGGCAGTAACCCAATTGGCCCTTTTTTCACCCACATCCTTCTGCACTAGAAGATTCCTTACCGCTGGAAACGGTACTATGATCTTAGTATGGGTTTTAAGTAAGAAAGGTCTGAAGTATTTGACCGCTTTGAAAACAACATAAGCCTGTTTCTCCACGTCAGAATAATTGAGTTCAGCACTGTTACAGGGAAAAGTGTCTATATAGAACTGCTCTATCCCACTAAGGTGTGACAGCTGCCTTAGAAACAAACAGAGAAAATCTACTTTCGTTTTTCCTTTATGAATTATAGATAGAGAGGAACAGAAAGACCAACCTCTGTCTTGCGCTAATCTCCTGATTTGATCCCTCTCTTCTTTGATAGTCTTCAGCTACCTGCTCCCTTGCACACCCAGCTTCACAAAGTACCTGTAAGATCACAGAAGCATAGCACTATACAAAGACATGGATCTATAATCATAAACAACCTAGGATCAGATGTAAATTGACCATACAAATGTAGCAAGCATCAATGACACAAAAGCATGGAGGAAAAATCGAATAGCTTTTATTGATAAACAAGAAAAGAGCCAAGAGGAGTTACAACCAGTTGTTCTGACCCAGCATCAACCTCCTAGCAAAGAAGCCCCTCTTCACCTCAAACAAAGCTTAGAACACCCAACAATCTGATGTTTGTCTCAAGAAACCAACAACAATTCCTTACAATATGAAAACTTCCAGCCTCTGGATCTCTGGGATGAGGGATCCATATATAGATATCTGTAAGGGGGATGAGTCAGCTTGTGATTTGATTAGTTTCCTCCCTCTGATAGTTCTTGCTTCCACTTGGATATTGATGGTCTCTTACTCATCCTTGGTCGAATTCAGTGAGGCAAGTGTCACAGGAGAAGATTCTGGAAGCTTCCATTGCCTCTCCACCTCGCGGAATGACACTGCCATTTGTCATTTCTCGCCCATCGCACCCTAAAAAGGGATTTTTGAAATGCAACGCACCCCCACAGTGTATTTAGGTGAGATGCAACACACTTAGCCAGTGGAGTAGCTGAAATGATCCTGTTTTGACCAATTCTGAGCAGTTTTTCATGGAGAACTTCTGGGAGAAGCTGTAATCTATTGACCTTGTTCCTTGAGGGGTTAGAACAACACTTTTAGGGACTTAGGAGCCCTTGGTTTATGGACATTTCATGCTTGGGGTTGTAGGGCCCAAAAATGTCTATAACAGTTGCCCCCTAAAGCATGAGGTCGTTAATCTTTTGGTGTCGGGTGAAATGCTTTATTATGAGGATCCGAAGTTCTTTCAAAGCTGGGAGGAGACCTGTAATAAGATACAATACAATACATTATCTTCATAATATTTTCATGATCTAGCTGAGGCAGGCATTCCCATGCTCAGCTTTATAAATTCATTTTCATGTACATAGGACAGACAATCGTCTGAGTGTAGACTGATGATTCTGATAGAGCCATCATCCTTTTGATTGGATGATTATCTGTGCAGCAATGATGTACATTTGATGTCTTTATTTTCCCTGAATATATATCACAACCCGGATGGATGAAACTAGATCCGGGGTCTTCAATCTCGTTCGATCTTCACTCGGAGTACAATTCGATCCATGTGAGAAATGTTCCGAAGTTGAACATGGAAAGACATCGCTTGATTACCAGCCAATGATGTAAACTGTTAACAAGTGCGAGAGGAATCACCGATAATGATAATGACCCTCAAGGTACTGCAGTACAATTCACGTGGTGTGAATAAAGGACTTGGCGTTGAACACCACGCAAAATCTTTCGGTCGAAGGCCATTGATGTAAACCTGTCGCCGGAAGTGAGAAACTTGCCATTGAGGCATGCGAGCTTCAAAGTACTGAATGGGGTGTTCCTAGATCAACTTCTTTGATAATGAGCTGATGTCGACAAGAAGTGATCCGTCACAGGAGGGCCTTAATGAATCCCACATCGATGACACGGAACGGAGCAAATGATTTTAATGGAGGTGAAAATGATCTGGTGATATAAGGTTCAGGGTGGCGGTCATGAAAGAATGTAGTATAAATGTATGGTAGTGGGTGAGACACAGGTGAACTCTCTGAATGACTTCTCTTGAACATATCGGCGACACTGATGTGATGGATTGGTAGCATTAACCCCAAATGTGGATGGTATGATGGGACCATGGTGATGTGACCGGTGAATGAAAGAACCCAACCCGACTCGGACACGGAGTGGAAGTGTCATGTTCAAGAGCGACTTGCTACCAACAAAGTTTCTTCAAGTTTTCTTCCCAATTTTCCCCAGTCATTGTTGACCAGTACCTCTTTATTTTTGTCAAGCTTGAGGAGGATAACATATGCTTGTTCTATAATTTTCCCTTCGGGCAAACCCATCGCTATGTTTTAACGAGCCTAGCGATAGTGAAACTCGTTCTCGTCTATAGACAAATTTGTCGCTATTAATCTTTTTAACGAGTTTAACGACAAAGATAACTCGGTCCTTTTCAATTTTAGAGAGTCTGAAAAGGAACATAAAGGTAACTCCAAAATTCCTTTTTCGTCATCTAATCCCTTAAGTCCGAAAAAGTATAAAACAATACAGAAGGGATGAATTTTCAATACTTTTAACGAGCCGAACAAAACAAGCACTCGATCTTTTTGTGTAATAATCCCTCAGGTCCAAAAAGATTAAAATCTAGAGGAGGGATAGCACTTCCTGTCCCTTTAACGAGCTGGAGAGGCCAATGGCTCGGCAATATTTTCATATTTTACGAGTTAGTTGAAAAGAGCTTAAAGGAGACTCGTCTTTTGAGGAACGAGTGATAAAATGGGTAGCAGCTGATTCCAGGTAAGGTTTGGAATTTTCCAATCACGACAGTGTTACAAGGATGGCTAGTGAAATCACTCTTCGCAGCTGTTCCTCAAAATGGGTAAACAATCAAATGGGGGTGAATGATCGGCCAATGCAAAAGTGGAGGTGATGGTGCAAACACGACCAAGGCTTTAATGGTTGAAGTACTACATTCACGATGGTTATTTACCGGTGAATAGTTCATTTTTTAGCGAGCTTAAACGCGGGGGGAAACATTTTCTCATGGCTTATGTTTATTTTTTAACAAGCTTGAACTATGTGCTAAAACTGTTCGATGCGGGTTTATTTTTTAACGAGCTTGAACCTTGCGATAACATTGCTCAATTAATCTAGTCATGTGATAAGAACGTCTCATATAAAAACGACAACTTTTAGAGTTTTGCCCCACATCCTTTCTTTATGCAAGTTAGGAGACGACCAATCCTACGAGTTTAAAGGGTTAGAGGTCCTACAAATTTAAAAAAATAAATAGTCGCTCTTCGCTTGCACGCCAAAAGGCTTGCATGCCCCTAGGTATAAAACATAGTTTCAAGGTTACCCCTTCTTTAGTCCGTTAAAACATTTGTTTTACCGAGAGAGGCCTACCTCTTACAGGTTACCAAAGATTGTTCCATTTACAGCGCAAACAAAACACTTCTTCGGCGATGTCTACCAAAATAGACAAAGGTGAGTGAAGGAGGCTACTCCACTCACATAACTTTGACAAGAGAATCTTGTTCTAGAATAACCCCCTCTTCCAATCGCGGACGGGGGTACAAACTAGTCATATTCTCTCGCGGAAACCTACCCTATACCCGAAGTTTTCCTGCCGAAGCAGACCAGGGTGCATGCCCCCTAGGTTTCAGTCATGTCCCCCCAAATCACTTGCGCTCATCGGGTGGACGGACTGGAGATTGAGACATTTCTTGCGTGAAAAGACCATTCAGGGATGGTATATGACTATTTGCTCTGTATGATCCAGGAAATGAAAGCTGGTATACGAGCTTGACCACTCTTCCTTCGTGCGTAAAACACATTACTCTAAAGAGTGAGGAGACAATTGCTCCCATGCAATAAATATAGTCTCGTCCAAGGAGTAGATTGTAATCCAGGGGTCCTTGGACTACCATTACGTTCATGTGAATGGTTTTCCCTCTCAATGTTATGGGCACATCGGGAAGGATCCCTAACGGTCGTCTGGTTGCTTTATCAAAGCCTGTTAGATTTCTCACCTCAGGCGAAAGCGATGGTGAACCAAGCGCTTTCCAAGCAGTTGAGGAAAGGATACTCACAGAAGCCCCCTCATCTTTGATGGTACCAGCCATAACCATTTTATATATTTGAACAATGATTCGGAACGGTACACTAGCTGGTAAACGGGGTCTGCCTAGTTGATTCCAGTCGAAGGAGACAACTAGGTTGCTTGGAGGTGGGACCGAATAGATGGCCGGGTATGACTCTGACGAACTTCCTTCCTATGGTAAAGGAACGGGTAAATTGCCCCCATGTTCGTTGGAGTCTGTGCTTATGAAAAGAATTTGGACGGTGTCATCCTTGTTCTCTTCAGTGACTGTATCATATGAAGATGGAACCTCTGAAGGAAAGACTGGGTCAACTGCCACCTCGACCTTTTGACTTTCGTCTAGTATGGGTTCAGATGGTTTATCTTCAATGACAGATGCTTCGGCCGACCACCTGAGCGGGCCAGCTAGATTTTCAACTAGTGACGGACTCGGCAAGAGTTTTTATATCCAGGAGGAAGTCGTAACGGTGAAACCGGACGATCATCCAAAACTCTTTTAGCTTCGTCTAAGAAGGGACAATGGTGGACGGCATGATCGCCTTCGCACAGTTTACAAGGAAATCTATATTTTCCTTTTTGTCCTGGGGCTTCACTTTCACTAGTTGACAGTGTGTTTTCAACATGATCATCAGAGGTTGACGACACCGGGTTGTGCAAACGAGGAGACCAGTCCCTTAAGATCCGAGGGATGCAAGGACAATCTCTGTGATAGTGGTCTCCTTTGCAAATGACACATGGCAATTTAGGCTTAGTCGGTGCAGTGTGTGGATTTTCGCTAGACGACACTCGTTTGCCCCCAGTCGCTTTTGGCTCCTTCTTCTTCTTCTCTTTCTTCTTCTTTTCCTTCTTCTCCTTAGGTACTTGACTTTTGGCTTTACCAGCCCCATCAAGAGAAGAGGAAGGAGGAGAGGAAGAATTAGAGCAAAGAGCACACTCTAAATGCACTTTCCTAAATCAAGCCAATTAGACTGTCTATATGCAAATGCACATGCATGTATTTGTTTTCAACTTTCTTAGTATATGAATGCTAACAAGAAAGTTGATGCACAAATATAAATTTCTTTTCAAGCGACAAATATCAACAAGTTTCTTTTCGAAATCAAAAAATGGAGACGATCACAACATTTTACGATTTTGAACTGAATACTTGTTCTCGACACTAGAAAATTACAAATTCAGACCAAAGCAATAGTAACAGGATAATCGACCATCAACAACAATCAAACTCTTTCCTATGATTGAAATCGACACTTGCGACAGTTTCAAATCACAGGACGACAGTACGATTATGCTACTTTTGCAAAGGAGAACTGTAAATGACTCAACAAACACACAAAAACATCTGCAGTTCTTTTGTAAAAATGAGGCAGAATAACAGCAAGGAAAAGGGGTTTCAAACAGACATATACTGATCACAGGCAGCAAAATTCAGGAATAGAACTGAAAAGAATGAATCACTGAAGCCACAACCGCACAGAGCTAGTCTGATCAGCGCACCTGTAACACAGAGAATCTGAAATGCAGCGCAGCTTGTCCACTCGGGAAGTGCGCTGAAATTTAGAATCTCTGAATAGTACCTGCACTGAGCCATAAACGAGACTCTATTCGGGTTCCGGGTCACAATTTGCAGTTCAGTTCTTGGGTTTTGGCCGAGCAAAAAAGCAATCAGTAATGCAACAATCAGGGGTAGATCTAAGGAGGATCTAAGAGCTATCACAAGGGCAATCAGATAGTTTGTGAATCAGTTGTTTAAATCATAAACAGATCTAGTAGATGGATTGAAGTAGAAGTTATCTACTTTGCATTTGTTATGGCAAATGCAGTTCGAATACTACTTGTAAGTTTATGAAATATACAACAAAGAATGATAAACAAACAAACTAATTAGCTCCCCAGCGGAGTCGCCATTTTGTTACAGGGAAAAATGTCTATATAGAACTGCTCTATCCCACTAAGGTGTGACAGAGAGGAACAGAAAGACCAACCTCTGTCTTGCGCTAATCTCCTGATTTGATCCCTCTCTTCTTTGATAGTCTTCAGCTACCTGCTCCCTTGCACGCCCAGCTTCACAAAGTACCTGTAAGATCACAGAAGCATAGCACTATAAAAAGAGAGGAACAGAAAGACCAACCTCTGTCTTGTGCTAATCTCCTGATTTGATCCCTCTCTTCTTTGATAGTCTTCAGCTACCTACTCCCTTGCACGCCCAGCTTCAAAAAGTACCTGTAAGATCACAAAAGCATAGCACTATACAAAGACATGGATCTATAATCATAAACAACCTAGGATCAGATGTAAATTGACCATACAAATGTAGCAAGCATCAATGACACAAAAGCATGGAGGAAAACTCGAATAGCTTTTATTGATAAACAAGAAAAGATCCAAGAGTAGTTACAACCAGTTGTTCTGACCTAGCATCAACCTCCCAGCAAAGAAGCCCCTCTTCACCTCAAACAAAGCTTAGATCACCCAACAAGCTGATGTTTGTCTCAAGAAACCAACAGCAATTCCTTACAATATGCAAAATTCCAGCCTCTGGATCTCTGGGATGAGGGATCCATATATAGATATCTGTAAGGGGGATGAGTCAGCTTGTGATTTGATTAGTGTCCTCCCTCTTATAGTTCTTGCTTCCACTTGGAGATTGATGGTCTCTTACTCATCCTTGGTCGAATTCAGTGAGGCAAGTGTCACAGGAGAAGATTCTGGAAGCTTCCATTGCCTCTCCACCTCGCGGAATGACACTGCCATTTGTCATTTCTTGCCCATCGCACCCTACAAAAGGGATTTTTGAAATGCAACACACCCCCACAGTGTATTTAGGTGAGATGCAATGCACTTAGCCAATGGAGCAGCTGAAATGATCCTGTTTTGACCAATTCTGAGCAGTTTTTCATGGAGAACTTCTGGGAGAAGCTGTAATCTGTTGACCTTGTTCCTTTAGGGGTTAGAACAACACTTTTAGGGACTTAGGAGCCCTTGGTTTATGGACATTTCATGCTTGGGGTTGTAGGGCCCAAAAATGTCTATAACAAGCACCTTGTAAATTTGAGCTAAAAAACGCAATTGGAGCTTCCGCTTTTTCTTGATTCGCTTGAGTTAGTATCGCGGCATATGACTTATCTGAGGCAAATGTGTATAAAATAAAAGATTCTGAAAAAATCGGGGTTGCTAAAGATGGAGCATTAATAATAGCTTGCTTGATCAGGTTGAATGCTTCATGTTCATCTTGACCCCATTTAAAATTTGAATTCTTTTTAATGATGGTCTGCAAAGGAGACACGATTCGCGAAAAATCTGGAACGAATCTCTTTACAAATTGATTTGACCAAGGAAAGATTGCATGGCTTTTTTGTTATGTGGTAGGGATATTTCAGAAATTTCTTTGATTTTGTCGGGATCAATGTGAATACCGGACTTTGACACTATGAATCCTAGAAGTTTCCCTTCACTTAATGCGAAAAAAGATTTCTTTGGGTTAAGTGAAATTCCATACCTTAGACACCATTGAAAGATTTGTTTCAGGTCTTTGAGATGGTCGCTTCACTTCTTGGAGTATACTGTTATATCATCCAAATAAATTACTACAGATTTATTGACTAAACCTTTGAATGCAATGTCCATGGCTCTCTGAAATGTAGCACCAACATTAATCAAACCAAATGGCATCTTCCGATATGCATATGTGCCCCATTTAGTTCTGAATGTGGTTTTCAACTGATCATCAGGATGTACCAACACTTGATTGTACCCTGAAAATCCATCCAAGAAAGACATTAGTTCTAAACCTTCCACCGCCTGCAGTATTTGCTCCATAGGTGGAAGAGGAAAATTGTCTTTTTGACAGGCTTTGTTAAGATTCCAAAAGTCAATGCAAACCTAATGTCTCCGTTTTTGTTTCTAATGGGTACCATATTGGAGACCCATTTGGAATGTCTGACGAGAAAGATTATCCTGGCTTTCAGTAACTTGTTGAGCTCGGTTTTTATCTGATTTTCTAAATTGGGGTGGATCTTTCTCAGTTTTTTTTGGATAGGTTTTTCGTTATCAATCATAGGAATAGTATGCTGCATGATAGAAGTGTCATATTTTTTCAGCTCATCATAATTCCAAGCAAAAACATTTTAATATTGTCTCAAAAGACGAATATACGCTAGTTTCTCTTTAGGGGCTAGGCTGAGGCCTAGATTAATGTTTTGTGGTTTAGCATCGGTCCCTAGGTTTACTAATTCATAGTTCAAAGTTGAGCTGTAGAGTTTTGAATTGGTAGACCTCTTAAACCGATCTTTCAAATCGTATAAGTCTTTTAACTTAATCACCGACTTTGGTATAGCATTATTAGTGCTATTTTGTTGCAATTGTCGATCGTGCTGGTCTTCGTCGATTATTTGATTGGAGTAGGTTCCTTCAGATGTGAGGAAATTTACGATATCTGGATCATCATTGAATACTCTCCAATTTGTGATGTTGTCAGGAATGGACGGTCTAAAGATTAATTCTATTGAAAATCTATCTGGACTAAAATCTTCGGAGGGAATAAGCTTAGAGGCTACGTTAGCCAAAAGGTTTGCACTTGCGTTTTGGAGTCTAGGGATTGAAGAAATATTAAACGCTATGAAATGCTCAGTCAGATCTTGTACTAAAGATTGATAGTGTTTTAAGTGACCTGATAAGCAATGTATAGTGTTACGTACCTGCTTAACCACAATCTCAGAGTCTCCAAAAACTTGAAGATACTTGACATCTAACCCGATTGCCTTGTACAATCCTTGAACCAAAATATTCTGCTGTATTGTTTGTGCAATCAAATTCGAGTCTGCATGTGAACATGATCTTTTCTACTTCTAGACTAATCAGAACGCATCCTGCTCCTGCTCCTTCGTTAGATCTAGAGCCATAAAAAAATAATTTCCAAAACAAAGATGTATTTACAGTTTTATCTAAAAAATTAATACATTTAGAACTATTAGTTCGGGAAAAATTCTCAACTTGGGACAAAACAGAATTTTCTAAATAAGGTGACGCATGAGCATTGAAATTTCCGAGGAAAGAATCTACCGAGTAATTGCCAATGATACTGCTGTTATACGCTACCGGTTCATTTTCTCCCTCTAACTCCGTTACTATGTACTTCTGGTGTAGCTCTCGTTCAACTTTTATTTGATTCGGTTTACCGTTGTAGGGTAGCCACATGTGCGACCAATCAGTTGCAAAGTATCCATGGAGTTTCTCTGACCAATCCCTGCTAAGAATTAAGCCATAGAATTCTGGGATGTCAGCAACTAGAATATCAATAACCTAACATACTTTCGGGTTGGATGACAATCTTATGGTTACTTGATTTAGTTCGCCGATCACTTCGACTTGAGATCGATCGAGCTGAACTATGCGCACTGCGGATTTCTGTGGTTGAACATTTAATTTGGCACATATAGATTTGGGTAAAATATTCGATGAAGCACCGGAATCTATTAAACAATTGTGCACATTTTTATTGAAGATTTCATAAGTAAGGAGAAACGGGGGAGTGTGAGATCTTGATCTTCCTCCAATCAAGCGATGTCATTTGGATCAATATTACTGATCGCATTCGTTGGAGGTCTTCCCATGTTGTGGGAAGCTTGAGAAAGTACAACGACAGGCAAAGGTGCAACTGGCACGGCATGTAATTCTTTCATCATTATCTTCTGTTGATGTTTCAATTTGCTCAGTTCGTAAAGGGTGATATTAGCCCTAGCCTTTTTCATGTCATCAATAATAGTGTACTCCATTTCATCTGACACTATCAGTGATTTTGATGGAGTCGTCTCATCTGCTTGGACTGGGCTAGTTTGAGTCGCTTTGGATGTCGTTTTCTTTGTTGCGACTTTATCTTTTGTTGCAGAGCTTGCGCTCTTTTGCTTAGGGGTAGTTTGGGGAGGATCAAGATGATTTTTACTTTGTGTGCTAACTGGAAATACTTCTTGATCTTCCTCTCGTGGGAGGATGAAGTCCCACATTCCTTGTAATTCCACAACTTCTTCATCATCGGTCTGCCCTTCAGTGGCAATTTCCTCTTCCTCTTCCTCGGATTCAGAATTTGATATGGCATTGGGTGGCTTTGCATCCGTTGAAGGACCTCTTTTAAAAGCTCTGTAGGGCCTTTTCGAAGAAGTATCTGCTACTTGCTTTTTTATGTCGACCATCTCATTGGACATGGTCTTTAGAACTTTTTGCAATCCTTCTAAATCAAAAGGATCTTTTGGCTGTTTCTTCTTGGAGTCTTCCTTGAAGGTGACTTTTTTAGACTTACGTTCCTCTATCGCGGATCTCTTTTCCAGGGCTATTATTCATTTTTCTACTGCTATCGCCTCTTTCATGTTTTCAGCTAAGGTTGTTTTATTTGCCCTGTCCACGAAGATGGCTATGTTTGATGGCAGAGCGGTAATATACCATTCGCATCGTACTTCTTCGCTGGGCTGAGAAGTAGTAGGAATTTTGTTGAAAATTTTGTTGAACCGTAAATTGAAATCCTTAATAGGCTCTCTAGCTTCGGCTTTAAGATTGGATAGGTCATTGATTAACGTTTCTGTTGATCTGTCATCACCAAACTTGGTTAGGAATTGGTCCTGGAAGATTTCCCAACTTGTAATGGATCCGGAGGGTAATGAAAAGTACCATGACCCGACTGTCCCTTGCAGTGTATAGGGAAAAAGCCGAACAACAACATCTTCATTAGTAACCCCATTGAGATTAATGGAAAGCATGAAGTTATTTATGTGCTCTTCTGCTAGCATACCTGCCTCGGGATTGAATTTGGGCAGCCATTTCTCAGGATGGGCCGGTATTTGACTCAAGGGTGCAGGCATTAAGACTGCCCCAGGGTTGTTCCATGGAGACTGGGCCATCGTTGAACTGCTAACAGAGGAAAGTGCAGAAGATGATGCCTGTGGCTGGGAGGATGAGGATACTATGATCGTAGATGATTGAAGAGGGGTTGTGGGAGTTCCAGTGGACGGATGAATGATGATTTGGAGTGGAGGTGTGGATGGTTGACTTCGCGGTGAAGTAGTTGAGATGGATGATGCGGACGAAAGAGTCTCACTGTCAGACTCTTGCGGTGATTTCCTTGCTCTTTTCCTGGTGGGAAGAGGTAATTCGGTTGGCTGAACGCCAAACTTTTCACTCTTTAACCTGGTCAGGGGATGAGCAGGGTTGTACTGCGAAGTCACGTTGCCTTGAGATTTATCAGACCTCTGAGGGGAGATGGAAAATCGCTAAAGTTTGTGAATCAAGGATTCGACTTCAGGAGGTTCAATGGTAGATTGGTCTGAAATATCAGGGTGGGTAGTAGCGGTTGATACTCGAGCGACTTCTGACTCTAGATTTAAATGTAATGGGGAAGTCGGGGGAGATGATGAGGGCGATTTACTCTCAGAATGGTATTAAGATTTGGATTTACTTGCCATTCATAGTTCAGGCCCTCCTTCTAGCGCCAAATATGTTGAAGCCCCGAAAATCGGGTCGACAACAAGGGGGATACCCGCCCGGTCCGTACCTTGGTTGGCAGCTCCTTATCCATTTGGTATAGCGGGTCCGACTGGGGATAATGGGACCAGTTTCCCAATCTATGGGTGTGTGTGTGTAGAATTGGATGTTGCTGATCTAACAGTAACTATCTAAGCTATTCTAATTCAAGCTTTAATCTAATTCTATGCTATGGTAATCTAATAAAAACAACACATCTAATCTATGCTAACCTGGGATGTAATTCTCCTATTATGCGATCTAAAGAGATTTCAAATAACAACTGGTAATAAAGATTGTTCAACGATTATAAGAAAGGAAATCAATTAAGATGAACTATTTCGCATAAGAAGTTAAGCAAAATAGTTGTGAACAACATATCGCATAATAAGCTATTCATACATTACACATAAATAAATAGTTCCACCGTACAAAAGTGCCAAATGGTAACTCAAACATTCATGCAATAACATATAAACAACTAAAAACTGTATATCAATTTAACATATTGTTATAGACATTTTTGGGCACTACAACCCCAAGCATGAAATGTCCATAAACCAAGGGCTCCTAAGTCCCTAAAAGTGTTGTTCTAACCCCTAAAGGAACAAGGTCAACAGATTACAGCTTCTCCGAGAAGTTCTCCATGAAAAACTGCTCAGAATTAGTCAAAACAGGATCATTTCAGCTGCTCCACTGGCCAGGTGCGTTGCATATCACCTAAATACACTGTGTGGGTGTGTTGCATTTCAAAAATCCCTTCTATGGGGTGCGATGGGCGAGAAATGACAAATGGCAGTGTCATTCCGCGAGGTGGAGAGGCAATGGAAGCTTCCAGAAACTTCTCCTGTGACACTTGCCTCACTGAATTCGACCAAGGATGAGTAAGAGATCATCAATCTCCAAGTGGAAGCAAGAAATATCAGAGAGAAGACACTAATCGAATCATAAGCTGACTCATCCCCCTTACAGATATCTATATATGGATCCCTCATCCCAGAGATCCAGAGGCTGGAATTTTGCATATTGTAAGGAATTGCTGTTGGTTTCTTGAGACAAACATCAGATTGTTGGGTGATCTAAGCTTTGTTTGAGGTGAAGAGGGGATTTTTAGCTGGGAGGTTGATGCTGGGTCAAAACAACTGGTTGTAACTCCTCTTGGCTCTTTCTTGTTTATAAATAAAAGCTATTCAAGTTTTCCTCCATGCTCTTGTGTCATTGATGCTTGCTACATTTGTATGGTCAATTTACATATGATCCTAGATTGTTTATGATTATAGATCCATGTCTTTGTATAGTGCTATGCTACTGTGATCTTACAGGTACTTTGTGAAGCTGGGCTTGCAAGGGAGCAGGTAGCTAAAGACTATCAAAGAAGAGAGGAATCAAATCAGGAGATTAGCGTAAGACAGAGGTTGGTCTTTCTGTTCCTCTCTATCTATAATTCATAAAGGAAAAACGAAAGTAGTTTTTCTCTGTTTGTTTCTAAGGCAGCTGTCACACCTTAGTGGGATAGAGCAGTTCTATATAGACACTTTTCCCTGTAACACATATAAGCAGAAATGGTCAAGAGATAAAAGTACCATTTATGACTGATCCTACTCATAGGCTTCAAGCAATAATGCTTTATTGCTCCTTGCTCTAACATCTACTAAGAGTACAGAAGTGCAACATCAGTAGCAGATATCAAATGCAAACATCAACAAATCTTGATCAATTCATTCACCAAAACCTCCTCGGAGGGTGCAAAAGTGCATGTTCTGAGGACAAGTTTTTGATAAATTTCTGGACCCTTCTCTAAATGCATGAGAAGGGTTTAAATACTACTAACTAAATAACTTAATTACACATATTCAGGATACGGTTTAAATGACCACCCTTTTTCTAAGAAAAATTGTTTCTAAAAGTTAAATCTAATATCTAACTATTTCTGTATTTGCTCCTTAATGTTGTGAGTATTCAATATTTGCCTGGGTAGAGTCGGCTGACTGTCTTCCACTTTTGGTTGAGCTAAACAAACAGAAATGGCAAGTTATGGCACCATTTTTTCCAGCAAAATAGCAGATATGCTTTTTAGAATCATTTCTGGCTATGTGGATTTACTGTGTATGCTCAGTAATAACTCAAATTCCACTTGGTTAACCCTTAAATTTCCTCTGCCTTCGATTTCTTGCGTTTTCGGGCTTACGAGTGACTAAGCAGTTAAGGAATTTTCTTTTTGAGCAAATTTTTCAGCGATGCGCGATTAGCGCAAAGCGCTCATCGAAAACTGCCTCTGTTTTTTGATCCGGGCCTTTCTGGTGCGTTTTTCGCCTTTAGCACCTTTCCTTCACCGGGTATAAGCTTTAAAATTTTGCAAACATACTGCTTTTGTGAACTTCTACCCTTGAGCGTTAAATCGCCTGTTGATATCATCATTGTTCAACCATTCATTGAACCATGGCCCTAACTGATAGATCTGCAATGAATAGCTCAGTAGTGCTCTGAAATTTGTGGCTCTATTGCATGCGACATCCGTTCATGAGGGCATTTCTTCTCTGCTTCCGAGCATTGAAGCTTTACCTTTTTCCTTAATCGCTCCCTGCACATTGCTTCATATTGTTTCTGTCTTCCATTCCTGCATTTCACACATAAGGAGAACGTAATGATAATAAAGATTGACAAGAAAGCTTTGAGCTCTACGGATGTACAAAAACATGCCACCTGACGTGAGCTAACTCTTCGAAAAACAAAAAACTGTCTTTCATTAACACTTGGCGTACATTCATTAATTATTTATTAACGCGCGTATTCAATTTTTCTTGAATGTTGAGCCGGGGAAAATCTGCGATGGACAATCTTTGCAATTTGCATCGCAGCATCGCATCATCTCGTTATCGCATTTTATCAATATGTGTTATCGCAGGGTTAGCCGATCAAGCCGATCGTAGGATTGCAGGTTTCTATTTCGTGCGATCGCAAGATCTCCGATCGCATTATCGCAAGATCGCAATTCGTTACAATTTGTTAAATAGTTATGTGTTGTTTTTTGCGATGTTGCGATATGCGATGTCGCATATCGGCTGTCGGTGATTTCTTAAAATTTTCGTTTATGAGCGTTTCTTAATGCATGCGATGCGATGGATTTCGCGTCGCATTCTCGCAATTTATCATTCTACTCACAAGGAAATGTCCTATCTTTTTCGCGCGATGCGATATTTTCTTAAGGAGTATAATACATGAGTTTTAATTAAATTTTTTTGAACTTTTTACTAAGGGTCCCCACTTATCTAGTGTTATTGCTAATACTAAATAAGGAGGGGGGTTGTTGGTGGCCACAACACATAGTAAAATATTTACACATAGCCACCTTTGCACACACTTCCTCAACACAGCCAACTCCGCACATGTGTCCTTAAGATAACTTCACCCACACAATCACCTATGCACAACCTCTTTCATGATTCCTCCACACAAAAATATTTACACAAAGCATATATTTAGCATAAGGTCTTTGGTTTGGGTTGGCAATGGGGGGTGGATAATGTGGCAATGGAAAATAAGAGACTTCTTGGCATGAGTAGCTATGATACATAGCATTGTTCAGATAAGCTAAAATGGGGGTGATCTTACTATAAGTATTGAGACTGTATCTATTCTAAAAGAGAAGCTTAATGCTTCAAATGCCAATTCAATTTAACCATATTAATTAATACCTTAATATTATTTCTTATAACTGACACTCAACTACACATTCATATAATTTTTAATTAGTTCGATTGCATTAATTTGGAACATTATAAAAATTGAATCATTGTACAAGGAACTTTGTAGGGAAGTTCAACTCATTGTGTCGACCTTCGTACAATGAAATTTCGCATAATGGAAATGTGGATGTGGAGGACTATTCCATGTAGGGGCCACCAATCGAAACTTAACTTGGGAATATCGAGTTGAATTCAAGCTCTTAAAAATGTAAATATTTCAATCTTGGAAACTCCCAAATCAATGATTTTGTTTTGGATCTGTTTGCATAATCACACATAAATTCAAGTCCTTGCCACACTGAATGCTGCCAACTCCCACAATAAATGCTACAACTGACTAGAGTAAATACAAATAAAAATATCATTGCATACAACAAATAAAAGGCCGTCACTATTGATCTAGATTTATGCAAGAATGAAATGAAATGCAAATTTAAATAGAAACACAGAGATACAATGAAAACTAAACTTCAATTAATAGATAACAAAATACTGAAAACTGTTTACAAGCAGAATGGAAATAAACTAGCTCGGGTGATCGTAGCTTATCTCTAAGAAGAGATGTGGCAACTACATGCCTCTGAACTATGTTACAATGACACTTGCTGGCATTTTTATTATTGAGAAACAAGGGAAATCACCAAACATCCGAAACATGACCCTAGGAGTTGAAGTGCCAAAATTTTGTGGGCCCCGTTGGGATTAGTTGGTACACCAATTTCCTGGGGTCATAACTTTGGCATACGATCTTCATTTGACGTGTACGATACTTCATTAGAAATATCTGTCCAAAGAATACAACTTTTGACTACAAACCCCTATCTTTTTTTTTTTTTCTGGATAAAGGCTGATCTATTGTATTAAGAAAAAGAGAAAATATTTACAAAGAGGCCGAGGCCTCTGAAGATGCAGAGGAGCATCCTCTATCAGAGAAGACTACAGGTGCTCAAGGCAACCTGGATTACATATATGGAGAAAGTAGCAGAGAGCATATCCGACCATACATAAACGACCATACAAAAGGGCAGCATTTGATTTGAGAAGTTTGCCTTTCCAGTGTGGCTTGCTGCAGAGACCAACGTACTAAACTGTGGTGTGAAGTCCATATTCTTCAAAAGACTGGGAGTGCTGAGATTTCTTGAGAGCTCCCTACTATTAAACCGACGACTGGACCCTTCTATACCAGAATGAGTCCCCTCAAAATTCCAAAACATTTTCATTAAACAACAGAGAAAGCATGAACTAAGCCTTTGATGGCTCACCTTGATCAATTCCTGATTTGTATATTTCCTCATTCGGCTCCAGATTGCCGGAATAAGCAGGAAGCTGAGGTGAACCAAGAGCCGGAAACTGAGACAAACCTTGAGTTGGTTGCTGAGGCGCTCTCAGTCCCGGAGGAGGCTCCATCACAGTGATATCAACAGCAAATTCATTTTCAGTATTGTCCTTCATTGCCTGTGCCCGAGCAGGGTTCAATTGTTCCAGCTCCCCATGACTGGACGAGTCGTCCTCTTCCTCAGTTGCAAGGACAGTGATAAGCAGTGAGAGACGGGTCTGATTTCTCCGGCAGCGAAAGGTGCAGCGAGAAGTGTGGACTTGACTGTCCAACTGGTCGGACTCTTCAGAGGGAGAGGATTGAGGCTCCAACATGGCCACTGGCTGAATTGCCTGGGCCTCTTGCCTTCCACGAATACCCCAAACCCCTCCACGTCTTGGGATTCCCCTTTGTCGTGGCGCCATTGTCCCTGGAGAGCACACTTTGCAAGCAAAAAACAGTGAAAAAGCAGGACTGTAATTATCTAGCCGGTTCTCCTTAATAGCACTTACCCAATTCTGGTGCCTCACTGAGCGTTCCTCCAGCGGAAGCGTAGAACACACAGTTGAAACAGAGTGCCCAGAACACGCGAATGGAACAGAGGTTAGGCTATGGCCTTTCCCCCTTCCGCCGGTATTCGTCTTACTCTTACATCCAAACCACTGAACATAACTATGTCTCGAATCACTGGACTGATTCATATACCTCATTTTATAGGACCTGGAACTGAACTGTATGGCGGCAATGGAGCCAAGACTCCATAGAACTGCGTACAAGGCAATCAATTCGCCTCGCTTGAGGCCACCCCCCTTCTGCATGGCCATCTTTTCCACCGCTATCTGCGTTAATGTTTGGCAGGGGCTAGTTAATGTAGCGTCCGGCCAGACGGTCTTATAACTACAGCTGCCCTTCATTGCATGTACTCATGCGTATACAAGTGTCACCCGCATCCGGGTGACTACAAACCCCTATCATAGTTTAAGGGTTTTCCTATTTTCCAAAAAAAAACGTTGTTTAGGGCCTCAAAATGACTCCGAAAGTTAGCGACCTGAAAAACTGGAAAAAATAGTAAACTGTGCTACAATTAAGAAAACTGAAAGAAACAGTGTTGGGGGTCTAAGTGGAATAAGTGAGTGGCCACCAATATCTACCTGGATAAGTCCTCCTCCCTTAGGAAGCAATGGTCCCAATTACGTTGAGTGCCTCCATGAGATGGGGAAATTTCTACTGAACTTGGTCCCTAGTGAGCCACTTGCCCTAGTGCAAGAGTTGGCTAGCTTTGACAACTTGATATAGTTGGATACTCTATTTGTGAGTGTTATTGATATGTGTGTCCATGATATGATTAGTTGTGGCATGTTCAATGCAGTCTAGGTTGAGCTCTGTTGGTGTCAACTGCTCAACAATGTTTGATGTGTCCAACAATGGTGGAAAGTATGGCTGAAGGTGGTCCACATTGAATTTGGGGTGTGACCCAAGGAATGGGGGGATACTAAGCTCAAAAGTGTTGTCTTACACAACCTTGGTGATGGTGTAAGGCCCATATTGGAGTGGTCAAAGCTTACGATGGGCTCTAGCAAGGAAATCATTCCACAGATGTAACCAAACTTTGTCGCCCACCTAAAACTTATGGGGCACCCAATGCTGATAATGTCGTTGTTTGCATTTATAATTTTATTTCTCCAAGATTTCATGAACCTACTGGTGGGTGTGCTGAATGTGCTCAATAAAAATAGTGGCTTTATCAACTTCAAACTGAATATGGGCATGTTCTTCCCATGTAGTTGTAAAACATAGTGTAACAACAAGGGAGAATAATGGCTGGAATACTAGGCCCACTTCAAAGGGGCTATGCATAATCAAGCTATGGAGAACTTCGTTATAGCTATGTTGAACATAGGGAAGAATCTCATTCCATGTACATGGATGCTTAGAGTTATATATATGCAGTATGTGCATAATCATCTTATTAACAACCTCTGTCTGGCCATCAATATGGGGGTGGAATGTAGTTGACTTGGTGAGATTTGTGTCCAACAATGACCAAAGGCTCGACCAAAATGTGCTTAGTAACCTGCTATCCTGATCTGATATAATGGTATCCGGGATCCCAAAATGTACCCTCTCATTAAAAGAAGAGTATGGCAGTGGCCTCTACTGTGATACTGTTCTTGCAGGAAACCAATATGGCCATCTTAGAAAATCTGTCGAAAACCACGAATACATAGTCGTTTCCATGCTTAGTAGAAGGAAGGCCAAACATATAGTCCATGGAGATGGATTCTCAAGGATGACTAGGAGTAGGTAGAGGAGTGCACAAGCCTTGCTTCTTAAAATTTGGCTTTGCGATGGCACATGTAGTGAAGGATCTGATGTATTTTCCAACATCTTGTCAAAGATTTGGCTAATAAAAATACTTATGTAGTACGACCACAATTTTCTCCACCCAAAAGTATCATGCGACCCAACTGTAGTGTGCCTCCCAAATCATCTTGGCATGCTCCCTTGAAGAAAACACAAAGGTGGCTCAGGTAGCATAACAATACATCTTGGAGGTGGAAGTATAGATCTTTCATGCCATCCACTAGCACCTATTATGTGGTGGAATAATCTAGATCATTTTATATAGTTGTGGCCATCCATAGGCCTTGTTGCCACAAGAGTTGAGAATAGTGGTTAGTGCTGCAACCAGTGGCCAACTAAGGCAATCTGCAACATGATTGGTGCTAGCCTTCTTGTATTTGATATTCAAATGGAATTGTTGCAGATATGTGGACCACTTCTGATTGATCATTCTGAAACTTCCCTTGGGTCTGTATAAACTGTAGGGGTTGATGATTTGTGTGGATGACCATCTCCTTCCCCAAAATGTAATGTTTCCCTTGCCAGTAAGCCTACACGATGGAATACGTCTCCTTATCATAGGTGGGGTATTTCTTATTTGTGTTGGACAGTGTCCCATTGTGATAGCCCATCAGATGTCCTTGTTGGCTGAGAAATGCACCAATAGCATAGTCAGAGATGTTTATCTCAATTTCAAATGGTTTTTGAAGGTCTGGAAATGTGAGTGCTGGTGCAGAGTAGGCGCGGTGCTTCAACTCAACAAATGCCTTCTGTTGGGACTTGGACCATATTTTTTTTTCTTTCTCTCCACCCTTGGTAACTTGACTTAGAGGCCAAGTGATATGAGATAATCCCAACACAAACCTCCAATAAAAATTTGCAAGGCTTACAAAGCTACGAAACTCTTTTAGATTGGCCGGGGCTGGTCGATCCTGAATGGCTTGGATCTTAGCTGGATCCACATGCACACCTTGCTAATCAATGATGTAACCCAAATATTGGACCTGACTCATGCCAAAGGTGCATTTCTCCAAGTTGGCACATAGTTTGTGCTGCTGTAGGGTTTAAAGGACATGCATACTGTGTTTCAAATGCTCTTCCAAAGTCTTTCTGAAGATGGGGATGCCATCCATATATACAACCATGAACGAGTTGGTAAAGGCGTGCAAGATGTCATCCATTAGCCTCATAAAAGTTACAGGTGCATTTTTCAAGCCGAAAGGCATGAACAACCACTAAAAAAGGCCCTCCGTGGATTTGAAGGTGGTGTTCCATACATGCATGGGTTCTATTGGAACTTGATGATAACTAGACTTTAAATCAATCTTACTAAAATACTTGGATTATTAGAGGTGGTCAAGAAGGTCATCAATCCATGGGATTGGATGCCTATTCTTGACAATGATTTTATTTAGTTCCTGATAATCAATGTAGAGTCTCTAGGTCCCATATTTCTTCTGTACAAGTACAATCATGCTCCCAAAAGGTGAGGAACTTGGTCAGATATGCGCTTTTTGCTGCAACTCCTAGATTTTCCACTTGGTTTCTTCATTTTCATGAATAGAGCAGTGGTATATCATCCCATTATGTAGAGGTGCTCTGAGAGTCATATCGATCGAATGCTTAACCTAAAAATTAGAAGGTACCATTGTGGGAAAGGAGAAGACGGCCTTGTATTCTTCCACGCCTGTATCCACTTGATTCTATTGCATAGTGGAACCCTTCACGAGGGCCATGGATGTGGACACAATATTCCCATTACTTTGAGAATGAATAAAAAATAAAACAAATTTCCCATTCTAGGAGATGATCTGAGTGCATTTATTAGTAGAGATAAAAAAGATGGTAGTAGGTCGGGCTACCTCCAATACTATGTGAAACTTACTCCCAAAGTAATAATAATAGTGCGAGGCCTCAACTCATACATGATATGACATTTCCACAATTATGGTTGGCCAAATAATACATCACAAACTTCAATAGGAGAAACTTCACACAATACCTCATCTGTGAGGGGTGTGATGCTATAGGGAAATAACATTGCTAGCTAACTCGAAGATCTCGTCCTTGGTGGAGCCACTCGATGGTGTATGGATGTGAGTGTGGTGTGGTCGGTAGGCCCAACCGCTTAATCATATCTATAGAGATGAGGTTATTTTGGCTCCTGTTGTCGACAATGAATTGCAATGGAGACCCCTTTCCTCACATCTGTGAGTAGAAGAGACGTGCCCCTTCCTCTAGATCTTTGAGCTCAATCTTTTGGATCTTAGTGGTGGCAATGATGGAACTAAGATATGCATCAATAATATGCTTCCCTTTATTTTTCTTGTTTTCAGGTTCTGACTCAGAGTTGGAACATGCATCTAATTATGAAGTCTTTAGCTCGACCACCAATGATTGCTTGGCTCAACACTCACTTATGTTGTGAATGGGGCTCTTATGGAACTAACACCACTTTCCTGTGTCCTTGTTTATCTTTGTGGTGTTGTTATTTTCTTGTGGCTTCGGTGGGTTGTCATGGTTCACCCCGCCTTGGATTTTACCTTTGTTTTATGGTTTGGGGGATCCTTTCCCTTGCTTAGAATTCACAGATCCAAAGTATCGCTTCTTATATTTAAATTTTTGCTCGAACTTGACAATGTATTGATATGCGGCACCAAGCGAGGAGATGTACAACAACTCCATCTCATCATAGATGTATTTGTATAGAAAATCATAATAATGAGTACTAGATGCCACTCAGAATCCCTGATACCAAAATTTGTGTGAAGGGTATGAAAAATATTTGTGAACTTTGACATGTCTTGGTGCCTTCCTTGTAGTAGTGTGGTCCACTTTATGTACTTATCTTGATAGCTCTATGCAGGGTAATATTGTTCCTTGATGGCATCTTAGAAAAAAATCCAAGTGGGTGCAGTCGAAAACAGTGAGGGTCCCCTCTCATCCCTCTGCTCATAGTAGGTTTTCCACTAGTCCTTGACATGGGGGGCATCTTTGAGGAGTGAAAAAGTAATATTTTCCCTATTGGAAAAATCATAAATTGAAAAATATCCTCACAATAGATTTAACCATTTATCTATGACATCTGCATATATATGACCTCCAAATATGGGAATGTCAAAGTTGACTTGTACCTTAAATGGAGTGGCATCTCCAGGGTGGCTTCTGGTTGAAGATGTGTCCCCTGTGGGCATCCGCCAAAGGATTTGGGTAAAGTTGTCCATCATGTCATTCCATTGTCGCTCGAGGAATTCTTCGAGAAATATTTTGAAAGGATCTCTTGCTCCCTCATTTTTCTTTTCTTCCATCATGTTAGGCCGTCAGGGTCGACGATGTTGGTGTTTCAAAGGTTCAACCAATTCAAGCCCTAACTCCTTATACCCCGACCTCGTTAGGGACATGCACAAAAGAATAGAGAAAGAGAAAACCTCTATGATGCCACTCATACAAGTTTATGCAAAAACAAAAGGAAATATAGATTTAAACATAGACACAGAGCTACAATGAAAAATAAACTTCAATTCATTGATAAAAAATACGGAAAATTGTTTACAAGTAGAATGGAAATAAACTAGCTCGGGCAATGGTATCTTATCTTTGAGAAGATATGTGGTAGATAAATGCCTTTGAACTATGTTACAATGAGCCTTGCATGCCTTTTTATTATTGGGAAACAAGGGAAAACCCCAAAAATCCAAAAACCTAACCCTCAGAGATGAAGCGCCAAAAGTTTGTGGACCCCATTGGGGTTAGTTGGTACACCAACTTCCCAAGGTTGTAACTTTGGCATTTGATATATGTTTGATGTGTATGATACCTCATTAGAAAGATATATCTAAGTAATACAAATTGCAACTACACGCCCCCACCATATATTGTAGGTTTTCCCATTTTCCAAAAAAATGTCGTTTAGGGCCTCAAAATGGCTCCAAAAGTTCAGGACTCAAAAAACTGCCAAAAATAATTAAGTATGCTACAATTAAGGAAACCGAAAGAAACAATGTTGGGGGTCCAAGTGGAATAGGTGGGTGGCCACACATATCCACTTGGATCAATTATACTCTCAGCTACAAATTACAGGCATGACATCACCCTCGTACAGACCAACTAGAACCCACTAGATTAGCCCACAATTTTTCATCGACATAATATGTTTTCCCTATGCCATTGTGTATGTCCCAGAAAAATGTATAAATAATGTGAAGGATATGGTTTTGGTAATGGAATAACATATCACTTTTTTTTAATTATTTTTTTTTTGCTGGTTCTGCGCACCGACGACAAGTTTCATGGTGGTTTTGGGGTTAATCCTAGTGGGTATGACCGCATTTTCTCCTAATTTATCAACCGTTTGACCCTCGTGACCCATACTCTGTTGTTTTACTGTGGTTTGGTTTTCAACCGGGCTTTGCAGGAACCCCATTTCATCATTTGTCTTACCCTCCCCTGGTTTTACGGATGTTTGTTAACTGTCGGTTCCCGATGGTTGAGGAGGACCTCGTGGACTACGAGGAGGACCCATCGCCTGACCAAGAGATATGGGCATATCAAGCTGGCCCTAACACTGGTCCCAGGCCTGCAAAAGCTCATTAGGTGACAGATGCTTGACTGACGCCTCTCCACCTGCTTTCCATCGACAAATCGCTCCCGACTGATGTCCACATTGAAGACCTCCTTGGTTTGGACTGCCCTCCACTCTCTCCGGCTACCCTAAACCTGCTCGGCACCAGCCTTCAAGCCTCCCCCACCTTTGACTCACCCCTAGTTTCATCTCTGCCTCCTTCCATGCCATTGAACACACCCTCATACTCTTTCGCATCGGCTAGTCCATCAAACCCTACTCACCCTGCACATTCCTTTGCTCATCCTGGGTCCAGCAGCTTTAACCCTATTTCTCCAATTCGCTCCGGATGCTTTAGCTCTCCCATCCCAAACCCTAGATCCACTCAGTCAACCCCTCACAGTTCCACTGAGGCGTGCAGAAGTCTACTGAGAGAGCACCCCACAGGCCGACGCATGGACAAGCCAAAAAAGGGAAGGTGCCTCAAGGCAGTGGATACAAACATTAATTTGACTTTCGGCGAGGACATTTCGATGGGAGATGTGGTTGATACGACAAGGAAGGTTCTTGTTGGGCGTGTGCAGGGAAGAAACTATTCGGTGGAGCACCTCCGACAACTGATTTGGGAAATTTGGTGTTCCCTGTTAAAAGAACTCTCAGTAATTAGGGTTTTGGCTCATGGTTGGTTTTCCCTCCGTTTTCATAGAGAGGAGTATACGGATTGGATTCTTTCCTGTTACTGGCATATTGAGATGGCACCTATGCTACTAAAGATATGGGATCCTCTGTTTGATCCAGAACGAGAGCAGTTGGGAGCGGGACCAATCTGGGTACGACTGCCAGGGTTACCCATGCAATTCTGGACCCCTCAGGTTTTCAAGCACATTGGCAATGCATTGGGGACTTACCTTGAGCATGACTAGTCCTATGAAAAAACTGGAATCATGACCATGGCCAGGATCCTGGTTCATCTTGATACCAGGGAGGGACTTGAGGAGAAAATTACACTCCATAGGAGGCACTTCTCTCGCAGACAGATCCTCAACTATGAAGGAGTGCCTTTCCACTATAGAAGATGCCACAAAGTGGGACATCTGTACAAGGATTGCCTGCTTCTCTCATCACTGGCTTCAGAGACTTCTCGAGGGGTTAAACATTGGCTCTCGGAAGAGTAGAACATGAGAAACTAGCTACAAGGACAAGTCCCTCCTAAGGCTGCTGATGGGGTGTCGACACAGAAGGAAAAAAATCCGCGGAAGACCCCTCCTTCACCACCTCGCACGTGCTCCAAATCGGCTGCGGGATCGGCTCCCCCTCTAGGTAATGACTCTGCTCCCATAACCTCTATTTTTCTTTCAAATAATTTGCCTACTTCTCCTCATATTCCACCCCCCCCGCCCCTTGCCACTTCCCCGTGCCCTCTCCCCACCATTTCTTGCAACATCATAACCCCCCCCCACATTCTCCACTACACCTCCATCGTTCCGGGGAAACTCTCCTCCTCCCCCCTACCTCCTCCCCCTCTGCGATGGGGTCCCATCCCTATAACCTCCGATCCAGATCTCTGCACAATACTCCCCTCCTTGGATTGGGTTCATCCCCAATCACAACTGACTCAAAACCCACTAGAGGGTGCCCATCCAAGATTTCAAAAGCCATCAAATTGGTGGTGGCTGATGTTGCACAGGGTCGACAATCCACTATTGAAAGGGCACTTAGAGCATCTAAGCTCTGCTCCTGTTCCCCCATGATCTGGCTATCCTTCAACTGTAGGGGACTAGCCAACCCCAATAAGAGATTGGCTCTCAAGCGTCTTTTGATCAACTCCAACTGTGACATCCTCCTTCTCTAGGAAACTCTTGGATCATCTGAATACATATCCAAAACCCTTCACTCCCTCCTCCCAGGCTGGTATTTCCAAGGTTTGGATGCGGTAGGCAGATCTGGGGGTCTTGCCATGGGTATCAACCCCAAATCGGTCAAATCTATTTCATCCTGGGGCGGGAAAGGGTTCATAGGCATGGATGTATTTGTGAGTGAACTGGGGATTCAATTAAGAGTGATAAACATATATGCTCCAAATCAGAACAGACTTGAATTTTGGCACTCCTTGCTGGACTACCCTCTTGTCACGGGATCCACCATCATTGGAGGTGATTTAAATTTTTCACTGGGGAATGAGGAATCCTGGGGCCATCACTCTCAAATTGACCCTATTACGGACCAGATGGGCATACTTCTGGAGAACCATAAACTCATTGATGTGCCCATGAACAAGAAAATGCCTACTTGGCATAATAGAAGAACCGGTGAGGCTGCCCTGGGTTGGAGGCTGGATCGTTTTCTAATTCACGAAGATCTCCTCCATTCCCTCACCCTATACAGGCAATGGGTTGGTACTGGAGGACTATCTGACCATTCACCCATCTTTTTACAAGTCTCAGGCCCTTCTATAAAGCCTCAAGCCCCTTTCAAATTCAATTCTGGATACTTAAAAGACCGAGACTATATTAAACTAGTCTCATATTTTTGGAATGCACAACCCCCTCTTAGGGAGCAAAGAATGGCTGCTGATTTCTGTGGTCGCCTAAATAAACTCAGAACACCTACTATGGATTGGTAAAAAAGGAAAAAAGTGAGAGATGAACAGATCCTGAAGGATATAGAAGAACAAATTGCCTATCTAACGGATGAAAAGGGGCTTGGTTTCCTCTCAAATGATACAAAGCTTCAACTAGTAAATCTGGAAACACAGAAAGCAAAGATATTATTAGAAAATGAAGAACTTTGGAGGCTTAGAAGCAGAGATATGTGGCTTCAAGCTGATGATGGCAACACAAAGTTTTTTCATAATTTCGCCAATGGGAGAAAAGCTACAAACACCATTTGGCAGCTACCAAGGGATCAGGATGGCTGGGCCTCCACTCACCCCTAGTTAGCAAGGTTGGGGATATCGCACTTCAAAAATCAGTTTATAGCTCCCACTACCATCACCCTCCTTGATATCATTAATCTGGATGGCCATTTCCCTATTTTTGTGGATCCTGATGAATATGATGATCTTCTAAAACCGGTCACTATGGGGAGCTTGATAGCACCCTAAAATGGTTTAAGAAGGACAAAAGTCCAGGCCCGGATGGATGGCTTGTCGAATTATACACTGCATTTCTTGATATTCTGGGGCAGGACCTTCTGGCGGTCATTGAAGAAAGTAGGTTATCTGGCCATATTTATGCCCCTCTAAATTTCACCCATTTAGCTTTGATCCCTAAAACTGACTCCCTTGCATCTTTCAATGACTTCCGACCAATATCTCTTTGCAACTGTCTATACAAAATTATATCCAAAATCATCGCCAATCATTTAAAGCCCATCTTGTCTAATCACATATTGTTATATACCTAGGGGGGATAATATGGGGTACCAAGGGAGGTACCCAAGGTAATAATGTAATAATGGGATGGGCCATAGTAATAAATAAGGTGGTTAACCCATGTCATGTAAGGGACCACAAGTAGTTAATAATAATATAATGGGCCCATGGTATTAGTTGATGGTATGAGGGAACCATGGTAATGACCCATGGTATTGTATGTATGAGGCCTATATAGAGGCTAGAGACTCCACATGGGAGAGAGTGAAGTATTATTGTATGAACAGGCATATGGCTTGTGGAGTGTTCTTCCTTAAGGAGTGAATGTATGGTGTTGCCCTACCTTAAGGGTTTGATTAATAAAGAATAATTCATATTATTGCTGGGTTTATTTCCATTGTCTTATATTTTTATATCAGATCTATAGTATTTCTGAGTTAGATCTATAGAAATTGGTATCAGAGCACTTTCTTGGGCAAACAGTGGAGAATTTTTTTTTTTTAATTTTTTGCAGGGTTTCGGGGGCGGCGACTTTGCAGGTCAGATATGTACATTTGGTGCAAGATCTATAAAATATAATTATAGATCTGGATTCTTTGTGCAAAAATAGTCGAATTAAAAAAAAAAATCAGTTGAATCGGAGTCCGGATGAAGGAGATATCGTTGATTTAAAAATCAGTGGGGTTGCAGACAATTTTCAGGGCAGCGAGTTTGCGGCGCAGATCTAGACGTCCTGGTGCAAGATATACAAAATCTAATTGTAGATCTGAATTTTTTGAGAAAAATTACCCAATTTCAAAAAACAAATCAGTCGAATTGGAGTCCGGATGAGGGAGATATCGCTGATTTAAAATCAGCTCTTTTTTGCAGAAATTTTGGTGACGACGAGAGAGTTGCAGCACAGATCTAGAATTCTAGTGCATGGATCAGGATTTCTATCACATGGGCAGATGCAGAATGGTCATTCCATTTCTGAAAACAGGTCATAATAAAGATTCTGAGCAATATTGACTAAACTGTGGCCACTTTAAATTTTCGCCAAGTGAGGAATTTTTCTCAAACCCTCTTCATGAAGATGCTATATTTTACAGGAAAAGATGATGGTCCTACTATTGAAGAATTCATACAGACCCACAAGTCCATACATGGGAGATATTGGAAGGTTTCAATGACGCTTAATCTGAGAGATGAGGTTGAAAATTGGTGGTCATCACTTGACCAAAAGCAGTTGACCAAACGTTCAGATACAAAATTTGAAAAAGTCTTTTTGGACAAATGGTCTAGGGCTAGAAAAAAGGAGAATGCGACACATAAGGGATTATTTGCTACAGGTGTCTCCTTATTGCAGGTTCATGGATTGATTCAGAAAGAGAAAATCATTGTTTCTATAAATCCTAGTTGCAAGCATAATTTCATCAAATGTTAATTTGGCAAAAAAATTGCAAGTTCCAGCAAAACAAATTGAAAATACACAGGTTGATGATGAGGCTATTCAAATTTATAAGGATTTGAAGCTTTCTATGGATAAGTATGTGTTGCATGGGGATTTTTATGCTTCAGATAAGGATAACATGGATGTTGTTTTGGGATACCCTTGGATGGAATCAGTGGGTACTATCAATATTAATGTACAGAAGAAATTCCTGAAGCTCTGGTATAAAAAGAAGAAAATTACATTACAGGATATTTCCATTAATAAATAGGTAGAGTCCAAGGAGGCTGAAGCAGAAGATGTTCCAGGGAATGACACATCAGATGATGAGCAGTTGATGGTTGACAATCAAACACAAACAGAGGCTGAAGACGAAAAGGTAACAGGTGCTGACACATCTGAGGAGGGATCAGTGGTTGAAGTCATATTGAAAAAGAAGACACCACAACAGGCACCACAGCAGGGTGAAGTAAAGAAAAAGCCATCGTGGGTTAAAACTTCAACATATCATCACCCACATCACCCCGCAAGACAACCATCAAGATGGAAACCAAGTAGTCACATTACGGATAGCGAGGAGAGAAGATCCACCCACTACACATCAACGTGCATGGCTAGATGCACGTGCATGGTATCAGTGGAATACTCTTTTGAGTAGATCTTATTATTTGTGTTCTTCCCATGTTTCACAGACAAAACATGCTTAGGGGGGTGGAATGTTATATACCTAGGGGGGATAATATGGGGTACCAAGGGAGGTACCCAAGGTAATAATGTAATAATGGGATGGGCCATAGTAATAAATAAGGTGGTTAACCCATGTCATGTAAGGGACCACAAGTAGTTAATAATAATATAATGGGCCCATGGTATTAGTTGATGGTATGAGGGAACCATGGTAATGACCCATGGTATTGTATGTATGAGACCTATATAGAGGCTAGAGACTCCACATGGGAGAGAGTGAAGTATTATTGTATGAACAGGCATATGGCTTGTGGAGTGTTCTCCTTCCTTAAGGAGTGAATGTATGGTGTTGCCCTACCTTAAGGGTTTGATTAATAAAGAATCATTTCATATTATTGCTGGGTTTATTTCCATTGTCTTATATTTTTATATCAGATCTATAGTATTTCTGGGTTAGATCTACAACAATTGGTATCAGAGCTACAACACATATCCCAGGAACAATTTGCTTTTCTTCACCATAGACATATCCAGGATGCTATTGGCTCAGCCCAGGAAGCCATTCACTCAATAAAAATCAATAAGCTCAAAGGAATGACTCTTAAAATAGCTTTATCAAAAGCTTTTGACAAAGTCAATTGGTTATACATAAGAATGATCATTAGTCATTTGGGATTTCCCCCAGCTTTCTCAAACTGGATTATGGGATGCATCTCCTTAGTATCATTTGCTATCCTCATCAATGGGTCAGCCACTCCCTCCTTTCATGTTAATAGGGGCATAAGACAAGGTTTCCCTCTATCCCCTTTACTCTTTCTCCTAGTCATGGAAGGACTGAGTAGGTTGATTGATACTGAAAAAAGAAGGGGGAGACTCAGGGGATTAAAGATCACTGAACATTTCAATTTGACTCATCTCCTCTTTGTGGACGATATTCTTATTTTCCTAAGTGGAAGTGTTCAGGACACCACATCCATGAATGAGGTGCTAAATCTCTTCAACAGAGCCATGGGGATGGAAATCAATAGGGGAAAATCTACCATCTCATTCTCGGAATGCACACAGCAGGAAATACAACTTTCACTTCAAAAATTTCCTTTTCAAGTCATTGAATTAAAGGATGGACTGAAGTATCTAGGCTTCAGACTCAAGCTTGATGGATACAAAATTGCTGATTGGACCTGGCTCATCACTAAGGTGGAGAAAAGAGTAAATTGTTGGTGTCACAGATTCTTGTCTAGGGCTGGAAGAAAAATTCTTATCAAATCAGTATTGGAAGCCACTCCAGTCTTTTGGATGTCTTTGGCTTGGATCCCAAGGGGGATTCTTCATAGAATACAACAAGCTTGCTGTCAATTTATTTGGAAAGGAAGGAAGGAAGGGAAACCTTTTGCTTGGGTTAAATGGATCAGAATAGCCACACCCAAAAAATGGGGAGGCTAGGGACTTAAGCAACTCCCTACCTTTGCACAAGCTTTAGCTGCAAAATAGGGCTGGCTATTATTAAAGAAAAAAAGCCTCTGGTCGGAGGTAATCACCAATAAATACATTTGGCCTTTATCTATCATTGACTGGATAAGGCGACCCTCCTGGAACGGAAAGGGCATCTTGGTTATTTGGAGGGCCATCCTAAATAAGATTCCCATTATAAAGGATGGACCCTTACGGAAAATTGGAAATGGAGCTTCAATATGTATTGGGATGGATCCCTGGACCGGAAGTGGGAACTCTTATCAACTCCCACCTGAGCTTATAAATTAATTAAATGACAGAGGCATAAGATATATAGAATAGCTTGGTGATCATCAAAACTCCACCTTTCTTTCACAAGCTTGGCTCTCTGGACAAAACTGGAACATTCCCATTGAATGGGATAGGACATGGAAAAATTTTCTCCAAGCACTCACAGAATCACATGTCAGATTAAATAATGAAGATGATGAACTTATCTGGGGTCACTCAAAAAAAGGCCAATATTCCTCTAAACAGGGCTACGACATCATTATTGCCGAGTCTAAATTAGAAAGCATAAGAAGCTGGTGGAAGTCTCTTTGGAAACTGAAAGCCCCCATGTGCACAAGACTTCTGATGTGGAGCATACTTGAAAATAAAATTCCCACTGGAACTTATCTTAAAAAGAGGGCTTTCATTGGTCCTACTTGGTGTGTACTTTGCCATCAGGAGGAGGAATCGACACAACATCTCTTCCTCACTTGTCCCATTACAATTTCAATATGGACACAAGTTCTTACAACTCTCAACTTGAACATGAGATGGCATGGAGCTGATATACTATCTGCATGGGACACTTGGTGGGGAGTAGCAGCGGAAAAAACAAGAAATTTGCCCCTTCTGGTCTCATGGCATATCTGGCTCAAGCGTAATCTCATAATCTTTCAAGACAAGCCAGTAATCTGGAATCTGATCCCTCCGAAAATTTGCTCGGCATTTGAGGAGTTACCTGCAGAGGAAAATTACAACAGACCCAGGATTATAAGACAGGAGCAGATTGACAAATCAACTCCTTGGGCCTATTTTGATGGGGCTACTCAGCCACATGGTTGTGGGGGTGGCATCATCTTCCATCTCACCGAATCACACTCCTTCCAGATTAGTATGGGATTAGGCCATGGTACAAATAATCATGCAGAACTGATATCTCTTCGACACCTGATTTACTTTGCCATCCTTCAACATTGCAGAAAATTACAAATTTTTGGGGACTCAAAGAATGTGATTGACTGGTTTAACAACACTGCTTCTTGTAATGCATACACACTGAGATCTATAATGGACGAAATTGTTTTTTCAAAACATATTTTGATCATATTTCTTGCTCTCACATCTACAGGGAGCGAAATGAAAGCGCGGAAAATCTTTTGAAAGAAGTGACGAATCGTCCTCTAGGAGAATGGATGATCATAGAACACACACCAACAAGAACATATTGGTACTTCCACAGGCCATACATTGTCAGGGAACTTTAGAGGGGGAACAACCCCTAATTTTCAAAATTTTTTGCTTATAATTTTGATCATTATGCAGTTTTTGCAAAATCGATGTAAATAATATATATACAAACAATGATCACCTTCTGGGTGACATTTTTTATTATATTTTGGTCTGCATAGTACACCCCTTGGGGTCTTATTGTAATTATTTGCGAACTTTGACAGTGAACTTTCGACCACAGTACAACATATGCCCATAGGCATCTACAACATGTAATTTCATCTATAATGAAATTATGAATTTTCTTTCAGGGAAAAAAAACATATCACTTTTATGGCAATTTTTATGAAACTAGGCATATTCGTGGAAATGCGGAGAAATTCCATTGTGTGGAGGAAGCTTTCAAGCACCCATGTGTATGCAAAGGATCCCTGTTTTTTGCAATAAGACCAAGATAAGAAGTACACATATATGATATTATTGGTAATGTTTTAATTATAAATAATGTTCTATCACTAGTATTTTAGTATTAAATAATTCATATTTGCTGTTCGCAATATTTTAGTTATAAATAATGCAAATTTTGTATTCCTGAATATCACTAGTCAATTGACTAAAGGTAGAATTGTTCTAGAATGCAAAGAACTTGTAACTGCATCAATGTTCAGATCATTGAGTAGAAATTAGGCACATGTGCAAAAGTGCAGAGGAAGTCCATTTTGCTGAGGAAGCTTTCAAGATTCCATTGTGTGGATCTGTGGACTTTTTAGTAAAGACTTCGTATGTATTTTTTCCTGAGGAAGCTTGGAAGATTTCATTGTGCGTATATCCAAACTTCGCATTGAAGGGTTTTACTACTAATATTTTAGTATTAACTAATCCATATTTGTTGTTCACAATAACACCAAGGCAAGCGGTGGACCGATATAATATTATTGCTAATATTTTAATTATAAATAATGCGTATCTCCATATTCCGAATGTCAGTAGTCAATTGAGTAAAGGTTATGCACATTCCAGGAAAAAATGGATCATTAAGCACAAACTTTGTTTATGGTTATGTTGTTGAAATTAAGTAGATGTGCAGAAGTATGGAGGAATTCCATTGTACAGAGGAAGATTTCAAGCTTTGATTCTATGAGCCCTTGCATTCCACACTAAATCATTTTGTAGATTTTTTCTCGGAACAAATGCATGAGTGCTGAGTTTGGTTGCCGAAAAATTCAAAGCTAATGTATAGTATCAATTTTCATTTATCAAATTTAATATTGCATATTATACTCGTTATTTGTGTAGTATAACATTAATGTTTATAACATATTTTATTATGTAATTACTGTATATTCTACCAAGGTAGTTGCAAGGGGCAATGCAAGATCAATGAGACACAATTGTTGAAATCCCAAGCCCACCTAAAAAGGGTTATTGCTAGTTGAGCTCTATTTCTATCAGTCATAAACCTTCAATTCCAAACCTATAAAAAATGCACTAGCACATAAATCGTATGCTAGGTTGTAGGTGAAGTGATAATCATGCGAATTGACTCAATTTCATCTATTTGATTTCAGATTCAATCTAGTTCGAATGCTTTTTTTTGACTAAATAATTTTAGACTTATTTATATTATGTTGTGCCTATATGAAAATGCAACAAGAAAATGGATATTGCTATCCAACCATAGCTTTGTAGTGATATTTAGAGTAAAATAGTTTTTTGAAATGCAATGATCCTGCAAGCTTTCTGGATGCTGATTTTTTTTAAGAATGTTGCAGAGTTTACAATCGAAGCTTTTCTTATGCAAAAAGGCTTATAATAGTTTTGGATTTCTAGTTTTTAGCTTAACACAAAATGACAGAAACGATATGAAGTTATAAACCATTACCTGATTTACTTATTAAGTGAACAAAGTTCATTTAATATTTGGATAACACGACAAAGGAAAAAAAGCATTTAAGTGGCGAATTGACATCTAGGATCTGAAATTACTTTTGCAAAGTAAAAGTTGGCCAATAGCAAGGAAAATTTACATGGTAAATGTGTTGGATACACATTAGTTCAGTGAATAATTATGGAAAATACTTTAATTTATTGGAAAAAGAGCTTTAGTTAATGAAAATAGAATGCAATTTATGATATTAATAAAATAATATCTCGATATCAATTTCTGAAGCGTGCAAGACGAATTAATCATGAAACATACTTGTGTCAATTAGACTATGTCAAATTGGAATTTAATTAAAACATATATGATTTAAAGTAACAAATTTTACAACAATATTTTTTGGTTAAAGATCAGACAAATCAATACTATCTACATTGATAACGATTACTGGTTAGTGGATACCATTAAAATCGACAATAGTTAAATGTCGTTTTAGAACATAGATGTCAATTCATGATTTAGATGATTTTTTTCCTCTGACATATTATATGTACGTCTGATGCCTGTAAAATCAATTTGTCAACACTCATTTTATTCTGGATTGTTAGTAGGTTATAGAAAATTGACTTGCTTTGTTGTTCTAAAACTGTTACATGTTTTAATGTTTTTCTTTATAATTTGTCTATTATTTTTTTCATTTGTTACTAACATCTGTTGAAAATGCAACAAGATGATGGAGCTTAGTGGAAAGGAGTCGCCTTCACTAAGTGGGCCCGCAGGCTATTTTTGGCACAAAGTCTATTTTAGACTATGTCTATATTTAAACATATGGATCATGGTCTATGAGTTGCAGGATGCTATTTGTGGATGATTGGTCATGTTGGTAAAAATATATGGACTTCTATTTTTAGACATATGGGCGGAGTCCATTTTTAGACTGCCAGGCTAAAAATAGAATAGTCGAATATTATTAGCTCTTAATAATATTTGGACTATTAACATTATCTTATCCTCTTGGAGCACTTCAGTTTGAGCTACGGATGTGGCACATGCAACTGCCAGAAGGAATATGCTTTTCTTATGGGTCAATTGAGCTATTGCATGATGGACTTCAGTTAGAACTCAAGTGATTGAGTTTGGTGGAATTGATTGAGGAGTTGATGGAGTTGTGTTCAGTTTGACTTGGTTGAACTAGTTGTATTTAGTCTAACTGCAGAATACACTAGTGATGAGTGATGTGAATTAATTATTAATTAATTCACTAATTATTAACTCATAAAGCAACTAAAGAATACATCAATTAACTCAGTGCATGGATAGTTCAGTGGAGACAAGTGTTAGAGGTGGAGACTACTATTAGTTGTGACTATAGCTGTGCATGAGATTTGCACAATCAGTGATTGAGATTGCCAGTGAGGATTGCGCAGTACAAACCAAGGAAAACGAGCTTGGATCATTCCTATTTTCTTGATTTGGATTACGCAGTAGAGGCAGGCAGACAGCAGAGGAGATTTGAGCCTGTGACTTGATTCAGATCTGAGCTAGTTTGTGTGTAGCAGGTGGAGATAGTACTGAGTACTTGTGAGGAGTATTGTACTATGTAATGTTACATGTTCTCTATCATTATAATATACAGATAGTTGGGGGTTTTCAGTTGTATGCTTTTCCTGGTTACATACTGTGTTGATATGTGTTATTGATGTGTTTCAATGTGCGCATGCGAATGTTTTGATTCTGCAAATTGATGATCAAAGTAGAGGAGGTTATGTATTATGCATGCATTCCGCAATAGTGTATAGTCAAGATAATCTCTGTGAATAAGTGTCATATTATTCAAAATTTCTACATGGTATCAGAGCAGAGTTGATCATCAGATCTATTATTTAGAAAGTGATTATATTTTATTTCTTCAGGCAGAGTCTGTAATCGGGCCAGGTAGCCTTTGGATTCATCCTTCTTTTGGAAGGTGAGATATTCAGTAAAAGCCCATATAGTCAATCTATGTACGATAAATACTTTGTTCTCACGAATTTTAGATCAGAAGTGGTTGAGTTTTGAGCTAGTGGAATTCGAATTTGTAGCAGTGTTTTCTTGGTGTCAAAGTTGAAATGTCTTTCAACGGATTGCGATTGGAGTATGCTCTTGAAGGCAACTCAAATTATATTGCATGGAAAGACAGGATGGAGGCAGTGTTAGATGGCAATGGGTTGAAGGATTTCATAAAGGCTGAGGTCCCAAAGCCTACTGATGCTGCTCACGTTGAGGTTTGGCAAAAGAAGACAACAAAGTGTCAAAGGATTCTGTTAGAGGGTGTGAAGGATCACATTGTATCCAGCCTGCATGGAAAGGCTTCTCCATACTTGATGTGGAAAGCGTTGACAGACTTATTCCAAAGCAAGAGCGACCAGAGGAAGTTGGTGCTCAAGGATAAACTCATAAACATTAAGTGTGAGAAAGGAGATAGTATGCCCAAGTATCTCACGAAGTTCACTCAATGTCGGGATGAGCTGGGAAGTGTGGGGGTGATTGTCGATGATGAGGACTTGATGAGCTTGGATCTTCTTGGTCTTCCGAAGAGTTGGCATTCCTATCAGGACTCTGTCAATAGTCGGGAGAAATTGCCAGGATGGGAGAGACTTTGGTCAGATCTTGTGCAAGAGGAGATCAAGTAGAATACCAAGGATGGATCTTCATCAAAGGCATCTGATGAAGTAAATTGCGCTTTGGCTACCAAAGCAAAGAAGGGGAAGAACAAGAAATCTTCTCATTCCAGTGAAAAAGTCAAGAAGTAGGACATGTCCAAGGTGAAGTGCTTTCACTGTCACCAACATAGACATTATGCCACAAATTGTCAGCAAAAGAAGAAAATAAGCAAGCTGTTGGATCTGCAATGGGAGAGGCCTTAGCCTCACAGTTTGAGCTGGATTTTTCATTGCTCGCATGCTTGGTATCAAGTGTGATGGGATCGGTATGGTTCTTGGATAGTGGTGCATCTTTTCACATGACAGGAGATCAAGATTTGTTTTCTGATCTGGAGGAGAAAGATCTTGGAGTGCACATCGAGATGGGCGATGATGGTAGATACAGTGCGACCGATATCGGTACCATTTCCTTTGAGAGGGAGTCTAGTAAACCCTTCGTATTGAAGGAAGTGATGCATATTCTAGGATTGAAGAAGAATCTTATCTCTGTGGTGATGTTAGAAGACAAGGGATATGATGTTGTTTTCAGCAAGGGAAAGGATTTCCTGCGCAGTAAGACAACTGGAGAAACCTGGAAGATAGGGGTTCGAGTCAGGAACCTTTATCAATTGCATGTAGATGGCTGCGCAGCAATGGCAAGAAAGGCAGAAGTATTGGTGAGTCAGGATGATGGTGAGCTATGGCATAGGAGCTTGGGCCACCTTCACCATGGAGCCTTGAAGATACTGCAGCAGATTACTACTAGGCTTCCTAAAGGCACTCTTGTGCAGTCAGATCAGTGCAAGGGGTGTACGTTGGGAAAATTTGTGAAAGCCACCTTTCATGAGAAGGATAGTCATGCCAAAACGATCCTTGAGAGATTTCACATAGACGTGTGTGGACCTTTCTCAGTAGCTTCGACAGCAAAGCATAGGTACTATGTGATCTTTGTTGATGATTTCTCTGGAAAGTGTTGGATCTTCTTCATGCAGAAGAAGAGCGAGACATACTCAAAGTTTTGTGAGTTCAAAGCACTGGTTGAGAAGGAATTGGGGAAGAAGGTGAAGGATCTTAGGAGTGACAAGGGTGGTGAATTCATCTCTGGCAAGTTCAAGGACTTCTGCAGCGCAGAAGGGATTCGAAGAGAGCTCATAGCTCCCCATAACCCACAGCAGAACGGGGTTGCTGAGTGGAAGAACAGAACAATCATGGGTGCTGCACGAGCGATGTTGCATGATCAGGGCCTACCCCTTCACTTGTGGGCAGAGGCATGCAATACTGCAGTATATGTGCAAAACCGTTGTCCTCACAGGATACTTGGCATGAGTACACCCGAGGAGGATTATTTTGGTAAGAGGCCTGATTTTTCCCATTTGAGGATTTTTGGTTCTAACGTTTACATGCATGTGATGAAGGATGCCAGGAAGAAGCTGGAGCCGACTGCAGAGGTTGGGATATTTGTGGGGTACACTGATACGCCCCACAACTATCGTGTGTATTTTACAGATAGTAGCAAGATTGTTTTGCGACAGGATATCAAATTTCAAGAGGAGAAAGCCATGAAGTGTTTGTTTGAGAGGGAGCCACACTTACATGTAGATGAGGAGCTATTAGTTCCTAAAGATGAGCTTCAGGACATGGATCAACCACAAGATGAAGTTCATGGAGTGGAAGAGACCACTCATGCAGCGCCAACCATCAGAGGGTGAAAGCGAACTACAAAAGCTGAGTGACTGGCTCAAGAAGCAGAGAAGGTTGTAGGACCACCTACAGGGCAACGCAGACAGGGACAATCACCTAATCGGTACACTGGATACATGGCTCTTGTGAGCAAATGTGTTATGACTGAGCCATCCTCTTTCGAGGAAGCTGTGGAGGATCCCACATGGGTAGATGCCATGTTGGAAGAGTATGATTTGATTGTCAGAAACAGTGCATGGGAGATTGTCCCAAGACCGGAAGGGAAATTAGTGGTGGGTTCGAGATGGATCTACAAAGTGAAGCAGATAGCTGACGAGAGTTGTGGAGAAGTACAAGGCAAGATTTTTTGCCCGAGGCTTCTCACAGATAGAGGGGATCGATTATGAGGAGACCTTTGCACCTGTCGCAAGGTATTCTTCCATACGGACGATTCTTTCTCTCTCAGCGCAGATGGGGTGGCACATTCATCAGATGGATGTGAAGACTGCATTCCTCAACGGAGTCATTGAGGAGGAGGTGTACATAGAGCAGCCCGAAGGTTTCGAGATCTTCAACAGCAAGTCACATGTGTGCAGGCTCAAGAGAGCACTGTATGGGTTGAAACAAGCACCACATGCTTGGTACACACGGATAGACAGTTATTTCATCGGACTTGGATTCTCCAAGAGTGAGGCGGATCCTAACCTATACCAGATTGTGGTGGAGGGTAAGTTGCTTATCATTGTACTTTATGTAGATGATTTGATTTTGACAGGTGATGAGATCTTGATACTTTCATGCAAGGATGATCTTGCTAGGGAGTTTGAAATGAAGGACTTGGGCCTCCTTCATTATTTCCTAGGATTGGAAATTTGGCAGCGCAGTGATGGACTATTTGTTTCTCAGGTAAGTATGCTCAGGAGATACTGGAGAAGTTCAACATGCATGGCTGCAAGCCTGTTGATACTCCCCTTCCTGGAGGTTGGAGGAAGGAGGATGCTACTTCAACAGAGGTAGTGGATGCCACTGTTTATTGACAGTTGGTGGGGTCGCTTATGTATCTGGTCAATACACGACCCGATATATGCTATGTTGTTAATCAACTTTCAAAAGCTATGGTTAAGCCAACCAAGCTCTTCTGGAAGGCAGGCAAGCATGTATTGCATTATCTCAGAGGCACATTGGGATATGGATTGTGGTACAAACAAGAGGATGAGGTGAAGCTATGTGGCTTCACGGATGCAGATTGGGCAGAGAGCCCAACGGACAAAAAGACAACATCTAGAGGGATTTTCAGTATCGGATCAACAACAGTTTCTTAGTACAGCAGGAAGCAGAGATCTGTGGCACTCAGTTCAGCAGAGGCCGAGTATATGGCAACAAGTTTGGCTGCATGCGAGGCTATATGGATGAGGAAGATCCTGGTCGGGTTGTTCAGGTCACACTTGGAGCCTACTGTGATTTATTGTGATAACCATAGTTGCATTAAACTCTTGGCTAATCCAATATTTCATGATAGATCCAAGCACATCGACATCAGGTACCATCATATCAGAGATTGTGTGCAGTGGAGAATCATGTTACTTTCATACATTCCAATGGAGGATCCAAATGCTGATATCTTGACGAAGTCACTCACCAGGAGAAAATTTGAATACCACTGAGGCAGGATAGGGGTTGCAGATAATCCATATCTTTTTGAGAGGGAGTTTTGAAAATGCAACAAGATGATGGAGCTTAGTGGAAAGGAGTCGCCTTCACTAAGTGGGCCCACAGGCTATTTTTGGTACAAAGTCTATTTTTAGACTATGTCTATATTTAGACATATGGATCATGGTCTATGAGTTGCAGGATGCTATTTGTGGATGATTGGTCATGTTGGTAAAAATATATGGACTTCTATTTTTAGACATATGGGCGGAGTCTATTTTTAGACTGGCAGGCTAAAATCGAACAGTCGAATATTATTAGCTCTTAATAATATTTGGACTATAAACATTATCTTATCCTCTTGGAGCACTTCAGTGCGAGCTACAGATGTGGCACATGCAACTGCTAGAAGGAAATACGATTTTCTTATGGGTCAGTTGAGCTATTGCATGATGGACTTCAGTTAGAACTCAAGTGATTGAGTTTGGTGGAGTTGATTGAGGAGTTGTGTTTAGTTTGACTAGGTTGAACTAGTTGTATTTAGTCTAACTGCAGAATACACTAGTGATGAGTGATGTGAATTAATTATTAATTAATTCACAAATTATTAACTCATAAAGCAACTAAAGAATACATCAGTTAACTTAGTGCATGGACAATTCAGTGGAGACAGGTGTTAGAGGTGGAGACTACTATCAGTTGTGACTATAGCTGTGCATGAGATTTGCACAATCAGTGATTGAGATTGCCAATGAGGATTGCACAGTACAAGCCAAGGAAAACGAGCTTGGATCATTCCTATTTTCTTGCTTTGGATTGTGCAGTAGAGGCAGCAAGACAATGGAGGAGATTTGAACCTGTGACTTGATTCAGATCTGAGCTAGTTTGTGCATAGTAGGTGGAGATAGTACTGAGTACTTGTGAGGAGTATTGTACTATGTAATGTTACATGTTCTCTATCATTATAATATACAGATAGTTGGGGGTTTTCATCTGTATGCTTTTCCCGGTTACATACTGTGTTGATATGTGTGTTGGAAATAATACTGAGAGGGGGGGTTGAATTAGTATTATCAAATCAATAAAAAAATTTCATCTCCATACTTAGATACATATACGCTACTTCAATTAATGGAACTCGCATGTATATGCAACTGTGTCTAATGCAACTAGCGTATATCCAGAATACTTATGATTCAGTTAATCCATTAAATGTTGATCTTTAGTTAGTGCATCAGAACTTTATTAACCATATGTACAGTAAGCAGGTGCAGTAAAACAGAACAAATCATTACACACAAGAAGCACACATGAACACCATGATATAAGGTGGAAACCTAATGTGGTTGAAAACCACCTGTTGCAAGTCGTCTCTATCTTCTTTTAATAAGAAACTTCATTTTACAATATTTTTGTATTGGTGTAGCCTTATACCAGTACTCAGGCTTCTACCTGTAGAAGGCTACAACCTTCTCTCGTTCTCCAGAGTCTCCTGGAAGGGAGCTAGAACCCCCTTAGCTCTTGTACTAGCCGATCCATTTACTAGTACGTAGGTGCTGGCCTACTGAAATGCTCCAACCTTTACTCGTTCTCTAGCTGGTACTGGAAGGGCGCTACCACCCCCTTTGCTCTTGTACTAGCTAATGTACTAGTACATAGGTGCCAACCTACAGAAGCCTACCACCTTCTTTTTCTTCCTCCCGGTACCACGTTTCATACATTTTCAGACTGGATACTCTTGAAGCACAACACAATAATCTGAAGGCCACGTTTCATCCAATTTTCATACTGGACCCATCAATATCATTGAAGCACAAAAAAATCAATACTAGCATCATCAATTTCTGAATCACTAAAACACTGAAACCCTGTCAACAACACAGTCACCAGAACATAGAGCAGAAAACAGAACTCTGCAATAACAATCAGACCCAACTGCAACTTCAAACATCATACTTCATTATGTATACGTTACTACGATGAATCAAACCTGCGTACATACGCGCTTTAACCAAAGCCAACCCGCGTACAGATCTATAAATATTCAATCATGACTTGCAGCTATTTCAAACTTAAATTATACCCAGTTCAGAACATTACATGCGTCAGAATACAGATCTAGAATAAGCATAATCAACCATATAGAGATAGTTCATTTCAAACCATTTGATCCCGATCTATGCTTAGATCTTGTTCTCCATCAATCGATGAGATCCCTCCTTAGCTCAGATCAAGCAATGCATCATAAACCCATATCCTGTATACTGGATCTCATACTTCATCAGATATTCAAGACTTTTTCCATCGCCCTTGCCTAATGATCTTCTTCTCCTTTTATAGTCTTAGGCCTTTCTCAATACCATGGTCCAAAACCATAACAAAACAATACCATGGACTTAATACTTGGGATCAACACTTCTAACGAGATACCATGGTCCAAAACCATAGGTTCAAATACCAAGGACTAAATACCATGGACCAAACATAAGTTCTCCGACATGTACACGCTTTTCCTTGCATGAAAGTGCATGCATACGCATACGTGTCTTTTCAACGACTAACCCGCGTGTATACGCGGCTCGGTCACGACGAACCTGCGTATATATATTTTCTCTTCATTCTTGTAGTCTGATCATCAAATCCTTGCTGCTGACCTGCTACAATATGATCTGTCATCTGTGTGATTTTCCATCAAGGACAACACTTGTCTCATAATGCCAACAATCTCCCCCTTTGGACTTGATGGAAAAGCTAACTTGTCACACTTAGAACTATCATCTGATTCCTTTGAGCTGTCTTGCATCCCATGCATTCAGTCACATCTGATATCTCTTCTGAAGATTCATCTAGTTATAAATAAGTGAGATGTTCTTCTATGAGTGGGTTGCCATCAAGTACAACACATGCATCATAATGCCAACAATCTCCCCCTTTGGACTTGATGGCAACAACACCAAATCACTCTCCCCCTTTGACATCAAGGGCAAAGGGCGGACCAAGATATTCACTTTCCTTGATAAACATCCCGCTGACCATACTCCCCCTGAGTACCTGCTGAAATTTCTGAATGAGCTCCCCCTTTGTATATGCCAAGGTGTACTAATCTGTCCATGCTCCCTTTGAGTACATGCTGAAGTATCTACTCTGCTGAAGTGTGTTGTTCATGCTCCCCTTGACTGTAAGCAAGGTCTACAAAAATATGTTCTACAGGAAAGAACATGACTCTATCATAAATGACCTTCCTATCACCAAAGACTCATACATACATCCATATCCCATCCTAGTGGGGATATACCAATATTGATTCATCCACCCAACCAAGTGGAGATACATCAAAAGTTTACACATGATAAAACAAGAACATTACATCATCCATCCCAGGCATAGTGGGGAAACCAACATAGGCCGTTACATGACCTTGATAATAAAAGAAATACATGACTGAAATATTTCAATATCCTTCCTTATGCATAGAGGGGGTACAGATTACATTATATGACCAGAAGAGATTTCATCAAATGACTACAATAGTTAGAGACACACTATTACATCATGAGTCTTGATATGACCTTTACATGAGACCAAACATCTAAATAAGACCATGATAGTCATTAGCAACTATCATACATAATGTATGATCTGCTCCATAAGCATCTTTCACCAACATCTAGACCAGCAATCATGTTCTCCCTCTGTACCTGTTCCATCTGTGCCAAATGGTTTCTGTCAGGCCCATATCAAACTCTTCTCATTCTGAGTTTGGCCCACTGATTTCCTTCAAATTAACATATACACGACTATATCCACAGAAACAAGTGTATATACGCGGATACTCCTTATGAAACTCACGTACAACCATTTCCAGATCAACAACTTGTAAATGTCTTATGATAGGGTATGTCTGCATATATATATATCAACTCATCATCATAAAATCATTCACATTATATCATATGTGTAAAACACCATAGCCATCTTATCAACAAGATCATCCATGTATCATCACTTGGGAATATTTGCATCAATTAACATATGTAAGTATCAACCTATCAACATTTAGGTAAGAACTCATCATCATCATGTCTCCAACAATGCAACTTTGAGTAATCATTCATGTATCCAGTGCTATGTATCTTGAGCTCAAGATCTTTGTCAAGGCTTCTTTATATCATCAACTTCAACAATCCTCATCCACATGAGCACCAAGAACTATAGGAATCCTTCATCATAACTGTATTATATGATTTTTATGCATATGACAATAGCAGCATATGAGTGACTCATCATCAAGTAATGAAGTTGTGTATTCAAGATTTGTACTTCTCCTTATCCTTATGAAGATCACCATGTAAGCATCATATATGCACCATCTAAGAATCAATCCACAAATATGATCTGAACATCAACTATGTAACCCCAAGAATCATATGAGTTTTTATCATGGACAACTCATAACCACATCATAGCAAGATATATCATTTAGACATATAAGCATCATCACCAAGGACTATTAACCATAATGCCAACAATGCATTATTAAAGGCATACGCTCCCCCTCAACCCGTGCCATATGTTTACTGTTAGATCTGATCATGCATATATCAACAATAAGCATCAAGTTAGGATCAAAACACTTCTAAACATCTTACATGTATCAAGACATTTCCACACATCCTCAGCAGACTGTAACTATTAACCAATAGAGAAAATAATGGACTGAATCATATCAGACCCTTTTTTTGAGCTTGTCCCCACTGCTTTTCCTCAGACTGACATATACGCGATTTTGCAGTGTCTAACTCACGTATATATGCGACTTCCCTTTATGAAACTTGCGTATGAGATTTAGGACACTAAATTTTTACACTTTCAGCTCCCCCTGAGTCTGTGATGTCTGTGTTGTGCTGTGTCTGTGCGGTGCCACATCTTTCTGACGAGACTTCCTTATTTTTTCATATCTTCAAGCGTGATGATGTTTTCTCCTTTTGGTATGGTGCCAATACTTTGTTCCTGCATTCCTTTGCTATATGTACAAGCTTGTTACATGCATAACATCTTACCTATTTCATATTTCTTCTGTAGCAATCAACAGCTTTGTGACCAAACATATTGCAAGAGAAACAATATCCCTTAAAGTACCTGGACTGTGATGATCTTTCTGTGCGATGGTCTTGAACCATTCTTCTTCTGCATCTGGCTGCAACATGTCCAAGATTATGACATACATAATATTCAACATTATTCATTGGAGGAGTAAAAGATTTTCTTTGAAGATTTTCTTTCCTTCGTTGTTGATGGGGTCGACCTTTCATCTCCTTGTTGAGCATTTCATATTTTGCATTAGAGTTACTTGTCTTATTTCCTGAACTAGATTCACCTTCAATAGATTCATGAAAACCAAGACCAGTTTTGATAGCAGGAGACCTTTGACTACTAAGAATATCATCCAAGATCTTAGTACTATATTGAAATCGTAAGAGCTTATCCTTTTCTTCTAATTTATCATTTAGAATATTTACCTCAACCTGAAGTTGCTCTTCCCTTTCAAGATGCTGCTTCTTCATGTTTTCTTCAACTTTTCTTTCTTCTTCCAACTGATGTCTTAGTTCAATAACTACGTTTTCTTGTTTTTCAAGAGCTTGGAGTAGTTCTTTATTCTACTTCTTTGATTCTTCAAGATCTTCCTTTAGCGAGAGGATTGTAGCTTCAAGCCCTTCATAGTAACTGGATCTATCTCTGAGTTTCTTGATAGTTGTGCTTCTTTCATTTACTTCATTTCTTAATGATGTCACTTCATCCTGCAACTTTTGACATTGATTTTCCTTGTCATTGAGTAACTTCCTTACCTTGTTTCCTTCCTCTAGTTGAGCTTTTAGTTTGGTAACTTCTTCTTTGAAAGCACATTTCCTTTTGTTCAATAGATCTCGTTGTTCTCTAATTTTTTCTGTAAGCCTTCTAAATACTACCTCTATTTGATATCTTTCTTGCTCACCCATAAGAGCAAATTCAGTTGCTTCACTATCACTTTCATCATCTTCACATGGATGGATACCAGAGGATAACAAATTCATACCTGATAGATCTTGTTCATCTTCATTCTGAAGTGATTATGAACCTGAAGTGCTTCTTCCATATAATCCACAATCGATGCTCCCACTGTCATAGACTTTCTGAGATGTCTTATTCTTCTTAGGTGCTTTCTTCTTAAGCTTCTTTCCCATTGTTCCACGGATCTCCTTCAAGCGATCAAGCTTCTACCAAAGGACCTGCTCTGATTCTAATTGTTGGAAATAATACTGAGAGGGGGGGGGGGTGAATCAGTATTATCAAATCAATAAAACTTTTTCATCTCCATACTTAGATACATATACGCTACTTCAATTAAGGGAACCCGTGTGTATACGCAACTGTGTCTAATGCAACTAGCGTATATCCAGAATACTTATGATTCAGTTAATCCATTAAATGTTGATCTTTAGGTAGTGCATCAGAACTTTATTAACCATATGTACAATAAGCAGGTGCAGTAAAATAGAATAGATCTTTACACACAAGAAACACACATGAACACCATGATATAAGGTGGAAACCAATGTGGGTGAAAACCACCTATTGCAAGTTGTCTCTATCTTCTTTTAATAATAAACTTCATTTTACAATATTTTTGTACTGATGCAGCCTCATACCAGTACTCAGGCTTCTACCTGCAGAAGGCTACAACTTTCTCTCGTTCTCCAGTCTCTCCTGGAAGGGAGCTACAACCCCCTTAGCTTTTGTACTAGCCGATCCATTTACTAGTACGTAGGTGCTGGCCTACTGAAATGCTCCAACCTTTACTCGTTCTCCAGCTGGTATTGGAAGGGAGTTACCACCCCCTTTGCTCTTGTACTAGCTAATGTACTAGTACGTAGGTGCCAACCTACAGAAGGCTACCACCTTATCTTTCTTCCTCCCGGTACCACGTTTCATACATTTTCAGATTGGATACTCTTGAAGCACAACACAATAATATGAAGGCCACGTTTCATCCAATTTTCATACTGGACCCATCAATATCATTGAAGCACAAAACAATCAATACTAGCATCATCAATTTCTAAATCACTGAAACACTGAAACCCTGTCAACAACACAGTCACCAGAACATAGAGCAGACAACAGAACTCTGCAATAACAATCAGACCCAACTGCAACTTCAAACATCATACTTCATTATGTATACGCTACTATGATGAATCAAACCCGCGTACATACGCGCTTTCACCAAAGCCAACCCGCGTACAAATCTATAAATATTCAGTCATGACTTGCAGCTATTTCAAACTTAAATTATACCCAGTTCAGAACATTACATGCGTCAGAATATAGATCTAGAATAAGCATAATCAACCATATAGAGATAGTTCATTTCAAACCATTTGATCCCGATCTATGCTTAGATCTTGTTCTCCATCAACCGATGAGATCCCTCCTTAGCTCAGATCAAGCAATGCATCATAAACCCATATCCTGTATACTGGATCTCATACTTCATCAGATATTCAAGACTTTTTCCATCGCCCTTGCCTAATGATATTCTTCTCCTTTTATAGTCTTAGGCCTTTCTCAATACCATGGTCCAAAACCATAACAAAACAATACCATGGACCCAATACTTGGGGTCAACACTTCTAACGAGATACCATGGTCCAAAAACATAGGTTCAAATACCAAGGACTAAATACCATAGACCAAACATAAGTTCTCCGACATGTACGCGCTTTTCCTTGCGTGAAAGTTCGTGTATACGCATACGCGTCTTTTCAACGACTAACCCACGTGTATACGCGGCTCGATCACGACGAACCTGCGTATATATATTTTCTCTTCATTCTTGTAGTCTGATCATCAAATCCTTGCTGCTGACCTGCTACACTATGATCTGTCATCTGTGTGATTTGCCATCAAGGACAACACTTGTCTCATAATGCCAACAATGTGTTATTGATGTGTTTCAATGTGCGAATGAGAATGTTTTGATTCTTCAAATTGATGATCAACGTAGAGGAGGTTATGTATTATGCATGCATTCCGTAATAGTGTATAATCAGGATAATCTATGTGAATAAGTGTCATATTATTCAAAATTTCTACAAAATCAAAGAAATGAACCAAAGAAACAATGGCAGGGGCACAAAGGAATAGGTACATGTAGGGAGCGAATATATCTTAATGCTCAACCAAGTTATCTTAATGCTTAGAAAATATATTTTGATGTTTATAGATAAAATACTAAAACTTCAGAAAATGCATAGACGTCTGGAAGATGAACTAGATTCCGTAAGAACATTGTCAAAATGTAGACTTTAACCCTGTACAAAATTACATCCAAACAAATTCTTAAAATAGAAAAATAAAAAATGACGAGAACATAAAACAAATATACATAGAGATTTTCACCTATATCTCAAATATGGGACTACCAGATTGATTTTTCATTATATTCCTTTCAATGTCACAATATATATATATAGATGCTGAAGCATTAATAAACCCCAATCCATAACCCCATATTAGAACATAACCATGGTTCAACTGACCAGATTTACAAAATACCATGGGAAGAAACCAACATGCCCAAAACCATGTGCAAAACCCATGCACAAAACCATGGTGGGTCTGCCCACCATCTGTGGTTCCACCACACATCCTTGGGTCCCCCAGCAAACCCCCCGATAGGGGGAGTTGCCGCCCCCCTGTGACCTCCCTGCTGCACCCAGCACAACATGCAATACCTATTGCTAGTCGTGGAAAGAATATAACACACCCAACACAAAAGAGCTTTTGTAAAACATGAAGAAATGAACCAGTTCTTGATTCTAGCAACATAATCAATAAAAGCGTTAATGTGCAGAAGCAATGGTTAATTACTAAAAAAATTGCTACCAAGTTTTGCTATTTGCTGATGTATTGTAATATTCTCGACATAGTTAAAGTAAAAAAACATATCAGATTACTCTAGATTACAGATCTATGTATAAATGCAATATGTTTTATAATTTATATCATAATCTTGGTTGTTCGGTATAAAATCTCGTTTAAGCTTTGTATGGAAACGAATTATTTAGATATTTATTTAAATCTTGTATGGAATAACTGTTTAAATAGAAAAAAAATACTAGATTGGTTGACACTGTAAACAAAGAAAACTGTGATTGTGAAGTAATGTCACCGGAAATTGCAATGTAACCAATTTGTAATATTTCCTGAGTAATTGGAGAACTTTCAAATTTGATAAATCAAGAAAAAATGTAGGAAATGAGACTACAAAAAGCAAAAAACAACATAGCATGGTACAAAACATAGAGCTAGAATAAAAATAGTTCATTGGATTACGTTTATGTACAATGTCATACTAGCATTTACATTAGTAGGAAAAATCATCTTGTTTTCTCCGATGATTACATTACTAATATTATTCCCATGAGTATAGTATATTGATTGATAATGTGAAATAAAATCCCAAATATCGAGTAAAACAAAAGAGTTGTTTGAAAAAAAAATCATTTCTTGAATCAGAAACTTTGAGGCAATGTTAGGATGCTTCTCAATGCAAGGAATGAGCACTGTGTTGTTATCGAATTTATTAAAATAAATAAGGAAAATTATCATTGTATACATGCAACTATGTTTTGATTGTCTATTGTAAATGTACCATGCATCTCGAAGTTGGTCAAGATTTCAATAACATTCTTTTTTTCTACACAATATTGGTTTTAGGAAATTGTCGTAGTGCAGGTAATACTCTTTCCAATTCAGCGTCCTTCAACATACTCTGTTTTTCAATCCTGTCGCTTGCATGTATGTTGAAGTTCAAGTGATGAAAATAAAGAAAGCGAGAGTCCTACTTGTAAGTGCTGCAGTAAAGCATACTTTTGTTCATATTTCAAGTAGTTGTAATTGGAGTACTGCATCTAACACATACAATTTCGAATGGATTTGTGTATATGCTAAATTCCCTAAGGTATCATTGAAAATGATGTAAAATTGATATAGAAAATAGACACTTAGTAACATGAAATCGAATGTCTTTTTTTATTTCTTTTTCTTTATCCATGTTTATTTTAGACAATATGATATAGCTTATCGTGCATATTTCGCTTAGCGAGGAAAGAAGGTTTCTTAGACTGTCAATTTTGTTTCCCATGTTCAATGCACATATGAATGTTGATTATGAAGTACGAAAAACTCTTTCTTGTTTTTTAACTATATTTTTTAGCAAGATCAATGGAATAACATTTTGTTGCAAATATATTTGAATTGAAACACATGTTAGAACAATTTTATCGTGTACTTAAACGTGTTACATATGAAACACTTGTAAAATAATACCTGAAAACCATAGAATATATGAATAATTATTTTTTCCCCGAACATTGGGATATACAGACCTACACATATGTAACTTGTTTTTTATTTCAATGAAAATTGAATTTTTCGGCGGGGGGGAACAAACATATATGCAATAACTTCATAACAATAAAAATTTAAAATAAAACAAAGCTTACTGTAGCCCTGTCTTGTTCTCCATTGCAGTCTTTGATTTCCAGTACATATTGCATTGCTCTTTGCATTATTGAAATTACAATAGCTATGATTGTGCCCACTAGAAATGCATCATCATTACATGACATATTTGTAATCTTCATGTTTTGAAAAAATCGATACTCTACACAAACATGACAAATGTTTTCTACACTGCTAAAACTATTTAGAAAAATACTTTTCTCACAATCACCACTATCATATTTGTGCTTTGGAAAAATTTCGAAATCTTTAATAGAAACTCCAACATCTGCAATAAGATTTGAATCATGCTATTTGATTAACGATGTTGGTACAAGCAATATTATTGTCATTTATGCCTTTTTACCTGTTAAGTCTACAAAAAATATTGCTTTTGACTTATTTTCTTTGTCAAAAAATGTTCGATATGTAACCAAGACAACGCCATGAAAAATATTTCCAGTTATATTGTTATTGACATCTTCAATCAACAGTGATGTAGACTTAACCTCTTTTTTCCTAGTCATGAGCATTAAATTGAAATAAGTTTTTTGTTTTTATAGTAAAAAAGAGAAAAGAATAGAAATATAAAGTGAAAAAAAGAGAAAAGGAAAGAAAGAAGAAATCTGATACAAAGTTAATTGAACATGTGCAAAAGCACCTATTTGCATTTATTTCTTCACTAGTTTCCATTGCTTTTGTTTTGTCTATTACGATATCTGTTTTTGTGGAACTGCTCATTTCTATCTCTACATTGCCGTCAATCTCTACCGTGACATCATTCAGATTTGATAAATTTTTCCTGTTCACAAATATGACACTAAAATCAATGCTTAAAAGGACATTATAATTGAAACTATGTAAGAATTGTTTAATGAAAACAAAATAAGATAAAACAAACTCATTACTAGTGTATCAAAATTCTAGATAGATTTTAGTTTTAGCAAATACAAAAGTTTTATAGAAATGTTCAAAGTATTTTTTTCCTTGTAATTGTTGTCATGGATTCAAATCTCTAAGTGACATATGTTTCCAAAAAATTTAAAAATATTTTCTTTTAGTTATAGTACAGTAAAAAATATGGCCCAAAAGAGGTGGAGGCGACAAAAAAAAAACACAGTTGCACTTTGTAATGCAAATATAATCAAAGTACAATAAATAAAACATAAACGCGCCTCTTAGAAGAGTTATCATTGTCCTTAATGGTATTTTTTCTGCTTGTATTCATTTCCGCTACTATGATGATATGAGTTAGTTCAAATATACATAAATAAGAAAAATAAGAGTTTCTAATTCCATAGCACAAAAGTACTTCAGAAATATCATATTAAATAGTATTTGAAATTTGTATATCGTTTCCACATGACTGCACCATATATTTATAAATTTTCCTAGTACTCGCATAGACAACTAATAGTGCACTATTAACCTGTCAATAATGCTACATGTTTTGCACTTTCTTTCTAAATGATAGCCACTCACTATGTGAAACTACCAAAACAATACCGTACAACATAGACTAGGATTTTATTTGTAACCAACTCCTCCAAAAACTAGTTTGACATGCATTCGTAATATGTTTGCTAAAAATATTACATGATGAACAACTGGTGAATGCTTCTACGAACAACACAACCAAAATTAGTGGTTAATATTGTGATGTTAGCATATAAATATAAGCATATGTATTAAATACTTAACAAAGTTGGACTGGTAGATAGAAAAAAAATGTAATAATAATAATAATAAATTAATTGAAATTCAACAGATTTTGACTACGACTATTTAATTTTAATGCTTTCCCCTCCTTCAGAAAACTACATAACCACCAAAATATCAAATCTAGAAACATGATTTTCATATACTTTCAACATAACACAAATGCATACGTGCGGAACCGTAGAAAAAATCCATTTGTTTGCAAAACTATCTCATACACAACCAACTCCGCACAACTTCGTCCACACAACTTCATCCACACAACTACTTCCAGACTCAACTATTCCCTTTTGCTAGTTATTGACATTTGAAACTGATATTAATAAATGCAGGTCCTAGATATTGTAGGCAGTAAGCATTTGTTGTGAAATATGTTCCTAAATAAGAACCAAAGAAGAAATTTGTATATTTATTATTTTAATAAACGTTGCTAAAAAAATTGTTCTCCGCACACGCTACCACCTAAGCACAAATGTCAATGAACACCTCTTGTAGGCTGAGCACAGTTTCCACACTCTAGTAGAATCAACTTATTATGCACTAAAGTCTTACCTAAATGCTTAATTCTTTTATATGGGTTGAAATAAATGATTGATTGGTAAATATGATTAATTTCATCTAATAAATGAAATGTTAAATCTATAATTTCAATAATGCCATTACCACTATAGAAATTTGTAAAAGTAATAGTCATATGTTACTTAGCTCCACTTCTGATGTTAAGAAATAAGCCTTAATTAAAAATAGAAAACACATATTATTCCAATATAACACGATTGCATATGTTCCGCATTTCAAACAAATCCATTGTGCGCAAAAATCTCACAAATTAACATTAATAGTTTAACAATAATTTCCCTATGCACCACCCATTCTCCCGCACAAACCCACAGTAAAAACCCCACACAATGAAAATTAACAATATTAATCATTATGTTCCCCCACACATGCCCTGTCCTCTGTAAAGAATCATAGCTTTAAAATCAAAGCTCTACGTAGCTACTGTCCTGCACATACTTCGTACTCTACACAGTAAAAGCTCCACACATAGAAATATTTTAACATTGATTCGTCCTTGGAAAATAAAGTTCCCTATGCACCCCCATTCTCTCACACATATGTGGAACAAATGATGACGTATGTGTGGAAAAACATAGATGAATACCAAATAATGCTTATGTGAATCAATTTCTCATACTATTCCTCGACCAACTAGTTTGAGACTCATTTCCATTACAATGTGCTTATATGAAGTTGCAACATGGAAATGCATAATCAATTTGCTTGAATTGTGATTTGAAGAGTACTTTTTAGTGTTAAATTTTTGACAATATTCAGAGAAAGATGATTTTTTCATAATGTAATTGTTTCTATTTCTTTGGTTAGTGTTTCCCTGTGTAGAAATATAGGCCACCCACATGCATATTGCAAAGCGCACTCTGCAAAATCTATTAATAATAAAATAAGCATTGTTCTTGCTCCAAAGTGCTAACCAAGCTTTCAAGTTTCATTGTACATACCTCCATGCTTCGCACAATCTATTAATATCAAATTGTAAATGCTCTAACTCTAAAAGAGTTGAAAACACATTATAATTAAAACATGGCTCCGCACTTGTGTCATTCCATAGAAATTCCACAAATGCTTTATTCCACACATGCATTTGTTCTCTGCATAGCCTTTGCACATGCAAAACCACTTTTACACATCTTCACTTGCACAACTACTTCCAGAATCAACAAAGCCCTTCCGTCAGTCATTGGCATTTGAAATTGATAATAATAAATGCGGGTCCCAGATATCGTAGGCAAGAAGCAGTTTTCGAGAAATACATTCCTAAATAAGAACCAAAGTATATATTTATATATTTATTATTTTAATAAATGTTGTCACATATCATTTTTTCTCTGCACACACTACTTATGAACATCTATTATCTCTCCACACCTCCCTCTTTCCACACAAATTCCACACATGCATTTGTTCTCCGCATAACCTTTGCACACACACAACCATATCCACACAACTTCGTATGCACAACTAATTCTACACACAATAACGGCCTCAATTATTGAAATTCAACTGATATTAATTAATGAACACATGTTGTGAAATACATCGCTAAATAATAATTAAAAAAGGGATTTGTATATTTATTATTTTAATAATCTTTGTACAAAATTTCGCATAACATCCACACATACACAACCACCTCTGCACACATTCATCTGCACAACTACTTCCGCACTCAATAATACCTTTTGATTAGTCATTAAAATTTGAAACTCCACACATGCTACCTCCAAATAGTTAGCTATGCACAACCACCTTCACACAACTCATTTCGCATAACTACTTTCGTAGTTGCAAAAAACATTTCTAAATAATAATTAAAAAAGAGACTTGTATATTTATTATTTTAATAAACCCTACACAAAGTCTTATGCAAATTAGTTTTACCATACAACATTATTCTTCACATGAATTTAAAACACAGTTTATTAGCACCCACGTCTATGCAAAATAGCCCCTGTTTTCTCGTACATACTCAATAATATCAATTGGAGATTTGTTAAGCCACCCCCCCATGCAAAATAACTTGCAACCACATCAATTCTCACATCATTGACCATAGCGCTAACATAAGACTTCCCTGCAATCACATGTCATACGGATTGAAAACACGATCTATTTAATACTACATAATAAGAGTATGTCTTATAGCGAGTTCATTGAGGGGTGAAATACATTACTAAATAATAGTTAAAATAGGTATTTGTATATTTATTATTTTAATAAACCTTGCACAGATATTTATTTGAGTGACATTTTTACTCTGCAGGTAGTCCACATACTACTTGTTCACACAAGAAATGCTCTGTAAACTTCTTATTTCTTTGAGAAAATGTGACAATTAGGGTAAAGGTAGTTAATTTTTTATTTTATTTTTATTTTTATTCTGAACTAAGAAATTTCATTCACACTGTCAATAAGGTTTCACCAGGAACCCAATTCAATATATATGAAAAAAATAGATACCACTTCACAGTGTTATCCAAATTGTCATTATTTCAAGGTATTAAAATATTAAATATAGAATAATGATTTTCAAAGCATTGAAATATTAATATTAACATGTGTTTTAAAATTAATACAAAATGCAAAGTTTTGAAGTTTTCATTATGATTTTGAAAGCATTAAAATATGAACATTAACGTATGAACTATTACTAATTGAGTTAATTGACAAAATGGGAAGGCCCATTCAAATTCAAAACCACAACACGTCTAATGTTGATGCTTATTAATAATATAATGTTTTGTTGGCGATGCTGGATCTCGCCAACATACAGGGGATTTCCCTAATATGAAGTCCCAACTAGACCTCACACCATTTGGTATAGGATTACAATCTAGAATATGGTTCAATTACCATTTACTTAGATATTTTCCTTGGATTGAGAAATTAGCATAAAAGAGTAGCACACATGTACTTTTGAATGAGCAAGCAAATGTGCCTTGTGAAATGTTCTATTGCAAATGTATCAAGGTCCTTTCACTACAAGGGAACAAAAGTGAGTCTCTAAATGAAAAGTAACAATACTATTCTAGTAAACACACACACACATAAATGAGGAAGAATCACTAATCATCAAGAGAAATAGTTCAAATAGACGCAACGATCATTATAACCATCACAACACACTTTCAATGAGATAAACACCAAATCCACTGAAATAGTTCAATTTATTTAGTATATAAGAATGCCAACATAAACCGAGAACACCCAAAGAATAGTCTTGGAACATCCACGATCTATGCATGAAAATGTGTTGGCCCAATAGGATTCAAGTATTAAGAAAAATTTCCAAGATAAATGAGTACAATGAACACCACTAGCTCCAATAGTGGAGCATGTGAGCCACTACTTGCTCTCCAAAAGAACTATCTCTATCTCTCCAATGCCTTGTGGGATAAGCCAAGGTAAAAAGTCCTCTATTTGAGTAATGAGGTTTATTTTATAACTAGAGGCATATCCCCACGACTCTTGAGCTTCCCATATGACTTTTCAACTTCTAATGAGATTTAGACTTCTAAATAACATTTGGACTTCCAAATGACTTTTGAATTTTGACATGAATTTTGGACTTCTATATGTGACCATTAGACTTCTCTATGTGGCTTTTTTGTCCATATATGACTCTTGGGATTTCATAGATTTATATTTATAAAATTACATCATTATTTCCACATTATCATGTGGTGACAACATGACGAGCCACTGACATTGATGACTTGGACCCATAGCAACTTGTGATATGGACTTTCTTGAGAGGTGACAATTTTGCCACCTATGTCTTCAATACTTGATGCATATTTCTCGTTGTTGTTTCCATCTACCCTCCAAAGGGTCTCGAGATCATATGGAGTCTTTATGGATAAATTTAATCACCAAAATATGATGTTCTTTCACTTATCGCAATCATGTGTTCTTTTGTATTTGAATGCTTCCTTTGAAAAAGATCCTCATGCATCCTTGTCATGCTATTCTAATAACACCTGCAAGTAGGATCACTCATGGAAAGAAAACATCATCCCAAAAATCTCCTATTCTATCATGTTTCATGCAAACTTTCTTACTTTTAATCAATAGTGCGATCAGAAAGGGAAGAGGAATTTTTTGGCGTAGGGAGCACTGAAAAGGGACAAGGGGATGTGTGTTGACCACTGAAGATATGCTGTGTGATTTTATAAGAAGAGGAGGTCTGATTAAGGGTGCAATTACAAGAGATAAAAAAGTTCACTATGGAATTTTATACAATGTTTTCTCAACTAGGGAAGGCTTGGGCACAAGGAGAGCATACAGGGAATTGAAAATGCTCAAGGGAGGCTTGACAAATCACTGTTGGTGTGATCTGTACTCAACTGGGAGAGAGGGCTCAAGAAGGGCGCAGTTTGGAAGAACAAGGGGTCTTGACTCTTGAGAGTGCATTGTGCAATTGGAAGGGAGGCATAGCTAGGCTTGGGTGCAAGGCTAAATCTAAAAAAACAAGGAGGGTCCAACTAATCCTTGAGAGTATGCAGTGTGCTCTCCTAGGCCTAGTGGGAAAGCTTGTGAAAACTGAAAATTTTCGAAGTCTGGAAGGTAAGGCATGGGAAAACACAATGCGTTTGGAGTAAAAACAAGTGCAACACATACCAAAATAATCATTAAAACTTAGATAGGACCCAATACTGAGAAGCATACATGAAAACACCAGTTTACAAGCACTCTCTAGGTACATATACAAAGTGTGTGCATTTATGACCAAAGTGTCATTTTATGACTAACAAGTGCAATAAAAATGTGAAGTGCATTATGGATGTTCTTAATGATGTGAAGACACTTAGGAAAGAATAAGGACACTTGAAAAATGTAAAATAACATGAAACAACACTTGGTGACTGAAAGAGACACTTGATATGATAGTAGGTAAGCTCCAAAATTTGAAAGTAGCAAAATTTTGGAGGGTGTTGTAGGAATGAAAACATGTTCATATTTATTTACTAATAGCCTAATGTCAATAGGATTCTGGTGCAAAGGGTGGAAGTAGAATCATAAGTTTTATTGTACAAAGAATTCTTGTGGCTTTTCTTACCTCTGCATATGTCTTTTATGTGAAAATGCAGAGGCTTAAATTATGTAAGGGGACAACCCTCAAGCATAAGCACAAATGTCAATGAACACATTTTGCAGATCGAGTATGGTTTCCACACTCCATCAAATCAACTTCTTCTGCATCAAAAAAATTGCTAATCTATTGATTAAGGGTTGTTCTCTTCACACAATGAAAGATTTGTTTATGGTTATCTTTGTGTAAATAGGCATATGCGTTGAAATGCGGATGAAATCCATTGTGTTGAGGAAGCTTTCAAGCTTTCATCGTGCGACCTTCATACTTCGCACAATGGAATCTTTTCGTATAAGTAAAGATGTTCGCAGAAAGCTTGGCCACTAATTAATTCGTTAAAAGTTATGTAATGTAGCACAAGACGAATCAAAATAGAAATCACATAAAATTGATATTTCAATTTCATTTCGAAATACAATTTTTTTTTCCATTTGCACAATATACAAATACGAAAAAAGAGTGATAAAATCACTTCTCGGAGAGCCTTACTCTCCACAAATTTAAAAATAAGATGACAATGAACATTATTCATGTTTCATAGCAAAACGAACTATTCCCACATGTTTCATGTTATTTGCATATATGTATTAATGACATAATACATGTGCTCAAAGCATAAGTTTGTAACATTAAGAAATACAATCACACTAACAAGAACAATATCGAGTTTCAGATTTCATTCATCATAGCTATGATTGAAATGAATAAATATAATATAAATGCATAGAAGATCAAATGCTAAGCATTAATAACTCTGATTCTTAGCAGGAATCACTTGTATTAGTAATGAAAATGCTCAATGGTTCATTCACTATGCTATTCTGACATGTTCTCTTTAACTACTTGCTACCACATTCAATAAAAGTAAATGTGTGAACTGTAATATGAAAAAATGGAACTACAAAAGAAAACAATGAACTGAATTTAGCAAGTAGACTATGTGACATTAGTAAAATTAAGAAATCACGATTATTGAATACTAGTAAACAAAAAATGAATACACAAATATTTAAGGACAATTACAATTTGTGAAAGCATATATGCTAATTGTTTCACTATCAACTGCTTTCTGAATGCATGGCGTATTGAACCAATGTCTATCTTAGCTTGAATGAAAATTTTCATTGGTCCCATTATAATCTCTAGCCTTGCATGTTGACTGAATAATTTCTTTTTGATCTCCATCACCTCTTCTTGTCACAAAATAGTTAACATAGATTTCCTGTCATTAATACCAACAAAGCCAACTTTACATTTTCCAATTTCTTCTAAAGTAAAATCACTTATATCATCTAACTATTATGCCATTGACTATTTTCTCTTATCCAATTCCAATGTTAGTGTAATTTTGTAATCAATTCTGAATTCCGTATAATGCATGGGCTATTTATATCTTGAATAATTTGCATTGCCTTTAGAAATGCATCACTTCTCCTATTCTGTATGCTTGCACATTCAAAAATAATGTTTTCTAGTGTACTCATTCTTCTCGACCATCCAACTTTGATTTTCCTCATTCAATTAGAATTTGGCAGTTCTTTATTTTTCTTGTCCATATTAGACAACAATTCAAGCCTTTGACTAAAAGCAAGTAAGTCATTGCTAATGAAATGATTTTCTTTGTTAATATTACTTCTTACCAAATCGAAAAATGAATTGATTTCCTGTGCTAATCATAGTGGAACAGAAACTGCTTTCCATACATGTTCAATGATTTCTAACCTTTGGCATATATTACTAAAAATATGACATTTGACTGCATTAACCAGTTGTAGGGTTCCAATAGATCCATGAGATATGCTAGCAGTGGGAATTTTAGATTGGTGAGTCCGTATTGTGACTGAAGTCATTAATAAAGGACCCAAATTCAAATCATTTTACATCATTTCTATTGCTGCTTTTAGTACCAGGTTCTCTGCTTTCTGTTGCTCAATAAAAATTGCAAGAAAATTCTCGATAGCTTCATGTAATGCCAAAACATCCATGACTACAATTATAGACACATGAAGATTTGTTTATGCTATATCAATAATGTTTTTACCATTGCATCCTTACTTTTTCAATTTTCAATATTTTCCCATCCTTGTTATAGTTTGCATCTTGAAAAAGGGAAAATTGATCATTGAAAATAGAAATTTCTGTGAACTTTGCTCCATTATTATTTGTTTTTTCATTCAAAGCACTAACGAGCCAATCAGGTAATGAAGCTTCAATCTCTTCATTGATAACTTCTTGACTGCTTCTTGTTTGCAGGGGAATTTTGCATTTTTCGAATTCAATCATGTGCATTTTATCTGGAATAAACGTTTGATGAGGTTCCTTGTCATCTACGAAAGCTAATAGATGAGTGTGAATCAACTATGAAACTTTGGTATCTTTTCATTTTTTTTCACTTGAAGATGAAGCCAAAGCAGTGTTAGATATGAAAAGAAAGGATTGTGCAGGTTTTCCACTTCTTTGTTTACACTTTGTTTCAGTTCTAATACTTATTTCTTCAAAAATTTCTCCAATAGTCATTGCTCCTTCTTGATTATTGCTTGGAGCACCATGAATATTTTCACTTTCACTTGGAAATTTTGTGAACAAGATCTCATATTTGATGACACCTATATGTGTGATAATTAGGCATTCTAGATCAACGTCTCACCAACCTTCAACCTCTTTTAAATTAAAACTGCAAAGACTTTGCAAACACTGCAAGCTAGATTTCAATCTTCACAGTTACTCTGCTAATGATAAATGGCAAAGAAATAAACCCTTTCTTATTTTTCTGTTCAAATTTAACTTTTCATTTGTAGTGTTGTCTGTAGAATTCGACAACAAAATACCTATCCATAAGAATTCTTGGAAGAAATAATGCTTTACCACGAAACCCATAAAATCGAATAACCGTATTATTTCCTCTCTCTTCATGTATCCCTTCCCCCATAGGAAAATTTATGCTTTGCTAGATATTTGATGGGGATCTCGTCCAATTATCATGCAAATATCTTGCTTTATAGAAATATCTTGAATTAGACAAATATTTGAAATAACCTCTCTTGCTTTCACAATATGGGATAGCGGAAATGCGTCGATTCTTTGTCAAAATTGAAATTAGGGTTATGTGGCAACTTATCAAAAGTATGACTTGACACAAGGGATGTTATTAGAGACACCATCATGAAGAACCTACCACTCATGAACAAATGTACTAATTGAAAACAAAATTCATTTGAAATAAGATTAGACTAGTCAAATACACATTTTTTTTTATATGCATAATGGAGCACACAGAGATTGAATGTTGGGACATTGGCCATAGTTTCTTGGCCCATTAAATGCACATACAACGAAAAAAACTCTCTAAACAAAGTAATATCTAGAGAGGAAAGGTTAGAAGGAACCTTAGAAGCTGGCGAAACAAACTCTTGTATGATTTTCAATCCACCTGATTGTGATTATAAAAAACTATTTGTTTTTGAAAATTATAAGCGCATATCTAGAATTGGTAGCTACAATATCTGCTTAAATGTCTTTGAAGTCAAATAAATATGAGTATCTTTGGTTTGTAGCCTAATTTTTTTTTGTTGTTAAATCAAAATTATCTGTGCATAAATAAACAATTTCTGTAAAATCAAATACTTCTAGAATGCATGCAACATTGGCTAATCTGGCAGACCAAATCTTATCGCCGCTCTTCTCCTACACATACAAATTCACATATCGATGATACATAGCCAACCACTGAAAGCTATGATTGATTCCCACAAGTGAGTTAATAGTATCAATGCAAATAACTTCCTTCCTTCCCCTCGAAGCCATTTCTTCTCTGTACTTTTAAAATATACTATCAACCAACAACGTTTAAAATGCAATTTAGGTATAGATAATTGATATGCTAAACTACCACCACTTGTTACTAGTCTGCCTATGAAATCCATTCTACAACACACTTCCAATATAATAAATTAAGTATATAAAAATATAAATTTACGAGAAATAACAGAAATAATTTGCATAATCTAAATGTGCCACAATTCTGGCCAGAAAATAGTAGAAATTTCGACACAATTTTTAGAAAATCGAGCACAGGATTTTGGAAAATCAGAGTAATTTTTGTTAGTACTAAATTTTCTTCCCTTTTACGTTTTCGTTATCCTTTACTATTTTTCATGTGTAATCTGTTTCATGAAACATTTTGAATAGAAAATAAAAGCAAAACAGACATTTATGAAAAATAACAAAAATAGTTTAAAAACAAATCTTTAAATTCAGAAATCAGTTGCTCCATGTACAAAACAAATTGGATGTGAATATTTTCTAATAATGACAACGAGCTTACAAGCTATCAACAATCACATCCAATACTATATCAATGTCAATTTAGAGGCAATAACATTTACGTTCCCAATTATGTATCAATCTGTCCATTTGCCAAAAGGGCACCAAACCATTAATGTCATGATGCCGTGTACGGAAATGAGGAAACCACACTCCGCACAATGAAATAATTTTTTTCCTTCTTCTTCTTACTCTTTCTTCCGCTTCTACATAATGTAATTTTATAATTACGCATCTTTTCCATATACATTGTATGCCTTCCACATTGATTACAATCACAACATTATTATTAATTATTTTTTGCAAATGGTAGAATTTATTATTAAATAATCTTATTTAATTTAGTTTTATGATTTTTAGGTTTATTATTGTTTAATAAGATCTTTCATTGTGCGGAAATAGATTTGTACATATAATCTAAGCCTTATTATCGGCTTAATGCAAGAAAATCTCCACACAATGAAATAAGTTTCTATATATAACATGCATTATATAAATACTTACTTCTGTATAATCTATATTTGTTCTTCGCATAAGCTCCACACATGCACAACCAATTCCACACATCTACTTTAGTATTCAATAATTCCTTACAAATACTCATTTATAATTGAATGCTATAACTTTTATGGTTTACAATATAATATTTAATATGGGTTTCAGACAATAAAAAGCTCCCCACAATACAACATGTTTCTATATTCAATAGGACTTAATTAAATACTTCTTTTATTTAAGTAAACATACTGTAAATGTCTATAACCAAATTACTTACAAATATTAGTTCACAATTGATTACTGCAAAATGAAATATGAAATTTTTTCACAATGCTTCGAAAAAATAGATCTCATAGTTCAATTTATTATTATTATTATTTATTATTATCATCATAGTTGTTGTGCATAGATTTTACTCCAGGCAAATTCCTCTGCATAATTAAAACTATCAGTCTAATCTTGGTAGAATGAAAACTCCATACAATGAAACAATGATGTGTGCAATTCTCACTTTTGTACATGCATTCATAAATAAAGACAATTGGAATAGAATAACCAAGATTTATTGCTAAGCATCCTTCCACAATTATCAACATAGTTACAACAAATGTAATAGTTTTTAGATTCAAATTCTAGTCACAACAAATGCAATAGATACAAGTTCAAATGTAAAACATTATCTAATAATTATTGATATAATTGGTAAAAAGTTTTAGTATTAGAATAGAATAAATAGAAATCCATTTTAATTATCATTCATTACAGAACATTAGCTAATATATAAAATATCAAAGAAAATACTGGAAAATAGTTGTTCATTTACTGTTTTCTATACAACGTTCAAGAACCCAGGTCCACACAACATCCCATGTCAAAAATTATCTCACAATTGTTTACATAATCAGTAAAGACGCTAAGAGATAGAAAAGGCCATAATCAGAATCCAAATAAGATATGCTTACCGAGCCATGGTCTAGAAACAAGCCTTTGTTTCATAAAGAATTTATGAAAATGATAATACTTCAATCACAAATCTAAATTCATTCCTCCCAATGAAAACTACGGTTAAAATCTTGTTGACTAAAATCTCTTAAAGTAATATGCAATAGGTAACAAGGAACTACATTCAGGAATTAGACTATTCCATCATAATGCACACATAAGATTTAAATAGTAAAATTATTTGACGACAAAAACAAATGTTCCAATGTATTAAAACACTTACAATATATTAAAGCACAGTTCGATATTCTTCATCCCTCAACTATCTCTTGCAATCAATCTTCTTGTAACGAATTCCTTCACTTTAGCTTCAATGAATTATTTAATTAGAGAAATGGTAATGTCCTCTACAACAAAATAATTTATATCATCGAACTCCATTACCTGTGATTGTTTCAACTTTGCCAAATCAACCATCAACTTATCCTTTAAAATTAATCCAGATTCATATGTAATACAAAGACCATTTAAATCCTAAATAATTTCCACCACCTTGATATACGAATTTGCTCTTAAATTTTCTATGTCTCCACACTCGGAAATAATGTCTTCCAATGTTCTGATTTTTTGAAACCATGCAACCTTGATTTGCCTCATCCGATCAGCATCAAAGAACCCTTGTTTATGTTTTTCTAGTTTGGACAATGAATCAAGCTTTTGACTAGAAGTGAATAGACCATTGTCTAGGAATTCCCTATCTTTATCCAACTCACTTTTGACCAATTTGGAAAGAGACCTAGTTCTCTACTTTAAAGGCCATAGATCAAAAGAAACTTTCCATGTAGATTCAATAATCCATAATCTTTTAGAGATATTACTAATGATGGACGATTTCACTGCACTCAAAATATTGAAAGGTTTCTCAAATATATTAAATCCACCATGACTATAAATTTTCAATGGTAGTCCACATATTGCTAGTGGAGTCTTCAACAAAGGACCTGAGCTTAGAGTATCTTCTAGGTCTTTTATTTTTTCCTTCAACTTTAGATTTTCTTCCTATCGTCGACCAATATAATTCACAAGTGATTCAATACCATCTTGATGCAATTTCATTAGCCTTGACATTGCAACCAAAGATATATCAACATTCAATTCTGTCCAATCAACAAACTTTTTGTCGGAAAGCTATATCCTTTCAATCTTCAATCTCTTACTGCCCCTGTCATAAATTGTAATGCAATGTGAAAAAAAATCATTGAAAATAATATCTTCTTCAAAAATTTCATCCATTATTCTCTAATTTTCTAGCAAACAAGTACTAACCCAATAAGGTAGTACAATGCTATCAACTTCCATGACCACCGCTTCGTCAATGCTCTCCATTTCAGGCACACTCTTGGATATAAATGATTCAACCATGTGAACTATTTTTGGGGTTACCCTACGAAGAGGTTGTTCATCATCCTTGCCACCTGATATCCCATCGACAATTAGTTTTTCACTTCCAGTAGTTCGTTTCCTTCTTTTTTTAGAATATGAAGTCGCACCAGTATTGCGTGCGCAATATTGATATTTACCTGTAGGGTTTGCACCTATTTGATTAAATATTTCTGCCATCCCTATGAAATATTTTTTAGCAATCTGTTCAAAATCTACTGGCCTTTTTTGATCTCTCATTGATACACTGTGACTTTCATTGCTGTCCTCTCTACTTCTCAGAAACAAGTTTTCATACCTTACTGACTCAAGGTGTTCCGTGAAAATGTTTCCTCTATCAAATAGCTTTAGCTTCACTTAATTTGGAAGCATCCAAAGAATTTGAAAAAATGATAACATGACCCTTATTCTTCATAGTAACTTTTCCAATAGTAAATGGAAAATCAATAAATTTTATTTTCTTTTTCTATTCAAATATAAATAGCCAATGCCGATATTGCATGTAGAATTAAACAAAAAAATGCCTATCTAGAACAAGCACTAGAAAAATAAATTGCCGATCTTCAAAACCATAAATTCGTATAACTGTATTTCTTTCTCTTTTTTATCCAGGAAATCCCTTCTATGGATAGAAGTGATCCCTCTATCCCAATGTGTGGGTCTAGTAAAAACCATGACAAAACAAGAAAAATTCCCTAACCTAGATGAGAATGACAAATGAGAAAGGGATGTTATCACCTGGATTGAACCTCAGGCTGCAGGAAGGTAATGCCAGGGTAACCACAAACCACGCTTAGCCAAGTAGCTAGCCCTACTAGGCTGGGAGAGGGCTCTCTGTAAGGATCTCAGCCAAGATGACTAGATCAGGAAAAGGATATTAGGCTAGGTATAATAGCACAAGGTTTGATTTGATTTTGAAAGGGTTTTGCTGGATCAGGAGGACCCAAACAATTTAGGGCTGGGAATTAGGTCAAAATTGTAGGGTGTTCAATGGGGCAAGGTAGGCATAAGGTTTAGCACTCTAGGGATTGATGGGTGAGGTGTTTTAAGACTGGTGAAAAGCTAGGAAGAGCATGTGATTACCATGGATCCTTCCTAAACTATAGAAAACATATAATGGTGAATATTTCCCCAAAGCAGAGTAGTGATGTTACAAATTTTGTCTATCAACTTGAAAACATTCACGTAGAAGAAATGAAATGATTAATGAAGTACACAAAACATATTAACATATGATCACAAGAGAATAAACTGAACTAAACTCCATACCACATGGATCGCAAAGAAATAGCCACAATTTTTATTAATCTCCTGCTAAACTGCTACAAAATGATGTACAATCAGGACATAAGCATCTAGCTGAGTCCAACTCTTTACAATGAGAAAGAATAAGAATATATAGGCATTGTTTAAACCTCCTCCCATCCTCAGGGGTCGAATCCCTAAGATGAGGAGCTAATCTAACCAACACTGAACAAGAAACTGGAATATAGGCATCTTAACAACTTGCCTCCAAAAGTGAAAAACTGATTCATTTGAGCTCATATTGACTTTTAATATAATGAATCTATCCTATACTACTAATTATCCATAATATTTACAATTAAAGTCATCATTTACAATAGTAAAACATCCTCCTTGAGAGAAAATCCATGAACACAGTCAAAACACAGAAAAATGGCCATCCTGTGCAAAATTTTCCCTACGCGCAACGCCACTTTTAGGTCCTTTTTGGAGGCCTTCCCGACATCCAAATTGAGTTCATGATAGCTCATTGGAAATATCTTCAAGTCTAATTTTCAAAAAACCTATAATTTATTCATTTGCAGCTCATTTGATCCCTAAAAAGTTGATTCTCCCAAGACTGCTTCTGTGTGTCCAAAAAGTGGCAGAGAGGTCATTTTTAGGGTGTTTTTTGACTTTTTGGTGGACCATTTCTACCCCCAAAACTTAGAAAATCCACAGGGTGCATGTAATAATAACTCTAAATCCAAAAATGCAAGCCATTTTTCCATTGGGTGCCCCAAGGAAAAGCACAGCGCTGGTGGCACTGCGTGTTGAGCTAGATTTTCTGTGTGTGCAATTTCCAAAATTTGCAAAAACAAAATCTCCTCCAAATCTTACCAAAATTGGTGAGAAGCACCATCATCAAGAATATTAATGATCCAAGGAAGCTTCAGAAAGAAACCTAAGACTATCCTCCTCTTTTTTTCCCTTTAGAGCTTGCCTTAGCCTAGATTTCATTTGTTTGACCCTCATGTTGCAAATTTTGAGGCTGTGAACTCCTAGAAAAGGGATGAAGGAAGTGAGCAAGAGTGGTTAGGTGATCCGAATTGGATCCATAAAGAACTATCAAGAACCACAACTATATTAGGTCGGGACAAACTTCTAAGAATTCAAAACTGCGATAAAAAACACCTTGAACCAGTGGCAATGGCAGCCAGCGTGGAACGACGAGGACCTTGGTCAAAGCGCCCTGACCGAGGCCCATGGAGACTGCGCGAGAGATCAAAGTAGCCCCTGGGAGGCCCAGATCAGGAAATGGAGGTGATTTTTGATGCGTGATTAGCGCTTAGCGCTAATCACACATTGCTGGGCGAACAGGGCCGAAAAGGAGAAGCCCGAGCACTCGGATGCGTGGGGAGCCGGAGAACCGTGGGCGAAAAGGCGAAAGCACTAAAAGGACAAAGGCAGGACCCATGCTCTGGAAACTGGCAGTATTGATCAGGGTGCCCTCAAACGGTAAGCGGTTTTGGATGGAAGCGGAGCAATCCCATTCAACGATTGACACGTGGCAAATGGGGGTGAGAGAAAACCGCCGTTGATCACGCGCTAAAGGTTGAGCAAGTCAACCACGTGAAACATGTGTATGGTGTCGGATCTGGAGGCCCCAGATCAGATGGCTGAGATTGCGCCTGATGGGAGAAGCGGAACCGACGAGGGATTAAGCTGTGTTTTAGAGGAATTTGAGGTCCATTTGACCGCCATGGTGGAGGAAAGATTCACTCCATGACGTAACTGAAGAAATGAACCGACGAAGTAGGATAGTGCGACTTATAGGAGGGCATGTGGCCACTCCTTGAGCACTGATGATGACGCCGAACAGGGAACTCCAAGCGCAGCTGTAGAAGGTGAATCGATAGAGGTGGAAGAGCAACCAAATAGACATGGTTACAAATGGCTAAAAGCCATGAACAGAGACAAAATACACACAGAGAGAGAAAAAAAGTTAGTCAGTCAGAGAGAATCCCGAGAGGAGGATGAGAGACAGAGAGACCGGAACCTCGAGAGGAGGACGGTACATAGAGAAAGAAGATATTGAAGCAAAAGCAGAAGAAGACAGAGGGCCGAGCTGACCAAAGGCAGCATCGAGCACCAGAGAGCTTGAGAGATTCAAGTCATCCCATAGAGGATGTGTCCAGACTGAGCACCACATTGGGCTCTTTCCATTGTAGACCAGAAGGTCACAGAGCTCGCAAGGCAAACAGAGTCTGTGCACTCTAGTGGCTTGGGGAATCCAAGAACCACCCTGCTAAGCAAACCTGCTTCAGGAGAACTCACATTGAGTCCCTACATTGTAATTTTCTGCTTAAAGACACAATAAAATAAGGCCACCACTGAGAGCTGGACCGAAGATGTAGCCCTGGAGAATAGGGTGAACTCCTTATTAACTTCTTGTGTTTTGTGTCTGCTTACTATATTTCTCTGTTGTCTTTCCATTTAAATGTCTGTGTATTGGCAATCTGATCGATCCGTTGCTTAAATAACACAAAACACACACTAGCACATGAGTCTGTAATACATTTATTCAATAAATCTTTAACTGAGGTCACTCAAGTCGTATCAGAGCTTTAGGCTGTAAGGTTAGACAAGCTTGTGTTGGTTTAGCTGTGAATGCTCACTAGATCAAAGCTAAAATTAGGAGAAGGAGAGTAGGTGGAACCTAATCCTGAAATTGGGAGAGTCTATTCTCGGAAGACAATGTCAGAGGAAGGTTCTGTGGGGCCAGACCCTTAATTCATAGAAAGTTTCCTAGCTATAAAGTCTATGGTAGAAGAAAGGTGTAGGGACTTTAGAAATCATAAGGTTGAAGACTCCTCAGGTTCTAAACAAGATAAAGAAGAAGATGAGTGTCACTTCCATGACCACTCCAAAGGAAAGGGGAAAGAGGAAAGCTTTCTCACACCTCCTAATAGCCCTGTGTACAACAAGAAAGCATCTTTAATCAAGTTAGATGTTAAATTTGATTTTCCTATATATGATGGAGAGCTAAATGCTGAAAAGTTGGACAATTGGATTAGACAAATTGATGTGTATTGCAGGGTAAAGAACATAGACTCAGACAAGGGTAAGATTTAGTTGGCAAGCCTAAGCGTAGGAGGCACTGCCTTGGTTTGGTGGGAAGGCAGAACCCAAGCTGATATGAAAAGACATGGTAAGACCATCTTTGTCTGGAGTGAATTTGTTTCTGCAATCAAAAAGCAGTTCTATCCATTGGCCTACATGCAACAAGCCATGATGAGTTAGCAAACTCTTTGATAGTTGAAAGGGAAAAGTGTGCAAGGGTATACTCAAGAATTCAGAAAGAGAGCATTGATGTTGGGTATCTCATTAGACTCACCAGAGAGTGTTTTGAAGTACATTGGTGGTCTACACAACTACATGAGGCATACCATCCTCATGTTTAATCCCACTAGCATAGATGAGGTATCTGTACAAGCTACTCATCTAGAAGCTAGAGGAAAGAATGGAAATCCAGAAGTTGGGGGACCATCCCAACCCACTGTAAGCAAGAGCAAGGAGAAAAGAAAGCAGAAGTGGAAATCAAGGAAGGCTAACACTGCATAGAAAAGCAAAGCTTCATGCACTCACTGTAAAAAGGATGGGCATGATGATGATCATTGTTGGATTCTGCATCCAGAGTTGAAACCTAAGAAGTTCGAGGGCAAGAAGAAGAAGACTGCTGTAGCTATTCAGAAATATTTGGGGTCAAACTCAGGAGATGAAACAACTATAGCAACCACAGGTATAAAAGGTAATAATTCTGAACCATCTACTAGTAATTCTGCTCAATCTGTTATTGATGAAGAAAATGAGAGAAAGGGACATGAGCTTTTCCATATTCGAGTTATTTCCAAAAATCAAAAGATTGATACTCTATTTGATAGTGGCTCACAAGTAAATCTAATTTCTAAAGAAATTGTAAAGAAATTGGGATTAGCAACTACACCTCACAAGAAACCATACCCATTAGGATGGTTGAATGATAAAGCACAACTACAAGTGACTAGACAGTGCAAACTCAAGTTTTCTTTTGGGTTAGCATTTGTAGATGAGGTTGAGTTAGACATAATTCCTTTGGATATATGTGGAATTGTTTTAGGAAGCCCTTACTTGTATGATAGAAAGGCTATTTTCTATAGAGTTGAGAACAAGTATATGCTTGTTAGAGATGGAATCGAATACTTTGTAAGAGCTCATAAGCTCAAGAATAATTATAATCTCATAAACTCAGGGCAGATGAAAAGAATGATAAATCTATGCAAAAAATTCTTACTGATGGTTGTAAAAGAAAAGAAACCTGATAAAACTCATGTATTTGAGGGCTGTAATGCTGAATAGAAAGCTGATATAGAAAAGGTTGTTTCAGAGTATGATGTCTTATTTCAATAACCTAAAGGTTTGCCACCCAAAAAGGGAGTAGTACATAATATTATTTTGCAGCAAGATGTTCCATTGCCTAACATTGAAATGTACAGGTTGTATGCTTTAGAGAATGCTGAAATCAAGAAGCAGGTGCAGGAGTTGCTTGAGAAAGGGTTCATCAGGCCTAGCACATCACCATGTGGATCACCAATCGTTTTGGTGAGAAAGAAAGATGGCTCGTGGAGAATGTGCATTTATTAACGAGCACTGAATAAGATAACAATAAAAAATCGTTATCCCATTCCTCGCATAGATGATCTTTTATATCAATTGAAGGAAACTGTTTATTTCACCAAGCTAGATTTCAATAGTGGATACCATCAGGTCAGAGTTGCAGAGCAAGATGCATGGAAGACTGCTTTCAAAACAAACCAGGGATTGTATGAATGGTTGGTTATGCCTTTTGGCTTAACTAATGCTCCTGCTACTTTCATGAGATTAATGAATGATATACTCAGACATTTTCTTGATGACTTTGTTATTGTGTACTTAGATGACATTCTAATTTTTAGTAAAATGTGGGAAGAACATTTAAATCATGTTAAGCAGACATTAGATGTTTTGAAAAGAGAAAAACTTTATGTTAAACTCTCAAAATGTGAATTTGGCAAAACATCTCTAAACTACTTGGGTCATATAGTAGGGGGAGGTGAATTGAGAATAGATCCCTCTAAAGTGGCAGTCCTTGTGAACTGGCCTAAACCCAGGTCTGCTACAGAAGTGAGAAGATTCTTAGGAGCAACACAATATTGGAGGAAGTTTATTTATAACTTTTCCTCAATTGCAGCTCCCTTACATGCTTTGATAGGATTGAATAAGGTGTTTCAATGGGGAGGCAAACATCAGAAAGCCTTCGACACCTTGAAAGAAAAGATTAGTACATCACCTGTAATAGCACTACCAGATCTACAAAGACCATTTGAGATCCAAATTGATGCCAGTGACTATGCCATGGGAGCAGTGTTGACACAACATGGTAAACCCATATGTTATCATTACGAGACTTTTAATCCTATAGCAGTTAACTATCCTACGTATGATAAAGAATTGTATGCATTAGTTTAGAGTGTGAAAAAGTGGAAACATTACTTAATGGGAAAAGAGACAGTAATACATACTGATCATCAACCACTTCAATATCTACACTCCCAAACTAAGTTGCAACAATCAAGACATTACAGATGGATGGGTTTTCTAAGACAGTTTCATTTAGTCATCAGATATAAGAAGGGCATACATAACAAGGTTGCAGACATGTTATCTAGACCCATTATAAATGCATCTACCATACTTAAGAATAATTCTATACTAAATGAAAGATACATTGAACAATATGCTCAGGATATGAACTTTAAAGATGTATATGCAACTTTGAGTCAAGGCAAAAGAGTAGAAGAATTGGACTATCAGATGAAGGACCGACTCTTATACCATTGTGTGAAACTCTGCATTCCACAAACTGAGAGAGTAAAGATAATTACGGAAGCACACACTTCTTTTATATCAAGTCACTTTGGGGTAAGTAAAACAGTTGCACAGCTGCAAAGATTTTGTTATTGGCCGAAAAATGAATGAGACAGTTTCTAGATATGTAAGAGGGTGTGCTATGTGTGCTAAAAGCAAGCCCAGCAATAGAAAACTAGGCTTGTACACTCCATTGCTAGTTCCTTCTCACCCTTGGGAAAGTGTTTCCATGGATTTTGTTGGAGGACTACCTAAATCTAGGAAAGGTCATGATTATCTATATGTTGTTGTGGATAGGTTCAGCAAAATGTGTATTTTGATACCTTGTAATAAACAGATTACAACTGAACAGACTGCAAAATTGTTCTTTGAACATGTATGGGTTCATTTTGGATTACCCACTTCCATTGTATCTGATCGAGACATCCAATTTGTGGGGAAGTTTTGGTTGAGTCTATGGGAACTGATGGACACCAAAATGAAGAAAAGAACAACTTTTCATCCACAAACAACTGGCCAGATAGAAGTAGTTAATAGGGCAGTGATCCAGTTACTGAGAGGATATTGCAGCAAACATCCTAAGATTTGGGATGAACACTTGTGTTATGTGCAGCATGCTTACAACAGAGTAAAACACTCTTCTACACAGAGATCTCCTTTTGAGACCTGTTTTGGTTTCACACCAAGGTCTCCTTGGGATTTTGTCTTTGGTAAAGATACCATGGTTGATGGACATAGTGATGTGGACAAGGCAACTAGGTTCATTGAATAGATCCAGGAGGTCCACTAGGCAGTATAGGAACAATGGAAAAGAGCCAAGCCAAGTATAAGGCTAGGCATGACAAGCATCGAATGGAGCATAGTTTTCAAGTTGGAGACCAAGTCTGGCTATATATCAGCGAGGAAAGGATGTAAGGTGAAGGTAAAACGCTAAAGCCTATCATGTATGGACCCTTTAGGATACTTGAGAATATTGGTGAAAACGATTTTTACCTTGATCTACCAGCTTACATGCACATCTACTCAGTCGTAAATGCATATTGCTTGAGAGTGTTTGAACCTTCAATGATTGAGGACCCTGAAGAGTAGAGTCAATTGCCTTCTATTGATGACCTGCTGCCTGAATATCTTAATGAGTTACAGGAAGACACAGTGCTGGATAGGAAGGTGAGGACGATGCACAGGGGAGATGTTGAGTACCTCAAAATTGGGCTCAAAGGTTCAAAGTCGAGCAGTGTAAAGTGGATTGAGATTGGACAAGTGAGAAAGAAATACCCTCACTTAGTCGATGCTTGAAAACCAACTTTTGGTGGTACAAAAGCTTTTTTAGTGGGAAGGCCGTGATCTGAATTAGATCCATAAAGAACTGTTAAGAACCATGACTATATCAAGTCAGGACAAACTTCTAAGAATTCAAAATAGCAATCAAAAACACCCTGAACCAGTGGAAATGGCAGCCAGCATGGAATGACGAGGACCTTGGTCAAAGCGCACTGATCGAGGCCGATGGAGACTGTGCGGGAGGTCAAAGTACCCACTGGGAGGCCTGGATTGGGAAATGGAGGTGATTTTTGATGTGTGATTAGCTGGGAAAACAGGGCCGAAATGGAGAAGCCCAAGCACTCAGATGCATGGGGAGCCGTAGAACCGTGGGAAAAAAGGCGAAAGTGCTAAAAGGACAAAGACGGGACCCGTGCTCTGGAAACTAGCGGTATTGATCGAGGTGCCATCAAATGGTAAACAGTTTTAGATGGAAGCAGAGCGATCCCACTCAATGATCGATGTGTGCAAGCGGAGGTGAGAGAAAACAACTGTTGATTTTGCGCTAAAGTTCGAGCAAGTCAACTGCACGAAACGTGCATATGGCGTCGGATCTAGAGGCCCCAGATCAGATGGCTAAGATTGCGCCGGATGCGAGAAGCGGAACCGACGAGGGATTAAGCCGTGTTTTAGAGGAATTTGAGGTCCGTTTTGTTAGGGCCTAAATCTACCTCAAGCTGAAAAAGGTAGGATCTAGGGTAACATCAAACCACACTGAACCTGGTAGCTAGCCCTACCAGGTCGGGAGAGGGCTCTCTCCTTGTCAATCTCAGAAAAGATGACCAATGAGGCTTGAGATGACTGATGTGAAAATTGATTTTAGGCTAGGTATGTGTGCAGAAGATTTTGATTGAATTTGATGATATTTTGTTGGCTCAAATGTGAAAGGAAGATTTGGGCCTAGGGAATGAGGCTCAATTTTGTAGAGATCTCTATGGGGCAAGATAGGCAAGTGATTTGGTACTTCAAATTGAGTGATATGGAGAGCTTTTAGATAGGTGAGAAGTTGAGAATGGCATGAAAAATTCAGGAATCCTTTTCAAACAGCTGAAAACATAGATAACTAAGCAAACCTTAGGTAGAGCACTACATTTTCAATGTATTCTACCTTTATCCTTGTTTGTTTTAGTTAAGATGAAATAAAGAGAGATATGGCATACATAAAACACATGTAGACTTACAATTACAGAAGAAAGCACAATACCAAAGCAAGATGCCACATGAATCCCATAAAGTGCTACAAACCACTGGCCTATTCCTTAGCCAAACTGTTGTAATGAGTATACAATGAAGCTCCAAGCTTTCCCAAAAGTCCAACCATGCTAATGACTAAAACATTACAAGATATAGGCAACAAAAAACTCATCGTAGCCTCTAGGGGTCGAGCTCATAAGATTAGGATCTGTTCCAACAAAATCTAAACTGAGAACTAAAAAGTAGGTAGTGGAACAGCTTGCCTCTAAAAACTAGGAAACTGATTCATTCAATTGCAAACTACCTTTTGATGGATGAATCTACCTCTATGAGTGAAAATTTAGAATAATTACATAAAAATCCATCATGTCACATTAAATTACATCATGATTTTTACAATTAGAAGGAAAAAAGTTGAACTGTGAAAAAACTAGGTGAAAAACAGAGTTTTTGACAAAAAATGAGCAAAATTCCTCCAATGCGCGGCGCTGATTTCCCTATGCGTAGCGCATTTTCGCAGCTGATTTTGAAGGCCTTCTTGGTGTCCAAATTTGCTCCAAGTTGGCTTTTGTAAAGGTATGCCTATCTACTTTCCATCACAAGTGGAATTTTTGAATTTGGCTTCCATTTTCCCCTCCAAAACTGAGTTCTCCCAAGACTGCTTCTTATGTGTCAAAAAAGGGGCAGAAAGGTCATTTTTGGGGTGTTTTTGACCTTTTTGGAAGCTCAAAACCTGTCAAAATTTCTTGGCCATTTGTGAGCATGCATATTTTTCCATGGAAAATCCAAAAAGTCTGAGTTTTCCTCAAAAGGAGGTCCCCATCAAAAGCGAGCGCCAGGTGGCACGACGCATCAGGCAGAAAAACTTGTTTTCTAGCCAAAAATTCCCAAATTGCAAAAAGTGTCCCAAATTTCTTGAAATTTGGGCTGAGTGTCCTTCATCAAGAGCTGTGTTGGGCCAAGGAATCCTCAGCCAATATCTGAAGTCTATCTTACTCTTTTCACTTCCTCGATGCTTTCTTCAACTTGGCCTTCAAGTTCCTGATTCTTGTCTTGCACACTTTGTTTCTCGCCAAGTAATGATATGCCATGTTCCTCAACATGTGTTTCTCATTGTTGGCCTTATCTAGCATCCTTTATAGGTTCATATTTGTTCTCTAAAGCGAAGATTCACAATTAGCTTGAATTTCTTGCTCAAGTGTGGTCAATTTGATTTTCCTGCTCTTGGCAGCTTACCGGTTTTGCCTTCATGTTTTTGAACTCCATGGATGAGTGGCATTGATGAGGGGAGGGTTTGATGCTATATTTAGGGTTTTATGGAATGAAAGGGTTAGGGGATGATATTTAGGGTTTGGGATGGAAATTAGGGTTTTGGGGATATTTGACTAGGGTTTGGGATAGTGGGATTAGGGATTTAGGGTTAGTTGATTAGGGATATGGGAAATGTGGAATGGGTAGATGAGAATGTAATGAGAGGGAGAAAATGATTACGGGAATGAAGGAGTGAGGGAGTGATAAATGTCTAGGAGTGGAATTAGCAGCAAGAAATACAACTCATAAACCCTATGCAATTGTTTTTTGACAAAAAATGCAAGGAGGTAGGGTTTTAATTTTTATCCGTTAAATTACCATAAGCACCAAGAGAAATTCATTCATTGGTCATGGAGGGATGTTAACTTACCTGGGAAATGAAGAATTTAGCAATTTGAGAGTCTTTTGAGGAATATTTGAATGGATTTCAGACTTTTTATCCCAATGCGCTGTGCCATCTCAATGCGTCGCGCCAGTTCATTTTTTACACTTTAGAGGGCTGCCCAATGTGCCGCGCCATCTCAATGCGTAGTGCCTTTTTGCAGGAGACTTTTGGAGGCCTTCCTGGTATCCAAATTGGGCATGGGATAGCTCGTTGAAAATATTATTGAGTCTAGTTTCCAAACCAACTTGAACATTTCAATTTGGAGTTCATTTTCCCTGTCAAAAGTCAAATCTCCCAAGACTGGTCAAAATGTGCAAAATGAGGTTGCCTCAAGGCAGAGTGTTGTTGCAATCAACTTTTGATGGTCTTCCTCAACCCCAAATTGAGTTCATGATAGCTCATTGGAAAGATATTTGTGTTTAGTTATCATTTGGCTCATCATGCAAGTCATTTGGCCAACAAAGCTAGGAGAAATATTGATTTTCCCAAGGTCACTCTAGAGGTGCATCAATTCTCCTGAGGCAATTGTATTTTTGACATTTCTCTAAAACCATGGAACCTGTGTAAAAAGTGAAGGAGGCTTTTCTTTCTTGGCCTATTATGGAAACCGTTCTTATTTTTCCCAAATTAATCTTTTATTGCTCAGAAACATCATCGGAGTAAAACCTATCCCGATGTGTGGAACAGGGGATTTGTCAAAATGAAGCGAAATGAAGGGGATAAGGGGCTTCTAAATTCTTGAGAAAATTTTTGGAAGTAGGGAGGTATGTTAGGAAGTAGGGGAAATGGAATTTCAATGATTGAGTGAGGGGAAGGGGTCCAAAAGGGCAAAACACAAGCCTAGCCTAGGAAATTGTCAAGTTGTAGCAAGAAACTAGGGTTTGTGCGAAAATGAGGAATTTGAGGGATATTAGTGATGGGAAGTGTTTAATAAGGTACATTAAGGATAGGGGAAGGTGTATGAACATCAGGATACAAGTTTTGCTGATGATTTGACTATCCAAGAGAAATTACCTTCAAAACCCTAGGAGAGGGAAATGAACCTTACCTAGGCACAACTGAAGCATGAACAAGGTGTAAAATGACCCATTGGAACCTGACATGAGGATGAAAACCCTTTGAATGATGGTACACTCAGCTAAATAGTGACATGGACTGACATTTGGACAACTTTGACAAGAGTAAAAGCAAACCCTAGACCTAATACCTAGTGACCAAATTTTACTTGAAGACTCACTGAAATGACAAAATTTTACCTTGACACCTTAAAATTACTTTGTAAGAGCATGTTTGATCACTGGAGGAAGGATGCAAAGACTGACACTAACATTGGCTCCAATGGGGATGGTAGCTCCTTGGAGGTGCCAAGAACCACAGATCTTTGGGAGAGCAGACAACTGCCTTATCCATTGGGCAATGGAGTCAAAAACTCAAGCTGAAATGCATGACTGAAAACTGACGAATTGATGACACAAATTGACTCTCACTCGAATAAAAACTAACTCGATACTTAAACACAACCGAAAAACTGGAAATGATACTCAAAGTTGAGCTTATTCAATACAACCTACTCTAGTTGTTCCATTCATCGCCTGATCAAGTGAAATGAAACAACCAATGCAACCAAATAAATATTCCAGCTGTTGTTTGAATTCTCTGCAAGTGCTTGCTTATGAACAAAAAGAGAGAACTACTGAAAGGCAACTCCCATGAAAACTTGTGAACAGATTCGTTGAATAATATGGATTCTCTATTCAACTCAAAAAACACTGCATAAGGATCTTGAAATTCATGTGCACTAAGACTGAGCTCATCCAATGGATTGCTTTGCTTCTCCTCATACCATGAATGCAAAATTTCATCTGAGATTTGTGACGAGACTCGTGCTGAAAATTACTAAGAAACCAGCTGTCGGATCAAGTTTATATCAATACACGTCTCAAGCTCACATGTAGTCAATGGAGAAGAACTTTGACTGCAGACCTCATCCAAAACATCAGCTATTGGATCATGAAAAACTTGAAAAGACTGCTGCAACCCATTTTATATTGGTTCTGATGAGATTACATGATTTCCTACAGGCTGCTCATTTAAAGATATACTATGCAATTTACCCTTCAAAAACTGAAATGATTCAAAACAAAATGGTATGGAATCATCTTGCATCATTTGATCATATGTGCCAGCTTCCAAGTCTTATCTGCAACTTGAAAATAAACTATTTTCGGAGGTTGCAACTTCGAATATGAAAAGTCTTGAACAATGTTTTCATTGTTTTCAAAAAAGTTCAAATCAAGACTTGTCGACAGTTTATTTATGATTGCATGAAAGTTGTTTTTGATGAATTGAAACGAAGGAAAACAAAAAGGCAAAGATCCTTCACTTCAAAATTTGCTGCACTTTCCTCCTCATTGTCATAGCTGATATGCATCGGTTGATCACTGTATTCGAGCTGCTAAAAGTGAACTTCTTCCTCCCACAAACCAGCTGCTAATTTGTCTGCAAGACTAGCTTCGGTTTGGAGAACATAATCGTCATCATACTGATGAAACTGAGGCAAATCATCAGTATAAAATACATCACCAAGCATACATGTCATATCAACAGATCTCTCTTCTCCAAGATGATCTATAAAACGATCATTATCAGATCTATGACAACTGGGATAAGAAAGAAGATGTTTTGGATCAGCAACTTGTTTTTCTGCAATCAGCGAGCCATGGGCTTGAACACTATTCTCATTCCTTGTGATGATCCTTTGCATCATCTTTTCCACTGTACTTACCAAAATGTCAAGCTTTACCTCTAGAGATGTCAATTCCTCTATGTTTTTCATCTCTTCTTCCTTCAACTTTTCCCTTCAGATCAGCAAATGAGCCTCTACATCTACTGCATTGTTCTGCATCTCTTCAAGTGTTGCAAGATTCCTTTCTCTCAGCTAAAACTCCATTTCAGGATCAAAGGCACCCGGGTAGTGCAAGAGAGCAGATCTAGGAGGAGGCCTTATATTAACCGGCATCGAAAAATAGACTTTGTTAAACCTGGCAGAAAACTGTTGTACTGTCTCCCTTGGAAATCTTTTCAGCTGGTTATACTCCTCTATAATCAAGAAAGGGTTCTGTTTGACCACCCACCTGCCGAGGAAAACTTTGACGAACTGCTGTAAATCTGAGATGCTCTCATCAGGTAGGGTTTTGAACTAACTCTTGCCTTTGCCTTGCAAAGAAAGAGTAAAAAGCCTAATATTGACATCTTCTTCATCAACTTCAAAAAGGTCAAGGAAGGACTCAAAATTCAATGCATGTCTCTCAGCAGTGATATTGTCACTTTCACCATCAAATCTTGGTAGATATAGATCATGATTTTTAGGGAAAGCATGGGATATAGGAGGTAAAATCAGAGGCTTGTATCGATCTGGAATTTTTCAAGGTGTAGGAGTATATACAAATGCTATAGAATCAGTCTTGGTCTCTTGTGGTTCATCAGTTTGAAGACAGTCATCACAAGATTCAGAAAAAAGGGTCTTGATCAAGCTCAAAGGCATGCAAATATTTGGTATCCACAATCTTTAAAGGGAAGGAATCAAATTCATGCCGAGGATCTGCTCTCAAATACAATATACTTTGTAAATCCTCCTTGACATTCTCGAGAAAAGAGAAGAAATAATTTATGACAAAGAACAAAATTTCTTGGATGAAATTCCAACTTGAATACCTGATCTTTCCATATTGTCCTTTCATGTTTCTGCTAGTCAAGTTCATCCTCCAGTGGAGTCCTTGGATCTGATCTTGAAACTGATTTAGAGTCGCCAGGTGAATGATTTCAGCCTTGCGGTGTCTGATCATTCTCCACCATCAACAATCAGATCTAACTTGATACATGTACTGGGGCAATTTGCAAGTCAGATGTTCAGCGTATAAGACTAGACCGGAGATTGACTAAAGCAGCTTTTATCTACTTATGTACTTGCAAAGTAATGTGCAGTTGGAAGGCTACCTGGCATAACTTTAGGCTATGTCTGTAGTTTATAAAATGAAGAACACTAGCAAACAAACAATTTCTTCCCTAGTGGAGTCGCCACTATGTTAGGGCCTAAATCTACCTCAGGCTGAAAAATGTAGGATCTAGGGTAACATCAAACCACGCTTAACCTGGTAGCTAGCCCTACCAGGTCGGGAGAGGGCTCTCTCCTTGTCAATCTCAGAAAATATGGCCAATGAGGCTTGAGATGACTGATGTGAAGACTGATTTTAGGCTAGGTATGTGTGTAGAAGAGTTTGATTGAATTTGATGATGTTTTGTTGGCTCAAATGTGAAAGGCAGATTTGGGCCTGGCGAATGAGGCTCAGTTTTGCAGAGATCTCTATGGGGAAAGATAGGCAAGTGATTTGGTACTTCAAATTGAGTGATATGGAGAGCTTTTAGACAGGTGAGAAGTTGAAAAGGGCATGAAAAACTCAGGAATCCTTTTCAAATAGCCGAAAACATAGATAACTAATCAAACCCTAGGTAGAGCACTACATTTTCATTGTATTCTACCTTTATCCTTGTTTGTTTTAGTTAAGATGAAATAAATTGAGATATGGCATACATAAAACACATGTAGACTTACAATTATAGAAGAAAACACAATACCAAAGCAAGATGCCACATGAATCCCATAAAGTGCTGCAAACCACTGGTCTGTTCCTTAGCCAAACTACTGTAATGAGTATACAATGAAGCTCCAAGCTTTCCCAAAAGTCCAACCATGCTAATGACTGAAAAATTACAAGATATAGGCAACCAACAACTCATCTTAGCCTCTAGGGGTCGAGCTCATAATATTAGGAGCTGTTCCAACAAAATCTAAACTGATAAATAAAAAGTAGGCAGTGGAACAACTTGCCTCTAAAAACCAAGAAATTGGTTCATTCAGTTGCAAACTACCTTTTAATGGATGAATCTACCTCTATGAGTGAAAATTTAGAATAATTACATCAAAATCCATCATGTCACATTAAATTACATCATGAGTTTGACAATTAGAAGGAAAAAAGTCAAACTGTGAAAAAACTAGGCGAAAACAGAGTTTTTGACCAAAAATGAGCAAAATTCCTCTAATGCGCGGCGCTAATTTCCCTATGCATAGCGCCTTTTTGCAGCTGATTTTTTAGGCCTTCTTGGTGTCCAAAGCTCCAAGTGGGCTTGTTGGAAAGGTATTCCTATCTACTTTCCATCACAAGTGGAATTTTTGAATTTTGCCTCCATTATCCCCTCCAAAACTGAGTTCTCCCAAGACTGCTTCTTGTGTGTCAAAAAAGGGGCAGAAAGGTCATTTTTGGGGTGTTTTTGATAGCTTTTTGGAAGCTCAAAACCTATAAAAATTTCTTGGCCATTTGTGAGAATGCATATTTTTCCATGTAAAATCCAAAAATTCTGAGTTTTCCTCAAAAGGAGGTCCCCATCAAAAGCGAGCGCTAGGTGGCATGGCGCATCGGGCAGAAAAACATGTTTTCTAGGCCAAAAATCCCAAAATTGCAAAAGTGTCCCAAATTTCTTGAAATTTGGGCTGATTGTCCTTCATCAAGAGTTTTGTTGGGCCAAGGAAGCCTCAGCCAAGATCTGAATTCTATCTTACTCTTTTCGCTTCCTCGATGCTTTCTTCAACTTGGCCTTCAAGTTCCTGATTCTTGTCTTGCACACTTTGTTTCTCGCCAAGTAATGATATGTCATGTTCCTCAACATGTTTTTCTCATTTTTGGCCCTCTATAGCATCCTTTCTAGGTGCATGTTTGTTCTCTCAATCCAAGATTCATGATCAGCTTGAATTTCTTGCTCAAGTGTGGTCAATTTGATTTTCCTCCTCTTGGCAGCTTGCCGGTTTTGCCTTCATGTTTTTGAGCTCCATGGATGAATGGGACTGATGAGGGGAGGGTTTGATGCTAGCTGTAGGATTTTAAAGAATGAAAGGGTTCAGGGGATGATATTTAGGTTTTGGGATGGCAATTAGGATTTTGGGGATATTTGACTAGGGTTTGGGATAGTGGGATTAGGGATTTAGGGTTAGTTGATTAGGGATATGGGAAATGTGGAATGGGTAGATGAGAATGTAAAGAGAGGGAGAAAATGATTGAGGGAGTGAAGGAGTGAAGGAGTAAGAAATGGCTAGGAGTGGAATTATCAACAAGAAATGCAACTCATAAACCCTATGCAATATTTTTTGACAAAAAATGTAAGGAGGTAGGGTTTTAATTTTTATCCATTAAATCACCATAAGCACCAAGAGAAATTCATTCATTTGTCATGGAGGGATGTTAAATTACTTGGGAAATGAAGAATTTAGTAATTTGAGAATCTTTGGAGGAATATTTAAATGGATTTCAGGCTTTTTAGTCCAATGCGCCGCGCCATCTCAATGCGTTGCGCCAGTTCATTTTTTACACCTCAGAGGGCTGCCCAATGCACCATGCCATCTCAATGCGTAGCGCCTTTTTGCAGGAGACATTTGGAGGCCTTCCTAGTATCCAAATTGGCCACAGGATAGTTCATTGAAAATATTATTGAGTCTAATTTCCAAAACAACTTGAACTTTTCAATTTGGAGTTCATTTTCCCTGTCAAAAGTCAAATCTCCCAAGACTGGTCAAAATGTGAAAAATGAGGCTGCCTCAAGGCAGAGTGCTGTTGCAGTCAACTTTTGAAGGTCTTCCGCAACCCAAAATTGAGCTCATGATAGTGAATTGGAAAGATATTTTTGTTTAGTTATCATTTGACTCATCAAGAAAGTCATTGGGCCAACCAAGCTAGGAGAAATCTTGATTTTCCCAAGGTCACTCCAGAGGTGCATCAATTCTCCTAAGGCAACTGTATTTGACATTTCTCTAAAACCATGACACCTGTGTAAAAAGTGAACGAGGTTTTGTTTTCTTGGCTTATTATGGACAAAAACCTCTCTCACTTTTCCCAAATTCATCTTTTATGGCTAAAAAAAATCATTGGAGTAAAACTTATCCCGATGTGTGGAACAAGGGATTTGTCGAAATTAAGCGAAATGAAGGGGATAAGGGGCTTATAAATTCTTGAGAAAATTTTTGGAAGTAGGGAGGGATGTTAGGAAGTAGGGGAAAGTAGAATTTCAATTATTGAGTGAGGGGAAGGGGTCCAAAAGGGAAAAACACAGGCCTAGCCTAGGAAATTGTCAAGTTGTAGCAAGAAACTAGGGTTTGTGCGAAAATGAGGAATTTGAGGGATATAAGTGATGGGAAGTGTTTAATAAGGTACATTAAGGATAGGGCACAATTGAAGCACGAAAAAGGTGTAAAATGACCCATTGGAACCTGACATGAGGATGAAAACCCTCTGAATGATGGTACACTCAGCTAAATAGTGACATGGACCAACATTTGGACAACTTTGACAAGAGTAAAAGCAAACCCTAGACCTAATACCTAGTGACCAAATTTTACTTGAAGACTCACTGAAATGAAAAAATTTGACCTTGACACCTTAAAATTACTTTTTAAGAGCATGTTTGATCACTGGAGGAAGGCTGCAAAGACTGAAACTAACATGTTTGACTGCCACGATGGAGGAAAGATTCACTCCATGATGTAACTGAAGAAATGAACCAATGAAGCAGGCTGGCGCAAGTTACAGGAGGACATGTGGCAACTCCCTGAGCGTTGATGATGACGCCGAACAGGGAACTCCAAGCGTAGCTGCAGAAGGTGAATCGACAGAGGCGGAAGAGGAACTAAACAAACATGGGAACAAATGGCTAAAAGCCATGAACATATATAGAATACACACAGAGAGAGAAAAAAAGTCAGTCAGTCAGAGAGAATCCCGAGAGGAGGACGAGAGACAGAGAGACCAAAACCTCGAGAGGAGGACGGTACACAGAGAAAGAAGACAGTGAAGCAAAAGCAGAAGAGGACAGAGGGTCGAACTAACCAAAGGTAGCATCGAGCACTAGAGAGCTTGAGAGATTCGAGCCATCCCATAGAGGATCTCTCTGGACTGAGCACCACATTGGGCTCTTTCCATTGTAGACCAGAAGGTCGCAAAGCTGGCAAGGAAAATAGAGTCTATGCACTCTAGTGGCTTGGGGAATCCAAGAACCACCCTGCCAAGTAAACCTGCTTTAGGAGAACTCACATTGAGTCCCTGCATTGTAATTCTCTGCTTAAAGACACAATAAAATAAGGCCACCACTGAGAGCTGGACCGGAGATGTAGCCTTGGAGAATAGGGTGAACTCCTTATTAAATTCTTGTGTTTTGTGTCTGCTTATTGTATTTCTCTGCTATCTTTCCATTTAAATGTCTGTGTATTGGCAATCTGATCGATCCGTTGCTTAAATAACACAGAACACACACCATCACATGAGTCAGTGATACCTTTATTCAATAAATCTTTAACTGAGGTCACTCATAGGGTGATTATCAGATCATTAGGAATAAGGGAATGGGAGATGACCTTGTGAGGTGTTTGGTGGGCTAGAAAATGAAGGGGAGGGTATGGATCATGAACATGAGAGAGAAGGGCTTGGGTCCTTTTTTGAAGTATAGCTTGTGGGATGAAGGATGAAGGGGTATAAAATGTTATGGAGTGATATAGGGGAGGGTTTCAAGGCTTTAGTGATAGGTGGTGGGAGAAATAATGGGGGTTAGGGTTTCTAGGGTGTAATTGAGAAAGAATCTAAGGTTTTTCTTTTGCCAATGTAAATTTCCTTCAAACACTTCAGTTTCTATTCAATGTTGAGGTATAGTGAGGACACTTGCTTGAGGGATGAGAGGGTGATTTTGGAATTTTTAAAGAAGTTGGAGGCTCCTTTGGCCCTTGATGCTCAATACGTAGCACCTGCTATAGGCGTGCAACGCCCTCCTAAACATGCAGAACAATTTTATTTTACATTGCCGAATCGCCCTACGTGCAGCACTCAGCCTGTATGCGCAGCGCCACCACCTGAACGCGTAGCATCATTTCAGTCCAACTTATTACTGCCTTTTCGATGTCCAAATTGAGCATGGGATAGCTCATTGGAAATCTTGTTGAGCCTATTTTCTAGAACATCTTGAATATTTCAATTTCGAGCTCATTTTAACTGTCAAAAGCTCAATCTCCCAAGATTGGTCAAAATGTGCAGAATGAGGCTGCCAAAATGCAGAGTACTTTTTCAATCAGCCTTTGGAGGTCTTCCTCAACTCCAAATTGAGCTCATGATAGCTCATGGGATAGCTCTCTATGTCTAGTTATCATTTCACTCATAAATAAAGTCATTTGGTCACTCCAGCTAGGAGCAATATTGATTTTCCCAAGGTCACTCCAGAAGTGCATCAACTCTCCTGAGGCAAATGATGTTTTGGACATTTCTCCCAAAACATGAGACTTGTGTGAAAAATTAAGGGGGTTTTTCTTCTTGGGTCTATGGTGGATAAAAACCTCTCTCACTTTTATCAAATGTATCTTTGCATGGTCAAAAACATCATTTGAGTAAAACCTATCCCGATGTGTGGAACAGGGGATTTGTAGAAATGAAGGGGATGAGGGGCTTCTAAATATTTGAAAAAAATTTGGGAAGTAGGGAGGGATGTTAAGAAGTAGGAGAAAGTGGAATTTCAAGGATTGAGTGAGGGGAAGGGGTCCAAAAGGGAAAAACATAGGCCTAACCTAGAAAAGTGTCAAATTGTAGCAATAAGCTAGGGTTTGTGGGAAAATGACGAATTTGAGGGATATCAGTGATGGGAAGTGTTTAAGAAGGTATATTAAGGATAGGGGAAGGTGTATGAGCATCAGGATACAATGTTTTTTGATGATTTGACCATCCAAGAAAAATTACCTTCAAAACCCTAGGAGAGGGAAATGAGCCTTACCTAAGCACAATTGAAGCACAAACAAGGTGTAAAATGACCCATTGGAACTTGAAATAATGATGAAAACTCTTTGAATGATGGTACACTCAGCTGAATGGTGACATGGACCAATATTTGGAAAACTTTGGAAGGAGTGAAAATAATCCTAGACCTAATACCTAGTGACCAAATTTTACTTGAAGACTCACTAAAATGACAAAATTTGACTTTGACACCCTAAGACCACTTTGTAAGAGCATGTTTGATCATTGGTGGAAGGCTGCAAAGACTGACACTAACATTGGCTCCATTGGGGATGGTAGCTCCTTGGAGATGCCAAGAACACCATAGACCAAGTAGCCTTATCCATTGGGCATGGAGTAAAAAAAAAACACTCAATTTGAAATACATGGCTGAATAGTAATGACTCAAAGACACAAATTGACTTTTACTCAATTAAAAACTGACTCAATACTAAAACACAACTGAGAAACTAGAGAAGATGCTCAAAATGGAGCTTATTCAATAAAACCTACTCTAATTGTTTCATTCATCACCTGATCAAGTGAAATGAAACAACCAATGCAACCAAGTAAGCATTCTAGCTGCTATTTGAATTCTCCGCAAGTTCTTGTTTATGAGCAAGAAGAGAGAACCTCTGAAATGCAACTCCCATGAAAACTTGTAAATAGATCCAAATTTTCCTAGATTGAATAATATGGATTCTCTATCTGACTCCAAAAATACCGCATAAGGATCTTGAAATTCATGTGCACTGGGACTTAGCTCATCCAATGGATTACTTTGCTTCTCCTCATACCATGAATGTAAACTTTCATCTTAGTTTTGTGACAAGACTCCTACTGAGAAGGACAAAGAAACGGATTCCGAATCAAGTTTTTATCAATACTTTTTTCAAGCTCACAGTTAGCTAATGGAGAAGGACTTTGACTGTAGATATCATCCAACACATAAGCTATTGGATCATGAAAAACTTGAAAAGACTGTTGCAACCCATTTTCTATTGGTTCCAATGAGATTGCATGATTTTCTACAGGCTGCTCATGCTTTATTGAAGATATACTATGCAAATTTCCCTTCAAAAACAGAAATGATTCAAAACATAATGGTACAGAATCATCTTGCATTATTTGATCATATGTTCCAACTTCCAAGTCTTCATCTACAACCTGACATTCAATGGCATTTGGGGGCTGCAAATCTAGATATGGGAGGTCTAGAACAAGGATTTCATTGCCCTCTAGATGGTCAAGATCAAAACTTATCGACGGTTGATTTATGATTGCACGAAAGTTGTCTCTGATGAACTGAAATGAAGTAAAACAAAAAGGCAAAGATCCTTCACTTACTTCAAAATTTTTTGCACTTTTCTCCTCACTTCCATAGCTGATATGCATCGGCTGATCACCGAGCTAATGAAAGTGAACTTCCTCCTTCCACAAACCAGCTGCTGATTTGTCTGCAAGACTAGCTTCTGTTTGGAGAACATAATCATCATTATACTGATCAAACTTAGGTAAATCATCAGTATAAAACGCATCATCAAGCATACATGATCCAGATTTAAACAAGAACGAAACAAATTACAGAGATAACCATATACACAAAGATGCAGCGGAAATAATACTTCATTTCATTAATGGAAAATACTGAAATATGCTTACAACCAGAAATGGAAATAAACCAGCTAGGGCGATGGTAGCTTATCTCTGAGAAGAGATGTGATGGCTACATGCCTCTGAACTGTGTTACAATGAGGCTCGAAGGCCTATTTATTGTTGAGAAACAATGGAAAACCCTTAACATTCCAAAACCTAACCCTAGGAGATGAAACGCCAAACTGTGGGCCCCGTTTGGGGTAAATTGGTACATCAACTTCCCGGGGTCGTAACTTTGGCATACATTTGACGCATACAATAGCTCATTAGAAAGATCTATCCGAGTACTATCATTGTTGGAACGGGCAACATCGGTCCATTCCATGGACCGATGTTGCCCCCGGATTCCCCAAAAAACGTCGTTTAGGGCCTCAAAACGGCTCCGGAAGTTCAGGACCCGAAAAACTGCTAAAAATAGTAAGTTGTGCTACAATTAAGGAAACTGAAAATGCTGAGAAGGACAATGGTGGGGGTCCAGGTGGACTTGGCAGGTGGCCACCAATATCCACCTGGATCATTCCTCCCCCCTCAGGAAGCAATGGTCCCCATTGCGTTGAGCTCCTCCATGAGATGAGGAAACTTTTGCTGAACCTGTTCCCCGGTGAGCCACTTGCCCTGCTGAAGGAGTTGGCCCGCTTTGACAACTCGATACAGTTGGATATTCTGTTGGCGAGTGTTCTTGATCTGTGTGTCCATGATCCGATCAGTTGCAGCTTGTTCCATGCAATATGGATTTAATTCTGTGGGTTTGAGCTGTTCTGCAATGTCGGATGTGTCTAGCAAGGGTGGAAAGTATGGCCGAAGGCGGTCCACATTGAACACTGGGTGCAGGCCAAGGAATGGGGGAATGCTGAGCTCAAATGCATTGTCTCCCATAGCCTTAGTAATGGTGTAAGGACCATATCAGAGTGGTCTCAATTTCCGATAGGCTCCAGTAAGGCGTTCCTTTTGCAAATGCAACCAGACTTTGTCGCCCACCTGAAACGTGTGTGGCACCCGATGTTGATCATGTCGCTGCTTGTACTTGGCATTTGATTTCTCAAGAATTTCATGGACTTGCTGACGAATATGTTGGATGCGCTCAATGAAGCTGGTGGCCTTATCTGTTTCGGACTGGACATGAGCTGAATTCATGTGAGTAGCTGCAAGTGGCATGGCCACATCAATGGGGCATAGTGGCTGGAATCCCAAACCCACTTGAAAAGGGCTATGGCCAGTGGAGCTGTGAAGAGCTCAGTTGTAGCTGTGCTGAACATAGGGGAGGCTCTTGTCCCATGTGCGTGGATGCTTTGAGTTATACATGCGCAGAATGTGCACAATCATCCTATTGACAACCTCTGTCTGGCCATCAGTTTGAGGATGGAAGGCTGTGGACTTCGTGAGTTTGGTGTCCAGTATTGACCAGAGACTGGACCAAAATGTGCTGAGAAACCGACTGTCCCGATCTAAGATGATAGACTGTGGGATCCCAAAGTGCATCCACACTCGTTCAAAGAAGAGTTTAGTAGTGGCTTCTGCTGTGATATTCTTCTTGCAGGCCACCATAATGGCCATCTTCGAGAACCTGTCGACGACCACAAAAACACAGTCATTTCCATGCTTAGTGGAAGGAAGGCCTGACATGTAATCCATGGAGATGGATTCCCAAGGTCGACTAGGGATAGGCAACAGGGTATAGAGGCCGTGCTTCTTAATGGTCGGTTTGGCAATGGCACATGCAGTACATGATCTGATGTACTTCCCAACATCCTGTCGAAGATTCGGCCAATAGAAATAATTTTGCAGTACTGCCACTGTTTTCTCGACCCCGAAATGCCCAGCAGCCCGACTGTAGTGTGCTTCCCAAATCATCTTGGCACGCTCGCTTGAAGGAACACAAAGGTGACCGAGGTGGCATAATAGGGCATCCTGGAGGTGAAAATCTGCAACACGCCGACCCTCCAAGAGTGTCTGGTATGTGTGGCCGAATTCTGGGTCGCTTTTGTAGAGAAGTGGCCAATCAGAAGTCTCGTGCCCACAAGAGTTGAGCACGGTGGTTAACGCCATGATCGGTGGTCGACTGAGGCAATCTGCAACATTATTGGTGCTGCCCTTCTTATACTTGATATTCAAGTGGAACTGTTGCAGGTATGTAGACCACTTCTGATGGCGATCATTCTGCAATTTCCCTAGGGTCTGTATGAACTGCAGGGGTCGGTGGTCTGTGTGGATGACCGTTTCCTTCCCCAAAATGTAATGCTTCCATTGTCGGCAGGCCTGTACAATGGAATACATCTCTTTATCATAAGTGGGGTACTTCCGGACTGTGTCTGAAAGTGTTTCACTGTGATATGCCACTGGATGTCCATGTTGAGTAAGGACTGCCCCAATAGCATAGTCAGAGGCATCTGTCTCGACCTCAAATGGTTGTTGTAAATCTGGTAATGCAAGCACTGGTGCCGTGCAGAGGCGATCCTTCAACTCCATGAATGCCTTCTGTTGAGATTCAGACCAAAAGAATTTTTCCTTCGCCCCTCCCTTGGTGACCTGACTCAAGGGCCAAGAAATATGAGAAAACCCCAACACAAACCTGCGGTAGAAGTTGGCAAGACCTAGAAAGCTGCGGAGCTCTGTTAGAGTGGTTGGAGAGGGCCAATCCCGAATGACTTGGATCTTGGCTAGATCGACATGCACCCCCTATTCATCAATGATGTATCCCAGATACTGAACCTGGGTCATGCCAAAAGTGCATTTCTCCAAATTGGCACATAGCTTGTGTTGCCGCAGTGTTTGGAGAACCTGTCGGATGTGGTGGAGGTGCTCTTCCCAACTCTGGCTGAAGATCAGAATGTCATCCAAGTATATTACTACAAAGGAGTTGGTGAATGGCCGCAAGATGTCATCCATTAGCCTCATAAAGGTTGCAGGAGCATTCGTCAATCCGAAAGGCATGACCAACCATTCGAAGAGGCCCTCCTTGGATTTGAAGGAAGTCTTCCACACATCAGAGGGTTCGATTGGTACCTAGTGATATCCTGACTTCAGATCGATCTTGCTGAAATATTTCGCCCCCTTTAGTTGGTCTAGGAGGTCATCAATCCGCGGGATCGGGTACCTATTACAGACAGTGATCTTGTTCAGCGCCCGATAGTCAATACAAAGTCTCCACGTCCCATCCTTCTTCTGTACCAACACGATCGGGCTCCCACAGGGCGATGAACTCGGACGGATGTGACCTTTCTGCAGGAGCTCCTGAATCTGCCTCTTGATTTCATTGTTCTCCAGAACGGAGCGCCGATAAACTAGTCCATTGGGTAGCGGCGCACCTGGGGTCAGATCGATGGAGTGCTTGACTTGACAGTGTAGAGGAACCCCTGCCGGGGAGGTGAAGATGTCCTCGTACTCCTCCACAATCTTGTCCATCTGTAGTTGTCGGGCAGAGGGACCCCGTCTGGAGGCCGCGGCCACTGTCTTCTTCTTTCCTTGAGGGCGTATCATCAGGAAAACAAATTTCCTGGTTTTGGAAATGGTCTTACTGCATTGTTTTGCAGTAATCAAAGAGATGGTGGCAGGTGGTGCTACCTCTGGTATCCTGAACAACTTATTTCCCAATGTAATAATAACAACACGGGGCCTTGATTCATACACAGCATGTCGCTTCCACAAGTATGGTTGTCCTAGTAATACATCACAAACTTCAAGGGGAGCAATGTCACACAATACCTCATCCGTGAAGGGCTTGATGTTGTATGGAAGGCGACACTGCTGGCTCACGCGAAGATCTCATCCTTGGTGAAGCCACCCAATGGTGTATGGTTGTGGATGTGCTGTGGTCGGTAAGCCCAACCGCTTCACGACCTCTGCCGAAATGAGGTTCTTTTGACTCTCGCTATCAACAATGAACTGTATCTGGGAGCCCTTTACCCACATCTGAGAGTGGAAGAGACGCTCCTCCTCCTTTGGATCTTCGGGTTCATTTTTCTGGATCTTTGCGGTAGCAACAGTGGCGCTGGGATCCGCATCAATGATCTGCTTCCCTTTTTCATACCCCTTATCGGGTTCTGACTCAGAGTCGGAACATGCATCTGATTCTGAAACCTTTAGCTCAGCCACCAGTGACTGCTTGGCCCGACACTCACTTGTGTTGTGAGTGGAGCTCTTATGGAACTCGCACCATTTTCCAGTGTCCTTTCTCGGCTTCGCGGCACTGTTCTTTGCTTACAGCTTCGGCTGGTTGTCTTGGGCTGTCCCGCCTTGGCTTTGTCCTTTGTTCTGTGGTTTCGGGGCACCTTTCCCCTGCTTTGGATTCGCAGATCCAAAGTCTCGCTTATTTTGTTTAAACTTCTGCTCGACCTTGACGGCATATCGGTATGCTGCGCCGAGCGAGGGGATGTTTAGGAATTGTATTTCTTCCTGGATGTACTTGTGCAGGTAGCCACGGTATTTGAGTATCAAATGTTGCTCCGAATCCTTGATACCCAACTTTGTGCGAAGGGTATGGAAAAGATTGGTGAACTCCGGCACGTCTTGGTCCCTTCCTTGCCGCAGCGTGGTCCACTTTATGTATTCATCCTCATAGCTTCCAACAGGGTAGTACTGCTCTTTGACGGCATCCCGAAACGAATCCCAGGTGGGTGCGGCTGAAAATAGTGAGCCAGTACTTTCATCCTTCTGCTCGCAGTAGGTTTCCCACCAGTCCTTGACGTGGGGGGCTGCTTTGAGGAGAGCAAAAACAATCTTTTCCCGACTCGAAAATTCATGAAAAGAAAAATAACCCTCTAACAGATTTAACCATTTATCTACGGCATCTGCGTCTATCTGACCCTCGAATATGGGGATTTCAAAATTAACTTGTACCTTAAAGGGTGTGGCGTTTCCAGAGTAGCTGCTGGAAGCTGATGCGTCGCTTCTGGGTAGCCGCTGAAGGATCTGGGCAAAGCTGTCCATCATCGCGTTCCGTTGTCGCTCGAGGGCTTCTTCGAGCAAGATTTTGATGGGATCTCCTGCCCCCTCGTCTTTCTTCTCGTCCGCCATGGGAGGCCGTCGGGATTTGCAAGGCTGGTCTTGCAAAGGTTCAACCAGTTCAAGACCTAACTCCTTATATCCCGACCTTGTTGGGGACATGCAAAGAAAAACAGAGAAAAAGCAGACCGCTCTGATACCACTGATCCGGATTTAAACAGGAACGCAACAAATTACAGAGATAACCATATACACAAAGATGCAGCGGAAATAATACTTCATTTCATTAATGGAAAATACTGAAATATGCTTACAACCAGGAATGGAAATAAACCAACTAGGGCGATGGTAGCTTATCTCTGAGAAGAGATGTGATGGCTACATGCCTCTGAACTGTGTTATAATGAGGCTCGAAGGCCTATTTATTGTTGAGAAACAATGGAAAACCCTTAACATTCCAAAACCTAACCCTAGGAGATGAAACGCCAAACTGTGGACCCCGTTTGGGGTAAATTGGTACATCAACTTCCCGGGGTCGTAACTTTGGCATATGATCTCCGTTTGATGCATACAATAGCTCGTTAGAAAGATCTATCCGAGTACTACCATTGTTGGAACGGGCAACATCGGTCCATGCCATGGACCCATGTTGCCCTCGGATTCCTCAAAAAACGTCGTTTAGGGCCTCAAAACGGCTCCGGAAGTTTAGGACCCGAAAAACTGCTAAAAATAGTAACTTGTGCTACAATTAAGGAAACTGAAAATGCTGAGAAGGACAATGGTGGGGGTCCAGGTGGACTTGGCAGGTGGCCACCAATATCCACCTGGATCAATACATGTCAAATCAACAAATCTCTCTTCTCCAAGATGATCTATAAAACAATCATTATCAGATCTATGACAACTAGGATAAGAAAGTAAATGTTTTGGATCAGCCACTTGTTTTTCTTCAATCAACGAGCCATGGTCTTGAACATCATACTCATTCCTTATGGTGATCTTTTGCATCATCTCTTCCACTGCACTTACCAAAATGTCGATATTTACCTCTAAAGATGTCGATTCCTCTAGATCTATGTTCTTCATCTTTTCTTCCTTCAACTTTCCCCTTCTGATCAACAAATTAGCCTCTACATCTACTGCACTGTTTTTCATCTCTTCAAGTGTTGCAAGGTTCTTTTCTCTTAGCTAAAAATCCATTGCCAAATCAAAGGCATCTGGGTAGTGCAAGAGAGCGGAACCAGGAGGAGGTCTTATATTAACAAGCATCAAACAATAAACTTGGTTAAATCTAGAAGAAAACTATTGTACTATCTCCCTTGCCTGTCTGTTCAGTTGGTTATACTCTTTTAGAATCAAGAAAGGGCTCTGTCTGACCGCCCACTTGTCGAGGAAAACTTTGATGAACTTCTGGAAATTTGAGATGCTCGCATCAGGGAGGGTTTTGAACCAACTCTTGACTTTGCCTTGCAAAGAAAGAGAAAAAAGCCTAAGACTGACATCCTCTTCATCAACTTCAAAAAGGTCAAGAAAAGACTCAAAATTCAGTACATGTCTCTCAGTGGTGACGTTGTCACATTCACCATCAAATCTTGGTAGATATAGGTAATGATTTTTAGGGAAAGCATGGGATATAGGAGGTAAAATCAGAGGCTTGTATCTATCTGGAATTTACAAGGTATAGGAATATATTCAGAAGCTATAGAATTATTCTTGATCTCTTGAGGCTCACTAGTTTAAATATGGTCAACATAAGATTCAGAAGAAGGGTCTTGATCAAGATCAAAGGCATGTCGTTGTCTTAGAGGGGCCTGACCTAGTTTTGGAAGTGATTTAGCCAAGCAAATCCTGGTACTACTGGTCCTTTCGGCAATAGTCCGCAGAGCGCGGACTGAGGTCTCACTCGAAGTAGTATGGGAGGGTGCTAGAACTAGGTTTCTGCACCTTGGGGATGTCTGATATGTGGTGATTGGTACGCGATTCAACATTTGTGCTCACTATGCTACACGCACCAGTGAGCCCTTTGCATCCCTATCACAGCTCTAGCCACAGTGCGACTAGTGCTAATTACCCAAATCTTCTTTACTTAGGTTTTGTTCGCTAATTACTTAGAGGATTTTCATACATAAGAATTCATATCAATGTTTACCAAGTGCGCACATATAAACAACTAGATACAATTAACACATAACATCAAAACACAGATGCACGAAATAGATGCACAATATGCCGAATCAAACTTATCTTTATTAATAATCCTTTTCAAGTTCAGTTTAATATAGACCCAACTCTGCCCTGCGCACTTAGCTACAGGGGTTTGTGCACTCAGCTGCGGACTCTACTAGGTCTCTACGCACTCAGCTGCAGAGCCTCTACCTACTACTACGATCCAATACACTTCAGTTCCACTTTTATCCTCTAACCATGCCTTCGCATCTGTCTATTACTTTCTTACTTCCCAAAAACTAACTTTACACTTAGAGCCTCGCTCTATTTATACAATCCCATGGTCAGCAAACCATGGGTAGGCCGACACAACTTTATATTATTTTACAATTCTTAGGGCAGACAACCCTATGACTCATCCTAAACTCTCGCGCTCCGCGTCAGTACTTCATGGAGTCTTTACATTGAATTGACCAAATCTTAGGCTTTAAGCCCCAAAACCTGCTGTGGGGTATCCCATGCCCAACAGTCCCCCAACACAATCATCGTGACTCGTCCTTAGTCATTGTGCAACGATCCTGGGATGGAGCCCTTCCAACTATGTCTGGGCTACACGAAGGTCCGTAGCACACTGCTTTGTCGTCTGCTAGATCTGCTCTACTCGCTCGACTGAATGCTCACTGTCAGGGTCAAATCCCTGTCTTAAAGCATGCATCGCTTTCATCTGTGCGAGTTTTCCTTCAATGTCGGCCATGATGAGGAAGGCCTTATCAATCTAGGGCTGGACGCGTGCTTTAAGTACTACCTCTTTTTGGCGCACGGCATCCACTTGTTCCTTCAATGCCTTCGCCTGTTGTAGATTCACGAGCCGTTGGGTCAGGACCACTGTCTATGCCATCCCGTACACACTATAATATTGCATTTGAAGCTCTCGCTCCTCTATTTCCAAGTGCAGTATGATGGGGTCCTCTTGTAGGGAAGTGAGGATTGCAAAGGATTCTTCCAACATAGTTGTACAGGTCTACACTGCCTATCTTATTTCCTCCAGCCCCTTTTGGATAGTGTCAGCACGCTGTTCCCGAACTTCCGGGGGCATGGATGACTGCACCTTTAATCAGAGTTTAGCTATCTAAAGGTTGAGGTCCAGCTGGATCCTCGTTTCTTCCTCCTTTGCCTCGTGGAATCCACTAGCCAATTTATGAATCCACACTCCTATTGGTAGGTCTATCGCAATTTATAGCTCTCGGGTACAGTGACATGCTTCCTCTACTATCTGCTCTAGCTATTGATTTTGCACCAACACTTCATCGCGTTGTAGGCTAAGCTACTCTATGTTGATTCACTGTTCACTGAGCATTTGCACTGCGCGTCCTTCCCTAGCGCGGAGTTCTATTGTCGCTCTGTCCTGCAACTAGTATAATATATCCCACGGAAGGGAAGCCAAGTTTAGTCCAAGTCCCTTGATTTGGCCTACCATGGCTTTGTCCTTCGTGCTGTCCGCTGTCAGTGCTCCTTCCGGTAGTGTGACAGTTTTAGTCATTTTGGCCCGCAGCAACTGCTTCATTGCTGATGTACCTACAACACAGTAGATGGCTACCATTCCTTCCTATGGGGGTCCCACCTGAAGTTGCTGCAGCTGTGCCTTGAGGGCCCCCAACACATTCTGCTGCTCCATCATTACTTCCTAGAGTGCTTCCCTTGTGACCTCGCAAACTGTGTTGCTGATGTCGTATAGGTCACCCTCTGTCAACGTAATAGGTTCACCATCTAGTTTGGAAGCATTGGTCTTCTTTTGTGGCTCTATTCATTCCATACTGCGTGGCTGTTTCAGTTGTGTAAATGTCATGCTTTGGTTCACACCTTCCGTCGTGTATTCTATCCCCTATCTTGTGGTCAAGTCTGGGCCTCTTTCCTCTTGCGTCATGGTGGCCCTGGTTGCTAGTGTTGCTGCTACCTTTTCAGCTGCATTGGTCTACTTTATGGCAGCCTTCGCTGCCTCGCGGGAAGCCCTTACTTCCTTGCCCAACTACTCGTTACACTTCTGTTGTGCCAGTAGCTTAGTGGTATTCTTTTGTTTTTGTATCACTGTTGCATCGCGTGCCACCAGATCCAGGGCGTGCCACTCGAGTGGCCATGGGTCGAGCGCAGCGAAAACAACGTCATCAATCACACTGAAAGGGAGTTTGGTCCAATTTTGCTCCGGATCCTTCTATGCCTTGATATACACATTGTGCATATCCACCTTAAAGTCTGTGAAGCTCCGCAGACTATCATACACCGTGGGGGATAGGAGTGGCCTTTTGTTGATCCACATCCGGACGATTGCCTCTATGAGTATATAGAAGATCTTGGTCTCATATATTCGCGTGGCATCCTTTGTTACCTAGAGCGACACGTACTTTGCTGCCTCTGGTAAGTCCTGCTCAAGAGGAGGAAACTGAATGTCCTCAAGAAACTCCCCTGCAACCAACAAGATGGATAAGAGCAACCATGCGTAGTGGAAGGTCTTACCCTACTCCTGGGCCTCCTTGCAGTTCGTCAAAAAATCTTCACAGAGGAACTGTGCCTAGTTGAATTGTACCCCCTTTGCGCATTGTTCGGCCAGTGTGACGACCATCGTTGGTACCTCATTGCCACAACATTTTCTCATCACCTTCCCAGCCAGCAACTGGGTTGCTACGCACACCCCTTTGTCTTGAATGCTATTGATTATGTAGCCTCTCTGCTTCCTTTCCAACTTGTATTTCTTCTTCATGGCCTCTACGAGCGCCAAATTTCTACTTTTTCCAACTATTTCCACAGGGTCCCTTCCCATATAGGGAAGCCGAGAAATACTATGAATAAGATCTGACGTGATAGGAATAGGCTCCTCTAGCCACAAGTACCCATCATGCACTAGGAAAAGAAGTTGTTTGATGACAAAGATCGTGGTTGGTTCTCGGTGAAAGTGTGGAATCCATAGTAGGTGGAGTAGCCCGACCTCCTCCACACCACACAACCATTTTTGTGGCTTTATCACTGTAACTGACCCCTCCTTGCTTTATTTCATGAGTTGGCTGGTCTCCAAATGTGAGAGATTTTTGCTGTCCGCAAGGTCATAATCTTCAAATTTCATCGTGGGCACGCAGCTCAGAACAGGTCCTTCAAACAGAATTCCATCTGGGAGAAGCGAGGTTTGGAGTGCGCTCTTAATGGCATCCAAATCTTTGGGTACTTTTACTCTCCCTTTCTGCGGAGGGACATACTTGGGCAGTTTTGCTGCAGCGCGCACTGGCTGAATGTCTTCCTCCATTTCTTCATCCACCTCGATTTCTTCTACGAACGCTTGGAGATCCTCCTCCTCGTCATCTGTCTCAAGATTAACAGTCTTGCCCTTGTCTTCCATAGATAATTTACCGAACCGCGGATTTCGCGGAGACATACAGACCGGTCCTGCTGCCTGTGGATCCTTTTTGGGCCTCAGCGTCTGGGGCGATTTAGGAATTTTCGGTACATCCCCCACCAGCGGCGTAGGGATCTCCGTGGCTCCCTCGTTTATTGACATCATTCTATTCAAGAAATCCTGTGTCTCCTTTGGCAATGTCTCAAACACTGAACTTACTCCTCCAAATTCATCAGGACCATACCTAATTGGTAGCACAACAACTGAATTTTCAAAACACCAAGGGTTGTTCGGTGGAGAGCCACCTGTGATTTATAGGCCTTTTTTAATTCAAATTCAATCGTTCCCCCCTTATTCAGCTCATTAATGTGATATTGGCGGCAGATAGTCCCAAATCTAGTTCTGACTTCGTGCCTTAATTGCCCGCCACCCGCTCCTCTTTGCCTTAAATTGGAAGTCTTGTCATGAGCAGTGACACCAACTGTCACTTCCCATCCTACCTACATGGCAGCGCAACCCCTTGTGCGTGGACGCGACCCATGTGACATACTGATCCTGTGCACAACCTCCTTATCGTGCAGCTCCCATACAAACTCTTTTATATTCCTACACTCTCTTTCAACTGCTTGGAGCGTTGAGACAGTGCTTCTTATGAATAGTTAGGTGGTTGCACCACCAATGCGAGGCTTCAATTCACCTTCCAGCCCGGTTCGTGGGCCCTCTTCAGTTACCCTCACACTAGTCAGCGCCTCACGTTCTTCCTTATGCAGTGTGCTCCCCTGGTAACTTTGTCTTATAAAGTACGGTCGCAGCCATGGTAGCAGAGCCAAAAATCCTCGGCGACAATATTCTAATGCAGTGGTATGGTTGCCCATATCTTGTCCTGTCCTTTTATCGACGTGACATGCTTGCGTGATTTCAGTTTCTAGTTTTTTGATTTTTTCATCCATTAACATGCTTTTCTGCCTCAGTCGTACCAGATCTTATTCGAGTTCGCGAAGCTCAAGGTTCCCTCACTGAATGGCTTCTTGAATCTACATATGTTCATCCTCACGCGACTACATAATTCCTTTGTTCTAGTCCTCGCGTGCTGTCCCAATTATGGGAGCTATTGTGTGAGGATCCCTTTCCCCCAAAAACATGGCCTCGACTCTGCTTGTCTTCTTCGAAATCATTTCCGCGGTTAGGTTTTTGTGCATGGCCTGTTGGCATTATGATACATATGTTGTACTTGATGGCAACCCACTCATCTCAGATGATAAATTATAGTGCAGCAAATTTCACGCACTTTTATCAGAGAAAAGTTTATTTCATGTAGAGAAAAGTTCACGCACTTTTATGCAGAGAAAAGTTTATTTCATGTAGAGAAAAGTTCACGCACTTTTATGCAGAGAAAAGTTTATTTCATGTAGAGAAAAGTTCATGCACTTTTATGCAGAGAAAAGTTTATTTCATGGAGAGAAAAGTTCACACACTTTTATGCAGAGAAAAGTTTATTTCATGTAGAGAAAAAGTTCACGCACTTTCATGCAGACAAAAGTTCCTTTCATGAAGAGAAAATTTCACGCACTTTCATGGTTGGCTCATGGTATTAGTCCGATAGTTTTTGATCCTATGGTTTTGGTCCATGGTATTGCATCCAAAAGTGTTGATCTCACGCACTTTCATGGTTGGTTCATGGTATTAATCCTATAGTTTTTGATCCTATGGTTTTGGCTTGTGGTATTGCATCCAAAAGTATTGATCTCACGCACTTTCATGGTTGGTTCATGGTATTAGTCCAACAGTTTTTTGATCCTATGGTTTTGGACCGTGGTATTGTGGAAGGCCTAAGACTATAAAAGAGGAAGGATGTTATGAAACCAGCTCAAGAAAAGATAGAAAAGATAGATCAACGCCTTAGAATTCAGCCTCTTCGAGGGGGAAACCTCCTTTACATTACATAAATGAACAGTTCTTCGATGATACAAATGAAAATACCTCCTTTCTATATATAGGAGTCTAAGGGGTTATAACATAATCAGAGCCAACATAACAATAATAATGTAAGGGCACAATAATAACAATAGTGGGCTTCTATGGGGCACAATAGTAACAATATGGGCACTACATGGGTACATCAATATAATAAGTGGGTTATACTAATAACAATAAGGGGTTACACTAGTAGTATAGGGGCCTAACATGCCCCTCTCCTTCAAAAAGCATTGTCCTCAACGCTTGAGTAGTTTTTGATGCTTCTGTATAAAATTCTTGTCCTCCCATGTGGAATATTCAGCGGGTAAGTTCTTCCACTTGATGAGATACTCTGAAATTGATCGATTTCGTAGCTGTCAGGTTCTTGTTTCTGTGACTGCTCCAGGTTCCAATATGATTTTTCCTTCCTCTTCAATTTCTGGCAATATTGCTTGAATTGGGATCTTTTGCAACTTTTGAATAAGTGGCCATACTTCTTCGTCCTTCTTCCATTCATCCCTCGCTTCGTTTATCCAATCTGGTTGGATAATATAAATAGCACAAAACAATGCTTCCACATCCTCATCCTTGAAGAGTCTTCCCATTCGGTAAAGTCGCCATTTTTTAAGTGCATGTAGTATTGCCAACATTTCCTTCTCATAAATAGCTTGCTTGAGATGTAGCAGTAAAAATACCCAATCACCTACATCAAAACATTTTTCACTATGATGTTGATCTACCTGTTGTTTCGTTTTATTTTGCACCGAAGTGGTGTTATCCTTTAAAAGTTGGAGAACTTGCTATTGATGCTCGATGTGATCTTTCTCTGCTTGAACCTTTTTCTTCTTGATATGTCCTTCTATCTTTTGAGGAGTGGTAATTTCTTCCAGTCCTTTACAAGATATGGTCGGATTCATTTCTTGATGCTCGATGTGATCTTTCACTTCTTGAACATTTTTCTTCTTGATGTGTCCTCCTATCTTGATAGTTTGAGGAGTGGTAATTTCGTCCATTGAATTACAAGATATGGTTGGATTCATTTCTTCTTCCTCGATGTGATCTTTCACTTCTTGCACCTTTTTCTTCTTGATATGTCCTTCTATCTTGAGAGATTGATGAGTGGTAATTCTTGCCAATGCTTTACAAGATATAGTCTGATTCATTTTTTCTTTCTCTGGGGTGGTGTCCTGGCATATGTCCTCTTCTTTTGATGTTTCTTGATCCTTTTCTTCCTCCTCTTCATATTCTATGTAAAATAATTTCTTCTCAGCACACCTATGATCTTTAGTACATTTGCTATCACAATTGTAACAAAACCCTTTTTCTCTTTTTTCTTCCAATTGTTGTGGTGTAACCCTTGTAGGTTGTGGAAGGCCGGGAGAAACAACACTTCCATCTTTATAGTTGTGAGGGGTATGCTTCCTGGTTTCCATAATTTTGCTTTCCATTATGTCACAAAGCCCTTTTACTCTTTCCAATTGTTGTGGTGTTGCTCTTTGTATCCTCATAATGTGCTATCATTTCCTCCATGAAAATTGACCACGTAACAAGTTTTTTACGAGAACAAAGCCCTTCATACCATAAAAATTGATCTGGTTCTAAATATGAAGATGCAATAGATACCTTTTGTAATAGTTGTACACCATGTAGATCAAAATATTGCTCCATCTGAAGTATCCAATTTACCAGATCCTTGCCATCAAACTTCCTCATCTTGCTTTTTCTTGATTTTAGGAGCTCGACCTTGAAATGACTGTAACTCTGTACTTTCAAATCTTTAAGTTTTGAAATTGTGAAATATAGTAGCCCTCTGTGTCCTCTTTCCAATGCCACCAGTCTGATCCAAATTGGATTCTCTAAGAAAGCGTTATGCACAATCTCCCAAGATGACCTGATTATAGACCTTTCCAGAAGAGAGAAATTGTATGAAGTGCCACGTGTCACTATTTCAACCTTTGGATCTGAAAAATATATAAAAAAAAACTACAGTCCGTCATCTTTCTGTACCTTCTTACGAAATTTCAATCCGATGCTCAGAAAGAAAGTTATGACGATATTCCCCAAGTCACCTGTTTTTAGTGTAATTCAGGAGTCTGCAAAAAGACCAACTTCCTAAGATCATATCTCCGAAAATATCGTGCGAAAAGCTCTGAAATTCAGACCCAAGGTTCAACACGATTTCTTCTCAAATGGGTTTTTTTTGCGACTTCTGAAACATCATAGAAACAAAGTTATAGAGAAAATTCCACGATGACCTGTTTGGAGCAGCGAAACCCTAGAATCCAAAGCTCTGATACCAAATGTTATGAAACCAGCTCAAGAAAAGATAGAAAAGATAGATCAACGCCTTAGAATTCAGCCTCTTCGAGGGGGCAACCTCCTTTACATTACATAAATGAACAGTTCTTCGATGATACAAATGAAAATACCTCCTTTCTATATATAGGAGTCTAAGGGGTTATAACATAATCAGAGCCGACATAACAATAATAATGTAAGGGCACAATAATAACAATAGTGGGCTTCTATGGGGCACAATAGTAACAATATGGGCACTACATGGGTACATCAATATAATAAGTGGGTTATACTAATAACAATAAGGGGTTACACTAGTAGTATAGGGGCCTAACAAAGGAGATCATTTGGCAAAGCATCATCGAATGAATTGAATATCTAATAAGTGCTAGATCTGAAATATTTGTGATTGGGTTATGGTGCAGATCTGGATCTGAATGAAGGAGGAACCTTAGCACATAAAGAAGGATAAGTTCTTTTGATGGGTCATAATCTTTATGCTTGAATAATAGTATCTTTGCATGATTTTGATATGTTATATGAGGCGCATGCTTGATCTATAAATCTGACAATCTGGGTTAATTAGTGTCTGAATATTTGAAAGAAGGAATTATCCTTTGTAGATCTGCATGCAAGTTTCAGGTTGTTGAAGTAGCGTATATCTTTAAATTATGATCTAGCTGCCTCTGTCTATTGCTGCAGTATTTTGGGTTCAGAATTTGATGTGTGGTTACTGTTACTGTGTTCTGGGTACAGCTGTCAGAGAAGTGTTTACTTGATTCAGTGCTAATTGGGAAAAGGAGATTGTTTGATGCAGATATACTTGATGATTGATTGATGTTCATGGATCTAGTCTGAAAATTTATGAAACGTGGTCCCTGGAAGAAAGAGAAGGTTGTAGCCTTCAGTAGGCCAGCACCTACGTACTAGTATCTTGGCTAGTACAAGAGCTAAGGGGGTTGTAGCTCCCTTCCAGGAGAAGCTGGAGAACGAGATAGGGTTGTAGCTCTCTACAGGTTGTAGCCTGCGTACTGGTAAAGGACTGCACCAGTACAAAATCATTGTAAAAGGAGTTTCTAATTGAAAGAAGATAGAGACATATTGCAGCAGGTGGTTTTCACCCACATTGGGTTTCCACCTTATATCTGGTGTTCTTTTGTGTGACTATTTGCTTTTCTTGTTTCTGCTCATTATTTTATGATACTGACATATAAAGTAATGATCAATATTTGAAGAATTATTCAAAGTATAAATAAGGAAGATAGATTGATAAGAATTTGATAATACTGATTCACCCTCCCCCTCTCAGTATTATTTCCAACAATTCGTATCAGAGCAAGTCCTTCTGAAGAAGCTTGATCGCTTGAAGGAAGATCTAACATCATGAGCAACTACGAGAGGGAAGCATCAATCAGGCCACCGATTTTTGATGGAACAAACTTCGTATATTGGAAGGTAAGAGTTACTGCATATCTTCAATCTTTGGGTACAGAAGTATGGGACATTATAGAAACAGGGTATACTTTTCCATCAGCTACTCCTACAGATTCAACTGAGAAGAAGAAATATGAAACAAATGCAAAGGCGGTTAATACTCTTCTAGGATGTCTATCTCAATCTGAATTTGTGAAGCTTATGCAATATAAATCCGCAAAAGAAATATGGGACAAGATTGTTTTGAGCTACGAAGGAGATGAACAGGTAAAACGTGCAAAACTTCAAACCCTCAGGATTCAGTATGAGAATCTCAGAATGTATAATGATGAAAGTGTGGCTAACTATTTCCTTCGGGTAGACGAGATTGTTAATTGCATGAAAAACTTGGGTGAAGAAATAAAAGAGGCTGTTGTGGTTGAAAAAGTCCTAAGATCATTGTCCCCCAAGTTTGAATCTAAAGTGTCTGCAATAGAAGAAAAGGAAAATATACGAACTCTTACTATGTCTCAGCTACATGGAATTCTAACTGCTTATGAAATGAGAAAAGGAGGTCCATCAGACAGGAGAGAAGCTGCTTTTAAGGCTTCAGGCAAAGGAGACTACTATGAATCAAGTCACGTGCCAGAAGAAGAAGAAGAATCAAATTTTGTCAAAAATCTTCAACGGGGTACTGGAAGGTTCAGAGGTAAGCTACATTTTAAATGTTTTGCTTGTGGAAGAGTAGGTCATTATGCTACCAAATGTCCTCATAAGGATAAGATTGACAAAGGAAAGGAACCTGCCAGATGGAACAAGAAACAGAATGCAAATAAGAAAAGCTACTACACTCATGAAGACAGTGATGGTCTATCAAATAGTGATGAAGATGAACGAGGTAATGACTATAAACTTTTAATGGCATTTGAAGATGATGATTGCATGGATGCTATAGATGTGGATAGCTTTTATGAAGAGAATTCTAGACTTAAGATATGTATAGAATAAAAGAATATGATCATTGATACTCTACAATTTCAAATTGATGAAAAAGAAAAATATCTTGAAAAGTTAGAAGGTGAAATTGTTGGCCTTAGAAAAGAAATTGAGAAAACAAAGGCTATTAATCTTAAGTTTGTCAAAGGATCTGAAACTTTGGATGAGATCATCAATGTACATCGTTCTCCGCTAAACAAGACAGGTCTGGGGTATAATGGAGAAACATGTCAAGCATCCACCTCAAAGAGTTATCTTGATGCAGCAAGAAGGAATGAGCAAAAGCACAATGGAGATCACCAGGTAAAGCAGGGACAAATTACATCAAGAACGAACAAAGACTATCAGGTAAACCAGGGGCAATCTGTCCTAAGGATAAACAAAAGCTACAACCAGCCACAGGTAAAATCTTCTCAATTTGCTTCAAGAATGGATGACAATAGAAATTACAATCATTTGGCCGGTAGATTTGATAATCGCAGAAGTTTCTTCAATGGGCAATGTTTCTCTTGCCATAACTTTGGTCACAAAGCAGCTCAATGTGTTGCATATAAAACAATCATGACTAGAGAAGCTCAAAAACAAAGAAGTATGATCGGGATTACAAAAAGGACCTATAACAACTTTTCGGCTCTTGAAAATGAAGTTGAATGTTCTATTTGCAATAACTTTGGTCATGAAGATTCTGAATGCAGGAGTAGGTTTCAGCAGACAAAGGAACAAGCCTCAAGCACCAGAACATGGAGAATAAAGGAACCACAAACAGAAACATGTGGGATAGACTTTTATGCAGAGGGACAGGAAAATCTATGGTACATCGACAGTGGATGTTCGAAGCATATGACAGGTGATAAAGAAAAACTTGAATCATATTCTGCTTTAGAAAAGGGAAAGAAAGTTTCTTTTGGAAATGATACTCCAGCAGCTATAAAAGGAAAAGGCACAGCTCAGTTAAAAGAAAAGTTCAAAGCTGGAAATGTTTTGTATGTTGATGGCTTGAAGCATAACCTTCTGAGTGTCAGTCAGATGTGCGATCAAGGAACCGAGGTAATATTTCGATCAAATGGATGTAGCGTTCGTGATCTTGATACAGGGAAAACAGTGATCAAAGGTAGAAGAACTCCAAATAATCTATACATATTTGAAGAAGGACAACAACAATGCTATTTGAGCAAGGATGATGAACATTGGTTATGGCACCGGAGGTTGGGGCATCTAAGCTTTCACAAATAAGGAAGGCATGCAAATATCAGGCAGTTCGTGGTCTTCCAGATATCAAAATTCCAGACAACACTATATGCAAATCATGTCAGTTTGGTAAGCAAACCAGAACCAACTTCCTGGAGAAGGAAGGATCAGCTAGCAGGCCTCTTGAACTAGTCCATACAGATGTATGTGGTCCTTTCAGGACGAGGTCACCTCGAGGAGAAGAATACTTGATATTATTCATTGACGATTTCTCCAGGTTTGTTTGGTTAGGACTTTTGAAGCACAAAGACGAAGCATTCGAAAAATTCAAATCCTTCAAAGCCTTGGTTGAAAATGAATCAGGTTACAAAATTAAGTGCCTCAGGTCTGACAGAGGTGGGGAGTTTACCTCAAATGAATTTTTCGATTTCTGTGAAGAACATGGGATAAGAAGGGAATTCTCTACAGCTAGAACTCCTCAGCAAAATGGAGTGGTGGAAAGGATGAACAGAACAGTCCAACAAATGGCCCGTGCTATGCTTGATGAGTCCGAAACTCCCGCAACTTTCTGGGGTGAAGCTGCATATGCTGCAGTTGTTATTCTCAATAAAACAAATGTCCGAGTGAACAACACTCAAACTCCTCATGAACTCTTGTATGGTGAGACTCCTTCGGTAAAACACTTCAAAATCTTTGGGAGCAAATGATATATTAAGAATACTGATGAGCAACTTGGCAAACTTGAACCTAGAGCAGATGAAGGCATTCTTCTTGGTTATTATCCACACAGCAAAGCATATAAGTGCTACAATAAAAGACTTGAAAGAATTGTTGACAGCATTGATGTAGTGGTTGATGAAAAAGGATACATTCCTAGGCAAGTAAATCATGAAAATATCGAAGAAGATGAAGACTACCCTCAAAGATAGAATGATGAAGAAGAAGAACCTCAAGAAGCACCAGAGGAACAGATAAGGGTAGAAGAGAAGACTCCATCCAGGTACGTTCAGAAGAATCATCCAGAATCTCAGATTTTGGGGCAAAAAGAAGCAGGTGTACAAACAAGAAGAACAATTGCAGAAGCTTCAAGCTATTTGGCATTACTCTCATCCACTGAACCACAAAATGTAAAAGAGGCATGCAAAGATGAATGTTGGGTCAAAGCAATGGATGAAGAACTTGAGCAGATCGAAAAGAACAACACTTGGGAGTTGGTTCCTAGACCAAAGGATAAGAATGTTATAGGGACAAAATGGGTCTTCAAAAATAAGTTGAATGAAAATGGGGAAGTAATTAGAAACAAGGCCAGACTTGTTTGTAAAGGGTATGCACAGCAAGAAGGAATAAATTTTGAAGAAACTTTTGCTCCTGTTGCAAGACTTGAGGCCATCCGAATGTTCCTTGCTCTCAAGCTTTCAAAAGTTCAAAGTATTTCAAATGGACGTGAAATCAGCCTTTCTGAATGGAGACTTAGAAGAAGAAGTATACATTGAGCAGCCAGATGGTTTCATTCTTGGAAATGATCCAAATCTTGTATGCAGATTGAAAAAAGCTCTCTATGGTCTTAAACAAGCTCCAAGGGCTTGGTACTATCGTTTGGACAAATATCTTCATCAACAAGGTTTTTCAAAAGGATCAGCAGATAGCAATCTTTATATAAAAATTGAAAATGACAAATTGCTGATACTTGTTGTGTATGTAGATGACATTATCTTTGGCAGCAATGAAGAATCTATGAGTCAAAGCTTTGCCTTGCTGATGCAGAAAGAATTCGAAATGTCCTTGCTTGGAGAATTGACATATTTTCTTGGCCTGCAAATCCAATAAAAGGAAGGAGGGATCTTCTTGTCTCAAACTAAGTATCTCAAGTAGATTTTGAAGAAATATGGCATGGAAGATGCAAAACCAGTATGTACACCCATGGTCACAGGATGTAGCCTCAGTGCAAATGATGAATCAGCAGCAGTACATCAACCAACCTACAGATCTATGATTGGAAGTCTACTTTATTTGACAGGTACCCGACCAGACATCATGCATGCAGTGGGAATAGTTGGAAGATTTCAGGAAAATCCAAAGGAAACTCATCTTCAGGCAGTAAAGAGAATCTTCAAATATCTTCAAGGGACTCAAAATTATGGCTTATGGTATCCTAGAGATACAGATCTCACACTTCATTCTTATACTGATGCAGATTGGGCCGGAAGCGTGGATGACAGGAAGAGCACAAGTGGTGGTGCATTCTTTATGGGTTCCAGATTAGTATCTTGGTTCAGCAAGAAACAGAGTTCGATTGCCTTGTCTACAGCTGAAGCAGAATATGTTGCTGCTGCATCTTGCTGCACTCAACTCCTTTGGATGATGCAGACCTTGCAGGATTTTCAAATCACTTGTACACCACCCATCTCCATCTTATGTGATAATACAAGTGCAATCAGCATTTCAAAGAACCCAGTCATGCATTCAAAAACCAAGCACATACCAATCAAGTATCACTTTCTCCGGGAACAAGTGCTTGAACAAAAGGTCAAGTTGGAATATGTTCCTTCTAAGGAATAGGTTGCTGATATACTCACCAAACCATTGCCTAGGGAGACCTTTGAATACCTCAGGCAAAAGCTGGGGGTTGTTGATGCATCATCTTGTTGTTGAATCTCTTCTGATTGTTAGTTGTACGCAAGGTTCATCTGAAGTATATGCGTACATGTGCTGGGTTGCGGATTGGTCAAAGATCGAATGGCACAGGTTCAGGGGGAGCATATCATGCATTGTTGGCATTATGGAGGAAGTACAGAAGGAGATCATGGATGCTGGTCTGAATATTGCTGCAATATGTCTCTATCTCTTTCATGGTCATTTATGGTGTTTGATGGATTATGGTTCTTCTTTGCAGATCTGGTTTATAGTCAGGGGGAGCATGTTCTTAGGGGGAGCATAACCCTTTGCCCTTGATGTCAAAGGGGGAGAGTGATTGGTTGTTGTTGCCATCAAGTCCAAAGGGGGAGATTGTTGGCATTATGATACATATGTTGTACTTGATGGCAACCCACTCATCTCAGATGATAAATTATAGTGCAGCAAAGTTCACGCACTTTTATGCAGAGAAAAGTTTATTTCATGTAGAGAAAAGTTCACGCACTTTTATGCAGAGAAAAGTTTATTTCATGTAGAGAAAAGTTCACGCACTTTTATGCAGAGAAAAGTTTATTTCATGTAGAGAAAAGTTCACGCACTTTTATGCAGAGAAAAGTTTATTTCATGTAGAGAAAAGTTCACGCACTTTTATGCAGAGAAAAGTTTATTTCATGGAGAGAAAAGTTCATGCACTTTTATGCAGAGAAAAGTTTATTTCATGTAGAGAAAAAGTTCACGCACTTTCATGCAGAGAAAAGTTCCTTTCATGAAGAGAAAATTTCACGCACTTTCATGGTTGGCTCATGGTATTAGTCCGACAATTTTTGATCCTATGGTTTTGGTCCGTGGTATTGCATCCAAAAGTGTTGATCTCACGCACTTTCATGGTTGGTTCATGGTATTAGTCCTATAGTTTTTGATCCTATGGTTTTGGCTCGTGGTATTGCATCCAAAAGTATTGATCTCACGCACTTTCATGGTTGGTTCATGGTATTAGTCCAACAGTTTTTTGATCCTATGGTTTTGGACCGTGGTATTGTGGAAGGCCTAAGACTATAAAAGAGGAAGGAGATCATTTGGCAAACCATCATCGAATGAATTGAATATCTAATAAGTGTTAGATCTGAAATATTTGTGATTGGGTTATGGTGCAGATCTGGATCTGAATGAAGGAGGAACCTTAGCGCATAAAGAAGGATAAGTTCTTTTGATGGGTCATAATCTTTATGCTTGAATAATAGTATCTTTGCATGATTTTGATCTATTATATGAGGCGCATGATTGATCTATAAATCTGACAATCTGGGTTAATTAGTGTCTGAATATTTGAAAGAAGGAATTATCCTTTGTAGATCTGCACGCAGGTTTCAGGTTGTTGAAGTAGCGTATATCTTTAAATTATGATCTAGCTGCCTCTGTCTATTGCTGTAGTATTCTGGGTTCAGAATTTGGTGTGTGGTTACTGTTACTGTGTTCTGGGTACAGCTGTCAGAGAAGTGTTTACTTGATTCAGTGCTAATTGGGAAAAGGAGATTGTTTGATGCAGATATACTTGATGATTGATTGATGTTCATGGATCTAGTCTGAAAATTTATGAAACGTGGTCCCTGGAAGAAAGAGAAGGTTGTAGCCTTCAGTAGGCCAGCACCTACGTACTAGTATCTTGGCTAGTACAAGAGCTAAGGGGGTTGTAGCTCCCTTCCAGGAGAAGCTGGAGAACGAGAGAGGGTTGTAGCTCTCTGCAGGTTGTAGCCTGCGTACTGGTAAAGGACTGCACCAGTACAAAATCATTGTAAAAGGAGTTTCTAATTGAAATAAGATAGAGACATATTGCAGCAGGTGGTTTTCACCCACATTGGGTTTCCACCTTATATCTGGTGTTCTTTTGTGTGACTATTTGCTTTTCTTGTTTCTGCTCATTATTTTATGATACTGACATACAAAGTAATGATCAATATTTGAAGAATTCTTCAAAGTATAAATAAGGAAGATAGATTGATAAGAATTTGATAATACTGATTCACCCCCCCCTCTCAGTATTATTTCCAACATGGCCCTATAGGCCCATTGGACCGTTGGTACGTGCAGGTCCCAATCAGTTCGTCTCATTTGGTAAACCCTATTCAAGATTTTGCATACCCTCTTGAATGCTTCTACGTGGAATGGTTGTGGGGCACATCATTTTTCCTGCGGCTGTGTCCTGTTCCAATTTTCTATCCTTAGTTTGGGATGTGTTCATGTAGACTGCACAACACACGTCTATACCCATCGACACAGGTGGGTGTGCAAGCTGCTCTGTCCTGGCTGCCCGACTCTTGTTTGAAACTTTGGGCTTCCAAACCGTAGGTGCATCATCCTTCTACACCCATTCCAGTCATCAAAATTTCCTTGATGGGTACCCCACCATCGTGCGGGTGTTGTGCACAATTCCCATTTTAGCACATCGAACCGTTGCTGTTCTGGTACTACGCTTTCAAATTTGCTCAGGAATTCGTCCATTGCTGTCAGTCCATCATATGTTGGCAGCTCTTGTGCCTCTGTTGTCATGCAACAAAATGATCTAACCATCATGTTGCAATTCAGCATTGTCACTTCATGCAACCGATTCTGCCAGCGCTCTACTTCTTCATCTGAATCCGAAGTGCACGAGCTTTTGTGCTCCCACGAGATTCTCCCATCTGCAGTTAGATTCACTCGATCCTGGTCTCACACACTTATCTTGTAAATACAATCTAGCTCATCGTCGCTTTCATCGTCGTGCACTAGTTCAACGTAGCATGCTCCTTCAGTTGGGTCTAGTGGGACTACTACGCGTAGCGACTTTTTCTCAAAAATCATTTTTCGCTTCTTCATATTGATGACTCCATTCATATCAGTGGCCCAATTGATTCCTAACAGTGTGAGATAGGGATTTCTATCATCGACAATCTCTATCACTTCAAATCCATCTGTGTGCTCGCGCCTTCAATATCAACTATTACCCCTTGCAACCTCCCCATGGGCAAAATCTTCTGTTGGTTCGCCATTCATAATTTAATAGGGGGACCACTGTAACGCGGGCCTGCCCATGTGTTCCCATGTTTTCTTCGGTAACACATTCACGTCCGAACCCAGATCTAGGATTACCTGATCCATTTCATACTCACCAATCTGCGTAGTCAATCTCATCTCCCTTCCCGTGCTCAAGGCATGCTTTCCCAATTCCCAGACTACACGTGGTTCTCCTGACCCCGCGCATCTAGTGATCAGCTCCTGTAGTCCCTTAACTGCCTTGTTGCCATGCAATTGTTTCATGAATGTCTCTAGAAAGGTAGTAAGCATAGAAGGATCCATCTCTGGCGCTGGTTGATCCTTATTGCCTGGAGTGGAGGCCTTCGCGAAGCTCTTCTTAGCTTCCATGAATGTCTCCTTTGCGCGTTCTAAATCAAGCTCAGGTTCCTCTGTAGGAGCCTTGCAAACCCATGTATCTTCCTTGGGTTGCTTCCCATTATCCTCCCCTGTGGTCACATCTCTTCTGAGCATCATGTTCACATTCGGGTCTTCTTCATGCGGTTTAGACCTCATCATTTGTATATTCTAAGTCGGAGGAGATTGGAATACCCCTTTTTCACACATCTATGTGATCAACGTAGGACAATCTATTGTTTCATGATCAAACTGAACACAGTATGAACAGGATATCCTCGTCGGGTTGGTACAATCGTGAGCATAGTGCCCTAGTCCTCTGTAATTATAACAGACTAACTGTCCGCAACCCCTTCCTGGTCACATTCCTTCTCGTCCTCAACCTCGCCCCTGAAATCCAGCATGCACCATCCCCCCAACTGGGTCGAGGGCTTGCATTTTTGTTTGCATTCTATAGGATGGGGTTCGATCCATCATTAACTTGTAGCTGCAACAAGTGCACTCATCATGGCCTACCGACCTGCAGAAATTACAAAACAGTTACTAGGGTGTCGGTGTATACTTTTGCAACAAATGAAAATTATCCGTTGTGTGTTTTCCTTCTATCTGATAAATCGTGCACCATAACGCAGGTGTCGCACTCGGCCCTACCTATGCCTATGGTCTCAATGGAATTGGCCCCCCTTCTGCCAAGTAGTTCGCAAACGTTGGACAATGATCCTTGTCATGGCCCTAGCATTTGCATTTTATGAACCATACTTCCTCACGTGCCTCTATCCGCGGTGCCCTATCCTACTTCAAACTTTTCATTTCTAGGCATATATTCTATAGCTGTGTGTGGATTTGTTGGACTCCTAATCCAGGGTCTTGTATCAGGGTCTCATGCAACCTCATCGCCATCTTCAATGCTTCGGCTTGGGTAGAAAGTTTCTACTGTGACAACGTTGTTCTCAAGTGTGGTGTTAGAGATCCTACAAACCATGTGCGATGTTGTGCATCCGTTAGTGTCATATTGGCTTCATGGATCGTACTCTTCAACCTTTGCTTCAAATCCTAGGGAGTCTCGCCTGGAAGCATCACGATCTCTTTAAACCTAATCATTGACTACGTCTCTGATTTAGGCCTGCTAATTTATCTGTTCAACACATTCTGGATCTCTGCTATCCCTGCATTTGGGTGTTTGTTAGAGTCCTTGATGTACCACGTCAATGCGCGATCCTACAACACGCTCACCAATGTAGCCTTCTTAATATTTTCATCCATGACACCTTGTGCTTCTCATACTACTCTTACCACGAACCAGAATTGGTATGGATCCTCATTCCCTACTCTTCTAAATACTGGTAGTTTGATCGCGCTTGCCATACCAAACTGTGGAGGTGGAGTGGGCGGGATGGAGGTGAGGGAGGTGAAGCAGGTGGTGGGGTGGGTGGAGGTAGCTACTAAATCTGTTGCCTTATCAAACTGACCGCACTTCTCAGAGAAGCTTTCGTGAGCTCGTCCTCACTCTCCTGTAAGGGTGAAATTAAGGGACTATTTTCTAATTATTCATTGCTTCTACTTTTGTCAATTCTTCCACTCCGTGTAGTGCCAAACATTAATTTATTCACATAACCCACTTTTCACATAAGAGCATCTTAATCCAGGTATTCAAAGATTTAATATACTTACCTCACAGTCCTTTGATAAAACGTCATTCTACCTCACTGTAACTGACGGTCGTGTCCACTGCAAACTCAGTGATAAATCCTCCTATTATTTGGTCGAGCCAGTGGTCCACAACTCGCACTGTCTTATCCTCTGAGGCTTCTAGTCTGCACACTAGCTTTGGAGTCCACATTATCGGTTGGTCGAGCCTACACTTCCCCTGGCTGTTGGCTAACCTCGCGATCCACTCATATAACTCAGAAGGAAAGGATGCAAAGAAAATCTCATGGATTTTTGTATACATGTAGCGATCTAGCCACCTTTTCTCAGGTACTTGTGGAGTTCTGTTTTCCTGTGTCGTGAACTCATGAATCTTCTTATCCAACCACTCTTCAATTTCCTTCTTTGTTGGGTTCCAGTGGCACATCATTAGACATCCCTTATGCAGATCCCTATCTCGGCAATGGAACCATTTGTTGGCTTAGTGGGGCTTGACCTAGGTTTGGAAGTTATTTAGCCAAGAAAATCCTAGTACTACTGGCCCTTTTGGTAACATTTCGTGGAGCACGAATTGAGGTCTCACCCGAAGTAGTATGGGAGGGTGCTAGAACCAGGTTTCTACACCCTGGGGATGTTTGATATGTGGTGATTGGTACACCATTCAACCTTCGCGCTTACTAGGCTACACGCACCAGTGAGCCCTTTGCGTCCTTCGCGCAACTCTAGCCGCAGTGCGACCAGTGCTAATTACCCAAATCTTCCTTACTTAGGTTCTGTTCGCTAATTACTTAGAGGATTTTCATACATAAGCATTCATATCAATGTTTACCAAGTGAGCACATATAGACAACTAGATACAATTAACACATAACATCAAAATACAAATCCACGAAATAGATGCACAATATGCCAAATCAAACTTATCTTTATTAATAATCTTCTTCAAGTTCAGTTCAATACAAATCCAACTCCGCCCTGCGCACTCAACTGCAGGGGTCCGCGCACTCATCTGCAGACTCTACTAGGCCTCTGCGCACTCAGTTGCAGAGCCTCTACCTACTACTACGACCCAATAAACTTTAGTTCCACTTCTATCCTCTAACCATGCCTTCGCACATGTCTATTACTTTCTTACTTTCCAAAAACTAACTTTACACTTAGAGCCTCACTCTATTTATACAATCCCATGGTTCACAGACCATGGGTAGGCTGACACAACTTTACATTATTTTACAATTCTTAGGGAAAAAAACCCTATGAATCATCCTAAACTCTCGCGCTCTGTGTCCATACTTCGCGGAGTCTTTATATCACATTGACCAAAACTCGGGCTTTAAGCCCCAAAACCAATTGTGGGAGATCCCATGCTCAACACATGCGAATATTTTGTATTCACAATCTTTAAAGGGAAAGAATCAAATGTAGGTCTAAGATCTTTCCTCAAATACAATATACTTTGTAAAGTCTTCTTGACATTCTCGAGAAAAGAGAAGAATTTTTTTATAACAAAGAACATAATGTCTTGGATGAAATTCCAACTTGAATACCTGATCTTTCCATATTGTCCTTTCATGTTTCTGCTGGTCGGGTTCATCCTCTTGTGGAGTCCTTGGATTTGATCTCGAAATTGATTTGGAGTCGTCAGGTGAATGATTTTATCCTTCTAGTGTCTGATCGTTGTCCACCATCAACAATAAGATCTGAAGTTGATACATTTTTCTGAAGAACATAAAACTACGCTCCCCAGTATGGTCTCCACTATGTTATCACCTGGATTGAACCTCAAGCTGAAGGAAGGCAATGCCAGGGTAACCACAAACCACGATTAGCCAAGTAGCTAGCCCTACTAGGCCAGGAGAGGGATCTCTCCATAAGGATCTCAGCCAAGATGACTGGATCAGGAAAAGGATATTATGATAGGTATAGTAGCATAAGGTTTGATTTGATTTTGAAAGGGTTTTGCTGGATCAAGAGGAGCCAGACAGTTTAGGGCTAGGGAATTAGGTCAAAATTGTAGGGCATTCAATGGGGCAAGGTAGGCATAAGGTTTAACACTCAAGGGCTTTATGGGTGAGGTGTTTTAAGATTGGTGAGAAGCTAGGAAGAGCATGTGATTACCATGGATCCTTCCTAAACTGTAGAAAACATATAATGGTGAATATTTCCCCAAAGCAAAGCAATGATGTTATGAATTCTGCCTATCAACTTGAAAACATTCACTTAAAAGCAATGAAATGATTAATGAAGTGCACAAAACATATTAACATATGATCAAAAGAGAAGAAACTAAGCTAAACTCCATACCACATGGATCCCAAAGAAATAGCTGTAATTTTTAGTAATCTCCTGCTAAACTGCTACAAAATGATGTACAATCAGGGCATAAGCATCCAGCTGAGTCCAACCCTTTACAATGAGAAAGAAGAAGAAGATATAGGCATTGTTTCAACCTCCTCCCATCCTTAGGGGTTGAATCTCTAAGATGAGGAGCTAATATAACCAACACTGAACAAGAAAATGGAATATAGGCATCTTAACAACTTGCCTCCAAAAGTGAAAAACTGATTCATTTGAGCTCATATTGACTTTTAATCTAATGAATATACCATCTAATACTAATTGTCCATCATATTTACAAGTAAAGTCATCATTTACAATATTTAAACATCCTCCATGAGAGAAAATCCAAGAACATAGTGAAAACACAGAAAAATAGCCATCCTGTGCAAAATTTTCCCTACGCACATTGCCATTGGTCCAACGTGTAGCGCCACTTTTAGGTCCTTTTTGGAGGCCTTCCTGGCATCCCAATTGTGCTAATGATAGTGCATTGGAAGGGTATTCAAGTATAATTTCCAAAACACCTAGAATTTCTTCATTTGAAGCTTATTTGTCCCCTCAAAAGTTGATTCTCCCAAGATTGCTTCTGTGTGTCCAAAAAGTGGCAAAAATGTCACTTTTAGGGTGTTTTTTGACTTTTTGGTGGATCAGTTCTGACCCAAAAACTTAGAAAATCCATAGGTTGCATGTACTCATTGCTCTAAATCCACAAATGCAAGCCATTTGTCCATTGGGTGCCCCTAGGAAAAGCGCAATGCCGAGCCGGATTTTCTGTGTGTGCAATTTCCAAAATTTGCAAAAAACAATTTATCTCCTCCAAAACTTGCCAAAATTGGTGAGAAGCACCATCATCAAGCATCTTGATAAGCCAAGGAATATTCAGCAAGCAAACTAAGCCTATCCTCCTCTTTTTTTTCCCTTTAGAGCCCGCCTTAGCCTAGATTTCATCTGTTTGACCCTCATGTTGCAAATTTTGAGGTTGTGCACTCCTAGAAAAGGGATGAAGGAAGTGAGCAAGAGTGATTAGGAATAAGGGAATGGGAGATGAACTTGTGAGGTGTTTTGTGGGCTGGAAAATGAAGGGGAGGGTATGAATCATGAAAATGAGGGAGAAGGGCTTGGGTCCTTTTTTGAAGTATAGCTTGTGGGATGAAGGATGAAGGGGTATAAAACGTTATGGAGTGATATAGGGGAGGGTTTCAGGGCATTAGTGATAGGTGGTGGGAGAAATAATGGGGGTTAGGGTTTCTAGGGTGTAATTGAGGAAGAATCTAGGGTTTCTCTTTTGCCAATGTAAATTACCTTCAAACACTTCAATTGTTATTCAATGATGAGGTATAGCGAGGACACTTGCTTGATTGAGGGATGAGAGGGTGATTTTGGAATTTTTAAAGAAGATGGAGGCTCCTTTGGTCCTTTCTTCTCAACACGCAATGCCTTAATGCACAGTGCAATGTTATTTTACACTGCCAAAATCGCCCTACGCGAAGGGCTCAGCCTATACGCGCAACACCACCACCTAAACGCATAATGCGACTTCAATACAACTTTTTATTGCATTCCCGATGTCCAAATTGAGTGTGGGATAGCTCGTTGGAAATATTTTCGAGTCTAATTTCTAGAACATCTTGAATTTTTCAATTTAGAGCTCATTTTCCCTATCAAAATCTCAATCTCCCAAGACTTGTCAAAATGTGCAGAATGAGGCTGCCAAAATGCAGAGTTCTTTTTCAGTCAACTTTGGGAGGTCTTTCTCAACTCCAAATTGAGCTCATGATAGCTCATTGGAAATATCTTTGTGTCTAGTTATCATTTGACTCATCAAGAAAGTCATTTGGTCACTCCAGCTAGGAGAAAGCTTGATTTTCCCAAGGTCACTCCAGAAGTGCATCAACTCTCCTGAGGCAAATGATGTTTTGGACATTTCTCCCAAACCATGAGACCTATGTAAAAACTGAAGGATTTTTTTCTTCTTGGGTATATGTTGGACAAAAACTTCTCTCACATTTGTCAAATTCATCTTTTATTGCTCAGAAACATAATTTGAATAAAACCTATCCTGATGTGTGGAACAGAGGATTTGTAGAAATGAAGGTGATGAGGGGCTTCTAAATTCTTGAGAAAATTTTGGGAAGTAGGGAGGGATGTTAAGAAGTAGGGGAAAGTGGAATTTCAAGGATTGAGTGAGGGGAAGGGGCCCAAAAGGGAAAAACACAAGCCTAACTTAGCAAAGTGTCAAATTGTAGCAATAGGCTAGGGTTTGTGGGAAAATGATGAATTTGAGGGATATTTGTGATGATAAATGTTTAAGAGGTATATTAAGGATAGGGGAAGGTGTATGAGAATCAGGATACAAGTTTTTTTGATGATTTGACCATCGAAGAAAAATTACCTTCAAAACCCTAGGAGAGGGAAATGAGCCTTACCTAAGCACTACTGAAGCACAAACAAGGTGTAAAATGACCCATTGGAACCTGAAATAATGATGACAACTATTTGAATGATGGTACACTCAGCTGAATGGTGACATGGACCAATATTCGGAAAACTTTGGAAGGAGTGAAAACAATCCTAGACCTAATACCTAGTGACCAAATTTTACTTGAAGACTCAATGAAATGACAAAATTTGACTTTGACACCCTAAGAACACTTTGTAAGAGCATGTTTGATTGCTGGTGGAAGGCTGCAAAGACTGACACTAACATTGGCTCCATTGAGGATGGTAGCTCCTTGGAGGTGCCAAGAACACCGTAGACCAAGTAGCCTTATCCATTGGGCATGGAGTAAAAAAAGAAAACTCAATCTAAAATACATGACTGAATACTGATGACTCAAAGACACAAAATGACTTTTACACAACTAAAAACCAACTCAATACTAAAACACAACTGACAAACTGGAAAAGATGCTCAAAATGGAGCTTATTCAATAAACCCTACTCTAACTGTTCCATTCATTACCTGATCAAGTGAAATGAAACAACCAATGAAACCAAGTAAGCATTATGGCTGCTATTTGAATTCTTCACAAGTGCTTGTTTATGAGTAAGAAGAGAGAACTACTAAATGCAACTCCCATGAAAACTTGTAAACAGATCCAAATTTTCCCAGATTGAATAATATGGATTCTCTATTTGACTCCAAAAATACTGCATAAGGATCTTGAAATTCATGTGCACTGGGACTTAGCTCATCCAATGGATTACTTTGCTTCTCCTCATACCATGAATGCAAACTTTCATCTCAATTTTGTGATCAGACTCCTACTGAAAATGACAAAGAAACGAATGCCGGATCAAGTTTGTATCAATACTTTTTTCAAGCTCACAATTAGCTAATGGAGAAGGACTTTGACTGTAGATATCATCCAACACATCAGCGATTGGATCATGAAAAACTTGAAAATATTATTGCAACCCATTTTCTATTGGTTCCAATGATATTGCATGATTTTCTACAGGCTGCTCATCCTTTATTGAAGATATACTATGCAATTTTCCATTAAAAAACTGAAATGATTCAAAACATAATGGTACAGAATCATCTTGCATCATTTGATCATATGTTCCAGCTTCCAAGTATTCCTCTACAACCTGACATTCAACGACATTTGGGGGCTACAAATCTAGATATGGGAAGTCTTGAACAAGGATTTCATTGCCCTCTAGATGGTCAAGATCAAAACTTATCGATGGTTGATTTTTGATTGCACGAAATTTGTCTCTGATGAACTGAAATGAAGTAAAACAAAAAGGCAAAGATCCTTCACTTACTTCAAAGTTTTCTGCACTTTCCTCCTCACTTCCATAGCTGATATGCATCGGCTAATCACCAAGCTGCTAAAAGTGAACTTCCTCCTTCCACAAACCAACTGCTGATTTGTCTACAAGACTAGCTTCTGTTTGGAGAACATAATCATCGTCATACTAATAAAACTTAGGCAAATCATCAGTATAAAACACATCATCAAGCATACTTGTCAGATGAACAGATCTCTCTTCTCCAGGATGATCTATAAAATAATCATTATCAGATCTATGACAACTATGATAAGAAAGTAAATGTTTTGGATAAGCCAGTTATTTTTCTTCAATTAGCGAGCCATGGTCTTGAACATCATACTCATTCCTTGTGGTGATCTTTTGCATAATCTCTTCCACTGCACTTACCAAAATGTCGAGGTTTACCTATAAATATGTTGATTCCTCTGGATCTATGTTCTTAATCTTTTCTTCCTTCAACTTTGCCCTTCTAATCAACAAATTAGCCTCTACATTTACTGCACTATTTTGCATCTCTTCAAGTGTTGCAAGGTTCCTTTCTCTCAGCTAAAACTCCATTGCTGGATCAAAGACATCTGGGTAGTGCAAGAGAGTGGATCCAGGAGGAGGCCTTATATTAACAGGCATCAAACAATAAACTTGGTTAAATCTGGCAGAAAATTGTTGTACTGTCTCCCCTAGTTGTCTTTTCAGCTGGTTATACTCTTCTAGAATCAAGAAAGGGTTTTTTCTAATCACTGACTTGTCAAGGAAAACTTTGATGAACTGTTGGAAATATAAGATGCTCGCATCAGGCAGGGTTTTGAACCAACTCTTGACTTTTCCTTGCAAAGAAAGAGAAAAAAGCCTAATATTGACATCCTCTTCATCAAATTCAAAAAGGTCAAGAAAAGACTCAAAATTCAGTACATGTCTCTCAGCAGTGATGTTGTCACATTCACAATCAAATCTTGGTAGATATAGGTAATGATTTTTAGAGAAAGCATGGGATATAGGTGGTAAAATCAGAGGCTTGTATCTATCTGGAATTTTACAAGGTATAGGCATATATATAGAAACTATAAAATTATTATTGATCTCTTGAGTCTCACTAGTTTGAAGATGATCATCATAAGATTTGGAAGAAGGGTCTTGATCAAGATCAAAGGCATGTGAATATTTTGTATTCACAATCTTCAAAGGGAAAGAATCAAATGTAGGTCTAGGATCTTTCCTCAAATACAATATACTTTATAAAGCCTTTTTAACATTCTCAGGAAAAGAGAAGAAATAATTTATAACAAAGAACATAATGTCTTGGATGAAATTCCAACTTGAATACTTGATCTTTCCATATTGTCCTTTCATGTTTCTGTTGGTCAAGTTCATCCTCCAGTGGAGTCCTTGGATCTAATCTCGAAACTGATTTGGAGTCGCCAGGTGAAAGATTTCAAACTTCCGGTGTCTGATCGTTGTCCACCATCAACAATCAGATCTGAACTTTATACATTTTGCTGAAGAACATAAAACTATGTTCCCTAGTATGGTCGCCACAATGTTATCACCTGGATTGAACCTCAGGCTGAAGGAAGGCAATGCCAAGGTAACCACAAAGCACACTTAGCCAAGTAGCTAGCCTTAATAGGCTGAGAGAGGGCTCTCTCCATAAGGATCTCAGCCAAGATGATTGGATCAGGAAAAGGATATTAGGCTAGGTATAGTAGCACAATGTTTGATTTGATTTTGAGGGTTTTGCTGGATCAGGAGGAGCTAGACAGTTTAGGGCTAAGGAATTAGATCAAATTATAAGGTTTTCAATGGGGAAAGGTAGGCATAAGTTTTATCACTCTAGGGCTTGATGGGTGAGGTGTTTTAAGACTGGTGATAAGCTAGGAAGAGCATGTGATTATCATGGATCCTTCCTAGACTGTAGAAAACATATAATGGTGAATATTTTCCCAAAGCAGAGTAGTGATGTTACGAATTCTGCCTATCAACTTGAAAACTTTCACTTAGAAGAAATGAAAGGATTAATGAAGTACACAAAACATATTAACATATGATAACAATGGAAGAAACTAAACTAAACTCCATACCACATGGATCCTAAAGAAATAGCTGCAATTTTTATTAATCTCTTGCTAAACTGCTACAAAATGATGTACAATCAGGGCAAAAGCATCCAACTGAGTCCAACCCTTTACAATGAGAAAGAAGAAGAAGATATAGGCATTGTTTCAACATCCTCCCATCCTTAGGGGTCTAATCCCTAAGATGAGGAGCTAATCTAACCAACACTAAACAAGAAACTGGAATATAGGCATCTTAACAACTTGCCTCCAAAAGTGAAAAACTGATTCATTTGAGATCATATTGACTTTTAATCTAATGAATATACCATCTAATACTAATTATCATCATATTTACAATTCAAGTCATCATTTACAATAGTGAAACATCCTCCATGAGAGAAAATCCATGAACACAGTCAAACCACAGAAAAAAAGCCATCCTGTGCAAAATTTTCCCTATGCGCAGCGCCAATTTCAGGTTCTTTTTGGAGGCCTTCTCGACATCCAAATTGAGCTCATGATATCTCATTCTAAAGATATTCAAGTCTAATTTCCAAAACACCTAGAATTTATTCATTTGAACTTCATTTCAGCCATCAAAAGTTGATTCTCCCAAGATTTCTTCTATGTGTCCAAAAAGTGGCAGAAAGGTCATTTTTAGGGTGTTTTTGGACTTTTTGGTTGACCAATTCTGCCCCAAAAACTTAACAAATCCATAGGGTGCATGTACTCATCGCTCTAAATCCAAAAATTCAAGCCATTTGTCCATTGGGTTCCCCTAGGAAAAGCGCAACGCCGGTGGCGCTGCGCGTTGAGCCAGATTTTCTGTGTGTGCAATTTCCAAAATTTGCAAAAACAAAATCTCCTCCAAACCTTACCAAAATTAGTGAGAAGCATCATCATAAAGAATCTTGATGAGCCAAGGAAGCTTTAGCAAGCAACCTAAGCCTATCCTCCTCTTTTTTTCCATTTAGAGCCTGCCTTAACCTAGATTTCATCTGTTTGACCCTCATGTTACAAATTTTGAGGCTGTGCACTCCTAGAAAAGGGATGAAGGAAGTGAGCAAGAGTGATTAGATATAAGCGAATGCGAGATTACCTTGTGAGGTGTTTGGTGGGCTAGAAAATGAAGGGGAGGGTATGAATCATGAAAATGAGGGAGAAGGGCTTGGGTCCTTTTTTGAAGTCTAGCTTGTGGGATGAAGGATGAAGGGGTATAAAATATTATGGAGAGATATAAGGGAGGGTTTCAGGGCTTTAGTGATATGTGGTGGGAGAAATAATGGGGGTTAGGGTTTCTAGGGTGTAATTGAGGACGAATCTTGGGTTTCTCTTTTTCCAATGTAAATTACCTTCAAACACTTCAATTACTATTCAATGGTGAGGTATAGTGAGGACACTTGCTTGAGGGATGAGAGGGTGATTTTGGATTTTTTAAAGAAGCTAGAGGCTCCTTTAGCCCTTGCTGCTCAACACGTAGTGCCTACTACAAGCACGCATCACCCTCCTAAATGTGCAACACATGTTATTTACACTGCCAAAATCGCCCTACGCGTAACGCTCAGCCTGTACGCACAACACCACCTCCTAAACGCGCAATTCCACTTCAATCCAACATTTGACTACCTTCCCGATGTCCAAATTGAGCATGGGATAGCTCATTGGAAATCTTGTCAAGTATAATTTCTAGAAAGTCTTGAATTTTACAATTTTGAGCTCATTTTCTCTGTCAAAAGCTCAATCTCCCAAGACTGGTCAAAATGTACAGAATGAGGCTGCCAAAATGCAGAGTGATTTTTCAGTCAACTTTTGGAGGTCTTCCTCAACTCCAAATTGAGCTCATGATAGCTCATTGGAAAGCTATCTATGTCTAGTTATCATTTGGACTCATCAAGAAAGTAATTGGGTCACTCCAGCTAGGATAATTCTTGATTTTCCCAAGGTCACTCTAGAAGTGCATCAACTCTCCTGAGGCAAATGATGTTTTGGACATTTCTCCTAAACCATGAGAGCTGTGTAAAAATTGAAGAAGGTTTTTCTTCTTGGGTATATGTTGGACAAAAAAATTTCTCACTTTTGTCAAATTCATCTTTTCTTGCTCAAGAGCATCATTTGAATAAAACTTATCCCAATGTGTGGAATAGGGGATTTGTAGAAATGAAGGGGATGAGGGGCTTCTCAATTCTTGAGAAAATTTTGGGAAGTAGGGAGGGATGTTAAGACAAAGGAGAAAGTGGAACTTAAAGGCTTGAGTGAGGGGAAGGGGTCCAAAAGGGAAAAACATAAGCCTAACCTAAAAAAGTTTCAAATTGTACCAATAGGCTAGGGTTTGTGGGAAAATGATGAATTTGAGGGATATCAGTGATGGGAAGTGTTTAAGAAGGTATATTAAGCATAGGGGAAGGTGTATGGGCATCAGGATACAAGTTTTGTTGATGATTTGACCATCCAAGAAAAATTACCTTCAAAACCCTAGGAGAGGGGAATGAGCCTTACCTAAGCACAACTGAGGCACAAACAAGGTGTAAAATGACCCATTGGAACCTGAAATAATGATGAAAACTCTTGAATGATGGTACACTCAGCCGAATGGTGACATGGACCAATATTTGGAAAACTTTGGAAGGAGTGAAAACAATCCTAGACCTAATACTTAGTGACCAAATTTTACTTGAAGACTCACTGAAATGACAAAATTTGACTTTGACACCCTAAGACCACTTTGTAAGAGCATGTTTGATCGCTGGTGGAAGGCTGCAAAGATTAACACTAACAAGGGAGATGGCCTACCTCTCTCTGATGCACTCAAACTTTGATGATGATCCTAATCCCTTAGCTCCGAGGCTCTCTCCTCGATATTCCTTACGTCCAAATACCTGTAAGAGAGATCAAAGGACAACAAAAAGAGAGATCATAGCATATGCATTCCAATATAAGTTATACAATAGATCAAGGAGTATTGTACTAAGAAAACTATCATAGACAATCTCATGGGAAGTAAAACACTCTTTGCATTAATGATTAAATCAAAGAGGCAAGCATACAACTCGTGCCTTGATGTTGAAGGCTTCCTTTAGGATGGTTCCAAGTCCAAGACAAACTTAACAATCTCTCCTTTCCTCTCTCACCAAAATGGCAGCACCTAAGCACAATTGAATAGAAGAAAGGAAACTAGAAAAGACCAACCCATTGAGGAAAGTGAAGAATGGATTTATAGTGATGGAGAGGAGGTTAGAGATCCACCAAAGGAGAAATAAGGTCCTTATCCCAAAGGTTAGATCCTTAAGGGTAGGATCAAAGACTCTAAATGGGAGTACTTGACCATATCTTCATCCAACAAATACCAACTCACCGTTCTCGAGGCTTCTAGTAAGAGAAGCTTCTGCTCCATTTTTGGAGAAACTGCTGTAGAAAATTTGATGTTAGGTTAACTCGATAATGCAATATAAATCAAAGAAAAATATTATAACCTACTTCTACTATCAATTTGTGGAAGCTTAAAGATCGAGCTAAAAAATATAACCAGAAGAAGAAGAATCAATGGCACAATACACATGAAAATACTTTGGGGAAAGCCTCAGCTAAAAAGCCCACACTATTGTATTATCATACATGGTGGAAATACATAGAAATTATGCAAAGCCTTAGCTCTCACAGCTAGCCAGCTCTCAGTACAATCCTTACAGATGCTCACAGGTAATCTTGGATTCTCTCCAGCCTTCCTCTCTGCCTTCCAAGCTCCTATTTGTTGGCATTATGACTCAGATTTCACACTATGACACAGGTGTTGTCCTTGATGTCAACTCACTTAGATGACATATCATAGTTCAAACTCTCAAAATGAAGAAAGAGAGGTATACACATGTTCCTCATTGACCAAGGCACGTGTACACACGGGTTCGCAGACCAAAAGGCACATATGGCGTACACACACACTTTCATGGAAGGAAAGGCGCGTACATGTTGGAAAACTTAGTTTTGGTCCATGGTATTTTGATCCATGGTATTGGTCCAAGGTATCCTATTCGAAGTGTTGACCCTAGGTATTTGGTCCAAGGTATTGGTTCTAAGTGGTTTTGGTCCATGGTATTGAGTAAGGCCTAAGACTATAAAAGGAGGAGAAGATCATTAGGCAAAGGAACTCATGGATTGAATATCTAATGAAGAGGAAGATCTAGAATACATGTTATTGGGTTATGTTGCACAACTGGATCTAAATCAAGGATGAACCTTAGCGCTTGAGGAAGGATAAGATCTAATGATGGATCAAGATCTTAAAGCTTGAAGTGAAGTATCTTTGTGTGTTTTGATCTTTTATCTAAATAATTGGAGCATGTTGTAGACTATAAATATGATGATCTGGGTATAACTGAAGTCTAGAATTGTTGTAAAGTTTAAATCATCATTGCTAGATCTATATGCAGGTTCACCTTAGAAGAGGGGCGCACACACACTGGTTATGCATATCAAAACAATGTATACATCCTAAAATTGATTTGTAGATATGTACGCAGGTTCGACTTGAGAAAAGTGCATATGCATGTATATTCGACACATTGAAGTAGTGTATAGCTCATAAAATATGCTTTAGCTACTTCTGGTTGCTGTTACAGTGTTCTGGGTTTTGGTTAATGTTTCTGGTTACTGTATTCTAGTTACAGCATTCTGAAAATTGATTGATTGATTCAATTGTGGTTGGTGCAAAGGAGATTGATTGATGCAGATGTATTTGATGTTTGAATGATGTTATTGATGGATCCAATCTGAAAATTTATGAAACGTGGTCCCTGGAAGAAAAAAGAAGGTTGTAGCCTTCTGTAGGCCGGCACTTACATACTAATAAATGTATCAGCTAGTACAAGAGCTAGGGGGTTGTAGCTCCCTTCTAGGAGAAGTTGGAGAACGAGAGAAGGTTGTAGCCTTCTGCAGGTAGAAGCCTGTGTATTGGTATAAGACTGCACCAACACAAAAATTGTAAGAAGAAGTTTCTTATTAAAAGAAGATAGAGACGATTGTAGCAGGTGTTTTTCACCCACATTGGGTTTCCACCTTATATCTTGTGTTCATGTGTGTGTGATTTTCTGTTCTATTTTACTGCACTTGGTTACTGCTTATATGGTTCTGATGCACTGAGTAAAGATCAACATATGATAAATTAATTGAATCATAAGTTTGTGGTATATATGCTAGTTTCCTTAAATACAGTTGCGTATACATGCAAGTTCCATTAACTGAAATAGCGTATATGAATCTAATTATGGAAATGAAATATTATTGACTTGATAATATTAATTCACCCCCCCTCTTAGTATTATTTCCAACAATTGGTATCAGAGTAGGTCCTTCAGAAGAAGCTTGATCGCTTGAAGAAAGATCTATCATCATGAGTAACTACGAAAGAGAGGGATCCATTAGACCACCAATCTTTGATGGGAACAAATTCGTTTATTGGAAGGTAAGGACTACAACCTATCTTCAATCTCTTGGAATAGATGTCTGGGAAATCGTGGAATGAAGATATACATTTCCATGATTCAGCAATTGCTACAGATATGGCAGGTAAGAAGCAATATGAAACCAATGCTAAGGCTGTTAATACATTATTAGGGAGTTTGTCACAATCAGAAATTTTCAAAGTTATGCAGCTTAAAACCACCAAAGAAATATGGGACAAGATCGTTCTAAGCTATGAAGGAGACAATCAGGTAAAACGTGCAAAACTGCAATCTCTCAGAATTCAATATGAAACTCTCAAAATGCACAATGATGAAAATATCGCTAGTTACTTCTTACATATAGATGAGATTGTTAATTGCATGAAGAACTTGGGTGAAGAGATAAAACAAGTTACTTTAGTTGAAAAGGTTTTAAGATCCTTGTCTACTAAGTTTGAATCAAAAGTGTCTGCCATAGAAGAAAAGCAGGATCTTCAAACTATTACTATGACACAGCTGCACAAAATCTTAACTACTTTATGAGAAAAGGATGTCCATCAGATATGAGAGAAGCCACATTCAAAGGTTCAGGAAGAGAAGAATTCCATGAATTAGGACATATTTCAGAAGGAGGAGAAGAAGCAAACTTTGTCAAGAACCTTCAACGGGGTTCCGGGAGATTTAGAGGTAAACTACCTTTCAAATGTTTTGATTGTGGAAGAGTCGGTCATTATGCTGCCAGATGTCCTCATAAAGATAAGCTTGATAAAGGTAAGGAATCAGCAAAATGGAATAGAAAACAAAGTGTAAGTAAGAAGAGCTACTATACTCATGAAGATAGTGATGGTTTATCAAATAGTGATGAAGATGAAAATAGTAATGACTATAGACTTCTAATGGCTTTTGAAGATGATGATTTCTTGGATGCTTTAGATGAAGAGGAACTTTATGAAGAAATCTCTAAACTCAAAGTCTATTTAGAAGAAAAGAATATGATTATAGATACTTTGACATTCCAACTTGTTGAAAGAGAAAAACACAATGAAAATCTAGAATGTGAAATTGTGGGTCTAAGAAAGGATATTGAGAAAAAAAAGGCTCTCAATCTTAGATTTGTTAAAGAATCAGAAACCTTAAATGAAATTATCAAAGTTCAGTGTTCTCCTTTGGTAAAGACAGGTCTTGGATATACTGAAGAAGCATCCCAAGCATAGAAGCCGTCAACCTCCACTAAAAGCTATCTTGATGCAGCAAAGAGCAGTGAACAGTTTGACAATCGACAACAAAGGCATAAAGCAGATCACCAGGTAAATCAGGCTCAATTTACTTCAAGGATGAATAGAAGATACAAAAATCAGATAAATCATACTCAATTTGCTTCATGACTGAATATTAATCACAACTATAATCACCAGATCAGTAGATTTGATGATCATAGGAACTTCTTTAATGGCCAATGTTTTTCATGTCATAACTTTGGACATAAAGCTACTCAATGTGTTGCTTAAAAGTCCATCATGATTAGAGAAGCACAAAATCAAATGAATGTGACGGGGATCATGAAACAGACCTACAATAACTTTTCTCTTCTTGAAAATGAAATAGAATGCCCTATATGCAACAACTTTGGTCACAAAGAATCTGAATGCAGGAGTAAATTTCGACAAACATCTCAGAAGGAGAAAACTGCATTAAATCCCAAAATATGGAAAAAGAAAGAACCAAAAATAGAAATATGTGGTATATCCTTGTATGCAAAAGGAAAAGAAAATCAGTGGTACATCGACAGTGGATGCTCAAAACACATGATAGGTGATAAAGAAAAACTTCAGTCATATAATTCCTTAGAAAAGGAAAAGAAGGTCTCATTTGGAAATGACACTCCTGCTGTCATAAAAGGTAAATGCTTTATTATTTTAAAAGAAAAAGTTAAAGCTGAGAATGTTATGTATGTTGATGGTGTAAAGCATAACCTATTGAGTGTCAGTCAAATGTGTGATCAAGGAAATGAAGTAGTATTTCGGTCAAATGGATGTGTTGTTTGTGAGCTTGATACAGGAGAAACCGTGATCAAAGGTATAATAACTCCAAACAACCTATATATACTCAAGGGAGGACAACAACAGTGCTATCTAAGCAAAAATGATGAACACTGGCTATGGCACAGAAGATTGGGGCATCTAAGCTTCTCTCAAATAAGAAAAGCAAGAAAATTCCAGGCTGTTCATGATCTTCTTGATATCAGCATTCCAGAAAATACAATATGCAAATCATGTCAATTTGGTAAGCAAACCAGGTCGCAATTCCCTAGAAAGGAATAATCAGCTAGTAAGCCTCTTGAACTTGTTCATACTAATTTATGTGGTCCATCAAGGAAAAAGTCACCTCATGGAGAGGAATACTTTATATTATTCATTGATTATTTTTCCAGAATGTGTTGGATAGGGCTTCTAAAGCATAAAGATGAAGCATTTGAAAAATTCAAAGCCTTCAAAGCCTTGGTTGAAAATGAATCAGATCGCAAAATCAAATGTCTCAGATCTGATTGAGGAGGGGAATTTACCTTGGATGAATTCTTTGACTTTTGTGAAGAAAATGGAATAAAAAGGAAATTCTCCATTGCAAGGACTCCTTAGCAAAATAGAGTGGTAGAAAGGATGAACAAAACTGTTCAACAAATGGCTCGTGCTATGCTAGATGAGTCTGGAACTCCTACAACCTTATGGGGTGAAGCTACTTTCACTGCTGTCACTATTCTTAACAAAGCAAATGTTCGAGTAAACAACACTCAAACTCCACATGAACTTTGGTATGGTAAGACTCCTACTATAAAATACTTCAAAGTTTTTGGAAGCAAATGTTACATCAAAAGGACTGATGAAAAACTTGGCAAGTTTGAACCCAGAGCAGATGAAGGCATTCTCCTTGGTTACTCTTCTCCAAGTAAAGGATATAAGTGTTATAATAAAAGACTTGGGAAAATTATTGAAAGTATTGATGTTGTGGTTGATGAAGCATGCAAAAATACAAAGCAGGTATAAACCGAAGATTGTGGAGAAGATGAGGATTATCCTTCCACATAAAGTCAAACTAATTCCAAAGAAGAATCCAATGAAGCACCAGAAGAACAGATAATAGCAGAAGAAAAGACTCCATCTAGGTATGTTCAGAAAAATCATCCAGAGACTCAAATTTTGGGACAAAAAGAGGCAAGTGTTCAAACAAGAAGAACTATTACAGAAGCTTCAAGCTATCTAGCATTGCTTTCCTCCATCGAACCTCAAAATGTAAATGAAGCATGCAAATATGAATGTTGGGTCAAGGCCATGAATCAAGATCTTGAGCAGATTGAAAAGAATAATACTTGGTAATTAGTTCATAGACCTCATGATAAGAATATCATAGCAACCAAATGGATATTCAAAAACAAGCTGAATGAAAATGGAGAAGTTATTAGAAACAAGGTCAGACTTGTTTGTAAAGGGTATGCTCAACAAGAAGGTATAGATTTTGAAGAAAATTTTTCACCTGTTGCAAGACTTGAAGCCATAAGAATGTTCCTTTCTCTTTCTAGTTTTCAGAAATTCAAAGTATACCAAATGGATGTAAAATCTACTTTTCTTAATGGGGACTTAGAAGAAGAAGTATATATTAAGCAACCAAATGGATTCATTCTTGGAAATGATCCAAAACTTGTATCCAAACTCAAAAAGGCTCTATATGGTCTAAAATAAGCTCTAAGGGCCTGGTATTACCATCTTGACAAATATCTCCATCAACAAGGTTTTTCAAAAGGATTAGCTGATAGCAATCTATATAGAAAGATTGACAATAATAAATTGCTAATATTTGTTGTGTATGTTGATGATATCATTTTTGGTAGCAATGAAGAAGCCATGAGAAAAAACTTTGCTTTGGTAATGCAGCAAGAATTTGAAATGTCTCTACTTGGTGACCTCACATATTTTCTTGGTCTACAAGTTCAACAAAAGAAAGATGGTATTTTTTTGTCACAAACCAAGTATCTCAAGCAGATCTTGAAAAAATATGGCATGGAAGATTCTAAACCAGTATATACCCCCATGGTAACAGGATGCAGTCTCAGCTCAAATGATGAATTAGCATCAGTACATCAACCAACCTACAGATCCATGATTAGCAGTCTGCTTTATCTAACAGGTACCCAACCAGACATCATGCATGCAGTGGGAATAGTTGGAAGATTCCAAGCCAATCCATAGGAATCACACCTTCAGGCAGTCAAAAGGATTTTCAAATATCTTCAAGGAACACAAAATTTTGGTTTATGGTATCCTAGAGACACAAATCTTACACTTCATGCATATACAGGTGCAGATTGGGTAGGAAGCATTGATGACAGAAAAAGCACTAGTGGTGGTGCATTTTATATGGGTTCTAGATTAGTATCTTGGTTCAACAAGAAGCAAAGTTCAATTGCATTATCTATAGTTGAAGCAGAACATGTGGCTGCTGCATCTTGCTGCACACAACTCCTTTGTATGATGCAAACATTGCAAGACATTCATATCACATGTACTACACCCATCTCCATTCTATGTGATAATACAAATGTAATCAGTATTTCAAAGAATCCATTCATGCATTCCAAGACCTAGAACATACCCATCAAATATCATTTTCTACGTGAACAAGTGCTTGAACAAAAGGTCAAATTGGAGTATGTTCCCTCCAAAGAACAGGTTTCTGATATATTCACCAAACCACTGCATAGAGAGACATTCGAATATCTCAACCAGAAGCTGGGAATAGTTGATGCATCATCTTACGGTTAAAACTTATTTGTTTTAGAGAAAAGCGGTTATACGCGAGTTCCATGAAGTGTATCTGGGTACATACGCAGGTTTCTGTGGATACAATCGCGTATATGTTGGTTTGAAGAAAATCAGTGGGCTAGACTAAGGATGAAAGGAGTATGATATGGGTCTAATAGTGATCATCTAGCACAGGGGGAGCATATACTTCTAGTAATGCATTGTTGGCATTATCTTAGAAGATCTTGGTACAAATTCACAATTGTTTTTGATGTAGGTGGAACATGTTCAGGGGGAGATCATGGTTGCTAGTCTAGATGGTGATTGACAGATGCTGCTAATGATATTTGTTGATAACTATCATGGTCTTGTTTCAGATATTTGGTCTCTATGTCATTTATATCTTTTAATCTCAAGGTCATGAAACGACCTATTTTGGTTCCCCACTATGCATGGAATGGATGATGTAATGTTCTTATTTTGACATGTATAAAAATTTGGTATATCCCCACTTGGTTGGGTGGATGAGTCAAACTTGGTATATCCCCACTTGGTTGGGATATGGATGTATGTATGAGTCATTGGTGATAGGAAGGTCATTTATGATGTATAGAGTCATGTTCTTCTTTTAGAACATCTTTTTGTAGACCTTGATTATTTTCAGGGGGAGCATGGACTCGAGCATCGAGCTCAATCAACACTCTTCAGCATTTCAGAGCATTCAACATGTACTCAGGGGAGCGTAACCCTTTGCCCTTGATGACAAAGGGGGAGAATGACTTGGGGTTGCCATCAAGTCCAAAGGGGGAGATTGTTGGCATTATGACTCAGATTTGGGACTATGACATAGGTGTTGTCCTTAATGGCAACTCACTCAGATGATAGATCACAGTTCAGACTCTCAAAATGAAGAAAGAGAGGTATATGTAGGTTCCTCATTGACCAAGGTGTGTGTACACATGGGTTCACAGACCAAAAGGTGTGTATGGCATACACATGCACTTTCACGGAAGGAAAGGCGCGTACATGTTGGAAAACTTAGTTTTGGTCCATGGTATTTTGATCCATGGTATTGGTCCAAGGTATCCTGTCCGAAGTGTTGACCCTAGGTATTTGGTCCAAGGTATTGGTTCTAAGTGGTTTTGGTCCATGGTATTGAGTAAGGTCTAAGACTATAAAAGGAGGAGAAGATCATTAGGCAAAGGAACTCATGGATTGAATATCTAATGAAGAGAAAGATCTAGAATATAGGTTATTGGGTTATGTTGCACAGCTGGATCTAAATCAAGGATGAACCTTAGCGCTTGAGGAAGAATAAGATCTAATGATGGGTTAAGATCTTAAAGCTTGAAGTGAAGTATCTTTGTGTGTTTTGATCTTTTATCTGAATAACTGGTGCATGTTGTAGTGTTGGGTCCCTATAATACTAGTGATTACCCCATTACTATTGTAGTTATACCCCTTATTTATATTGTTGTGCCCCTATTACCCCCATGTTGTTATTTCTGTGCCCCATAGAATCCCTCTATTGTTATTTTTGTGGCTTTATATTATTATTGTTAGGTCGGCTGGATTATATTGTGACTCCTTAGACTACTATATATAGAAAGGAGGTTTTGTCATTTGTATCATCCAAGAATTGTTCATTTATGTAATGTAAAGAAGGTTGCCCCCTCGAAGAGGCTGAATTCTAAGGCGTTGATCTATCTTTTCTATCTTTTCTTGAGCTGGTTTCATAACATTTGGTATCAGAGCTTTGGATTCTAGGGTTTCGCTGCTCCAAAAAGGTCATCGTGGCATTTTCGCTATAACTTTTTTTCTGTGACGTTTTAGAAGTCGCAAAAAAACCCATTTGATAAGAAATCGCGCTGAACCTTGGGTCCAAATTTCAGAGCTTTTCGCGCGATATTTGCAGAGATATGATCTGAGGAAGTTGGTCATTTTGCAGACTCCTGAATTACATTCAAAATAGGTGACCTGAGGAAAATTGTCATAACTTTCTCTCTGGGGATTGGATTGAAATTTCGTAAGAAGGTACAGAAAGAGGACAGACTGCAGTTTCTTGTATGTGTGTTTCAGATCCAAAGGTTGAAACAGTGACTCGTGGCACGTCATACAAGTTCGCTCTACTGAACTAGTCTAAAAGCAAGCCACTGTGGGAGATTTTACATAACTCTTTCTTGGAGAATCCAATTTGGGTCAGACTTGTGGCATTGGAAATAGGACACAAAAGGCTACTGCATGTCGCAATTTTAGAACTAGATGATCTGAAATTACAGAGATACATCAGATTCAATATCAGGCTTCTATAAAGTGAAAAAAAGTGTGTAGTTTTTTTAAAATTTTTGTGTAAGCTTGGTTTAACGGAATTCAAAGGGCATAGTAAAGCATTATTATCGGTAACTGATGCCCCTAGGAAAGAAAATGCAAACACCTAGTAAGGAACCTGAAAGCTCTAGCATGACTCATGAAGAAGAGGAAGAAATGCTACATGATATATCAAAATTACAAGAACAAGTGCAACAAATGTCACGCTCACAAAAGCTAACAGAAGCTAAGATAAATGGCGTGGAATCTAAGATAAAGGGCATGGAAGCTAAGATGGATGATTCGAAGACAGATTTGAAGAAAGACATGGCAGATTTGAAGACAGATTTGAAGACAAACATGGCAGATTTGAAGACAGATTTGACAAATTTTCTACAAGAAATACTTACTAATGGTGAAAAGGTTGTAAAGGAAACTCATGATGTGAACAAAAGTAATGTTAATCATGATTCCATAGACTGTAATGTTGGATTGAAGACCCACCATATTCCAAAAATCGATATGAGGAAGTTTGATGGCAAGGATCCCGCCACATGGATATTACAGATGGAGCAGTTCTTCGATCTCAATAATGTGCAAAACACACGAAAGGTACGTATGGCAACTGTATATTTGGAACCAAATCAGTTTGTATGGTATCAATGGCTTTGCTCTCGAAAACAATTTATCACTTGGGCAATTTTTATGAAAGAATTGATAGCACATTATGAAGATACAAAAAGCAACACTTTTTTTAGCCAATTGATAAGTCTCAAACAAAAGGGTTCAGTAATGGAGCACATTGAGGAGTTCCAAAAATTGAACATAAGGGTAAAAGATATTCTAGAGGAGCATAGGATTGATGTGTTCATAGGGTCTTTAAAGGATAATATCCAACATGATGTTCGCCTTTGGGAACCTGATTCATTAGAGAAGGCATTCAGGTTAGCAAGAAAAATGGAAAGCAAAATTATGGCAACCAGGAAGCATACCACTCACAACTATAAAGACAGAAGTGTTGTTGCCCCTAGTACTCCACAACCTATAAGGTTGACACCACAAAAATTGGAAGAAAAAAGAGCAAAAGGGATTTGTTACAGTTGTGATAGCAAATACACTAAAGGTCATAAGTGTGCTTAGAAGAAATTATTCTACATAGATTGTGAACAGGAAGAAGAAAAGGAGCAAGAAAGGTAAAAAGAAGAAGATATACTCCAGGAACAAAGCCTAGATGAAGAAAAAATAAATCCAACCATATCTTGTAATGCATTGGCGGGAATTACCACTCCTCAAACCATCAAGATAGAAGGACAAATCAAGAAGAAAAAGGTAATAGTGTTGATTGATTCAGGAAGCACCCACAATTTTATTCATTGTAGGGTAGCAAAAGAATTGAATTGCTTCCTATATCCAGCACCAGAGTGTCAAGTGATGATTGCAAATGGAGGAACAATAAATTGCTCTGGAAGGTGCCATAATATCAAGCTATCCATGGGAGAATATGTATTGACTAGCCCAATGCTTTCCATTCTAATGGGAGGTGCTGATGTTGTAGTAGGAGTCCAATGGCTACAATCCTTGGGTACAATAGCTTTTAATTTTCAAGAACTTTTCATCAAATTTTCTACGGAAGGAAAGGAAGTTGAATTAAGGGGTATTGCAGGGAAACTAGGAAAGATAATCAGCTCTAATGGTATGACAAAGCTTCTAAAAAAGGAGCAAAGAGGTGTAATTGCACAATTATGTTCACTAGATGTTTCCACATCGAAATCATCTATTTCTCTAGATCTCCAAAAAGTCCCGGACAATCATTCCAAGGTATTTGAGACTCCAAAAGGTCTCCCACCTATGCGTGATCATGATCATGCTATTCATCTGATTCCAGGAAGTGTTCCTCCAAACGTCAGGCCGTACAGATATCCTTATGTCCAAAAAAGTTAAATTGAACGTATGGTTGCAGAAATGCTAGAGGCTGGTATAATTCAACCAAGTCAAAGTTCTTTCTCTGCTCTAGTAGTATTGGTGCACAAGAAGGATGGATCATGGCGCATGTGTCCGGATTATAGGGAGCTCAACAAGCTCACTATTAAAGATAAGTTCCCCATTCCTGTCATTGATGAATTATTGGATGAATTGCATGGATCAATTTACTTCACCAAGTTGGATCTTTGTTCGGGATAACATCAAATCAGAATGAAGATTGAAGACATTCCGAAAATGGCATTTAGAACTCATGAGGGTCATTATGAATTTTTGGTCATGCCTTTTGGCCTTACTAATGCACCTTCAACATTTCAAGGTTTGATGAATTCAATTTTCAAACCATTCCTTAGAAAATTTGTGTTAGTATTTTTTGATGATATACTAATCTACAGCAAGTCTTGGAAGGATCATGTTGAACATGTTGACAGGGTGCTACAACTATTGGAGGAGAAACAATTATATGCAAAAAGATCCAAATGTTTCTTTGGAGTCCAGGAGGTGGAATATTTGGGTCATATTGTATCTCATGAAGGAGTTAAGGTAGACCCTAGCAAAATTAAAGCCATTAAGGAATGGAAAATCCCCACATCCATAAAGCATCTGCGAGGATTTCTTGGGTTGACAGGGTATTATCACAAGTTTGTTAAGAATTATGGGAGAATAGCAGCACCTCTAACAACATTATTGAAGAAAGATGCATTTTCATGGACTCCGGAAGAAACAAAGGCCTTTGAACATCTTAAAGAGGAATGGAAGAATGATGAAGAAGTGTGGGCACTTATTCAAAAGCTACAACAAGATTCCAGTACGTCTGATACATTTAGCTAGCAAAATGATTCATTATGGTACAAAGATCGCTTATACCTCTGTAAGAATTCCCGGCTAAAACAAAAGATTCTTATGGAATTGCACACTTCTCCCTTAGGAGGGCACTTAGGATTTTTAAAAACTTACCATAGGGTTAAGAAGGAATTTTTTTGGGATGGCCTTAAATCAGATATTCAAAATTTTGTGGCGGAATGTTTGGTTTGCCAACAAAATAAAGTTGAAACAATTAAGACACCGAGTCTATTACAACCTTTATCCATTCCAAGCCAATGTTGGGAGGAGGTTTCAATGGATTTTATCACAGGTTTACCCAAGTCTGAGGGAAAGAGTGTCATCATGGTGGTAGTTGACAGACTTACCAAGTATGCACACTTTTGTGCATTATCACATCCATTTAAAGCCAGTACAGTTTCTACTGCATTTATGGAAACAATTCAAAAGGTACATGGAAACCCAAAGATTATTGTAAGTGACAGAGATCCCATTTTCACTGGAAATTTTTGGACAGAATTATTTTCTTGTCTTGGTACTCAGTTAGCTCATAGCTCATCTTATCATCCTCAATCTGATGGGAAAACTGAGATAGTAAACAAATGTTTGGAAGGATATCTTTGTTGCTTTGTATCTGATAAACAGACACAATGGGTCAAATGGTTGCCTCTGGCTGAATGGTGGTATAACACTTCCTTCCATACAACAAAAAAAGTGACCCCATTTATGGCACTTTATGGGTATCAACCACCATCCATCACATCATATTTAAGAGAAAATTCTAAGTTTCAGGCAATGGAACATCACATCGAACATCAACAACAAGTCCTCCAACTCTTAAAGGATAACCTCGTGTTGGCACAAAATAGAATGAAACAATAGGCAGATCAACATCGCAGTGAAAGAAGTTTTGATGTAGGTGATTGGGTATTCCTACGGCTACAACCATATAAGCAAATGTCCCTAAAGCAAGCTAAGAAGGATAATAAATTATCACCAAAGTATTATGGTCCGTACAAGGTGTTGCAAAAGATTGGTACTATGGCATACAAATTGGAGCTTCCTGCAGCTTCTCGATTGCACCCAGTTTTCCATGTTTCATGTTTGAAGAAGGTTATAGGCGACAAGCTCCCAGTTCAAACAATATTGCCAGAACTTGACGAGGAAGGAAAAATTATATTGGAACTGGAAGCAGTCACAGAAACAAGAACTCGACAGCTACGAAATCGATCAATTTCAGAGTATCTTATCAAGTGGAAGAACTTATCCGCTGAAGATTCCACATGGGAGGATGAGAATTTTATGCAGAAGTATCCAGAACTACTCAAGCGTTGAGGACAACACTTTTTTGAAGGAGATGGGCATGTTGGGTCCCTATAATACTAGTGGTTATCCCATTACTATTGTAGTTATACCCCTTATTTATATTGTTGTGCCCCTATTACCCCCATGTTGTTATTTCTGTGCCCATAGAATCCCTCTCTTGTTATTTTTGTGGCTTTATATTATTATTGTTAGGTCGGCTGGATTATATTGTGACTCCTTAGACTACTATATATAGAAGGGAGGTTTTGTCATTTGTATCATCCAAGAATTATTCATTTATGTAATGTAAAGAAGGTTGCCCCCTCGAAGAGGCTGAATTCTAAGGCGTTGATCTATCTTTTCTATCTTTTCCTGAGCTGGTTTCATAACATGTAGACTATAAATATGATGATCTAGGTATAACTGAAGTTTGGAATTGTTGTAAAGTTTAAATCATCATTTATAGATCTGTACGCAGGTTCACCTTAGAAAAGGCAATATACATGCTGGTTATGCATATCAAAACAACGTATACATCTTATAATTGATTTGTAGATCTGTACACAGGTTAGCCTTGAGAAAAGTGTGTATGCACGTAGGTTCGACACATTGAAGTAGCATATACCTCATAAAATATGCTTTAACCACTTCTAGTTGTTGTTATAGTGTTTTGGGTTCTGGTTACTATTTCTGGTTACTGTATTCTGGTTACAACATTATGAAAAGTGATTGACTGATTCAGTTGTGGTTGGTGCAAAGGAGATTCATTGATGCAAGTGTATTTGATGTTTGAATGATGTTATTGATGGATCCAGTCTGAAAATTTATGAAACATGTTCCCTGGAAGAAAAGAGAAGGTTGTAGCCTTCTGTAGGCTGACACCTATGTACTAGTAAACATATTAGCTATTACAAGAGCTAGGGGTTGTAGCTCCCTTCTAGGAGAAGATGGAGAACAAGAGAAGGTTGTAGCCTTCTGCAGGTAGAAGCTTGCATACTGGTATAAGACTGCACCAGTACAAAAATTGTAAAAAGAAGTTTCTTATTAAAAGAAGATAGAGGCGATCACAATAGGTGGTTTTCACCCACATTGAGTTTCCACCTTATATCTTGTGTTCATGTGTGTGTGATTGTCTGTTCTATTTTACTGCACTTGGTTACTGTTTATATGGTTCTGATGCACTGAGTAAAGATCAACATATGATAAATTAACTAAATCATAAGTTTGCAGGATATACGCTAGTTGCCTTAAATACAATTGCATATACACACAAGTTCCATTAACTGGAGTAGTGTATATGAATCTGATTATGGAAATGAAATATTATTGACTTGCTAATACTGATTCACCTCCTCTCTCAGTATTATTTCCAACACTATTTCCTTGCGCTGTTCCTTGTGGATGATTCTCATGTTACCAAGTGGATGTTCTCCTTTCAAAACTGTGCAATCCTCAAGGATTTATCCTTGGCTGCATGCATGAGATTTCCCCATGAGAAAACACATGCAACTAATAGTACACTATCCTTGAACATTAATCTCAACTGGGTCTTTCTGAGAATAGACATGTATGAGTTTCTGATGAGGGAATATTCAGTTAACTGGAGTAGCACTAGTTGAGTGCATTAATGCATCAACTAACTATTAACTCACTATTAGTTCCTCAAATAGTTTGGAACTAATTGAACCAGACTTAACTCAGTAAACTGATTTAACTAATTACAATTCAAATATAACTCAATCTTATCTCCTTAATTTAAGAGATAACTCTTGCATGAATTCAGAAAGGCTTCTAACTTGAATTTCTCCAACTAATTAATTTAAAATAAATTAATTAATTATTTCAAAGTAGCTGTTAAGACGAAATTCGATTTTAATTCACAATTTAATTCAAGGAAAAATTAAATTGGAATATTCTTGTTGCCATATTTCAACACTCCCTCTCAACAAGAAAGGGATTATCTGCCACCCCAATCCTGTCTCTATGGAACTCACATTTACACTTTGACAATGCCTTTGTCAAAATGTCAGCATCTTTCTCCTTTGTCGAAATATATTGTAGCAACATGATCCTCCTCATTACACAATCTCTGAGATGATGATACCAGATGTCGATGTGCTTGGACCTATCATGAAATACTGGATTCTTAGAGAGTTTGATACAAATATGATTATCACAATAGATCATAGTTGGATCCATCCTCTGATCAAACAAACCAACTAGGATTTTCTGCATCCAGATGGCCTCACATGCTATCTGACTTGCAGCCATGTATTTTGCCTCTGCCGAGTTGAGTGCAACCGACCTATATTTCCTTCTGTACCAAGAAAATTTTGCTGACCCAAGGTTGAAAATCCCTCCTGGTGTGCTCTTTCAATCTTATGGACTCCCTGCCCAATCTACATCAGTGAAGCCCTGTAGCTTCACTCCCTATGTTCGTCTGTACCATAATCCATACTGAGATGTGCCTATAAGGTATCTCAATACATGCTTTTCCACCTTCTAAAACATCTTGGTAGGCTAAACCATCGCTTGACTCAGCTGGTTCACCGTATAGCACAAATCTCGTCGTGTGTTCACTAAGTACATCAGTGAACCCACAAACTACCTATACACAGTAGCCTCTACTACTTCTCTTGAAGTAGCATCCTCCTTCCTCCAGTTACTAGCTAGAGGAGTCTACATGGGCTTGCACTTCTCCATGTGGAATCTCCTGAGTATCTCGTTGGCATACTTGCCCTGAGACACAAACAACTCCCCATCCTTCTGCCACACTTCCATGCCAAGGAAGTAATGCATGAGACCCATGTCTTTCATCTCAAATTATCTTGCAAGGTCCTCCTTGCAAGACACAATCAATTGATCATCACCAGTCAATATGAGATCATCAACATAAAGAATGATGATCAACAACTTACCTTTCACCACGATGTGGTACAAGTTTGCATCTACTTCACTCTTTGTGAAGCCCAACCCATTGAAGTAGTTGTCTATCCCGGTGTACCCAGCATGAGGTGCTTGCTTCAGCCCATACAACGCTCTCTTGAGTCGGCACACATGCAACTCATGATCGAAGGTCTCAAAACCTTCTGGTTGCTCTATGTACACCTCTTCCTCAATCTGACCATTGAGGAATGCAGTCTTTACATCCATCTGATGGATCTTCCAACCCATCTGTGCTGATAGTGCCAACATAGATTTGATAGATGAGTACCTTGCGACAGGAGCAAAAGTCTCATCATAGTCAATCCCCTCAACCTGTGAAAAGCCGTCGGAAAAAAATCTTGCCTTATGCTTCTCCACACTACCATCAATAGCTTGCTTTACCTTGTAAAGTCAACGGGAACTCACAACCGACTTGTTGTCCGGTCTTGGAACCACGTCCCAAACACTATTACAAACTATGGAGTCATACTCCTCCACCATAGCATCAACCCAAATTGGTTGCTGCAATGCTTCCTCAAAGGAAGATGGCTCGGTCTCAACACCTTCGCCAACAAGGGCCATGTATCCAGTGTACCTCTTAGGTGACCTCCTTTGTCTACACTGAGAAGATGGTGCTCCCACATTTTCTCTTGCATCCTCCAATAATCTGTCAGCTTCTCTTGTGCACTTCTGTCCATCTTTGGAAGACTCTGCTTGAGTCGATGTCTCCACTCCTAGAACCTCTACATGCGGCTACTCTGCATTAGTCTGAGGCTCCTCCTCCTTTGGAACCAATAGTTTCTCCATAGCCTGTAGTTGGAGCTCCCTCTCAAGGGAAACTCCCATGGCCTTCTACTCATCAAACTTGAGATCTCTGCAAACCACTATCCTCCGACTGGTAGGCAAGTACACTCGATAGTTGTGAGGTGTATCAGTGTACCCCACAAGCATCCCCAACTCTACTGTCACCTCAAGCTTCTTCCGTGCATCCTTTGTCACATGGAAATATACCAATGAGCCAAAGATCCTAAAGTGATCCACATCTGGTCTCTTACTAGAGAAGGCTTCCTCTAGTGTCTTCATCCCAAGTATGTGATGCGGGCTTCTATTCTGCAAATAGATGCTGCGTTGCACACCTCAGTCCACAAGTGAAGTGGTAGGCCTTGGTCATGCAACATTGCCCATGCTGCCCCTACAATAGTTCTGTTCTTCCTCTCATCCACCCCATCCTGCAGTGGGTTATGAGGTGCCGTCAACTCTCATTTAATTCCTTCCACTACACAGAAGTCCTTAAACTCTTGAGAGACATATTCTCCACCATTGTCGCTTCTCAAGGCCTTGATCTTCTTCCCTGACTCTTTCTCGATCAAAGCTTTGAACTAACAAAACTTTGTGAAAGTTTGGTCCTTCTTCTGCATGAAATAAATCCAGCATTTACGAGAATAGTCATCAATGAAAATCACATAATACCTTTGCTTCGCTGTGGATGCAGTCGATAATGGTCCATACAAATTAGCATGAACTCACTATAAGATAGCCTCTGCTCGACTGTCTCAATCATGAAAGGAAGACTTGGTGTACTTTCCCAAGGTAAAACCTTTGCATGTGTCAACTTTCTCAAGTTTACCTTTGGGAAGTCCTGTATATATCTGCTGCATTATCTTCAAAGCCCCATGATGCAAATGGCCCAACCACCTGTGCCACAACTTGCCAATGTCTTGGCTTTGCACCAATTGTACTTTCATACTCAATGCTGCACAATCATCTACCTCTAGTTTATAGAGATTCTTCACCCAAATCCCTATCCTCTTGGTTTGACCTGTGGTTATGTGTCTTAGGAATGCCTTTCCTTTACTGAAGACAACATTGTAGCCTTTGTCCTCCAACATCGCGACCAATACCAATTTCTTCTTCAATCTAGGCACATACATCACATGTGTCAAGGTGAGAGGAGCTCCATGCTCCCACTAAAAAGCAACCGTGCCCACTCCTGAAACACTATACCTTCTGTTATCACCCATCTATATGTGCATCTTGAGGTCTTTCTCGTCCAAGGCACTGAATAAATTTTTATCACCGGTCATGTGGAATGAGGTTCCACTGTCAAGATACCAGACATCGATGACACCATGCATGTGATGAGGGTAAAGTCCATTTCAAACTGAGAGGCTAATGCCTCACCTTCCGATCCTTCTGAGGGTCCCTTCTTAGACTTCTTCGATGGGAAATTAGTCACATCATGTCCCATCTTGTGACAATTAAAGCATCTTACTTTAGACATGTCACCCTTCTTCCCTCCATGAGAAGAATTCAATTTGGAAGGGGAATCCTTCCCCTTCCCTTTCCTTGCCTTACTTGCTAAGGCTATAGTTTCTTCATCTTCATTCTTGGATGAAGAACCATCTTGTGTGCTCCTCCTAATCTCTTCCTGCATAAGATCCGACCATAGTTATTCCCAATCTGGCAGTTTCTCCCTTCCATTCACGGAGTCCTGGTAGCTATTCCAACTCTTTGGAAGGCCAAGGAGAGCGAGGCTCACCATATCATCATCGACAGTATTTATTCCCACACTGCCAAGCTCATCTCTGTAGGTGGTGAGCTTGTTCAGTATGTGGAAATAGTATCGCCCTTCTCCATCTTGATTCTTAGAAGCTTATCCTTGAGCGCCAATTTCCTCTGGTCACTACTATTCTGGTAGAGGTCCTTCAATGTCTTCCACATTGAAAATGGAGTATCCTTCCCATGGACACTTGAGACAATATGGTCTCGAACTCCCTCAAGGATGATCCGTCTCACCTTCACCACAAACTTCTTCCACTCAGCCAACTCTTGTGCATTAGTTGAAGCTGGCTTTGGGATTTCTTGATCAATGAATTCCTTCAAGCCATAGAACGCCATTGGCCAACCTTGAAGTATGATATGAATTCGATTTTCACCTACAACCCCAAACTTCAAACTTCGAATTCTCTTCTCAGTGTACTGTTCATAGCTTCGGTACCATGTAGAGATTTCTACAAATCCAGCTCTGATACCATGTAGAAAATCTGATGGTAGGTTAACCCGATAATGCAATATAAATCAAATCAGAATACTATAACCTACTTCTACTATCAATTTGCGGAAGCTTAAAGATCAAGCTGAACAATATAACCAGAAGAAGAAGAATCAATGGCATAATACACATGAAAATACTTTAGGGAAATCCTCAGCTAAAAACCCCACACTATTGTATTATCTTACATGGTGGAAATACATAGGAATTATACAAAGCCTTAGCTCTCACAACTAGCCAGCTCTCAGTACAATCCTCACAGATGCTCAAAGGCAATATTGGCTTCTCTCTAGCCCTCCTCTCTGCCCTCCAAGCTCCTATTTCCTTGCGCTGTTCCTTGTGGATGATTCTCCTGTTACCAAGTGGATGATCTCCTTTCAAAACTGCGCAATCCTAAAGGATTTATACTTGAATGCATGCATGAGTTTTTCCCATGCGAAAACACATGAAACTGATAGTACAATGTCCTTAAACATTAATCTTAACTAGGTCTTTCTCAGAATAGACATGCATGAGTTTCTGATGAGGGAATCTTCAGTTAACTGGAGTAGCACTAGTTGAGTGCATTAATGCATCAATTGACTGTTAACTCATTATTAGTTCCTCAAACAGTTTGGAACTAATTTAACTTGACTTAACTTAGGAAACTGAGTTAACTAATTACAACTCAAATATAACTCAATATTATCTCCTTAATTTAAGGGATAACTCTTGCATGACTTCATAAAGACTTCTAACTTGAATTTCTCCGACTAATTAGTTTAAAATTAATTAATTAATTATTTCCAAGTAGTTGCTAAGACTAAATTCGATTTTAATTCACAATTTAATTCAAGGACAAATTAAATTGGAATATTCTTGTTGCCATATTTCAACAGCTGCCTGAAGAGGATCGATACGGATTTTCCTATCAAAGTTGCGCTACCAACGCTAGTCATGAGTTAGATAAAAGGTTACCGACATGGATTTTCCTACTAAAAGTAGCACTGGTCTTTTAAATTAGGGGTTTTCACAAGTTTTTCTAGAATTGCTTCAAGACAATAGTTATCCATCTCTTCAGGGATGTATTGATCATATAATTCACGGTGAATGAGTTTACAAATATTTTGTCGCTTTACGACGTTAGTAATGACAGTGGCACAAAGGACGACACTTTAGGTATATAGTTGGGAATGTGACAAAATATTGTGTAACATGTGCCCCCTAAAGCATGAAAGCAAAACAAGAAGTGATGGTTGAAGTGCTTTATCAGTTAAGGCAAGGAGCTTGGAAGACCACCGTCAGGAGACCTACAAATCAAACATGATACAATATATGACATCTCTGATGTATACATATGCCTGATAATACATCTGAATAGGCATCAAAATATAATACATGAATACACGATATGGACACAACCATCCATCTAAAAATGATCATGTCTATGGATCCATGGCATGGATGCAACCATCCATATGAAAAGGATCATGTATACAATCATGAATACTCAATAACTCCTCACAACCTGGATTTTAACAGATGAGATCTAGGGTCTTCATCTCTATCTCGATCGAAGTAAAAATCTAACCATGTGAATAGATGTGATGGCATTGAACATGGTTGAAGCCACCTGATTACCAGTCAATAATGTAAATCGTTAACATGTGCGAGAGAAACCACCAATAATGATGATGGCCCTCAAGGTACACCAATACAATCTACAAGTGTGAATATGTGAGCTGAAGTCGAACACTTGCCGAATCATTCAATCGAAGGCCAATGATGTAAGCCTGTCATCGAACATGAAGAACTTGCCATTGAGGCATGCAATCTCCAAGGTACTGAAAGGGCATTTCTAAATCAACTTCTTGGCTAATGAGATGAAGTCGATAGGAAGTGATCCATCGAAGGAGGGATATAATGTTTCCCACATCATTGACATGAAACATATGATATCTAAAAATGATAGGAATGATTCAGGATTGTTGCAGAGAGGGTCACATAGGTATGCGAGGTTTGACTTTTATAGATATGACTTCTCTTGAACATATCGGTGACACGACTTTGGAGTTCGGCCTCACTTGACTCAAAATGGAATCGAAAGTCATGATGACAACAAGGGTGATCGAATCATAGGAAAATTGATTTCCCAAACCTAGGAAAGTGGCAAAGAGAGGATATCCCAAACCCGATACAAGATACAGATGAGTGTCATTTTCAAGAGCGACATGCTGCCTTTACACAAAATACAGGACACATTTACTTCCATTTTTCCCCACTATCACTAGCGAGTACCTATTTATTATTAGTCACAAGCATTAAGAGGATACCATATACTTGTATAATTTCATCCTTTGGATGAATATCCTAGTAAGTTTAACGAGCCTTAGGAAGGAGTAGCTCAGTCTCGTCATGGTGACAAGTCCTACATTGTTTAAGTTTTACGAGTGTGACAGAGGGGTAAATCGACATATTTTTGATGTTTAGAGAGTTTGAAAAAGAGGAAAAAAAGAAAACTCTAGAGGTCCCTTTTTGTGAACAGTCTCTCGAATCTGAAAAGGTAGAAAACAATATCCAAGAGAACCTCTTAGTCACATGTAACCAAGGTATTCCTTTTTCATACATTAGTCTAGCTCAGTCCAGAAAAGGGTTAAACTTATTTGAGTAGACACCTTTTCATTTACTTTTATGAGTTCAAAAAGATAAGTGCTCGACAATCTTTTCATATTTTTGGAGTTTGAAAAGCGCTGAAAGAGGAATCCTCCTAGAGGAACGACTGGTATAAAAGGATAACAACTAGTTCTGGTCATGATGGAACTGCTCAAAACATGTAAAGGTCAAGAGGCTAGCTAATAATACCACACATCGAAAATGTTCCTCAAGCAAGGGAAAAACAACCAAGTGAAAGCGTATGATTGACCAAAGAGATGGTGACGATGGAATGAAAAAAGGTAAGGCTCATCTAGTAAAAACGGGTCGATACAGATGGAAATCACGAGAGGTAAAGTGGGAATGGTTTCATTTTTACATAAGCTTGAAACATGGGAAACTATACTTGAGTATACTTGAAGATGGTTTCATTATTTCACAAGCTTGAAATATGAAAAAAAACTATGCTTGTTAGAAAATTATATATTATAGAGAAATGGAACGTATAAAATATTGCAGAAATATAAGCATAGGAAACACATAAAACAAGAGAGACACATATATACATGGTTCAACCAATTTGGGCTACGTCCATGGAGAAACAACCAGTCCTTCCTTTATATTATTCAACAAAATGAAGAGATACAACCTATAGTAAATCCGCTCTAATTTCCTCTTTGCACTCACACAATCTCCTCTCTCTTTCTCGCTCAGAATACACATCTTCATAGATGCAATACAATTCTCTCATTTATAGTGAGGGGTTGCCTTCTAGAGTAAAAAACCCTAAATTAAACATAACTTCTACCATCAGATCATCCGCTTAGATGACTACGAAATTACAATATTTTACAATGAAATTTTACATCTATTTTTTAGCTTCAAGGGCACCGCCCCACCCTTGGACTCCCCTGGTGGAAAAAAATGGGCGGCATTGCCGCCTCATTATGAACTGGGGTCCAATGCAATGATACCTATGAATAAAGAAGATTATTAGACTCCACACCCAACAATCTCCCACTTGGAGACTAATTATAGCAACTCCACCACTTCTTCATTTGCTGGAAAATGACTCCACTTTGGACCTGGATATTTCTCATCTTCATCATCATACTTGAAGACCAATTGAAACTGAGCAGAATCTCAGTTTATCCTTGGTTGTAACTTGTGTTAACATATATGCAGGATTCTGGCTAGTGTGTATCTTTTCCAGCTTCAGCTGTCCATCTTCCAACACTGACCATATGAAATGGTACTTGAGCCATATATTTTTATTATTGGAATGAAATATTGAGTTCTTTACAAGATGAATGGCACTCTAGCTATCATTGTATAACCTGCCCAACTCCTGCTTCTTACCCAATACATCAAAACACCTTTGTAAGAAAATCATTTCTTTACTAGCCTCTGTAGCAGCAACATACTTTGCTTCCATCATTGAGAGTGCAACGACACTCTGCAATTTTGAAACCCAACTGATGGCTATTCCACCTACAGTAAACACATACCCTATTCTACTCCTCCTGTTATCTCTATCACCTACCATATCTGCATCAACATATACCTGTAGAGAAATGTTTGAACCACCAAAGCATAATGCTTGATATGTGGTACCTCTCAAATACCTGAGAATCCACTTCACTGCCATCCAATGTTCTTTTCCTATATTTTTCATGTACCTGCTTACAACTCCCACTGCATGTGAAATATCATGCCTTGTGCAGACCATTGCATACATTAAGATTCCAACTGCTGATGCATATGAAAATTTAGACATATAATCCATCTCTTCCTAAGTCTTGGGACACATCTCATTACTTAGTTCGAAATGGCTAGCCAAAGGTGTACTAACTGTTTTTTCATTCTGCATATTAAATATTTTCACCACCTTTTGTATGTACTCACTTTGAGACAATGTTAATTTGAGGTTTTTCTTGTCTCTACTTATTCTCATACCAAGGATTTGTTTTGCAACACCAAATCCTTCATTGCAAATGAGTTTTCCAATTTTATTTTGAGCACATTTATTTCCTGCATGTGAGAACCTACAACAAGCATGTCATCTACATATAATAATGATATAATATAGCTACCATCATTTTGACTTTTGAGATAAACACAATGATCAAAGTGACATCTAGTATAACCTTGTTCAAACATAAACTTATCAAATTTTATATACTACTACCTTGGAGCCTATTTTAAGCCATACAAGCTCTTCTTCAACCCACACACTAGTTTCTCCTTCCCTTTGACCTCATATCCTTGTGGCTGCTGCATATATATCTCTTCCACCAAATCCCCATGGATAAAGGTCGTCCTTACATCTAACTTCTCAAGATGCAAGTCTTCTGCTGCTATTAGACGTAAAATAGTTCTAATTGAAGTCATTTTAACAATAGGAGAAAACATTTCATCAAAGTCTATACCTTTCTTCTATGAAAACCCCTTCACCACAAGTGTATCTTTATACTTTTGTTACCTCCATCTTCTTCCTTCAGCTTGTAAACCCATTATTCTGCAATTTTTTTTTACCTGTAGGTACCCTGACTAAGTCCCAAGTCTGGTTATGTACCAAGGAGTCCATCTCTTCTTTCATGACTAGCTCCCACTTCTTCTTTATTTCTACCTGCACTGCTTCTTCATAACATTCTAGTTCATCAGAATCAATAAAAAATACATAATATAATGAAGGAGAGTATCATTCAGGGGGTCTACTTATCCTAGTAGATCTTCTAACACCACTTTTAGGTGTTTGAGGTGCCTATTGCTGTTGTTGTTCTGGCTATTGATCATTATGATTTTCAGGCACCTTTAATTTTTCTGTGATCTCATCAAGCACTTTATATTCTCTGTTTTCTTTTATTTGCTTCTTTTCCTACATCTGATCCTTATACAAAACCTTTTCATTGAATATGACATCTCTACTCCTAATGATTTTGTGATTTTCATAATCATATAAGTGGTAACCAAAATCATTAACACCACATCCAATAAGGGTACATTTCTTTCATTTTTCCTCAAGATTTGTTCTATTTTCTTTATTAATGTGGACAAAGGCTTCACAACCAAAAGTATTTAAAAATGAGTAGTTTACCTTTTTACCTATCCATCCCTCCTATGGAATACCTCCATCCAAGGAACTTGAAGGCCCTTTATTTATTAGATAAACAACAACATCTACAACATCTGTAAAACATTGTAAATGCAATCTTGCATGCAATATCATGCACCTTGCACGCTCCATGATTTTCCTGTTCATCGTTTCTGACACACCATTTTCTTGTGGTGTTCGTAGAACTGTCTTCTCTTTGCGAATTCCATGCTCTGAACAATACTTATCAAACTCTTTGATGCAATATTCACCTCCATTGTCTGATATGAGACACTTCAACCTTTTTCCTGTCTCATTTTCAACCAAGTTTTTCCATTTCTTGAAAGTATTAAATACATTAAATTTATTTCTAATACAATAAATCTAGGTTTTAATGGTTGCATCATCAATAAAAGTAACATAATAATGAGATCCACTGAGAGATGATACATGAGAAGGTCCCCATACATTTGTATGCACAAGCTCTAATTTTCTCTCTTCTTTTCTTTCCCAACACTGAGGAATCTGACTCTCTTCTGTTTTCCATAAACATAATTCTCACAAAATTCCGAATCAACATGCTTCAAACCTATCAACAAATTTCTTGAGTGAAAAATTTTCATCCCCTTCTCACTCATATGCCCGAGCCTATGATGCCACAATGTTGTATCTACTCATGTACAGGTTAAAGCATTAACAAAATTAGAAATACCATTGCATAAATAAAATGTACCAACCTTGTCTCCTTTTGCTATTACCAGGGATCCTTTAGTGACCTTCCAAGTTTTATCTGTAAAAGTAGTTACACAACCTTCACCTCCCAACTACCTTGTTGAAATTATATTTTTATTAAGATCTAGAACATGCCTTACCTCCTTCAATAGCCATTGGTTTCCATTCTACTATTTTATGAAAAATTTACCCATATGATTTTACAGGGTTTATCATCACCCAAATGAACCTGTCCAAAATATCCTTGGACATAATCATGAAAATATTTCCTATCAGGTGTGGCATGGAATGAGGCCCCTGAATCTACCACCCATGAATCAATAATATTTTCTAATGAAAGAATCAAAGCATCTTGTAACACATCACCTGTCACATTTGCTTCATGATTGTTTTCTTACTGCACTTCTCCTTATTTTCCCTTCCAAGACTTACAGTTTTCTTCAGCTATCCTTCCTTTCCACAATTCTAGCACACTATTCCCGATTTAGACTTGGATCTGCCTTTCCTAGACTTACTGTGATATCTGGGGCTCTTTCCTCTTTCCATTTTTTCCCCTAGTCTATGAAGTCAAAACATTACCTGATGTCTCACCGGAGCTTTTCCGTCATATTTCCTCACTAAGGATTGCATCGACAACATCATCAAACTTTAAAGTACTAGATCCAGAGACAGAATTGCTCATGGCCATAACTAAACCATTCTAACTTTTTAGCAATGAGCATAGAAATAACAGAGATCTAACTTCATCATCAAATTTTACCCCTACAGAACTTAACTGACTGGTAACTGTATTAAATTCATTTAAATGATCAACAACAAATCCACCTTCTGACACCTTCATATTAAATAAATGTTTCATAAGAAATACCTTATTTGAGGCTGAGGTTTTTTCATATAGTTTGGCCAATGTCGACATTAAACCCTCTGTTGTCATTTCCTTTGAAATATTAAAGGATACTGACGCCACTAGGCATAGCCTATTGTTCCAAGTGCCTTTCTATCGAGAATATCCCATTATATGTCTGTCATACTCGTCAGCTTCTTTGTCCTTCTGCTCAATGGTAGGCACAAATATTTCTGATATAAATAATGTTCCATCTACATCTTTCATGGCTGGTAGTTTTGGCCATTAAATTTTTCGACCCTAAACCTACCATCTTCCGCCATTTCTCCCACTCAAACTAGGAACCCTTCTTTCCTGCGAGTTTATCAAACAAATAGACCTTCAACTTTGATACCAGTTGTTAGAAAATTATATATTACAGAGAAATGGAACACATAAAATATTTGAGAAATATAAACGCATAAAACAAGAGAGACACAGATATACGTGATTCACCCAATTTGGGCTACATCCACGAAGAAATAACCAATCCTTCCTTTACATTATCCAAAAAAATGAAGAGATATAACCTACAACATATCTGTTATAATTCCTCTTCCCTCTCACACAATCTCCTCTCTTTCTCGCTCAGAAGACACCTCTGCATAGCCACAATACAATTCCCTCATATATAGCGATGGGTTGCCTTCTGGGGAAAATAACCCTAAATTAAACATAACTTCTATCATCAGATCATCTTCCTAATGAACGTCTCAGATTGACTACAAAATTACAATATTTTACAAGGCAATTTTACATCTATGTTTTTAGCTTCGGGGGCAGTGCCCTCAAACCCACGCCAAGAGGGGCTCATAACAATCACCATCAGCCCCGCCCCCTGGACCCCCCTAGTGGTGGAAAAATAGGTGGCGTTGCCACCCCATTATGAACTGGGGTCCAATGTGGTGATACCTCTTAATAAAGAAGATAATCAGGCTCCACACCCAACAATGCTTGGTTTTGGTTTCATTTTTACAAAAAATTGAAATGGAAACAAACTATGCTTGGATTTGGTTTCATTTTTACACAAGATTGAAACAAATATAATGAGTTTGGTTTTCATGCCCCAAACATAATGACTCAATTTGAGGTACATGCCCCCCAATATTCATTTCATTCACCAAAGTAGACTACAAGTTACTAATAGGTGGTTGGAATGAAGGTTCGTTTACGAGATCAAGTGAAAGACTCGACTTGGAATTTATGAGATCTAATCAAAGATTTTAATTGGAAGGGGATTTGTTAAATTTTTAATGAGGCTAACACATGGAAAGAACCAAGCTCATGACACCTTGTTTCAGTTTTTACTGTGCTTGACACAAGTAAAGGAACTCTGCTTCGACACCTTGTTTCATTTTTTACCGATCTTGACAAAAGACAAGGAACTCTGCCCCAAGGACCTATTTCATTTTTTAATGAGGTTGACATAGTAAAAGAACTATCCTAATGGGGACCTATTTAATTTTTTAATGAGGTTGACATAGTAAAAGTACTATCCTCATGGGGAACTATTTCATTTTTTAATGAGGTTGACATAATAAAATAACTTTTTTCCCAAGGAAAACATCGTAATTTTATTAATGAAAATAAAATAACATGTTGTAGTTGCTTACAATATGTTCATCATTTAGTCATCGACAGATAATCATAAGTTCATATATAATCAATTAAAAGAAGAGGATAAAACTGAGAGTTTTCTCCATTTATTTTTTCAACCTTTCACCATTGTCCTTGAGTTGGCGTAGGTGAGACGATAAATAGTTTTTCTTCTATTATTAAGGTTTCCTTGTCTGAATTTGAGTTATTAGAAGCATGCTGACATTTTATTCCTCCATTGTCCTTTGCTTCAGATATTGTGATTAATTTATTTGTGGGGCCTTGTAAATCTATTGGAGTTTGTGTCTTTCCAACTTGTTCTCCTTTTTTTGGTATGTGCTGTTCTTCCTGATTCGGGGTGAGGTCCTTTTCTTCTTCTTCTTCCTCATCTGCTTCATTTGGGGGGAATTTCCAACCTTTTGGTTGTTTATCTATTTTCTTCTTTCTTCGTTTTTGTTTCTTGGCAGCAGGGCACGTGTTTTGTAAGTGTCCTGTTTGGTGACATATTGGACATCTGAATGTTGTATTCTCATAGTCCAAGATTCAAGTCCAGCACTAATTGTTGTGTATCAGTTAAACGTGATCTGATAGGCCTTTACTGAGATCCACTTCCACACATATGAATTCAAAAGTGAATATTTGTTCTTCCATCCTTTGCTCATCAGTATTTATATATTGTTGTAATATATTCCCAATAGTTTCTAGCACTTGATCTTGCCAGAAACTAAGATGGAGGTTATGTAGCCTTACCCAAATTGGCATCCTTGATATAGTCATAGTGTTTGTGTCAAAATCTAGAAACCATGGAGTGGTGAAGAGTCCGGTCGGTCCCAAAAACCATGGACCTTCTTGTAAGATAATGTATCATTCTTTCGATGATGCAACTTTTATAATAAATAACCCTTTAGAGTAGAGGTGAATCTCATAATTTGTTGTCCAATTTGTGAAGATGTAGTGAAATAGGTCCATTGGTTTTGGCCAAAAATTGTTAAATTTTCATATCAGGGCTTGTGCCTCATAGGTTGAGCATAATTCATTTGTTTCTAGTAGTTCTATGTTTAGTTTTGGGACATAAGTTGCCTGCTCCATGGTGTATGGATTGGGGGAACTGGGAAGCTATGATGGGATTTCTATAGTTGTTGATTTCCCTTGGAGGATGTTTTTGTATGACAGATCAACATTGTTATGCTCCTGATTCAATTATGTTCCTTTGGGTAATTTAGATCCAGTAAACCCTCCTATTCCTTTGGATTTACTTGATCTTGTTGCTCCTCCTCTTAGTCTCAGATTGAGAATGAGGGAAGTAGATGGAAGAATATTGTATTAATATAAGCTTCATTCATCGTGTATAGATCAACCTCCATATATCAGGTTTTGGTTCTGGTATGGATATCCCAGTTTGTTCATGATATTTAGCTTCAGGTGTATGACCTTGTTGGAGGTCTGAAATCATACTGTTGAAGATTTTCCTATCGAGTTTTTTATAAAAATTTGTAGAAGCCCCCTAGATGCAATGATCTATGAGTATGCATCGATCTGTGTGTCTGGGCTAGTTTCCTTACCTTGTAACCTTGCAGTGTTCAATATTGTGTCGATTTGCACATAAGGAACACTGTCCATCAAGTTTTCCTCCACTCTTGCTTTGTCGTACATATCTGCCTGTCCCTTCCTAGCATCATGTTGTGGGAACCCTCAGATTTGACCATTTCAGGGGTTGATCTGCAACAAATAAATGTGGTTGTGAGGGGTTTGACCAAAACAGAGACCAAATTGTTACAAAGTGCACCATATTTGAGGCGTGATCTCGAAACCCCAAGAAAAAAAGCCTGTTTCATCCATGCATGATCCGACAACCCCCGACAAAAATCATGTTCCGTCTTCTGAGAGTGCTAATCTCTCATTATGCAGTAAATATCGGTGTCTACGTGCTCTAAACATCAGCGTAAGTGATTGAGTAAGTAACTTTCGGACTTCTCAGAGATTCCTCCATCCCTTTTAACTTAGATCCATCAGATCTGTAATAGGCGATGCTACTTTGTGGGTAAAATTCCAAACCTGGCGAGAGTGAGGGCAGTTCTATCATCTAGGTGATCAGATCTGGAAATTTATGGCCCAATCCATGGATAAAGATCTGATATGGTTGGAGGGTGGGCAGACCTTTCTAGAGAAGGAACCTTTTGGCCTCTAGGGGATGGAGATTTCGTAGTAGCAGCAATTTGGCATAGGCTGCAACTCCTCCTTTTGTTATACTACTGAGAGATCGAAACCCCTGTCTGTGTCCATCATTAGTGCCCAGGACTCCGAGTAGAGAAGCGACAACGTTGCGAGAAAAATTAGAAACCCTTGCCATCCAGAGAATCCCTCCCAAATCCGACATAGTAAAGGAAGTATCCTCATGGGGACCTATTTCATTTTTTAATGAGGTTGACATGGTAAAAGAACTATCCCCATAGGAACTTATTTCATTTTTTAATGAGGTTTACATAGTAAAAGAACTATCCTCATGGGGACCTATTTCAATTTTTAACGAGGTTGACATAGTAAAAGAACTATCCTCTGTTTCATTTTTTAAGGAGGTTGACATAGTAAAAGAAGTATCCTCATGGGGACCTATTTCATTTTTTAATGAGGTTGACATAGTAAAAGAAGTATCCTCATGGGGACCTATTTCATTTTTTAATGAGGTTGACATGGTAAAATAACTATCCTCATGGGAACCTATTTCATTTTTTAATGAGGTTGACATAGTAAAAGAACTATCCTCATGGCACCTTGATCATGGACTATAAGAGACCATGGCTTCCAAGAGGTTCTCATTAGATGGGAGAACAACACTTTGGAAAGGATACCTATCAAAGGATCTAATGGTAATATCGGGTTCCAATGTCCCCAGTACATGATGCACTATATCACTGCCTAGATCATCAGTTGACGTGGGCATGGAATAGGTGGCCACATAATTAGCCTATGGCAAGGAAGATACCACTTGTGTGTAAGGACCATTTAGGGAATTCTTATTTCATGCAAGAAACACAACACATGAAAGAGATAAGAGACAAGAGACAAGAGCTCCCATTACATAAACATATTCACGGCCAAGGAGTAGATTAAAATCTAAAGGGCCTTGAACAACCATCACATCGAGATAGACATTTTTTCCTCCCAAAGTAATGGGCAACTTAGGAAGGATCCCTAACATTTGACTTGTTCCTTTGTTAAAAGCTAATAGATTCTAGGTAACGGGCACAAGCTACGAAGAACCTAAAGCTTTCCAAGCAGTGGAGGACAAAATATTAACAAATGCTCCTTCATTTATAACTGTGCTAGGTACAACCATATTATAAGCCTACACCATGATCTAGAAGGGCACATAAGAAGGAAGATGATACCCTGCCAGTCGATTCTAATAAAAGGAAACAACCATACTACTTGGAGGGGGTGCCATGGGAATGGGAGAATTGGCCCCTTGCACTATGGGAATAGGAGGATCGCCCCCCTGTACCGAGGATTTCCCTTCAACTCATTGGAATTTGACGAAACAAGAAGAACATGAGCGGTATGAGGTTCACTCTCTATAGGAAAGGTGTGATCACTTGAAGGTGGAATCGGGTCAACCATTTCCTCAACCAATGGTTGGTTGGAAATTGAATCATGATATTCACTTTCAGAGAGAGTGGGATTGACCGAATATGAGTTCTGATTAATCACTTGATCAACTAGTGGAGGATCAAGGGAAAGCTTCCAATAACCAGTTGGAAGACAAGGTAGATAAGCGGTAAAATTATCCAACACTTTTGAGGCTTCATCCATATGAGGACAAAGGTGAATAAGATGACTCCCTTCACATAACCTATAGGGAAATTTGACTTTTCCCTTTTTCCCACAAACTTTATTATCACTAGCTGAAGTTTTATCACCAACACGATTTCCAGAGGTTGATGAAAAAGGTTGATGTGAACCTATGGACCACACTTCTAATATCTTAGGAATATCAGAACATTCTCTAAGAAGGTGGTTACCCTTACATAACATGCAAGGGAATTTCACTTTTCGAGTTTGATTGGAATTTTTTTTAACATCATCTGCACTGGAAGAAATGACTGTTTGGTTGGCCTTTTGATTATTTTTATTCTTCTTCTTCTTCCTTTTCTTATTCTTCTTATCCACCTGGTTACTAGCTTGTAGGATTTCACCAGACGAAGAGGAAGAAGAGGAAGAAGACTAAACATACAAAGAAGGTAAAAGGTCAACTTTAAGATCAACTGAAGGCTGATACTGCTCAAGTGGAGGAGAGCCTGGTTGAGGAGTAGTTTGGACATTCAGAACCATAGGGGTCAAAAATAACCAAATCAGCAAACCGATGGTAAATCCAAGAAGGGACAACATTTCCATATAAGGAGCACCAATATTTCCAAAAGAAGGAAAAATACTAGGATTCCATCAGGGGATTTTCCTTGATTGGTAGACTTAGTAAATTTTTCCATTAGTCTCATCCTAAGATTTACTGAGTATTTCCATAGGAATGATGTTTTTCCACAGTTAATTAATTAATTTTATAAATTAACAAAAAAAAATAAAAAAGGGGTAAAACTAAGAAAAAGGGTTTACCAAGTATCCGTGAATTGCAGAATACCTCCCGACGAACCAAGAAGTACGGGCAGGCAATCTCCTTGAATGTTGTGTTCAGTGTATCATGTTTACAAGGCAGCGGACTCAGTTACCTATGGATGGATAACAACCTATAGGGGCTACTAATATATATGCGATGGTACGTAGGAATGCATTTCGTAGTAGTGCTTTCTAATGCATAACCGTTTGATGAGAGCATTCCCATATACTTACCATGCGTGGAGTGCCTCCGATATACCCGAAAGTACTAGAGAATGGTCCTATACACTTCTGTACATGGAACAAGATTTCACCCTTAGTATAAAACACTAGAAAATAACGACAACTCCTACATTTAAAGATGCCGAAACACGTCTCTAGCCTAGACCTCTAAATGTTTGTGTTAAGTTTCAAATGCTCAGGTTAATTGGGGTAAATTTTAAGTTTATCTTCAATTGATTTTTTGTTTTAAGGCTCAAAACAATGTCACCTAAACTCGTATGATGCAACTATCATGAGAAAAGGATTCTTTCTGTTTCGATGAAAGCTAGTCTAGTAAGGGAAGAGATTCAAACAATGATGCAACAACGAAGAATGCAACAAACACAACTTTCCTAACTAGATCTTTTACTTTCACTCTCCAAATGCAATGCCAAAAAGTAAAAATAATTTTCACTTTTCCTAAGATGCGCTTATATGAATTATGCCAATTATTAAAAAATGTGATCTATTTCCAATAATTAATTCCAAAAAATAACTTTTCATGCAAGTGATCTAATGAAATTTTAATGACTAGTAAATTTTTCGAAATTAAAACTAATTCAATGCAAAATCGATTCCTTTAATCAATGAAAAAGAGCAATCACAGTTTAATTAACATAACAATCAATAATTCTAAAGCACACAAGTAGTAAACAAAATCTCAATCGACCCAAAACTTAAAAAAACTCAATTGAAATCTGATTTTTTACCACTTCAAGAAAGATAAAATCTTTTGCATTCCACACAGAAATCAAAAGCATACAGATAGAGACTGATGCAGATAAAGCAAAGAAGAGAGCCTAGAAACTAGGACACACTAGAGTTTTCAGTAGAGACCCTAAAAATTGTCACATTCAAGGACCAACACCAGTTTATATAGAAAAACCCGTGCTGACAGGGTCATCAACACTTCTTTTCAAAGCAAATCCCATGCTTGCAGCACTAATTTTCATATAAAAACCCATGCTAGTCTTTAGCGTGATTGTACATGAAAAAATAGGTGCGTCAGTGCGACTGTCACTGATAAAACACACACTAAGTGAGGAAATTTTAGGAAAAACAAGAAAGACTCAGGAAGAAACTATAGACCTAATACCCTAAGACACCAGTTATTCATAATACATACTGAAATTCAATAAAAAAAAGGGTCGTTCAATGGTTGGCCAAACTTAACGAGAAGGAAAAAATGAAAGGAGGATGAAAAGGGTATAGGCTTCCCCAGTGGAGTCGCCAATTTGTTATCCATCCAATCCTTCTACAGATAGAAGCGATCCCTCTAGCCCAATGTGTGGGTCTAGTAACAACCATGAAAAAACAAGAAAACTTCCATAACCTAGATCAGAATGACAAATGAGAAAGGGAGATGTCCTACCTCTCTCCTATGTTCTTGACCTTTGATGATGATCTTGATCCCTTAGCTCCTAGGCTCACTCCTTGCTATTCCTTGCATCCGAATACCTGCAAGAGAGATCAAAAGACAACAACAAGAGAGATCATAGCATATGCATTCCAATGTAAGTTATACAACAGATCAAGGAGTATTGTACTAAGCAAAATATCATAGACAAGCTTATGGGAAGTAAAAAATTGTATTAATGATTAAATCAAAGAGGGAAGCATACAACCGGTGCCTTGATGTTGAAGGCCTCCTTTAGGATGGTTCCAAGTCCAAGCCAAACTTAACAAGCTCTCCTTTCCTCTCTCACCAAAATGGCAACATCTAAGCACAATTGAGTAGAAGAATGGCAACCAACAATGACCAACCCATTGAGGAAAGTGAAGAACAAATTTATAGTGATGGAGGGGAGGTTAAAGATCCACCAAAGGGGGAAGAAGGTCATTATCCCAAAGGTAAGATCCATAAAGGTAGGATTAAAGGATCTAAATGGGAGTACTTGACCATATCTTCATCCAACAACTACCAACTCACCATTCTCGAGGCTTCTAGTAAGAGAAGCTTCTGCTCCATTTTTGGAGAAACTACCTGAAGAGGATCAACGAAGGTTTTCCTATAAAAAATTGCATTGCCAACACTAGTCGCTAGTTAAACAAAAGGTTACCAGCATGGATTTTCCTACTAAAAGTAGTGATTGTCTTGTAAATTAGGTTTTTTCACAAGTTTTTCCAGAATTTCTTCAAGACAATAGTTCTCCATCTCTTCGGGGATGTATTGAGCATATAATTCATGGTGAATGAGTTTACACAACTTTCGTTGCTTTATGACATTTGTGATGACAATGGCACAAAGGATGACACTTCAAGCATAGGGTTGGGAATGTGACAAAATACTATGTAACACTCTTTCCTCATATCTCCCATTGCTAGATAGGAAAGCCTCAATCTCTACAGATATTTGGGAAGACTCTTGTCCAGTTACCATGCAATACACTTTCCTTACAAACACATCCTGAATTAAACAAAGATTTAAAGAAGCTTCATGCTTCCACAATATAGGATACAAGAACTACATTGGTTCCTTGCGAAACTTGAATATAGGATAAAGATCACCTTTAAGCACATGCCTTGATACAATAAGTGTTATTAGATATTCCATCATAAATAAGAAATTGTTATTGGGTAATCTAAGTCACTGAATAGCTAATTCATTCAAAATGATAGATCCCAATCCAAAATACAATTATTTTTGTATGTCTCATAATGCACATAGAAAATGAATATCAGGACATGTGATGTACTTTATTTCCCTACTACACGAGCAAAGAGCCAACATATCCCTAAACGATCGCTCAAACAAAGAAATATCTACAAGATAAATATTGGAAGGAACCTCAGAAGTTGCACAAATGAATTCCCGCACAATGTCAATTCCATGCACTTTTGCCTCCAGGAAACTATCCATGACAGACAATTCTAAATTCTTATTTGGTTTTGCTAATTTGAATAACAATTTGAATGTATTGGGATTCAGAGAAACCTTTATCTCTCTTATATTAATTTCCTTCTTTCTTAAATCAAAATTATTTTCACATAGATAAACAATTTCTCCGAAATCAAAGACCTATGGAACACATTGAATATTCGCTAATTTGGTACTCCACATCTTGTTACATGTTTTCTCTTCCATTGAGAGATTCACATATTTCTCATAAGTTCTTGACTAATCAAAGCTATCATCAATATCAACAAGTGAGTTAACCATATCACTGCAAATAACCTCTTTCTCTCGCTTGTTTCCCATTTTTCTTTTGCAAAAAAAATACTCTGTAAATGAATAACATATTCAAATCCCATTTTAATTTACAATTCTTCATTTTCCTCACAATCACTGATTGTTATTATTACTCGTGTGAAAATTGTTACACATGAAACTCTGAATAAATAACAAATAAACATAACAAAGGCAACCTTTACAAACAATAATGGGATTTTTTTTTCAAAATTCCAAAAGTATCCTGTACATTTACTTTTCACTTTGCTCCCGCTTCAAGATCATTAATATACATGTTGTAAGAAACAAAAAATTATGATATACAATAATATACATTGTCTGTAGAACCGATAAATTCACTCGTATGGCTAAAAATTCACCGCAATACAACTTTTTTTGTTTTTTTAATAAAACTAACAACACAAGTGTTCAAATCATTTTTTGTAATAGTGGAAATGGATTCAACATCATCAAAAACCCCATCAGCAAATTTTTTGATACCGCAAAAAATCACTGCAAATTGTTTTTATTTTTTTAGCTTTTTTTTCCTCTTTTGTTTTCTTAATAAAAATCCAATAGCATGACTTTTGACACTCAAGATCATAAAAATTGACAACTGCAACCTCAAATTACAAAGAATCACCACTATATTTTATCAGCAACATGCCTAAATTTCCTTTGCTTTTCCGATAAATTTTGAAGACCCATAAACTATCAATAATAGATACAAATATTAAAGTGTGCAAGGCCATTCACAAATAAATATTATGACAACATGTATTCAACTACCTTCTATGACGAATTGACTTGACAACTAGTCCCCACTACTTTGTAAAACCAAACCAATTTTGATTTACGAATGACTTGACACACCCATTTCTCACAAAATTAGACATGAAGTCACAAAACAGATGAAATTTTAAACTCTTTGATTTTTGCAAACAAAATAATAATTTAATTACTGAAAACAAAAACTTTAATTCGTAACGTAATAGACAACTACAAAAATCAATTTATAAACCACAAAAACGGGAAATGTTGATACCTCATGCTTATAGGTATACACGAAAAATTCAATGTTTTATGTTAATAAGACAACAAACATAGGAACGATTAAAAAAAACCAATGACTTTAAATAAAATACACAAGTCAAGGAATGAAAACCAACACTATGTCATATAACCTCAACATAACAAAAATGCATACACTATTATCTACGTCAAAACTGCTACACATGACACACTCAATAATTAGCAGTCGTAGCTAATCACAATCCATTTATTTAATTTTAGCTTTATACATGTCATTAAAAACCAAAATTTACCATAGGAAACAAGTGCGAACTAACTACAATAATGATAATTAGATAAGAAGTTGCCGAATGTGAACATGAAACTGACAAAGGTAAATCGATTTTAAAGTTTGTAATATTGTAGAGAAAACAAAAGCTAATCACAACCCATTGATTACATGTCATAATAAATAAAAATTTACAATACAATACGAGTTTGAACTAACTATAATTATTGTAGGTGAGAACACACTAGGGTCTTGGGTTGAAAACCCCAACATAGCGGAGGAAAAACAACAAAAAGAAATGCTCAGACAAACAATATAAATACATATTCTACTGAACTGGGAAGAAGTGTCCTTACCTGGGGGTCCTACATTTGGGTAGATCCCACAGGGTGCAAACCCTCTGCTTCTCCTAATGCCTTTAAAACTTGTAAATTATTCAAGCAAAGCATATACAACAATAGAAACGTAAAGCATATTCATGATATATACGTTGGATAATATAAACAAATGAACAATTACGCATTAATATAAGATTTATAAACAAATCACAATATAGATCAATACATAAACATGATTCATATCAGGAACAAAACAACATTTCTTTATTGACGTAAGCTACAAGAAAGGTGGAAAACTACAACCTGAGTCTTCCTCCAACTCCAAGTGGAACCATCCTTCAGATCCGTCCTTTCTCGCCCTTAGCAATTTTCCTCCATCATCATACACAAGGATATCTCAATAAGGATGAAGGATATCTCAAAATAGGAAACAAGGGTTTCCTAAAGCTTTGGGGAGTGCAAGAGGCATAGGGATTTCATTAGACTCGATCAGGGATCAATCAACTATAATATCAATATCTCATTTCTTTTTCCCTAAGGCCTTCCCATGGAGGTTTATTTATACTTCTCCAAATTAGTGTTTTTTGTTTTTTGTTTTGTATTTTTGTATTTTTGTTTTTTGTTTTTGTTGTTTTTTGTTTTTTGTTTTTTGTTTTGTTTTGTTTTGTTTTGTTTTGTTTTTTGTTTTGTTTTGTTTTGTTTTGTTTTTGTTTTTTTGTTTTTGCTTTTGTTTTTGTTTTTTTGTTTTTGTTTTTGTTTTGTTTTTGTTTTGTTTTGTTTTTGTATTGTTTTTTGTTTTGTTTTGTTTTGTTTTTTGTTTTTGTTTTTGTTTTTTGTTTTTTGTTTTGTTTTTGTTTTGTTTTTTTTTTTTTTTTTTTTTTTTTTTTGTTCTTTTTTTTTTTTTTTTTTTTTTTTTTTTTTTTTTTTTTTTTTTCAGTTGGGGAACAGTTGGGCCATGGGCTATAGGAGGTGAGTAACAAGTAAAGCCCGTGAACTCCACTTGTAATTAAGGAAATTTATTATGTGTTTTAACACGTATGTGGGTTGGGTATATGCTGACCCGTGTGTACACGCTTTTATCACAGGGAAAAGTAGCGTATAGGAAGTAAAACATTGTTTTTTAGATTTTGGACCAAGTATGGAAGGAAGGCTTTGCCTAGGCCATAACCAGAGCATCAGATCTACCAAGAGTGGTAAATGGTGCTATAACAGATGCCCCTTAATATATGAGGTCAGAAGGGGTACATGATGGCTGAAATATATTAAGTGTATAGAAGGAATCATGCCGAGTTTGAGAAGGAGTTCACCAGAATTTAGCTTGCCAAGCTAGTGAAAGAGATCAGAAAGAGACTTCTGTCTGAGGTGGGCATACCCATGCTCAGAGATAGTAAGTCATGTCTGCATGTCAAGTACAAAAGCAGATCCTCTATGCATACAAGTATAAATGAACTGAAAATACATAATGGATCATCTAATCATATCCAAACAAGTACATGTCTGAATATCACATATAAAGAACTGATCAATGATGCTGAAGTATGAAGCTGATCACTGAAGTCATAAAGCTGATCCAAAAAGTACCAAGTCAAATGGTGGAATAAATGGTACTACAATGCAACTCGGGTGCCAACATATCAGATGTCGTTGTAAGGAACTGCAACATCTAAGGTGGATGGTGTCAACTAGCAGGAACATGAGCAATTGACAAGTGAACTAAGAAGTGTTGATGCAAACTTGAGGTTGTTGGAATTATGATGCATGTGTTGTACATGATGGAAACCCACTTGTAGCAGAATAACTCACTTGTATATGGTAACTAGATGAATCTACAGAAGAGATATCAGATGTGATAGAATCCATGACAGTGGTGTTTACAGATGTGATGAAATGCAGGGCAACTTCAAGGAATCAGTTCAGAAGGCAACTCACTCAGATGAAAGATCACAATATAGTAGGTAAACAACAAAGAATTACAGATAAGTCTTCACAGAATGAAGAAAGAGAGGTATACGCAGGTTCACCATTGACCAAGATGCATATGCACACAGGTTCACTGTATAAAAGTCACGTATACGTACACATGAACTTTCACGAAAGGAAAAGTGTGTATACCTTGGAAAACTATTTGGTCTGAAATATTTGGTCCATGGTATTTTGATCCATGGTATTGGTCCAAGGTATCTGGTATGAGGTATTGACCCTAGGTATTTGGTCCAAGGTATTGGTCCTAAGTGGTTTTAGTCCATGGTATTGAGAAAGGCCTAAAACTATAAAAGGAGGAGAAGATCATTAGGCCAAGGTGTGCAAGTATTGAATATCTGATGAAGTGTGAGATCTAGTATGCAGGTTATTAGGTTATGGTGCATTACGGGATCTAAACCAAGGATGAACCTTAGATGATAATGAGAGATCAGAGCTAATTATGGATCAAGAGCTTAAGGCGTAAAATGAACTATCATTATGTGTTTTTGCTCATGTATATTCTATATCTGAATACTAACGCATATATTATTATGTAAATGATATGATCTGGGTATAACTAATGTCTGGAATAGCTACAGAACTCTGAATTTATATTTGTAGATGTATACGTTGGTTGGCTTTGAGAAAAGCACGTGTATATGCAGGGTCAATACATGGAAGTAGTGTATACCTTATAAAATATATTTCAGTTGTTTCTCTTTACTGTTGCAAAGTTTTGGGTTCTGGTTTGGGTTCCGGTTACTATATTCTGGTGACAACATTATGAATGATATGATTGATGGGTTGTCAAAATGATTGATTGATTCAGTTGTGGTTGATTCAAAAGGAGATTGGTTGATGCAGATATATTTGATGATTGAATGATGTTGTTGACAGACCCAGTCTAAAAATTTATGAAATGTGGTCCCTAGAAGAAAAGAGAAGGTCGTAGCCTTCTGTAGGTCGGTGCCTACGTACTAAGTAAACATATCAGCTAGTAAAAGAGCTAGGGGGTTGTAGCTCCCTTCTAGTAGAAGCTGGAGAATGAGAGAAGGTTGAGTCTTCTGCAGGTAGAAGCCTACGTACTGGTATAAGACTGCACCAGTACAAAAATTGTAAACATAATTTTCTTATTATTAAAAGAAGAAAAAGATGACAATAGCAAGTGGTTTTCACCCATATTGGGTTTCCACCTTATATCTTGGTGTTCATGTGTGTTGCTTATGTGTGATGCTTTATTCTTCTTTTACTGCACTCTCTAATGAATTCATGATATACTGATTAAAATTCAATACATGATAATTTGGGTAAATCAAAAGATCTCTACATATACACTGGTTTAATTAAGCATAGTTGTGTATACACGCTAGTTCACTAAGCTAAAGTAGCATATAAAAATCAGTTTTCAAAATTAAATTATTGATATGATAATACTGATTCACCCCCGCTCTCAGTATTATTTCCAACAATTGGTATCAGAGCAAGTCCTTCAGAAGAATCTTGATCACTTGAAGGAATATCCATCATCATGAGTAATCAAGAAAGCGAGGGATCCATCAGATCGCTAATCTTTGATGGGAGAAACTTTGTTTATTGTAAGGTAAGAACCACAACCTATCTTCAATCTCTTGGAACATATGTCTGGGAAATCGTGGAAGGAGGATATACATTTCCATCAGCGATTCCTACAGATACGGCAGGTAAAAAGCAATATGAAACCAATGCCAAGGCTGTCAATACATTATTGGGAAGTCTGTCACAATCAGAGTTTGTCAAAGTTATGTAGCTCAAATCAGCCAAAGAAATATGGGACAAAATCATTCTAAGCTACGAAGGAGACTCTCAGGTAAAACATGCTAAAATGCAAACTCTCAGAATTCAATATGAAACTCTCAAGATGCACAATGATGAAAGTATAGCTAGTTACTTCTTATGTATAGATGAGGTTGTTAATTGCATGAAGAATCTGGGTGTAGAGATAAAGGAAGTTACCTTAGTTGAAAAAAATTTAAGATCCTTATCTGCTAAATTTGAATCAGAAGTATTTTCCATAGAAGAATAGCAGGTTCTACAGACTATTACTATGACACAGCTTCACGGAATCTTCACTGCCTTTGAGATGAGAAAAGGAGGTCCATCAAATATGAGAGAAGCCACATTTAAAGTTTCAGCAAAAGGAAAAGAAGAGAATGGACGTTACTCTTCTCCCTAGAGATAAATATCTCACTTGGGAAGAGAGAACCAAGAGGGTAAAGAGGAACTTGAGGCAATCAAGAAAGAGAAGAAGAACTCATTATCTCAAATAGGACGTTGTTGAGGTAGAGGCAAGATGTTGCCATAAAGAATAATGAAATTCTTGAGCTGGTTGAAACTAGTGGAACACAGACCTTTGAGTCTCTGAAAGTTCTAATCAAGTCCAATGGAATTATTGTGCAGCTATGTGCGGTCTCTATCTAAGAAATATTGTTTTGAAAGGTTGAAAGGAAAGTAAGCTTAAGGGAGCTTTGGTGGGATTTTGTGCTTATTGGTTGGGAGGAGAAATCTCCCTTCCTTAGTGATTTCCTATGCTAACCTAACTAATCTTGTTTAGATAAGTATTTTTGTGTATATTAGTAGAAATCTTCTGTAGATTATGTATGTCTTTCTATAATTTACTTCTGGGAAACTAGTTTTGTAAATGATTCTTGAAGCAGACTAGACCTATTGGGGAACCCACATAAGTTTCATTCTTTAATGTTTGAATGAGTATATAATGTGAATTATAGTTTAGGTACAATATGGGACTGCATACTAATTATTGGAATCAATGTTGTATTTTCTAATGTCTAAATGTATATAAGGTATGTTACCAATTTTATGTATGAGACTGTATAAGGTATGTTACCAATTTTATGTATGAGACTGCATAACGTGATGGAAATCAATAATCTGTTGTTTTTCAGTGGAGTGAGTAGAAGTGGTAGTACTGGTTAGTTCTAGGCCAAGGCTGACATGGGGTCAGCCAACCTAGAACCATCCTAAAACTATAAAATAATAGGAACTGAGTAATTGGTAGAATACCAAGGAAAGCCAAAAAAGATATATATAATAATAGGGACTGAGTAGTTGGTTGGATGCCAAGATATATATATATATATATATATATATATATATATATATATATATATACTTGCTTTAATTTTTAATCATTAATAGCCATCGTGCAGCAACATAAATACACTAGGAAACACATTCTATGCGTACAAAACTGGCCATAGTTACCAAGCAGTATGCTCAAAACAAAACTCAACCCTCAATAAAAATAATGACATATGCATCAAGCTATAACTCTTTGTAAAAGAGAATATGGAAGATGGAGGGTTTTGAAAGTTGTAATACATTCAACCATATGTAATGTAATTCATATGCTTAAGAGCTAAAAAAAGAAAAGATGTACAAGGCTGGGATGTTAGAAATTAAATGGAAGTTTCTAAATCTTAATGTGACCCAACTAATTAAGTCATTCCATAATTAAAAGCATTAAAGCATTAAAGGATTAAAGCATTAAAACGTTGAATTAGTATATGATGGACGTACCAGATTTAAAGTTAAAAATATAAAGGATTGGGTCCTCTCTCTCCCCACAAGGGTTGTATTCTTCTCCATCAAGAAACACATAAGGAAGTGAGGGCAAGAGGAGAGAAACCGAATTCTGAAGACAGAAGACAGAAGACAGAAGATGGCAGCCATTACTTCTTCCGCTGTTAATCAAGGTATGTCATCTTAAACAAAGATCATATTAATTTTGTCAGTGAAATATTTGGTATTGATAATCTTGGGCTGTTAAATGGAAATTTTTACATGTGGTATCAGAGCAAATCAATAACTAAATATTTCCTATGATTGCAATTGAGCTTTACTCATGATGTTAATTAAATCCGTAAGCGCCCTTACCTGCTCAGCATCGTTTCAATTTTCAAGCTCAATTCTTGCCTTCAAAAACCGAGCCATGTAATTGCGCTGCCGATGTCTAAACGCCATGCATTAATTTTTATTTATGTAAATTCGTTAGTCAAATGGCTGAGTGGGAAGCGGGGCTGCAAAAGTACGCTATTTTAATAATCTGGATAAGATATCGTATTTAGATGCTAAGGGTTTCTAAAGATGCATGGATCGGCCTTGCTGCTCTCTGGAAAACGAAGTTGGCTTTGTTATTATTATCTTGCGCAATTTCCTGGAACGTTTTGCTGTGTAAATATTAAACTGCAGCTGTAGCATTTTGCCGTGGAACCTTTCCTTCAAATTAATCTGTGAAATATGCGTAACCTGCCAGTAATACGCTCAAAAGCGTTATATAAGAACTCCGGACTTAACGATCTAACTCAAAACAGTTGATTGACTATCTAGCAGTGATTAGTTAAACTGATTGCTTGACTGTTGGCTGTTGCGGTTGTTAGAAACTGCTTTAAGAATTTTTCGCAAATGATGAAATGCTGAAAGGGCTTTATATAACCCTAGAGTCATTATTATAGCCATGCGCATTGCCCTGGACACTGCACGCCGGAGTTCCCAACCCATGCCAATGAGATTCGTTTTCCCATTGGGGAATTTCGTCTCAATTTCTTTCTCTGTCCGGAATGGTAAAAATCAGTGTCCATTTGTTTTTAATCAAGCCGCCTCATATTGATGCTATCTTTTGAAACATGGCATGGAGTGGATCTAGCCGCCTTTGATTATGAATCATGGATCTTTTAACATCGGATGGCGGTATGTCTTATCACAAGGAGCGGCCGGCCTTTTACACTAATGTATGAAGCCACCCTTTTATTGCAAGTGAAGCCGTGCTCTCTGAATTTTATGGTATTATGTGCTGGCCAATTTTAGTGATGGAGGCGTCCAACATTTTCACGCTGGTCAAGGTGAACTGATTCTCCTTAACCTTTTCGTTGGATATCTCGGCATTTACACCCACCTTGCGCACTTATGAAACCCTGAAGAAGAGATTTTAATTAAAGCAATTCAGCAATAAAGCCAAAAGGCTTCCTCAATATTGCCATGCTATGCATAAGTTGAAATCATTGCAGATATTGTGACCATCTCTGGCTCAAACATTTTAGCAAATGATTTGGTTAGCCTACTCTATGCTTCCACGTTTTCCATATGTAAACCCGGCTTCGTGATTTCTTGTTGCATTTATATGAAAAGCTTCAAAGCCTCCGTGTAACATTAAACCAAGCATTTCTCTTAGGCACTTTGTCAAACACATTGCATGCATCGTCTATGCTTCCGCTTTTACTATTCATATGGGCGTCTTCCCTTCAATCTAGATTGAAATTATTGACACATTTATTTTGATCATGAAGAATTAAATAATTGAAGAGTTTTGATGATGAAACGTTGATTTTACACGAAAGTGTATGCTTGCATTATAGTTTTGCAGTGTTTACAAATTAATGAAGGGAAAAATAATGTGACGCGTAGCAGGGACAAATGTTTGAAAGTGTTCATTCTTTAATTGTCTGTGCATGCATGGTTTCAATGCCAAAAAGAATTAATGGTAAGCGTAAGTTTTTTTGAAATTTGGGCATAAAAGTAATTACTCTATGACTGATTGTTTTGCATAAGGTATGTGTTATAAATTATTTATGCACATGAGATTTATGATTTTGCTAATCACCAAAGTGGTCAAAATCACAATGTTGTTTTGCTTTATGCACATGAGATTTATGATTTTGTTAATCACCAAAGTGGTCAAAATCAGAATAATAATTTAGTGCATAAGTGACATAATGATTATTGATAGAAATTGCCAGTTATAATAATACCAATTAAAAACTGGCGTCACTAATGATAGAACCTGAGAACTTACCCAAAGGAAAGTCTTGTTCTATAACTAGTTGACATGATGAGGTTTAATAGATATTTTGATTAAATAAATATTGGCCATCCAAAGATGTCAGTTCTATTTAATTGAATATATTTATTACCTACTTATGTTTGGTATTTAATTATGTTAAGTATAAGATAGTATCTACCCAAAGGAGTGCTATATTATACTATTATGCCTACATCTGAATCGCGTTAGTTATGAGCTAATAGTTATTTCATTTTGCAGGAGTTTCCATGAATGCACATGCTTCATCTATTACATTGTTCACTGGTGTTAATTTTTCTGAATGGAGTGAACAAGTCAATTTCCATTTAGGTGTTCAGGATCTTGACTTGGCACTCCTTGAGGATAAACCTGCTGCTCTTACAAAAGATAGTACCGAGGCAGAAAAATCATACCATAAAGCATGGGAACGCAGTAACAGATTGAGCCTTATGTTTATTAAGATGACTGTTGCTAACAACATCAAGTCAACAATTCCACAAACAGAAAGTGCTAAGGAATATATGCAGTCTGTGGAAGAGCGTTTTCGTTCAGCTGATAAGTCACTCGCTGGCACTCTTATGGCAGAACTCACGACCATGAAGTTTGATGGGTCGCGAACTATGCAAGAGCACATTATAGAGATGACTAATCTTGCAGCAAAGTTAAACTCCCTGGGACTTACAATAGAGGATTCTTTTCTTGTCCAGTTTATCCTGAACTCGCTACCTTCAGAATATGGACCTTTTCAGATTAACTATAACACTGTAAAGGATAAATGGAATGTTAATGAATTGGCCAGTAGACTTGTTCAGGAAGAAGGACGGTTGAAAAATCAAGTAAATCACTCAGTAAGTTTTGCGAGTAATAAAGCTGGTAAAGAAAAGAAAGGAAAATCAAGTCATTTCAAGAAGAAAAAGGCACCTGCTAAGAATGGGCAGGATAAGGAAAAGAAGGAACTAAAGGATATTCAATGTCATTTCTGTAAAAAGAAAGGACATTATCAAAGTGACTGTACGAAAAGGAAAGCTTGGTTCGAAAAGAGAGGTATTTCGTATGATCCGAACCATAAATCCAAATGGGAAACGGAATGAAATCTTCAATTGAAGGCATTGGGACTTATTGTCTAATTATAGAAAGTGGATATGTATTAGACTTATACAGTACCCTTTATGTACCTTCATTATCTAGAAACCTTATTTCCGCAAGTAAATTGGATATTTCTGGTTTTAGATGTATGTTTGGATCTGGTTGTTTTGATTTATATAAGAATACTGATAATGTTGATTCTGGTATTCTAATTGATGGTTTATATAAATTGAAACTGAATGACACTTATGCGAATTCCTTGTTGAATGTAGCAAATAATGTTAATGATCTAGAATTATGTGTGGATTGTATGCCAGCTTCTTGAAATAATAGAAACTGGTAATGCAAGATTCATTGAGAATGGTGAAGTCAGTGGGAGTACTAGAAAATAAATAGTAGAAGTAAAGGAAACAAGGGTAAATGTTACATTGCCTAGAATAGTTCCGCCATCTACTATTACTCCAAATGTTGTTCCAGCTGTTGTAGAACAGCATGATGATAATGAACAACATATAAATGAAGAAGTACTTCCTGAAGGAAATGACTTACATAATACTGATATGCATGAACCACAACAAGTAGCATTAAGAAGACCTCAGAGAAATCGTAGGTCAGCTATTTCTGATGATTATGTGGTTTATATGCAAGAATCAGATTATGATATTGGAATCAATAAGGATCCACAATTCATGCATTATGGTTGCAGAACTTTATTTCAGGACTTGCGGTTGTCGACACCATTAGCAAGCCGCTGAAAATTTATTGTGATAACTCTGCAGCAGTATTTTTCTCAAAGAACGACAAGTACTCTAAAGGTGCCAAGCACATAGATCTGAAGTATCTTGTTGTGAAATATGAGGTTCAGAAACAAAGAGTGTCAATCATGCACATCAGGACAGAACTTATGATTACAGACCCTTTGACGAAAGGGTTACAACCAAGACAATTTAAGGAACATGTTCAAAGAATGGGTCTTGGTTGTATTAATGATAATTGATGTGTGACATTCTGAGCTCTTTTATGTGTTTCTGATATACAATTATGTGTCTCTTGTTTTAATGAAGTAGTACGTATTTTATGTAATTTTAAACAAGAAAGAGTCTTATAAAGATATTATGTTTAATCATTATGATATAAGACATTATGTGGACCATTATGCTGTTTTATATAAATTATGAGTATGAATTGATGGATTGCTGGTATTGTAGTATATGGAAGGGAATGCATTGAATTAATAGTGCACAACCACCATAACTCTCAGCAATTTATCATAGTGTGATGTTCAACGCTTAATATTATGAATAGTCGGGTCAAGTGGGAGAATGTTAGAAATTAAATGGAAGTTTCTAAATCTTAATGTGACCCAACTAATTAAGTCATTCCATAATTAAATGCATTAAAGCATTAAAGCGTTGAATTGGTATATGATGGACGTACCACATTTAAAGTTAAAAATATAAAGGATTGGGTCCTCTCTCTCCCCACAAGGGTTGTATTCTTCTCCATCAAGAAACACATAAGGAAGTGAGGGCAAGAGGAGAGAAACCGAATTCTGAAGACAGAAGACAGAAGATGGCAGCCATTACTTCTTTCGCTGTTAATGAAGGTATGTCATCTTAAACAAAGATCATATTAAGTTTGTCAGTGAAATATTTGGTATTGATAATCTTGGGCTGTTAAATGGAAATTTTTACATGGGAGGCCATAGTCTGGAATTCAATGGAAAACAAGTAAAATACATATAATATATCGAAAATAACAAGTTGACTAATCCCTTCCAGATTTCCATACAAATCTTGAGTTTTATAGAAGGCCGCAGCGCCTGTAAGGTATAGCATTGCTTTATCTGATTCGGAAAATACAAGACACCAATAACTAGTCGAGATGCTGAAAACCCGTCTTTGGGTTTGGTCGCCAAGTGGGGACCTGTAATATTTAAGGGGGGAGGAGTTAATTAAAGAACCTGATAACGTCGAGAAGTAAAACAAACTCAATTTCGGGGAAGAGGATCCAATAGAAGATGAACCTGCAAATCACAATAAAAGTTGCATTAGTCACATGTGAACTTACTTTTGAGTAATTAAATAACGGTAGCAAGACCAAAAATTTTGAGGCTAAATCCCAATTATTTTCATAAGAAAAATGTAACAAGAAATTGGTGGAGATATCCCAAAAAAAGAGAGATAATATAAACATTGATAACCTGTACAGCCTACAACATAAAGATTTAAAAGTCAAACCGGAAGAATAGGATATTCATAACATGCGAGAAGGAATCTACGTAGTGGTAAATTGGAATGTCGAACACATCTACAGTGAGGAATTGGGGAGGGGTTAGAGTGAAATTACATCTTCAAATATTTACAGGAAAAGTTATTTGGAATAGCGTTGAAAATAGTTCATGCAACAGAAGTGAGGAAAACCCAACAAGGATTAAGGATTAATCTACCGAGGCAAGGTAACCAAAAGCAAAGAAGGATACATTCAGTGCATTATTTTGTCAAGATAATAGCAAGTAAATCTTACCTGGTACTATCCTTGGTCGTGAACTTCATTGTCATCGTTCTAGACCTGTAGAAGAAGGAAAAACCCAAAATATCAATAAGTAAGGTAAGTGATGGGAAACGTCTGCAAGGATAAAGAGAACACCCTTTTATTTTCAAGCTACAAAGGGTGAAGCCAATTAACCTTTAATCGAAGGGTACAGAGAACAATCTCCAGAATACCCATCACTGAGCAGACACATAGAACACTTGGGTAGCACACCCAACTCTGCAACATCTCCTACCATTATACGCAGAAATAAACAATAAGATGGTGTGGAGGAATAGCAATTACTATCATTTTCCGTAGTGGGAGCTGAATAGATCATGTAATTTGGCATTGTAGTTGCAGAGCCAAAACTCACGACGGTCAGAGCCACAAATTAGAGTGGTTGCGTGATGGAAAAGAGGGTAGTTACTGGAAAATTGCCCAAGTCTCATCGTCGTTGTACGATCAAAACCCTAACTTCGCAACCATTGATCTAGGCGCAAATTCCCATTGTGTCATCTGAGTGGAGGTTGATGCCAGCTGTAAGACTCAGGAACCTTCGAGAAAACATTTTATCAACTATTCAGACCTGAGGTTAATACATGAGAGTTTAAATTTAATATGAGCTTGTGCCCTTCGCTAATCATTATAGCATTGTTCCACTGATTATAACAAGATTCCAATGTTAGGAGAATAGTAGTAAGCTCAAATTAAAAATGGATTTAGTTGACAAATATTTATACGCCTAATGGTTGAAAACGCCATGAGAGCGGACAAAGTTAGTACATGTTAGTAACATATGTATAACATGATATGTCCAGAGCTTAATTCAAACTGTAGTAGGAAGTTATACACCTTTTGACAAATGTATTAGGGTACAAAAGCTAAGATTTATTCGTTTACCTCCATTATTCAAAAGGTAAATATTGAAGATATAAATATTGTTGGGAAGGTTATAAGTGGTATGAGAGTTAAGGGTTCAATATTATGGCTTGTTTAAGGGTCTAAAGATTGAAAAAAGAATTAGGCTAAGAATACTTGAAAATAATTTCGTTATGTAAGTTAAGTTATCAAACAAACTATTTTTGAATTTACCCTTAACTATAGGAAATGTTATGTTGGGTATCTAGGAGAGAAAATAGTTATAAGTATTAATACTGGTTAATTAGAAAATCATGTCGTGTGAATATGGGATAGTGAGTAGAAAATAAAGGTATGGGTTGTAGTAAAAGAAGAGTATATGGATAAACAATAAGAAAATTATAAAATAACATAGTAACGAGAGAAGGCATGGTGCTATCCTTGAAAGTTTATCTATATAATGATTACCAATGCAGCTACAGAAACCTTTTGTTAAATTTGCAAGAATCATGTTTTGACCTATAAATTATACGACTAAAAACTATAATAAAAAAAATGTTTAAGATTAAGCAAATATACAGTGTATTGCTTTACCCAAGGAGGTAGATTGAGCATATTTAAAGATAACTATTGTAAATAAAAGATGGAGATACAAAATGTTCATAATTACAAAATAATGTATAAATATGAGTCAATGTTGGGTGATGGAGAGGACGGTTGAAATCCTGTTACTTAAAACTTTAGAAACTGATATGAAAGATGACAACAGCGGTCACAATAAAAGATAAAAATCTATATGTACATAATACACCTTAGGCATAACAAGTCTAATGCACTCATACTCACTGGTACATATTTCAGGGTGGATGGAAATAAAGTTCAAATCGATAAATGAATTAATAAACTTTTGCACTGGAAAAGTCTTTTAACAAAGGTAAGGGAACAAAAAGATGTATACTTTTAATAATTGTAAGGTTATGCCTTTTTATAGATATGTGCACAAATTAATGGAAATCCCTGGTTGTGGTTTGGAATGTAACATTGACATCAACATTAGTATAGCAGTTTGAAAAGAAAAAAAACCACAAAAAATTCCCCTGCAGATAAACGTATAACTAAAGATTTCAAGTTAAAACCAATATAATTGTAAGACTTGTTAGCTATAGATCTAGGGACAAATTTATGTGAAATACATAAGGTTATGATGAGACTATGAAAGAAAGCAACATTTTTTACATTGTTTTACCAATTATTGTATCTACATAATCTGGGTGTAGGATGCAGAGCAACCATGAGAATCAATCTCATGGAGAGAATATGGACAATTAGGAGTACCCTTACAGGTACAAAGATCATTGAGACATTATGAGTAAATTATATGGGAAGTACTCTAAAGTTATTACACCCACACCAACATAACTCTAGAATTGGATAACAAAATCTCTAGCAAAATTTTCGATGAGGGAGGTGGTCCCATGGCGATTTCCAAGTTTGTGCATGACAGTGATGGTCATCTATGAAGCAAAGGCAAGAAAAATGGGACACTCAAAAATGAACAACAAAGAGATGCACATTTTTTAGTGTTTGCACATCCTTAAAGAGCGTTAAAACATGATTGATGGCGTCTTCTTCCTGTGAATAACGAAGAATTTGTGTGCTAAGGAAGTTGTCAATCACAAGAGCTATGTGATGTGAAGCCATGTTCGACTTCTCTAACTCATAAGCCTATGTGGCTCAATTAACTACTGGAATCGATGTTTGGAGAGGGTGTTCTTACTGTTTCTATTGTGGCTATCATGGAGCGTTGAGACACTACGTGGAGTGCATTGAATCCCCAATTCAGATTCGTGGTATCGTGATTGTTGTGGAGTGCGTGGAGTGTGTTGACTTTGCTATGATCTCTATTGTGACGATCTCTCTATTTTCAAAGTTTGTGTTGGCATCCGTGTATAGAAGTGGTATATATCATTCTATTTTTTTAAGTGTTGGAGGTCATGCCTACTAAGAGCCAATTTGTGTTGAGAAGATTCGTTGTGCCTTTCATGGAAGGAATCTAAGGGGTGGAGTTTCTACAGACCTGGAGACTCCGAACAATATTTCGTTGCATGTAGTTGGTGTGAATCCATGCATATTGTGGAGGAGAGTGGGCCAAGCAGTGGAGTTCTTGTTGTTTCTTATAGAGATCTGATAAGGAAGAGGCATGGTCCTCTTAGGTGAATCACACTAACCGCCACGCATGCTGATAAAACAAAGGAGTTCCATAATCGGCCCTTCACGTCGAGTTCACCATAAGAGTCTCCCCTGTTGGAACTCACCACAAGATTCTGGAAGCATTTGACTCTCCACCTTCAGTCGAACCAATCAAACAAGGATCCAGATCAATCTCTTTAAACACTCCAAAAAACCAATATATGTAAACAACCAACAAACTCAGTTTGTGCCCCATGGTAAGCTCTCCATAGGCTCTCTTCAAGAAAGCTAGTGATCATAAAAATTCGAGGACAAACTTGCAGGTGAAATCCAACCTGATTCACACCTATTTTCCAAAGGCAACATAACCCCAAATGCATTGATCGAACAACTCTTCCGACTGCAACACTATTTACGCTTCATGCGGTCAATCCACAGGGTAAAGTTGCATAGCTCAACACACTCACAACGGTGAGCACTTGAGTGACAACCTTATTATCACACGACCTTCTCCCAATGGCCTTCAAACTGCATAAGGAATGCAGAATCCTCTCAATGGTGGTCAAACACACAACAACCTCAACCACAACAAACACAACCCTAACCTTGAGATCTAACCTAAGCTCTGATACCAATTTGAAAATCAAGGAAGAAAAACACGAAAGAAAGAATCAACTCCCAAGTGAGGCTAGCTCACCATGAGAGTGCCTGCACATGGCACTTCTATTCATTAGAAAGAAAGCTCGTACATATATAAAGTTACAAGTTTGTTGAGGAGTTTAAATAACTCCCTAAAAAATAGGATCCGAATCCTAAATAATCCCCACAACTTGACAGGGACACCACAATCACAATAAACATGTAATAATAATACACTCTAGAATAATCTACATTTCTCCATTAATTCCAAGTTATTTTCACCTTGTATCTGATAAGGGTAATTAACGATTAGCTACCAGTTTGGAAGAGCCTGAGCAATGGTAAAAACCAGAGCCCCAAGCCCGAACCAAAATCAAAGTTGTAGCCAGAATCAAAGTTATGAGTGTGATTCAATTTGTAGTCATCTTCAAACTGACATCAATTTGCGGTTATCTTCAAACTAACATATGTGAGGACTTCCACTAGCATAAGCCAACAACTTCTTGCTCTATTTGGGAATGATTTGGGCACTATTGAGCCTTGGAGCTAAGTTCCATCATTTTGCGGTCATCTTCAAGCCAAAATGAAGGAGCACTTCCACCAATAGAAGACTTTAGCTTCTATCCAATTTTGAAATTGTTCCAGGAAATGCATTAAGCATTCCAAAGTTGGTGATCAGCCTTAAACCACCACTTCTTGATACCTCAATGATATGCCAACTCTTTTACTTTGTGGTATTCCTTAAAAAAAACACATTTTTATAGCATTAGAGAGCACTTCCACTAGCAAAACACTTCACCTTCTAGCCAAATTCGGAATTGTTCAAGGAACTGCATCAATATTTAGTTCCAAAGTTGGTGGTAAGCCTTAAATCACCACTAGTTGAGACCTCGAGTTCTCCCACCTCATTGAGTTTATGGTCTTCCTTAAAAGCCACCATTTCATAGAGCACATTTAGCCATTGCCTACCATGAATACTTTGCAATTTAGCTCTCTTCTTGGGCTCATATACACCCCTTTGAATTAAGGGGGGGGGAGGGGGGGGTGGTGTTGGACACTTTATCCATTAGGGTTATGGTGTGGGGGTGAACACGGGGTGAATAGTTAGTTGGAGTCCAAGATACCTTGGAAGGTAAATCCAATGGTCATGAACATTGTATTTATATTTTTATCATCTTAATGAAAATGTAATTCACACTTAGCTTTCATTCTAGTTGCACATTCCAACACCTGGAACCATTACAATCAATCAAAGCCAAACTCCAAGCCTAGGACTGGAACATAATCAACAATATCAAGGGTTCTTATATGGTGCAAGAGTAGAATCATTTTATTAGTGGAAGTTAGGGTTATATTGGCCACCAAAATTAACAAATGAAGAAAATACAAAACTTGAGAATTGCATGAGGAAAGAAGGATAATTATCTAGCAATGCTAGGAGATATTACATCAAGGTTAACAAGTGGATGGAAACTTTAATTTTGGGTATACATACCACCTAGAAGCTAAGCATAATGACTAGGACATATCTAGAATAACATTTGGAACAAAAAAATTGACCCAAGGTCTCTACTTTCCTTTGGTTATTAGCTTGAAGGAAAATTTTTACATAGGATAGGCTTATAAAGAGAGGATTTGTGGGGCCATCCATCTACTATTTATGCAAGATAGAGGAAGATAAAATGGAACACTTACTTAATGGGTGCATAGTTGTATTATAACTTTGGAATGGAAGGGATGCCATATTCAAACAATCTAATTGTTTTAGAGAGATCATAAATCAAATTCTAGAAAAATGGATGTAGTTTCTATACCACTGTCCATAACTCCATCTTAACAAAAGCTTTGATTTTTTCTAAGAATTTTAATATGGATAGTCTGGAAATAACACAATCTTAGAATTTTCAAATGTTGAGAATGCAACAAGATGATGGAGCTTAGTGGAAAGAAGTCTCCTTCACTAAGTAGGTCCGCAGGCTATTTTTGGCGCAAAGTCTATTTTTAGACATATGGATCATGTCTATGAGTTGCAGGATGTTGTTTATGGATGATTGGTAATGTTGGGAAAAATAGATGGACTTCTATTTTTGGTTCAACGCGGAGTGATCAGAGTCTATTTTTAGACTGCTAGGCTAAAAATAGAAACAGTCAAATATTATTAGCCCTTAGTAATATTTGGACTTAAACATTATCTTATCCTCTTGGAGCACTTCAGTTTGAGCTACAGATGTGGCACATGCATCTGTCAGAAGGAAATACATGGTTTCTTATGTGTTAGTTGAGCTATTGCATGGAGGACTTTAGTTAGAACTCATGCATGTGAGTTCTGTGGAGTTGATTATGGAGTTGATGGAGTTGTGTTCAGTTTGACTTAGTTGAACTAGTTTTATTTTAGTCTAACTAAAGAATACACTAGTGATGAGTTGTGTGAATTAAATATTAGTTAATTCACTAATTATTAACTCATAAAGAAACTAAAGAATACATCAGTTAACTCAGTGCATGGACAGTTCAACAGAGACAGGTGTTAGAGGCAAGTGAAAGGGTGAGTTGTGACTATCAGTTGTGCATGAGATTTTGCACATGCATGGATTTGAGTAATGCTAATGAGGATTGCACAGTGTGGGCCAATACCAAGGCAATTGTAGCTTGTGCTCACGTGATTTTCACTTTGCATTATGTAGTGGAGGCAGGCAAAGCAACGAAGGAGATTTGAACCTGTGACTTGTTTGGATCTGAGCTAGTTTTGTGTGTAACAGGTGGAGATAGTGCTGGATACTTGAGAGGAGTATTGTACCATGTATTGTTACATGTTCTCAATCATTATAATATACATATAGTGTGGGGTTTTCAGCCATATGCTTTCCTCGGGTTACATATTGTGTTAATGTGTGAATGCGATTGATGTTTCATTGTTTTTTATGCTGCTAAATTGATGATCAACATAGAGGAGATTATGTATTGTGCATGTATTCCGTAATAGTGTATAATCAGGATAATCTCTGTGAATAAGTGTTTATTATTCAAAATTTCTACATGGTATCAGAGCTGTTGATCATCAAATCTACTATTCAAAAAGTGTTTACATTTTATTTCTTCAGGCAGAGTCTGTAATCGGGCCAGGTAGCCTCTAGATTCATCCTTCCTTTGGAAGGTGAGATATCCAGTAAAAGCCCATACAGTCAATCTTTGTACGAGAAATACTTTGTTCTCACGAATTTTAGATCAGAAGAGGTTTAGTTTTGAGCTGGTGGAATGGCGCTCAATGATAAAGTCAGAAACATCAAGTGTGAGAATGGAGACAGTATGCCCAAGTATCTCATGAAGTTCACCCAATGCCGGGATGAGCTGGGAAGTGTGGGGGTGACTGTCGATGATGAGGACTTAGTGAGCTTGGCTCTACTTGGTCTTCTGAAGAGTTGGCATTCCTATTAGGACTCTGTCAATGGTCGGGAGAAATTGCCAGGATGGGAGAGACTTTGGTTGGATCTTGTGCAAGAGGAGATCAGACGGAGCACCAGAGACAGTTCTTCATGCATTCATGATGAGGAGAACTATGCCTTAGCGAGCAAGGCGAAGAAGGGGAAGGATAAGGTTTCTCTTTCCGAATCCAGTTCTTCCAATGATGGGAAGAAGGTTGACAAGTCGAAGGTGAGATGCTTTCGTTGTCATGAGTTGGGCCATTATGCTACTAATTGCCCAAAGAAGAAGTCCAAGAAGGGATCCGGGGAAGGATCTGAAGGTGGAGCACTTGCTTCACAATTTGAGTTGGATTTCACACTCTTCACATGCATGGTTTCATCCATGGTGGGAAGTGGTTGGTTTCTTGACAGTGGAGCTTCTTTCCACATGACCGGTGATAAGAGTTTTTTCAGTACTTTGGAGGAGAAATATCTCTAGATACTCATACTGATGGGTAATGATGAGAAGTATAATGTATCGGGTGTAGGCATGGTTATTTTTCAGAGGGAGCATGGAGCTCGCCTTACCTTGACCAATGTCAAGTATGTACCAGGACTGGAGAGAAACTTGGTGTCGATGCTAGAAGACAAAGGCTATGATGTAGTCTTCAGTAAGGGAAAGGTTTTCCTTAGACACATCATCACTAGACAGGTGAAGTAGATTGGTTCACGGGTCAAGAACCTGTATGCTCTTGAGGTTCAAGATGCACGCAAAGCCTTAAGCAGTGAGGCAACTGATGGAGACTTGGTGGTTGAGAGGGAGCGTATATTACCTCTTAACATGCAGAGCCAAAAGAAGTCTCAGACGATTGTGGAGGAGCCACAATTGGTGCAGTAGCTTCAGGAGGTTGTGGAGAAGCCACAACAAGGGAAGCTGAGAGAAGATCAAGTAGAGACATCTACTCATGCAGAGACCTCCAGTAGGGGGAAAATTCGAGCCAGGTGGGCTGAGGGATCGCATGCATCCATACCTCCAGGTAGGAGGTGGGGTGATGTGGATTGATTGTCCCAAGGAGGAGGGGCAAGTTCCTTGAGGTACCCAACCTCTTGGATGAGACCTTGCTATGGGAGCCCCGATGTGGAGTAGCGGGAATTGACTAATTGGGTAGAGACAGATGCGGATGGAGCAGCAGAGAGAGTGACAGTGCAGGGAATCCCAGGACAGCGCATAGCTAGCAGGCTGCAGCAATGTGAGAGGCACAAGTGTTTTGCACAGTGCTAGGTGGCACAGAGAAGTGTGCAATGGTGCGAGATGCATGGAGATGTTGCAGTAGTGCAGATGTCAAAAAGGGAGCACTTGTCAGCAGTAGGTAGAGCTTCAGCATTAGAGTATGTTCCTAGCCCAACAGAGTGGTCAGTTGGGAGTGTTTTTTGTTCCAATTGTTGTTGGAGCAAGTGGAGCGGAGAATCATGTTGCATGCAGAACATTCCAGAGTTGCAGGATAGGGGTTGCTGATAATCCATATCTTGTTGAGAGGGAGTGTTGAGAATGCAACAAGATGATGGAGCTTAGTGGAAAGAAGTCGCCTTCACTAAGTAGGTCTGCAGGCTATTTTTCGCGCAAAGTCTATTTTTAGACTATGTCTATTTTTAGACATATGGATCATGTCTATCAGTTGCAGGATGTAGTTTATGGATGATTGGTAATGTTGGGAAAAATAGATGGACTTCTATTTTTGGTTCACGCGGAGTGATCAAAGTCTATTTTTAGACTGCTGGGCTAAAAATAGAAACAGTCAAATATTATTAGCCCTTAGTAATATTTGGACTCTAAACATTATATTATCCTCTTGTAGCACTTTAGTTTGAGCTATAGATGTGGCACATGCAGCTGTCAGAAGGAAATATGTGGTTTCTTATGTGTTAGTTGAGCTATTGCATGGAGGACTTCAGTTAGAACTCATGCATGTGAGTTCTGTGGAGTTGATTGTGGAGTTGATGGTGTTGTGTTCAGTTTGACTTAGTTGAACTAGTTGTATTTTAGTATAACTAAAGAATAAACTAGTGATGAGTTGTGTGAATTAGATATTAATTAATTCACTAATTATTAACTCATAAAGAAACTAAAGAATACATTAGTTAACTCAGTGCATGGACAGTTCAACAGAGATAGGGGTTAGAGGTAAGTGGAAGGGTGAGTTGTGACTATCAGTTGTGCATGAGATTTTGCACATGCATGGATTTGAGTAATGCCAATGAGGATTGCGCAGTGTGGGACAATACCAAGGCAATTGTAGCTTGTGCTCACGTGGTTTCACTTTGCATTGTGCAATGGAGGCAGGCAAAGCAACGAAGGATATTTGAACCTGTGACTTGTTCGGATCTAAGCTAGTTTTGTGTGTAACAGGTGGAGATAGTGCTGGATACTTGAGAGGAGTATTTTACTATGTATTGTTACATGTTCTCAATCATTATAATATACAGATAGTGCGGGGTTTTCAGCTGTATGCTTTCCCCGGGTTACATACTGTGTTAATGTGTGCATGCGATTGATGTTTCATTGTTTTTTATGCTGCTAAATTGATGATCAACGTAGAGGATATTATGTATTGTGCATGTATTCCGTAATAGTGTATAATCATGATAATCTCTGTGAATAAGTGTTTGTTATTCAAAATTTCTACATCAAAAAATGGTATAGAAAATTGATAAACACATGACGCACCAATCAAACTAACATCCAACAAGTAATCAACTCTTTTGATTCGCCCTATGAAGTAAAAGATTAGTGGGAGGTGGATAAGATCATTTTTAATGAATGGAATTTTAAACAAAGTCTTTTCTCTTCAATTATGAATAATATTTTTTTCAACATCTTTCTCCAAGTACATGGTCAAAACCATGACCAGCAAATGGATTCATTAAGAAAAAATTGGATGGAGCAGCAAAAAAAAAAAACCTTACGTAGCAAGGCTAAAGGGGTTTTCAAGAACTACACCAATGGCATCACTTTCATTTTCAATGTTCACTAGGGTAATAGCACCAACAATACAGTAGGACTTGATTGATTGATGAAGGTTTTGCATGGGGCTCATCTATGAGAATACAACAACCTAATTGCGGATGGAAATTAAAAATAATAATATAGATATTGTTAGACACCTAATCCTAAAGTTGTGATTTGGGTTATGGTGTATTAGGGTGATTAGTTATTAAAGTTTAAGAAAACCTAGAAACTGAATCCAATGGTTTCTTGTTGTATTTATACATGTACAATTTACATTATTCAATGAATCGAGTCAAATTATTTTTCCAATTTATGATTCTAATAGTGGTATCATAGTGGGTTGTTCATCCCCTTTGCTGAATTAATTGTGCCACTAGTTTTGTGGCCTCTCTATTCTGGTGTTCCTCCTTTCTCAGATTCAATTTGGAGTAAGGTACCATGTGGGTTTTGCGATTTTTTTTTATTATATCTGTGACTTGAAGGGCAATGAGAAATTTTAAATATAGAGGAGTTCCTTGCTTCATATGCATGTATTCAGAGGAGAAGACTCACGTGCAGGCCTCAACGAATTTTTGCCAGCATTTTTTTGTAGTGATGGCCTTCTCCATTGACCATTGAAGCTCTCAAGCAAGTGCAAAGTGTCTTTATTGTGTTCAATGTTGCGTAAGAGCCATTATTGATGCATTGGAAGACATTTGTTGCAGTGAACAACAATTTGAAGTTGTACTCAGTTTTGAAGTTGTAGGAATATGAACCCTGTAGAGAGTGAACTAGTTGCGTTATGGAAAAGCATCCTCGCTGTGAAAGATTTGCTATTGTGAAAGACGCAAAGAAGCCAATGAGCTCTGTAGTGCTCACTGATGCAGTTCTGAACCTCTGGCGAAACAAAACCAAATTGATAAGAGGACGCATGTTGAGATAATCATTTACAAACACGTGTTGAGGCTTGAATTGGACCAGATCCAGAAAATTTGAAGTGACAGAATCATTTATGCAAAGGAGGGGTTTGGAACGAGTTTTTTTTTTTTTAACTTGAGGTTGCCTCCATCTGCCTTAACGGTGACAGATTAATCTTTTAGTCTTCTCATTTTTCACTCAATTATGGTTTTTGCATTGATCCCTGTAGTGATGTTTACTGTGTAATATGAAAAAGTTGACTTTCTATGCCCTCTATTGAAAAATCCTTTAGATATTTTTTATTAGTTGCATTAATTTGGACTTCGATAGGATCAAAAATCTGAAGGGATCGAACAAACCTTTGGAAATATTATTTTATTGAATGATGTTCTGAGTTTCCCTTATGCATTCAGAATCAGTGGATGGGTTTCCAGTGTTGGAGCCATATTTTGTACAACAGGTTTGACATATTACTGCATGATGTTTCAATTATTGGCCACTATAAAGAAACTCAGGTTGTGTTGAACCCTCAAACTAGTAGAGACCCAGCAAATGATTTCCGTTATTTGAAGAAGAATTATTGTGATTGTTGAATTTTTTTTGGACTGATGATTTTTGCCAACAAAGAATGTTTGCATCAAGGATGATTTTGTTTGCTGTGACTATCAACTTATGGAGATTCATGGTCATAAGAAGAGTTTATTAGTGAACAATGTGTACTCCTTCTCAATTTGTAATATGTTTTTTTAACATGATTGATAATTTGATGAACTATGAGCCTAGAGGTTTAGGATAGACCGTAACCCTCCTTTCAAATTTTCTCCTTTACACGTCTTATAATTAGAAGGGAGCATAGATGGATGATGCAAATCTGGATTTCGAATTATATGCTTACATCCTCAATGTCTTTTTTTGGTGTTTTAATATATCATCGATGGAACGAGAGTACTAAGGTGGATTGACTTAGATGTACCCAAAATTTATAGTTCTTTCACTAACTTGGAGAGACGAAGATAGTATACCAATAAATGGTTATAATACTAGTTTTGAATTTGCTTTATTGAATCTATTATATGACAAATTGACATTTTCACGAAGGATATCAAGTGATTGAGAAATTGTTCCAGTGTGTTATGTGGGTGGACGAGGCCGCTTGGAGAATGTTGCCCTAGAAAGTTGAGGGAAATCCCTGCTATCGGTATGATTTGTTTTGCTCATTGAAGAAATTGACAAAGTTAGTGTTGCAACTTGGTAAACAATGATGATTTTAGACCAACAGAAACATTTTGACACCTTTTTCTTTGATAGGAAGCTAGAGAAAATGGCTAGACTCAATGATTTAATACAATTATTAAGCATTCTAATGTTATACACTTTTCATATCAGTGTCCAAGTGAGCAAGGACACCTTATCTGACATTAAAAATTGTTTGCAAAATACACAAAAGAATATTTAGTTCTTGCAATGCAAATCCAAATTCCAGCAAGAATTACATGAATTACAAAATAAGAATTTTCAACATGTATTTGTTTAGAAAAATAGTTTGTTTAAGCCTAATCATCATTCAAAGAATGATCAGAGTAATGATGCAAATTTGGATGTTCAGGCAAGGGTATGCAAGAGTCATTTTCATACATATTTGAATCCTATCGTTACCAAATTTTATAAGACCGTGGGAAGAAATTACACATAACAAACATAGAACTGGTTTGTGGTATAACAAGGATATCTTGGATATATCTTTTCATATGCCTAATTTTTTTAAACATATAAATTTTTGTATTGTTGGATTTCTAGATGGTGTTGTTTAAGAACAAATTGATCAATATCAATAGTGTAATAGAGTTGGACATGTGAAAGATCAGTGTTTTGTTCTTCACCCATGTAAGCATTGTGGAAAGCGTAATCACCATTCAAATAGATGCTCTAGAAAGAAGACTACTGCAAGAGAGAAACTAAATTTCAGATGGATTGCTTCTTGGGATTGGTCAAAAACATCCAAGAAGATTTATAGGTCATACCATAGGATATGTTCGACAATATTGACTAGTATTGCAGTGATGAAGAGTATTTCATCTTCTCACCCTGTATTTGACAAGGGAGAAAATGATGGAATTGATGGTCTGCTACAAGTTTGAAAATTTTTCAACTAAGCTTAAGACAGATATCATAATTTGGCTGCTACGATCTAGAGTTCGAGTTCAGATTTAGAGTTGTAGACAAAGTTTTTTTATTTATTCCCTATGAAAATGAGCATGATTTCATGCTTTTGGCATGTTGTTTTTTATTGATCTAAGAATTGCTATGAAGGTTCTATACATGGGCATCGTTTGTGGTTTTCATTTAAAAACCACCATCTTCGATTTGTGGTCATCCTTAAAAACCATTTCTGAGAGACATTCAATTGTTGGGTAAGATGCATCTTTTCATTTTGAGCTTTCATTCTTGGAGTTTGATACATCCCTTCAGATTAAGGGGGAATGTTAAACACCTAATCCTCAAGTTGTGATTTGGGTTATGGTGTATTAGGGTGATTAGTTATTAAAGTTCAATAAAACTGGGAAACTGAATCCAATGGTTTATTGTTGTATTTATACATGTACAATTTACATTAGTCAATAAATCGGGTTAAATTATTTTCCAATTTATGATTCTAACAGATATTGTACAAAATAATGGGCGGATAATCCAAAAAGGAATCACAGAACTGGAGGTTACCGACTATATTTGAAATAGAGTTTTATCTCCATGATTTGTAGGGGTGGAAAAAATTGCCACATTTGACCCATAGTTAGATTTTTCCTATTGAATGCATCTGTTAGGCCTCTCAAGCCGGAGGAACTGCGTGGATCGCATATTCTAAAGTCGATGTGCTCGATTAGGAAACACAACGAGGATGCCCAGTGTTTTTTTTCCATCTTAGAAGCTTCCTTCTTTGGTAGCCTCGCCGAGAATCTAGTAAACAACGTTTGATAAACATGAAGCAACAATGCACCGTGTTGTTGTGCATCTGGTTCAGTTTTCATGGAAGCATTGACAGAAGCAGCAACAGTCGATCTGTACCAGTTATCGTGTGTTGGAAAGATTGTCGGTTTTGATTGACTATCCACCTGAACTATGAAGGTCTTGCTTCCTTCTCCAGTAAATCGCCCCACTAGCAATTGGTAGAGACAAAGCAGTGAAAGCAACCACTTCGTTAGCGTTATTTATTCCTTGGGACTTCACCGAAATCAATTATAAAACTTTGTTTCACCACCTTTTTATAAATCTACTGAATAAATTGCAAAGTCAATCAATTTACATAACCCTTAAACAGAATCCCATAAATAAAATACACAAAAGAATAAAATCCAAATCCACGCAGTAAACTAATTATTGAATGAAACATTAACCTTTAAATTCCTTCCTATATGATTTCCCTCAGATAATGCATGGTTTGAATAATCATATCTAATCAAATGCCATTTCCATTCAATTTGATTAAATTTCCATTACACTCCAAAATTCAAATATTTATGAATGAAGACTTTGACTTATTTAATCAAATTAAGTTTGAAATATAAATTAATTTATATTAACACATAATTTATTAATATAAATAAGTTCCAACACTAGTTCTGATTTTTTTTCCTAATTATCAATGCACTTCAAATCTTTGAATGAAGATTTTGACTAACTTCATTGGATTAAGTTTCCAATATAATTTCTGATAATATATAATCTATTAATATAAATAATTTTTAATAATAATTCTGATTAAAATAAAATAACAAAAAAAAATCATTATAATATTAAATGATATTAATATTAATATCTAATAATATTTAAAAATATACAATTTTACTAAAGATATTTTATAATAACAATTATGAATACTATTATTTTTTTAAAGATGTAGTATTATTTAAAAATATATAGTTTTATTAATAAAAAAAATTCTCACAAGAATATTGCTGCATGACACAATTACTGGTCTATGGTTTGTTCTTTCTTCCATAAATTAAACTTTAAATCTTTTAATCTTCATAAATATCACACTATTTTGATTACTAAATAAACTAAATAAACTGTACCCTCAAACTTTATCAACAATATTTAATAATAATAAATTTTATCAACAATATTATTAATAAGGTTCACATGGGGTAGCAGCGGTAAGGGTCGTGGAAATGAAGTCTCACCGAACCGGAAGTCTTGGGTTCAAATCTTGGGCTACCCCTCCTCCGTAGAGGGGTACATAATGAACATGTAAATCAGAGAGTCCGGCCCCAGCAACAAAAAAACAAAAAACAATATTATTTATAATAATTTTTATATTTTTATTTAATATTTAAATTAATTTTTGAAATTTGAAATGGTTGCTAATTCATTAAAGATGGGTGTGTCTTTTTTAAGCCTAACACCAATAGCTAATGACGACTATCCTACTTACGTGTTCACCATTAAAATATGACTTAAATCGCTTTACCTTTCTTAAGCATAAGGAAAAATTTAATTTTAAGTTGACCTAAAAGTATCTTGCAAAATCTATCACTTATATTAAAGTGGGTAAAGTCCAAAAAAATCTAGAATTGATCACTATATAATAATAATAGAGTTGTAATTCTAAAATGTATTTAAAGCTTAGATCGGAGTGATATCAAATCTATTTTGGATACCTTAGATAAATTGAAAGATGAATTAATGTTAATGCAATTTTAAGAATAATATATGTATGTAGGGTGTTAAAAATGCTTGATAAATGAAATGGTTTTTTTTTATTATTAATTTTTTAAAAATTTAATATATTTTTTTAAAAATTATAAATTTAAATGGTTTAATTTATAAAATTTTAGTGTATTTATTAAAAATATATTATTTTAATTTTTTTTTAATTTACATACTTTCAATGTGTTTATTAAAATATATCTTTTCAATTATATTTTAATCAATAAAAATATTTCATATTTACAAATATATAATAATATGCTAATAAATTTCAATTTTTTTCAATTTTTAATTATATTAAAAATAATAAAAACTATTTTATAATCTCCACTACATTATTTTTTTCCCGTAGAAAAAAGTCGTAATTTATATTCATGTTGAAATAAATTACATTTTGTAGATGCTTAGAGCATATGCAGATAGCTGTCCATGGTTAGGACAAAAACTGAAAAAAAAAATAAAAAATTTACAAATACATCAGGCCTATACTTTTCTGCCCTTCTTCTTTTCCACCCTACGCCAACCCTGTGAGTCAGGAGGGGGAACAATGATGGCCTGCGGGTGGTCTTGTATGTTCACTGGAGATTCTTTGTCGGATTTTGATCCTTCAGATCCATGAGTTCTTTTATTGCCACTAAATTCCAGCTGTGGAATTATCTGCTGCTGAAAATGGTCCTCCATTTGAGGGTCTAGTGCTTTTTCTTCCTGTGTGCCGTTCTGTTCCATATTTGTATCAGGTTCCTCTTGGTTCACTGTATGCTCTGTCCTCTGCATGTCCTCTTTTTCCCTCCAATCGGTGTGCTGCCATCCATTCGGCTTTTTTGGTTGTTTCTTGTTCACTTTGGGGTCCTTCTTGCCCAGGGGGCAGGTGTTTTGAAGATGCCCTGTTTGCATGCATCTAAGGCACCTGAATGTTGTATTTTCATAATCAAGCGGTTGTATCCTCTGCGTATTATTATAGTTCAATGTGATGTGATCAGGTAGCCCCAGACTTAGATCCACTTCTACACATATTCTAGCATAGGTGAATATTCCTTGGTTAATTCTTTCTTCATCTGTTTTAAGGTATTTCCCCAAAGAATTTCCAATGGCTGATAAAACTTTACAGTGCCAGAAGTGTAGAGGGAGGTTATGCAGTCTCACCCAAACAGGAACTGTTGTTACTTTCATAGTATTTGCATCAAATTCAGGGAACCATGGGATGGTGAAGAGGCCAGCCTTTCCCCAAAACCATGGCCCCTGATTGATAATGTTGTCACGCTCTTGTTCTGTTGTAAAGCGAACTATGAAGAAACCCTTTGAACATAGGTGAACTTCACAGTCAGGTGACCAGGTTGAGAGGATCCAGTGGTGCAGGTCATCTGATTTTGGCCAGAACCCATTAAATCTACATATAACAGAATGAGTGGCTAGATCAGTGTGTAGACTAGTTACCTCCGGTGAAGTTACTTGGATCGTTGGAGATTCCAGTGTTTGTTCCACAATATAGGGACCTGGTAGCTCTGGTGCTGGTGCTGGTTTGGGTTGAATGTTTTCCCCTTTACCGTTCACCGCGTCCTTGAAGGAGCCTGTATTCTTTGAGCTGGACCCATTGACTGCATCACGAAAAGAGCCTGGAAACTGTGATCCGTTGGCTGCTGCCCCTCCCCGAAGCCTCATGTTGACTATAATGTTTGATCCTGGCTTAATGTTGTAGTGGCCTATTGTCCAGTGATCTTGTATCGATCTGCCTTCTGAGAGCAGATGTTGGTATCCTTCCGGAAGGCCAATGTGATTGGCAATGATTTTCTTCAGTTTTGAGACTTTGTCTGAAGCTTGAACCCAGATTGGGGTTGATTTCCCAGAGGGGGGCTTTATAAAGATTTGGAACCATAGATCTGTTGAGGATGCCTTCAGATCCACTGTGTCTGCCTTATCCAGGTCCGATTTTATGGGTTTGGTTTTTAGATCTGGCGGATTCCCACCTATCTTCTGCCTGGATCCGGACAGATCAGATAGATCCCTCCCAGATCTGCCATATTTGGCCCGATCTATTGTGGGAGAGGATAGATCTACTGCATGCAGGTCCCTTTCTTTGTTTGTCGCTTCCGGGTCGATGTAGTCCCTACCGGATTTTGTCTGATCTGTTGTGTATGTGGGCAGATCTGCTGCTTTCGGGCTCTTTTCCTGTGAAGTGAAATCCTGGGGAGGACCGCAATCCTTGATGGACTTCTTGTCGGTGGGATTGACCATGACAGAGACGTAGCTGACTACGTCTGAGTTGTCCTCGTATCTGAGTACTTGTCCAGGGTACTCCTTTTCTTTGCTGGGGTTCCATTTTGATGGGATTTGTAGGGTGAAACCCTCGCTTCTGTAGGTGATGAATTCGGTGTTCTTCTTCGCGGCTCCGAACACGTTCGCAGCTTCGCCGTAGTTTGCGTCTGCGGGAGAGACCTTGTTGGTGAGGGTTGTTGCTCCAGCGAGCAACGTGAGAGCGAGCTGCCTGTGCGTTGCGAGAGCCCTTGTGATTTCTGCGTCGGCCGGCTTGAGAGCACGGCAAGAGACTGTTTTCTTGGATGGAATGAAGGTCGAAGACTTGTCGTATGCGGCGGGTAGAGCTGTCCCGTTGGAGGAACTTCCGCAAGAGGAGAATGAGGGAGTGCAGAGCACGATCACTGGTGTAGCAGAAGCCATTTCCTTATCGATCAGGATCTTCCCCCCTTCACTACATTATTAAAATGCAAGCGCTAATATTTATTAAAAAAAAATTCATATTCTAAAGTATTATTTATTAAGAGATTGTGTAGTGTTATTAATGTTTTATGAGGTAAAAAAACCAAATTTATTCCTTAATTCCAAATCAAATTTTACTATTAATATAACTAATATTTATTTATTTTTTATAAAAACCAGTCCAAAAAACATATAATATAAAAGTTCGTACTGAAGTCAATAATAATATAATCAATTTTTTTTGAAAAAAAACATACATAATATATAAACAAAAAGTTGTAATGAAAGTATTATTTTTTTTATTTAATCAAAAAACAACATATATAATATTAAAGTTGTGATGGAAGTCAAAAGAAGCTAAATAGAACCTAGATATTAAACAAAATATTCATCTTCTTACTAGATGGGAAAATTTCCATTTTGACTCAAAGACAAATATGGAATATCAATAATACTTACCCATCTTTGTGTTCATTGTTGGTAGGTAAGATATGGAACTATTTCATCTATTTAAACTTTTCTTTGATGGACCTAATTCTAAATAAAAATTGAGCCAATCTATTGTCCCTTTGAATTGTATCATGGATCATATATTTAATGAGAATTTTGAAATCCCCAAATATTGATAACTATAGTACACTCTATTAATGTGCCAATGACAACCCTAAGAAGAGAACATATGTCTCTACCTAATGGTTCCGCATAAAACCCAGATTTTGTGCAAAACTATGTTTTAGAAATCTTGCTAACAAAAAATAATTCCCCATTTCTATTACCCCTTGATAAGGTAATTAATATTATAAATATAATAAATTTAAACAATTGGAATTATCTCATGTGGTTGACACTCACTTGTGAAAAAAAATAAATTTCCTTTAAAAATAAAAGATTTATTAGTTGTGTGTGTGTTCTTCTTAGTTATTGTATCCATCTTTCTTAGTGTTAGGGTGTCATTTTACCAGCTTAGCAGGGCAGAAGGAAATAGGCCATACTAGTGTTGAATTTTCTAGTTAAGTGATTTTTATAAAGAAAGGCCAAGGTTCACCTCAGAGAGGCCACACAGAAGATTGTGCAAGCATGTACAAATTTCATACAATGCATAGATTAAGAGAGTGTCATGCACATGAGGATAGGCCGAGTAGAATATGTGCTCCAGTTTGGGTGCAACAAAATTCAGGGGTTTCTGAGAAATAACAAAATTTTCTCCCTATTCATTGTTATTTCTTGAGAAAACAATTTGTTGGGAATAAATAATAAGAACACACATGCTTTGTAGGTTTTCCTAGGGTAAATTTTTGTGTAGAGTATTTTATGTGCTTGTGTCTTTAATTTTATTTTCCACTGCATTATATAGTTAGAAAAACTCAGTATATTTGATGTAAGCTTTTAGAAAGTTCAATCCAGATTTTTCACTTTTGAAAATACATCAAATTAGTTGTTGGGTTTTTAGAAACTAGCAAAGTCATTCATTCCATTAAGACAAAAAATCTACCTATTGTCACTTTCAAATTAGACCTTAAAAAGGCATATGATCACGTTGACTAGGGCTTCCTCAAATTATTCCTTCTGCAAATTGGCCTTGAATTTCTATCTTTCTCGTAGATTATGGCATGTTTAAGATCTGATAACTTCACATTGCTTATTAATGGAGCACCCTCAAATTTTTTAAGAGCTTCCTGTGGGTTAAGGAAGGGTTTTCCCTTTTCTCCCCTACTCGTTCTGTTCGTTTTTGAAGGTCTTAGTTGACTCATTATTGAGACTAGATTTCGGGTCTACTCAAATGGGTTGAGGTTGCTCCAGACTACTTCATTTTGCATCTTATCTTTGTGGATGATGTTTATTTTTTAGATCACTAGTCTTAGATGAATGGAAGATTTTAAAAGAAATATTTTTAGTCTTTTTTAAAGCTTTCAGTATGGATTTCAAGCAGGAGAAGTCTTTTTGTTTTGAGAACAATATGGAAAATAACTTTCTGGATTCTTTCAAGCAATTTTTTCCTTTCAAAAAAAAAAAAAAAAACTTTGCTGGAGGGACTCAAGTACATAGGTTTCTTTATGAAACCTAACAATTATAAAATTTATGATTGGTTCTAGTTGATTAGGAGGATGGAAGAAAAAAATAATTTATGGTGCAATCATTGGCTTTCCTTGGGAGGAAGTCTTGTTCTTATAAAAATTATTTTAGTGAGTATTTATGTCTATTGGATGACTTTAGCCCATCTTCCTACTATCATCTTCCAGTCCATTCAAAGGTTATGAACTCATTTTCTCTAGGGAGGCAAGCCAAGGAAGAAGAGTATTCTACTAGTCAAATGCGAGAAGCTTTCTCTCCCTAAAAAGCTAGGTGGTTGGGGTATACTAAACTTGAAAACCTTCTCGCTTGCCTTAGCGGCTAAGAGAAATTGGATAATGCTCTTTGGCAAGAGATTTGGAGTATTATAATGAGAAGAAAATACTTTTGTTCCTTTTCTATGGAAGAGTGGATCACGATATCTGTAAGAAGCTGCAATAAGGGGTCCATTTTATGGAGGAATCTCAAGAGATTTTTCAGTGGTTCATAATTAGATTCTCTAGAAAACTGAGGATGGATTTCTATCCACCTTGGTCAGGATCCATGGTTAGGATGCTCACAAAATTTCTGCCTTTCAAAAGAGCTTTATGATCTCCTTAAAGCTAAAGGTAAGAAAACTCTTGCAAATGTTTCTTTTGGATGGTTGTGTTTATGTGACTAGCTATGTATGTTTGGTCATGAAATAGGCCTCCCTACTTATTTTCAGCTCGAATGGGGCTGATATATTAGACAACTTAATAAGGCTAGAATATGCTTAACATAAGGTATCAAGAAACCTTTCAAATGGAACTATAGTTCGGAAGCTTATTCTTCCCTTATTCATAATTCTGAGTTATGTGTTTCCAAATGGTAGTTTAGTTATGTGTGTGGAGGTCAGGCTTGAAATGAAAACTCTTCTCGTGGCTAGCACTGGAAAACATAACTCTTAACATATGATAATTGCCTCAAGAAATGATGGAACATGCCCAATATCTGTGTCCTATGCTATCAAAGTAAGGAAAATGTTAATCACCTATTCATTTCTTACTTGAGAGCAAGACAAAATTAGGATGCTACCTTGTCTCAGTTTTCAAATAAATCCTCTTGGATGGGTGACGATCTAGAAGAAAGCCCTTAGGGTTGGGTTGAGTCTAATAAATTCTTTGTTTTTAAGTACTTGACCATCTTCATCATTTTGGGAATCTAGTTGCAGAGGAATAAATTCCTTTTAGAAAACTAGCAGATTAAAGTTTTTCAGGTGACCGACAATATTATAGTAGTTTTTATGGAGTATTATGTCCCTCCTAAGCTGAAGAAGACTAGGAATTTGATTCCCTTTATGATGTCAAATCACGAGAGACAAGGTTTTTTTATGGGGCTTGTGTTGACCTTTCTTATGGTGCTAAGTGGATTCTATATCTCTCCCACAATCTTTGCTTCAAAGGAAAATTGGGTGTTGGCTATGGAACCAACATAGAAGCTGAACTTATTGCATTATGGGGTCTAATGACAGTTGCTCACCTCAAAGGCAGAAAAAATGTTCATATTTTTTGGGACTCAAATGTGATTATGGATTGGTTTAATTGCAAATCTAAGCTTAGGGTTCTTCGGTTGTAATCTTGGTAGAACAAGATCAGGGCCCTTTAAGAGGCTTTTAATGCCATTCGAGTCCATCATGTTTACTGAGAACACAACACTGTAGCTAATCTTATATCTAAAGAGGCAGTTATTCTTGAAGCAAGTTTATATATTGTGATTTAAGAGGCTTTTAATGCCATTCGAGTCCATCATGTTTACTGAGAACACAACACTATAGCTAATCTTATATCTAAAGAGGCAGTTATTCTTGAAGCAAGTTTATATATTGTGATTTAATAGGCTTTTAATGCCATTCTAGTCCATCATGTTTACTGAGAACACAACACTGTAGCTAATCTTATATCTAAAGAGGCAATTATTCTTGAAGCAAGTTTATATATTGTGATTGAATCTAGCTCGGATGGTTTAAACTATGTTTCTGTCATAAGAATTATTTAGTTATAGTAGTTGATTATGAGCTCTCCTATGAAAACTAACTTTATTCAACTTTATTCATATTTTAACACTATGTATTTTATATGTATGCTCTAAGGTCTTTTGTCAATTTCAATTGCAGATTTGTAGTTCTCAAGTATTTTTTTTGGTTTGAAACTTTATATGCTAGTATATTTTTTATTTCAGTCTTGTAAAACTTCTGGAACTTTGCTTATATAATAAGATTATAAATTTTAATAATTAAAAATATTGGGAAGAAAGAATATTTTTACTTAACTTTGTTTTTTATCTCGACTTAGAAAAAGTTATTAAAAAAAGGTGACGAATTTGACTCTCTAATATACTTTGATTTATATCCCTGAATTCGATGAAATATTTATAAACAAAAAATGGGTAGGTTAATATTAAATATGAACAAGTTAATAGTAAAAAATCCCGACACGTACTATCTTACTCCCGTGGGGATAAATTTCATCGAATTCAAGGTATATAGACAAAAAATTGGGTAGGTTAATATTAAATATGAGCAAGTTAGTATTAATATTAGTGACAAATAGTGAGTAGATAAAGGTTTAGAGGTTTTTTTAATGGGACATTTACCATTATTTTTATCTTAATCATAGATTTTTTAATATGGTAGAATTAAAACTTAATTGTAATTTTTGAATATTGTAGAATTAAAATTGAGTTATTTTTTCAATTTCAAAATCAACATCAAAATTTATTTATTTTTTATGAAATGAGTTTAAATTCACTTTGCTCATATTTGTTATTTCCCATATATTCTCAAACCTGCGATCCACGTGAAATTGTTAAAATATGTTTCGTTAAATCTTGAATCACATAGATACACCGTTTATAATAAAACCACGAAGTCAGTTCAATTTCAGGTATTCAGGTGGACCAAAAGCAACCAGCCAAACCCTCCAAATTGTCACCTCAATAATAGGTTACTACTGTATGCTTATCACAATTGGGCTACGAACGACGTGCTTGCCATCGCTCCGAGACAAGAATCCAAAGGCTGTGTCTGAAGTTCCCGGGGGAAGTTTCACAGGCATGGCGCTGACGCTCAGCACAAAGCTTAGCTTCTCGTCCTTCTTGGTAAATTTCAGCATTCTCGGATCCACTGTTACCTCCGCCCCTCTTGGGGCAATCACCGTGGTCCTGTAAGTTGACATGGGAGGACCCACATTGGTGACTGTTCTGATGAAGCTTGTCGACAGGTTAGATGACCGGCTTTGATTGAAAACGGCAGAAAATGAAGGGTAATTGAGATTCTCAGGCTGTCCTCTTTGAGCAGGACATCTAACATTTGTACGGGTGATAACCCGGATGGCTTTCTCAGTATAATTACGGCTGCATAGAAAGTTGACGTAGTCATCGACACCCAGATCGTAAATTAAACCTGGATCTATAGCTCTCTGGGGATCCACGTGACCTGCGCCGGAAGCAAAAGGGGTGGAAGCATTTCCCGTGGCTTCATCGACCAGAGGCTAAAGCCTGTTGTCGTTTATGTAAGCAGTCGTCATGAGAGCAGATTTGATGGCTGCGGGGCTCCAGTCGGGATGAGCTCCTTTGAGCAACGCGGCGACCCCGCTAACCTGAGGGCACGCCATGGAGGTTCCAGACATTATATTAAATTCTGTTCCCCTGCCATCTGATGAGAACCCCGCAGGACCCACCGCGGCTGTAAGGCCCTCGCAACCTGGGCAGGTGCGCGACGGGCAAAACCTCTTCACACGGCGGTTTGGGCGGTGGGCACGAACCGGGTAGGCGCGCACGACTGTGGGCAAGCGCCCTTGCACGATGGGCGGGCAGCCCGACGAGTCGATGTGCGACGGACAGGCGTGGCGAGCTGGAGTGCGGGTGCGGTCACCCGACGAGCTGACGGACAGGCGCAGCGAGTTGGCGTGCGGGTGCGGTCACCTGACGAGCTGGTGCGACGGACAAACAGGCGACCCGTGGGCGACCCATGCACGATGGGCGGGCGACCCGCGCCCGATGGCCGGGCGACCTATGCGACGAGCTGGTGTGACGGACAAACGGGCGACCCGTGGGTGACCAGTGCACGATGGGCGGGCGACCCGCGCCCGATGGGCGGGCGACCTATGCGACGAGCTGGTGCGGCGGACGAGCGGACGACCCGTGGGCGACCCACGCCCGATGGGCGGGCGACCCGCGCCTGATGGGCGGGCAAACCATACGACGAGCGGGCGGCGGTGAACGATGGTTCCGGCTTGCGATATAACAATGCGACAAACTTGTGCGACGTATGTGTTACACTTAGTGCGAAGTGGGAAAAGGGCCGAAGCCTTATACCATGCGTTGGAGGCTTTGCCATGGACAAAGGCCGACGTACAAATAAACTAAGGCAGGGGCTTGTATAACAAAATTAAGGGGTCGGCCTAAGGGCTTGACACCCCTTCACCAAGTGGCAAGCTAGCGTATATATTGTACGACGCAGAGCTTCATTTGGCATTAAGCAATTTGCTCAACACTTATCTTCTACGACTTGGGAGCAGGGGTAAAAAGGGCGCAGTTTGGACTGTGCATAACTCATGCGCTGAAGTTAAAGGTGCGCAGTTTTACCGGAACCTGACGTGGGTTGGACGAAGGTCGATAGTAAGGCAGTTTTGTGCAGAACCGAGTTGGAGGAGTTCTGGTGGCTCGGGTGAGCACCCTCCTACCGAGTAAGGTTGGCATATGGTTGTAAGGCTGCCTTGCCGTGTTTGTAAATATTTCTAAGTGTTGGCCTTGGATTCTGCCAGGCACACTTGTATGATGTATTATTGAAAACTCTCATAATATATTGTTATCGGGCAGACTTGTTCGGGAGTTGCCCCTCCCTTTATACTTGTGTGCAATTGTGTTTGTGTTTATCTCGGTTAATTGCATATTGGTTAATGAATGTGTATGGGCTTCATTAAGTATAAAGGTTAATGATTTTATTTGGTTGAGAAAAACAAACTAAGTATGATAATGTGGAAAGTGTTAGAAACTGCTATTAGAAACAGCAAAAGGCTCATTGCTTTTTAACGTTAAAGCAGTTTCTAATCTTAATGTGACCCGATCTAATCTTAAAGCTTTTGGATTGCAAGTTTCTGTGGAGTGGTTTTTGAGAGATTGAGTTCGGATAATCCACAGTGTTCATCTTTTTTGTCGACGTTTCGAGTCTAGAGCAAGACTAATCTTAAAGCATTTAGATTTTATCCTAAAGCAGTTTCTAATCTAAAGCATTAGATCTTAAGCATTGAATTGGTATATGATGGACGTACCAGATTAGAGTTAAATAATATATAAAGGATTGGGTCCTCTCTCTCCCACACACAAGAGTTGTATTCTTCTCCATCAAGAAACACATAAAGGAAGTGTGGGCAAGAGGAGAGAAACCGAATTCTGAGAAGAAGAGTAGCAGCTGTCAAGAGACAGAAGACATAAGATGGCAGCCATTACATCTTCCGCTGTTAATCAAGGTATGTCATCTTAAAATCATGTTATGTATGTGAAATATTTGGTATTGATGATCTTTGGGCTGTCAGATCCTGTTTTCATGAATCTGGGATGTTGCCGCGTATGTATATATTACACACAAGAGTTGTATTCTTCTCCATCAAGAAACACATAAAGGAAGTGTGGGCAAGAGGAGAGAAACCGAATTCTGAGAAGAAGAGTAGCAGCTGTCAAGAGACAGAAGACATAAGATGGCAGCCATTACATCTTCCGCTGTTAATCAAGGTATGTCATCTTAAAATCATGTTCTGTATTTGAAATATTTGGTATTGATGATCTTTGGGTTGTCAGTTAAGATTTTTACATTTGGTATCAAAGCTACAATCAATAACTGAATATTTCCTATGATTGCAATTGGTCTTCGTATACTGTTAATTAAGCGCTTCACGTTAGTTAAATTCTATGCTTGCTCACCGGTTCCGTAGATTAAGATTAAGACTCTGTTCGTATTATTGAAAGCCATGGAACCCCACTTATTATTAGAATTTGTTAAGATATTGGGGAGGTTTGTCTTGAACCCAAAATTGGCTCGTCCGATCCTGTTTTCATGAATCTGGAATGTTGTCGCGTATGTATATATTACACACAAGAGTTGTATTCTTCTCCATCAAGAAACACATACTTGATGCGAAACAATTAGTCACAGAACAATTACTATAGAGAATGTTCTTGTACTGATTGTTTCGCATCAAGTATGTGTTTCTTGATGGAGAAGAATACAACTCTTGTGTGTAATATATACATACGCGGCAACATTCCAGATTCATGAAAACAGGAGCGGACGAGCCAATTTGGTATCAGAGCTACAATCAATAACTGAATAACTGGAAAGTTACAGTTTCGATTGGATTGCCGATTGGATTAGGCAATCATCGCCTCGAAGGAAAACTCATCCTTGGAACTGTATTATTGTTCGGTCGTCACAATCCTATTGCATGTTACATAAATTCATCGTGACCATCGTTATTACTTGTCGTCCTGTTTCAACCGTGCTCAATTGTCTCCAATTTCCCGTATTGTGATTTTTCATCATTTTGTATTTGCTGTAATAGAATCTGCGAAACTCTAAGTTGTTCCGTGGTGGTTGAGTGGTAAAAATCAAGGTTTTGGTTGCTGCTAGCTTGAGGCGTAAGATTTTGGCCCATAATGAAATCAATAACAGCATATAAATATCTTGATATAATCCATTATATATTTTGTACAAGAACATGCTCTATAGAATAATGTGTTGGAAATTTAATTTTTCACAAAGTAATTGCGTTGATAATAGAAATTATTGACGTTTGATTGTTTTGCCGTATAATGATGGATCCATATAATGATGGATCTCTATAGTAATTGTTCTGTGACTGATTGTTTCGTATCAAGTATGTGTTATAAATCATTTATGCACATGAGATTTATGATTTTGTTAATCACCAAAGTGGTCAAAATCAGAATAATCATTTAGTGCATAAGTGACATAATGATTATTGATAGAAATTGCCAGTTATAAAAATACCAATTAAAATTGGCGTCACTAATGATAGAACATGAGAACTTACCCAAAGGAAAGTCTTGTTCTATAACTAGTTGACATGATGAGGTTTAATAGATATTTTGATTAAATAAATATTGATCATCCAAAGATGTCAGTTCTATTTAATTGAATATATTTATTACCTGCTTATGTTTTGGTATTTAATTATGTTAAGTATAAGATAGTATCTACCCAAAGGAGTGCTATATTATACTATTATGTCTACATCTGAATCGCGTTAGTTATGAGCTTATAGATATTTCAATTTTTATTTGCAGGAGTTACCATGAATACACATGCTTCATCTATTACATTGTTCACTAGTGCTAATTTTTCTGAATGGAAAGAACAAGTCAATTTCCATTTAGGTATACAGGATCTTGACTTGGCACTCCTTGTGGATAAGCCTGCTGCTCTTACAAGAGATAGTACTGAGGCAGAAAAATCACACCATAAAGCATGGGAACGCAGTAACAGATTGAGCCTTATGTTTATTAAGATGACTGTTGCTAACAACATCAAGTCAACAATTCCACAAACAGAAAGTGCTAAGGAATATATGCAGTCTGTGGAAGAGCGTTTTCGTTCAGCTGATAAGTCACTCGCTGGTACTCTTATGGCAGAACTCACGACCATGAAGTTTGATGGGTCGCGAACTATGCAAAAGCACATTATAGAGATGACTAATATTGCAGCAAGGTTAAACTCCCTGGGACTTACAGTAGAGGATTCCTTTCTTGTCCAGTTCATCCTGAACTCGCTACCTTCTGAATATGGACCTTTTCAGATTAACTATAACACTATAAAGGATAAGTGGAATGTTAATGAATTGGCCAGTAGACTTGTTCAGGAAGAAGGACGTTTGAAAAATCAAGTGAATCACTCAGTAAGTTTTGTGAGTAATAAAGCTGGTAAAGAAAAGAAAGGAAAATCAAGTCATTTCAAGAAGGAAAAGGCACCTGCTAAGAATGGGCAGGATGAGGAAAAGAAGGAACTAAAGGGTGTTCAATGTCGTGTCTGTAAAAAGAGACTTATCGTCTAATTCTAGAAAGTGGATATGTATTAAACTTATACAGTACCCTTTATGTACCTTCATTATCTAGAAACCTTATTTCCGCAAGTAAATTGGATATTTCTGGTTTTAGATGTATGAATGGATCTGGTTGTTTTTGCTGATAATGTTGGTTCTGGTATTCTAATTGATGGTTTATATAAATTGAAACTGAATGACACTTATGCGAATTCCTTGTTGAATGTAGTAAATAATGTTGGATGAAAACGTAGCATGTTGAATGAAAATTCTGCTTTCTTGTGGCATAAACGACTAGGTCATATATCCAAAGAAAGAATGATGAGATTAGTAAGTAATGAAATTTTGTCAAATTTGGACTTTAGTGATCTAGAATTATGTGTGGATGGTATTAAAGGTAAACAAACCAAACATAATAACATAATAAGAAAGGAGCCACTAGAAGCAGCCAACTTCTTGAACTAATACACACTGATATTTGCGGACCTATGGAGACTCCAGCCTTTAATGGAGAAAAGTATTTCATCACTTTTATTGACGATTTTCCCGTTATGGTTATGTCTATTTGCTTCATGAAAAATCTCAATCTGTGAATGTCCTTGAGACGTTTGTAAATGAAGATGAGAGGCAATTAGAAACTGGTAATGCAAGATTCATGAGAATGGTGAAGTCAGTGGGAGTACTAGAAGAGAAATAGTAGAAATAAAGAAACAAGGGTAAATGTTACATTACCTAGAATAGTTCCTCCATCTACTATTACTCCAAATGTTGTTCCAGCTGTTGTATAACAGCATGATGATAATGAACAACATATAAATGAAGAAGTACTTCCTGAAGGAAATGACTTACATAATGCTGATATGCATGAACCACAACAAGTAGCATTAAGAAGACCTCAAAGAAATCGTAGGTCAGCTATTTCTAATGATTATGTGGTTTATATGCAAGAATCAGATTATGATATTGGAATCAATAAGGATCCAGTTTTGTTTTCACATGCTGTAGAAAGTAAAGAGTCAAAGGAATGGATTAATGCCATGAAAGAAGAACTGAAATCCATGCAATAGAATGAAGTTTGGGATCTCGTTGAGTTACCACATGGCTGTAAAAGAGTCAGAAGCAAATGGGTTTTTAAAACCAAACACGACTCTAGTGGTAATACGAACGGTATAAAGCTAGACTTGTTGCTAAGGGTTACACTCAGAAAGATGGTGTTGATTACAAGGAGACATTTTCTCCTGTTTCGAAAAAGGACTCACTAAGAATAATAATGACATTAGTAGCTCATTATGATTTGGAGTTGCATCAAATGGATGTGAAAACAGCTTTTCTGAATGGAGATCTTGATGAGGATGTTTATATGGATCAACCTGAGGGTTTTTCTGTAGAAAGTAAAGAACAATTGGTGTGTAAACTTAAGAATTCAATATATGGGCTTAAACAAGCATCCCGGCAGTGGTATATTAAGTTCAATACCATTATTACATCTTTTGGTTTTAAGGAAAATACGGTTGATCACTGTATATACCGAAAGATCAGTGGGAGAAAGTTTATTTATCTGGTCCTTTATGTTGATGACGTCTTGCTTGCTGCAAATAATTTAAATATATTGCATGAGACTAAGGAATTTCTCTCAACGAAAGATTACATGCTCATCCAATGAATCGGAAGTGATTGGATATAGCGATTCAGATTTTGCTAGATGCATCGATACTAGAAAATCGACTTTTGGTTACCTGTTTATGTTTGCTCAAGGTGCCATATCATGGAGGCAGAATTTGTGGCATGTTTTGAAGCCACAATTCATGCATTATGGTTGCGGAACTTTATTTCAGGACTTGCGGTTGTCGACACCATTAGCAAGCCGCTGAAAATTTATTGTGATAACTCTGCAGCAGTATTTTTCTCAAAGAACGACAAGTACTCTAAAGGTGCCAAACATATAGAACTGAAGTATCTTGTTGTGAAAGATGAGGTTCAGAAACAAAGAATGTCAATCATGCACATCAGGACAGAACTTATGATTACAGACCCTTTGACGAAAGGGTTACAACCAAGACAATTTAAGGAACATGTTCAAAGAATGGGTCTTGGTTGTATTAATAATAATTGATGTGTGACATTCTGAGCTCTTTTATGTGTTTCTGATATACAATCATGTGTTTCTTGTTTTAATGTAGTAATACGTATTTTATGTAATATTAAATAAGAAAGAGTCTTATAAAGATATTATGTTTAATCATTATGATATAAGACATTATGTGGACCATTATGCTGTTTTATATAAATTATGAGTATGAATTGATGGATTGCTGGTATTGTAGTATATGGAAGGGAATGCATTGAATTAATAGTGCACAACCGCCATAACTCTCAGCAATTTATCATAGTATGATGTTCAACACTTAATATTAGGAATAGTCGGGTCAAGTGGGAGAATGTTAGAAACTGCTATTAGAAACAGCAAAAGGCTCATTGCTTTTTAATGTTAAAGCAGTTTCTAATCTTAATGTGACCCGATCTAATCTTAAAGCATTTAGATTTTATCCTAAAGCAGTTTCTAATCTAAAGCATTAGATCTTAAGCGTTGAATTGGTATATGATGGACGTACCAGATTAGAGTTAAATAATATATAAAGGATTGGGTCCTCTCTCTCCCACACACAAGAGTTGTATTCTTCTCCATCAAGAAACACATAAAGGAAGTGTGGGCAAGAGGAGAGAAACCGAATTCTGAGAAGAAGAGTAGCAGCTGTCAAGAGACAGAAGACATAAGATGGCAGCCATTACATCTTCCGCTGTTAATCAAGGTATGTCATTTTAAAATCATGTTCTGTATGTGAAATATTTGGTATTGATGATCTTTGGGCTGTCAGTTAAGATTTTTACAGAAAGGCGTAGTCCATGTGTGCAAGTATTGATAAAAAGAAAGTACACGGTGGTGCCGCACCTCGCCGGACACGGTTGGAAGACTACCGTAGGCCTGGGGGCGTGACAGCGTCGGTCCAAGCAGCCAGAATGTTCACACCGGGGGCTATAATGTCGGGTTTTAGAATTTCAGGAGTCTTGGGATTGGGCCCTCTGGCGGAAAAGGAAGCCACGATAGGAGCCGGCTTAAGCCCCAATCGGGTGCCATGGAATGTTATGGTAGCGGAGGCATTTTTCGTTGATTGAATGTAACGTCGGATCGAAGCGCCGTCAGCGTTGCTCACAGTAGCCGCGGGTAGCAGACAAGAATCAGCCATGAACCCCGCCACATCGGAGGTGCTATTAGAAAGTATCATACCCACACCACCAGCCTGCTGGACCACGATTCCCTTAGCCACACTAGGATTACCCCCACGGTCACATAGCACGATCTTGCCCCTCACAACCTTGGGATCCAACGACCCTTACAAGCATGAAGCAGACAAAGAACTGTCAGCACCCGCATCCCCAGCATAGACCAGAGGCACAAGAACTCGCGCGTTCAATCCCTTTCCGCTGTACAACGACACGCCACGAATAACGATGCCGTTGCCAAGCTGGACTTCCGCGGGGAAGTCACGATCCAGAGTGCCGGCTCCCACCGTGGTGATCCATGGGGCCACGTTAAGGACCGTCTGACTATTAGGATCGTTGTTTCCTGCCGACGCAGAGACGAACACTCCTCTTTTGACAGCCTGGAGTGCGCCGATCGCAGTGCTGTCTTGATCATAAGGAAAGACCTCTGTGCCCAGCGACAAAGAAACAACGTTTACTCCGTCGTCTATCGCCTTGTCGAGCGCAGAGAGTATATCGGAATCATGGCAGACAGATCCCCAACAAACCTTGTAAATCGCGATACGTGCCTTGGGCGCAATTCCTTTGGCGATTCCCTTCGCGTACCCTGCCATTTCGGCATTGTCAACGTACCCGCCCGCTGCCGTGGAGGCGACATGAGTGCCGTGGCCGTCTGCGTCTCGAGCCGAACGAAACTCCAGTGTCTCGTCAATCGCACCGACGTTTGCTTCGTAGCCTTTTGTAGAAAAAACCGCGCTCCCACCAGCCTACGATTGCATAGCGCCTTGGAGAACGTGGTCCCGTTCTCGCATTCTCCTTTCCAGTGCTTGGGAACGGGGCCCATGTCCTGATCGCTGAAGCTCCGCCGTTCCGGCCAGATGCCGGAATCCAAGAAACCGATCACCACATCGGAGCCGTAATCGGACTCCGCTAACAGACCGCTTCCGTTGGGCGTGTCAATGCCGAGAAAGTACGGGGGCCGCGTCGTGTGCAGCGTCCGTACACGATCCGGGAACATAGCCAGAACGCCGGGTGTGTTAGCCATTCTAACGGCTTCCTCCTCTGTTAGCCTTGCTGAGAATCCATGCAGCGCCGTGTTATAAACATGAAGCAGCAGAGCATGGTCTGGTTGTGCATCCATATGAGTGCCAGATTCAGTTTTGAGGGCAGCCTTGACAGAAGCAGCAACGGTCGATCTGTACCAGTGCTCGTGCGTCGGAAAGATTGCCGGTTTTGAATAACTGTCCACTTGAACTATGAAGGTCTTGCGCCCATCTCTGGTAGATAGCGACAGCCTTGTTAGCATTGTTTCTTTTCTTGGGATTTTGCTGAATCAATTATGGAACTCCGTTTCACCGCCTCTACTGAATAAATAATTGCAAAACCAATCAATTTCCAGAACCCTAAACAGAATCCCCTAAATAAGATACACAAAACAATGAAATCCAAATCCACTGAGTAAATTGAATCCCAGCGAATCGCATTCTGGTTTATATACTGTGTGGATTGAATGGAAGGTTAGCCTTTAAATTCAATCCGATACGATTTCCCTCAAGGAATACATGGTTTGACTAATTATATCCAATGGGATGCAATTTCCATTCAATTTGATTAAATTGCCAATGCACTCCAAAATTCAAAGATTTTAGACTGAAGACTTTGACTAGTTTTATTGGATTCAGTTTTAAAGTGTAATTTAATTTATAATAATACATAATTCCATAATTTTTTCTGAATATATTTTATTTTAAAAAATTGATTCAATTACCAACGCACTCCAAACTTCAAATAATAAAAAATATTCAAAAGTCTCCACTACATTACATAAAAAACAAGCACTAATATTTATTGCCAGAAATTTCATATTCTAAATTATATTATTTATTAAGAAATTACGTAGTGTTATTAATGTTTCATTAGGTGGAAATAGAGAAGGTAAAAGAATAAAATTCATTCATCTCAATTCCAAATCAAATTCATATTCTAAATTATATTATTTATTAATATTTATTACAAGAAATTTCTAATGTTTTATTAGGTGGAAATAGAGAAGGTAAAAAAATAAAAATCATTCTTCTCAATTCCAAATCAAATGCATATTCTAAATTATATTATTTATTAAGAGATTAGGTAGTGTTATTAATGTTTTATCAAGTGGAAATAGGAAAAATAAAATTCATTTTTCTTAATTCTAAATCAAATTCTGCCGATAATAAAATTAATATTTTTTTTATAAAATTAGAAATAAATAAATATATATAAAAGTCGATATTTTTTATAAAAATTATTATATATATATATATATATATATATATATATAAAAGTTAACAAAACACCTAAAAAACAGTTGAGATATTAAACAAAATATTTATCTTTTTAGATCAAAACTTCCATTTTGACCCAAACACGTAGATAAGGAATGTCTTAATAATACTCATCCATCTACTATTAATTGGTCCATTTCTTTTTACATGTGTTAAGATTGGGTTGTGTGTTCTTGTGTTCATTGTTGGTAGGTAAGATATGGAATTATTGCACCTATTCAAACCTTTCTTCAATGGGCCTAATTCCAAAGAGAACTTGAGCCAATTTATTGTCCTTTTGAAATGTATCATGAATCATGATGATAATTGTGAAATCCCCAAATGCCAATAATTAAGTATACTCTATAATGTGTCAATAACTATTCTTAGAGGAGAGCATATGCTTCTACCTAATTGTTCTTCATAAAACCAAGATTCCATGCAAAACTATATTTTAGAAATCATACTAACAAAAAATAATCCCGGACATCTATTACCACGTGATAATATAATTAATATTAAAAATATAATAAATGTAGTCAATTGAAATTATCTTGGTTAGTATGAATAGTTGTTATCTCCCTTTCTCTAATTCAATTCCCCTACATTATATGTATGAATATTATTGTATTGACTCTCACTCTAAGAAAAAAGATAATTCTCCTTAAAAAGTAATGAATTTAAATTATAAAAATATTAAATTTTATTTCAATGTTTAAAAAAATAATTAAGTACTTAAAAAATCATTAAAGATGAATATTCTTATAAACACTAAAATTTAAGTTAAATACTCCAAACTTAAATAGAATATTCATTTAAAAGGATCCTAGTTTTAGAGTTAAAAATATTGGTAGATAGTTTGTGGGTGGTAGCACAATTGAAGAAATGCATGTTGGCAAGCTCTTATGTATCCAAGTGATTGGAAGTTCAACCCCTAGACATGTTACATGTCTCGCCAATTGAACTTACAAACAAAATCCCTGCTCAAACAAAATAAAGATTAGAAGCTATGTATGTGCATGTTTTATTAAAATATTATTATTAATTATATGACTGATATATAAAATTAGTGTTAATTAGAAATTAATTTGAAAATTGAATTTTGGTATAAGTGTTAGATTCTTACTTTTCAAAAAAACCTAAATTATTATAACAAAGTTCATCATGTTAATTTTTATAGGTTGAGAGAACTGAATTTGGATGGGAATGATAATAATCATTTCTCCTAACTATGCAAGATAAACTTCACATTTTAAATCATTAATAATTATTAAATTTGTTCTATAGGATTTTCTTTCCTTAAAAACAATGAATTGAAAGATCAATATAATTAAATTTTAGAATATATTTTCACATATTTATTTGAAAATATATAATATAATTATTATAGTTAACAACATATTAAACATGAAAATCTCTAGTATTAAAAACTTGGTGGAGATAGATCAAAAGCAATGATGACTTCTAGTACAAAATCAAGAAAGCTAAATATACCTACAACATCCTATAAAAGAATTCCATCCATATGCAAGTCCCTTCCCCAAGGTCTCTCATATGGAATAATGCTAAGGGAAGTTGAAATTTAGTCCAAGATCATAGTTTTTGGGAAATTCAAGACAGTGCTTCAAAATTATTTTAAGAGGACACGTGGCAATAGGAACCTAAGTTATACTCCTAGGAACCATTACAATTGGTCAAATTCAAACTCCAAGCCTAGGATAAGAACATAGTAAGCCAATATTAGGGATTCTTATATAATGCAGGGCCAATATCCTTTCACAAGTGAAAGTTAGGGTCACATTGGCAACCAAAATTAACAGAGGAAAAGACAAAACTTGAGAGTTGCTTGAGAAAAATAAGGATAATTATCCAACAATGCTAGGACATATTACATTGGGGTTAACTATGTTGGAATAAGGAATTGCTAAGAGGAGGGGTGAATCAGTAATAGTGAGTTTATTTTATTTTTATAGTATGCTTACAATCCCTTTTTTATTATATTACTTGTGAGAGCATTCATTCATAAAGGGAGTGAACAACAAGTTCAAACATACATGTTCATACATCAATCTCATGAGCAACACACACATTTGACACAATGTTTTTCACGTGGAAACCCGGAAGGAAAAAACCACCAAATTTGTTGTTTGTTTATGATGTAAATTAAGCACCTAATTAATTACATCTGTTTTTTTTCTGAGCACCTACTCACAGGAGGCACTAGCCCCCTTTAGTTAGCAAGCACCAACTTTCCAAGAGGCACCAACCTCTTCTGAATACAGGCACCAACCTGCTCTAACCACTTTTTTACTATTTCATACAATTTTCAAACTGAAAACAAAGGAATACATATTACAAGTAAAATACCAAAATGGTTGGTTACAGATTCAACTTCTTCTCTCTGTCCTATGTGTTCTCATGCAAATGTTCTTTACTTGTTTCTCACAGCAATTTCTCCTCATCACTCTTCATTCCTTCTCACGAGCTTTCTACTGCAACTACCGAAGTTCATCTCACATTGTTCTTCTCACAGCAGTCACTATACTACCGGCTCTTCAGCTCTACCATCGATGTTCTTCCCACAACACTCTTGATGTTCTTATTGCACTAGCTCTCAGTATGCTCTCAATGCTTAGACCTATTTGTCTCTCAACTAATCTCACTCCTCAACACTTCGGCAATTTTCTCAACTCCCCCCTATTGCACATAGGCAATCGATAGTTTTTATCCACAGATACACATTGTGCAAAGCAGTCTCTGCTACTTGTACCCATACTACCCAAACATACTTTGGCATGGCTTCCCCTTTTATTATTGTGTGTTCTTGGATGACCCTCGTCATGGTATTAAACATAGAGTTAGACCTTAGAACTTTTTGCTGAACAATTGTGTAAATATTCATGCTGAGAAATTAATTCTCAGACAACCTACACACTCCTTCGAGAGACCCATTCTTATGTATTGCTCAATATAGCTTGACAGTCCTTAGGGATGGCTACTCTAAACTTCATTTAACTCTTTTTTGATGCCTCAAAAATCGTTGCATCAACATCGGGGAAAGCCACCTGATTCGGACCTTAAAAGCAGCTCCTTTTCCGTTTGGTGTGGTGGCTCCGACTGGATATAATGGGACCAGTTTCCCAATGATTTATAAATGGGATGGATAAGTGATCAATTTTCTAATATCTAATGGTAATGATAGATGATTTATTCTAAAATTCAATAACATAAATAACTAATCTATCCTAGGAAGTCTTTTTCTTAGTACAAGTTTTGATGGTTCTTATTGACAAGTAAGCATATAGATGACTCTACTTATAAACAAAAATATTTATTCATAGGATAATTACTTTGTTCAAGTAGTTGAACAAAGTAATAATTAAAACATTATTACACTATTCTTTATATATCATTGACATACATATGTAAAAAAACAACTCCTAAACATTCAATAGTGATAAGTAAAAGAATTGTTGTAAGAGCATATACATACATCAATAATAGCAAAAATAAATAAATGCTGATTCACATAAAAGTATGAAGCAAGAACATAGAGAATAGTACCATATGTGTTTGAATCTCCTTCGATATGAATTGCATTTAAATCCCGCCTTTCAACATGGAAACACTTTCATAAGAAGCAATAGTACATATCACATAAAAGTATTCTTCATTAAAATTAGAATTCAGGTCCAGTTTTTATAAAAATAAATATATCAGAAGTACAATAGTGCAACTTCCAATCCAAGTCTTAATACAAAAATTTGAGGACCCTTTCTAAAAACATGAAAGGGTCTATAAATACTATCTAAACTAACAAACTATGAAATAAAAATGCTATGTGCTGGTATTAACCAAATCACAGAAATTGTGATAATCTTCTCAAAATAGGCATGCTATAGTCAGTCAGAGTGGTTCACTGTTTTGGCTGATTATCTTGTGTCCTGAGCTGGCAAATGGCAAGCATCGGTTGCAATTCTGGCGGATGACTCATTCACGAATGTAACTGGGCAGTATATGTGGCATTAGTAATTTTGGGAATCATACAACCGATTGCATCGGTAAGGCATTTCATCGTTGCCCTCTGATGAAGCATTTCTTCTTCTATTCCCCTCATGACAAGTGAGTGGTCAGATGCTTTTCTTACCTCAAGCTTGCCATCAAACATATGAATGGAGTGACCTTGTTGGCGGATGTGGACTAGGGAGAGCAAGTTTCTCTTGAGTTGTGGGAGATATAGAACATGATGCAGAAGAAAGTCTGGAAGACTAGGCAGTTTAAGTCTGATTGTGCCAAGCCCTGATGGTTTGATTTTTGATTGGTCTACTACTCCATCAACATTGTCAGTGAAATCTTCAAAAAAATATTTTCTATGAGTCATGTGGCAGGTTGCTCCTGAATCAAGCAACCAATCATTTTTCCAAGAAGCAAGTGAAGTATTAAACAAATCTTCATTTACTCCAATGTTACATTGTGCCACAATATAGAGAGCAAATTCAGGTGCTTTAACTTTGTCTGTATCATCAGTTTTACCTTTCTGTTGGTTTCTTTTCTGCTCAATTTTGTCCCATGGTAGCTTGCATGTAGAGGCATCATGTGATCCATTTCTTTTGCAACGAATATAGTTCAAATCTGCCTTTTCTCCTTGATAATGTCTGCCCCCCCGCCTCTGAAGTATCTTCCTCTTCCTCTTGTAGAATCTTGAGCAGATGATTTTCTTTATGAGCAAGGCACACAACCTCTTCAGAAGATTCAGGGACTATCTTCTTTCCAAAATCTTTCTCTCTTTCAACAAACTTTTTCACAAGAGAGTCAAAGGTTATATCTTTGAGATTTCTATTTGCTTGCAATGACTCAAGATAATTGGAGTAAGTAGGATAAAGTGCCTTGAGAAAAGCAATAAGAGGAATATCCAATTCAACTTTAGTGGATTTGATATCATGCATTATAGACTTTACTTCAGATGCAAGAGCAAGAGGATCATTATTTTGCAGTTCAAGAGTGAAGAGTTTAATCGTGAGTTGAACAACTCCGAGTGCAGAATGTGAGTCATAGAGTTCTTTCAGCTTTTGTAAGGCTTCAAAGGCAGTTGAATATGACGAAATATGGTGACTCACCTCTTCATTTACAGATGATGCGATTAATGCATAAGCTTTGTTGTTCTTGTTTTCCCAGCTGGCGAGCTCTTTGTCTGAGGTAGGCAGGACTGGTTCATTGTCTCCGTCTCCGACACACACTTCTTTCCACAACTCATTGAAAATGAGGGTGTGTTTTATCATCTTGGACCATTCAGGATAGTTCTCCTTACCAATGAGAACTATTCCCACCATGGATATGATTGAATGCATTCTGTAAAAAACTGTGTACAGTGGAAAAAAATTGCTCTTCTAGTGATAAAACAATTTGCACTTGCTATGTAAAAAGGAAAAAATGCACTGTAGTTTTCAAAACACTTTACTATCGTGGAGTCTTCAAAACAATTTAAATGAAAATTGATTTATAAAGCATTTCCCAAAGAAACATTTAGATCAACGATGAACTGACAAAAAACTCTCTTCAAATCAGCTCCAGAACGAGTTCTCCACGCTGTATATGTCAATAAAGAAATCGTGTTGGCATACATCCGAGGTGAAGAAAGTCCACGGTCATGTATAGGCACCACACATGCTGGTCACAAATACCAAGGCAGAAGATTCATTGAACATTTATGCTGCTTTTTTTTTTACAAGCATATTCTGTCCATATTCAGACCCTTTATAAACACAGGGGGCCATGGGAATCGAACTGAGAAACAGTAGCAGATGAGGTAGATTTTTTTGCAGTTAAATGAGGGATGGCAATGGACGAGAGCTCCACTCGCAGAAATCCTCTGGTGGGCTATCCAAGCCCTTACAGTCTCAGTTCTCCCCCACAAAATGAAATAGCCAACATGCACAAGGATGGTCTAGTTCTGTGGGAAAATGAAATGACTATCATTTTCGGGAATGTACCAATTTTGCAGAAATATGATTTGAGTTACTGGCCTAGAAATTCCCTATCAAACACAGTGTGATCTTGTCACAGAAAGGGGACAAAACCACGAGTCCAGGATACAGAATCCACTGTGGCATATTGGTACCAAATGCTCTGCGTCAGGAGGAAGAACAAAACTGTGGTAAAGAGTGGTAATGGCAGAGTAATGTAGAGCACAGGTCGTGGGTTGAAACTCACAGTGAATCCATGCGTATAACACACAACAAAATGGAACTCACACACAACGAATACATTAAACAATGCTCAACGGAGGTTCCAGCGTACACAGGACTACCAATAATAATTATTTTGTAATTCTTTCAAGAATCGAAACCAACATAGCTTCATACACAAAGGACCAATGCTTGTGACAGTGGAATTTCGGCATGGTCTATAGCTCCAGCCCTTCAAAAAATTTTAATGCACATGGACAGTATGGACAACATGGACAGTGCTGGACAGTGGGGCAGTATGGACAGTGCCTTTTTTTTTATGAAACGTTTAAAGCAGCATTTAGACCTGGCAGCGATAATGCTAAATACATGGAATATGGCAGAGAGAAGCGTTGAGGTGACAACAAGCTACCAACATTTATGAACAGGCAACATTTTTGAATGGAGAGCAGAGGAGCAGTGGAGCAGAATAGGGAGTTACAAAGGGCATAAAAGCTAAAAAAAGGAGCTAGCTCTGATACCATGTCAGGCCAGTCAGTAACTCCATAAGGCAAAAATGATTCGTGTGTTTTAATTCCATCAGGTAGGTGTTCGTTATATACATGAGGGAGAGACTGTTTAGTTCATCTCCCGATGACTGTTCATATTTCAAATTTATTTATTTACATAAATTCACCCAATCACAAGGATCAGTTGTCAACAAAGACAAAGCAGTGAAAGCAACCACTTCGTTAGCATTATTTATTCCTTAGGACTTCACTAGAATCAATTATAAAACTTTGTTTCACCACCTTTGTATAAATCTACTGAATAAATTACAAAGTCAATCAATTTACATCACCCTTAAACAGAATCCCCTAAACAAAATATTCAAAAGAATAAAATCCAAATCCATGCTGTAAACTAATTATTGAATGGAACTTTAACCTTTAAATTCAATCCTATACGATTTCCCTCAAGTAATGCATGGTTTGAATAATCATATCTAATCAAATGCAATTTCCATTCAATTTGATTAAATTTCCAATACACTCCAAAATTCAAAGATTTCTGGATTAAGACTTTGACTAATTTAATCAAATTAAATTTGAAATATAAATTAATTTATAATAATACACAATTTATTAATATAAATAAGTTCCAACACTAGTTCTGATTTTTTTTTTCTAATTATCAATGCAATTCAAACCTTTGAATAAAGATTTTGACTAACTTCATTGGATTAAGTTTCCAATATAATTTCTAATAATATATAATCTATTAATATAATAATTTTGATTAAATTAAAATAAAATAACAAAACAGAGAAAATTCGTTATAATATTAAATGATATTGATATTAATATCTAATAATATTTAAAAATATATAATTTTATTAAAAATATTTTATAATAATAATAATTATGAATACTATTATTTTTTTAAATATATAGTATTATTTAAAAATACATAGTTTTATTAATAAAAAAATTTCTCAGAGGAATATTCTTGCATGACACATTTACTAATCTATGGTTCCATAAATTAAACTTTAGATATTTTAATTTTCATAAATATCACATTATTTTGATTACTAAATAAACTCTACCCTAGAAATTTATCAACAATATTATTAATAATAATTATAATAATTTTTACATTTTTATTTAATATCTAAATTAATTTTTAAAATTTGAAATGGTCGCTAATTCATTAAATGAGTGTGCCTGTTTTTTAAGCCTAACACCAGTAGCTAATGACGACTATCCTAGTTACTTGTTCACCATTAAAATATGACTTAAATTGTTTTACCTTTCTTAAGCAGAAGGAAAAATTTAATTTTAAGTTGACCTAAAAGTATCTTGCAAAATCTATCCCTTATATTATAGTGGGTAAAGTCCAAAAAAATCTAGAATTGATCTCTATATAATAATAATAATAGAGTTGTAATTCTAAAATGTATTTAAAGCTTAGATCTGAGTGATATCAAATCTATTTTGGATACCTTAGATAAATTGAAAGATGAATTAATGTTAATGCAATTTTAAGAATAGTATACGTATGTATGGTGTTAAAAATGCTTGATAAATGAAATGGTTTTTTTATTATTATTATTTTTTTTTTAATTTAATATATATTTTTAAAAACTATAAATTTAAATGGTTTAATTTATAAAATTTTAGTGTATTTATTAAAAATATATTATTTTAATTATTTTAATTTAAATGGTTTAATTTACCTAGTTTCAATGTGCTTATTAAAATATATCTTTTCAATTATATTTTAATTAATGAAAATATTTCATATTTACATAATAATATGCTAATAAATTTCAAATTCTTTCAATTTTTTAATTATATTAAAAATAATAAAAACTATTTTATAATCTCCACTCCATTATTAAAATACAGCACTAATATTTATTAAAAAAATTCATACTAAATTATTATTTATTAAGAGATTGTGTAGTGTTATTAATGTTTTATGAGGTGGAATTTGAGTGGGTAAAAAAACCAAATTTATTCCTCAATTCCAAATCAAATTTTACTATTAATATAATTAACATTTATTTATTTTTTATAAAAACTAGTAAAAAAACCTATAATTTAAAAGTTGATTATATTAATATTTATTTATTTATTTGTAAAAACTATAAAAAAACATATAATATAAAAGTTCTACTCAAGTCAATAATAATATAATTAATTTTTTTTCGTATAATGAGAAGAAAAAAAAACATACATAATATATAACAAAAAGTTGTAATGAAAGTATTATTTTTTTATTTAATAAAAAACAACATATATAATATTAAACTTGTGATGGAAATTAAAAGGAGCAAAAGAGAACCTAGATATTAAACAAAATATTCATTTTCTTAATATACGGGAAAATTTCCATTTTGACTCAAAGACAAATATGGAATATCAATAATACTTACTCATCTTTGTGTTCATTGTTGATAGGTAAGACATGGAACTATTGCATTTATTTAAACATTTCTTTGATGGACCTAATTCTAAATAAAACTTGAGCCAATTTATTGTCCCTTTGAATTGTATCATGAATCATATATTTAATGAGAATTGTGAAATCCTCAAAAACCGACAACTTTAGTATACTCTATTAATGTGCCAATGACAACCATAAGAGGAGAGCATATGTCTCTACCTAATGGTTCCACATAAAACCAAGATTTTGTGCAAAACTATGTTTTAGAAATATTGCTAACAAAAAATAATTCCCCATATCTATTACCCCTTGAAAATATAATTAATATTATAAATATAATAAATTTAAACAATTGGAATTATCTCATGTGGTTGACACTAACTTGCGAAAAAAAGCAAATTTCCCTTAAAAAATAAAAGATTTATTAGTTGTGTGTGTTCTTCTTAGTTATTGTATCCATCTTTCTCAGTGTTAGGGCGTCATTTTACCAGATTAGCAGGGTAGAAGGAAATAGGCCATACTAGTGTCAAATTTTCTAGTTAAGTGATTTCTATAAAGCAAGGCCAAGGTTCACCTCAAAGAGGCCACAGAGAGGATTGTACAAGCATGTACAAATTTCATACAATGCATAGGCTAAGAGAGGGTTGTGCACATGAGGAGAGGCCGAGTAGAATATGCGCTCTAGTTTGGGTGCAACAAAAAATTCAGGGGTTTCTGAGAAATGACAAAATTTTCTCCCTATTCATTGTTATTTCTTGAGAAAACAATTTGTTGGGAATAAATAATAAGAACATTTGTAGGTTTTCCCAGGGTAAATTTTTTTGTAGAGTATTTTATGTGCTTGTGTCTTTAATTTTATTTTCCACTGCATTATATAGTTAGAAAAACTCAATATATTTGATGTAAGCTTTTAGAAAGTTCAATCCAGCTTTTTCACTTCTGAAAATACATCAAATTAGTTGTTGGGTTTTTAGAAACTAGCAAAGTCATTTATTCCATTAAGACAGAAAATATACCTATTGTCACTTTCAAATTAGACCTTTTGGCTTACCTTAGCGGCTAAGAGAAATTGGAGAATGCTCTTTGGAAGGAGATTTTGGAGTATTGTAATGAGAAGAAAATACTTTTGTTCCTTTTCTGTGGAAGAGTGGATCATGATATTTGTATGAAGCTGCAATAAGGGGTCCATTTTCTGGAGGAACCTCAAGAGATTCTCTAGAAAATTGGGGATGGGATTTCTATCCGCCTTGGTCAAGATCCATGGTTAGGATGCTGAAAAGATTTCTGCCTTTCAAAAGAGCTTTGTGATCTCCTTAAAGCTAAAGGTAAGCAAACTCTTGCAAATGTTTCTTTTGGATGGTTGTGTTTACGTGACTAGCTATGGATGTTTGGTCATGAAATAGGCCTCCCTACTTATTTTCAGCTCGAATGGCGCTGATATATTAGATAACTCAATAAGGCTAGAATATGCTTAAGATAAGGTGTCAAGAAACCTTTCAAATGGAACTATCGTTCGGAAGCTTATTCTTCCCTTATTCATAATTCTAAGTTATGTGTTTCCAAATGGTGTTTTAGTTATGTGTGTGGAGGTCAGTCTTGAAATGAAAACTCTTCTCGTGGCTAGCACTAGAAAACATAACTCTGACATAGGATAATTGCCTCAAGAAATGATGGAACATGCCCAATATCTGTGTCCTATGCTATCAAAGTAAGGAAAATGTTAATCACCTGTTCATTTCTTACTTGAGAGCAAGACAAAATTAGGATGCTACCTTGTCTCAATTTTCAAACGAATCCTCTTGGATGGGTGACTATCTAGAAGAAAGCCCTTAGGGTTGGGTTGAGTCTATAAATTCTTTGTTTTTAAGTACTTGACCATATTCATCATTTGGAGAATCTAGTTGCAAAGGAATAAATGCCTTTTAGAAAACTAGCAGATTAATGTTTTTCAGGTGACCACAAAATTATAGTAGTTTTTATGGAATATTATGTCCCTCCCAAGCTTAAGAAGACTAGGAATTTGGTTCCCTTTATGATGTCAGATCATGAGAGGTGAGGTTTTTTTATGGGTCTTGTGTTGACCTTTCTTATGGTGCTAAGTGAGTTCTGTATCTCTCCCACAATCATTGTTTCAAAGGAAAATTGGGTGTTGGCTATGGAACCCACATAGAAGCAGAACTTCTTGCATTATGGGGTCTGATTAAAGTTGCTCACCTCAAAGACATAAAAAATGTTCATATTTCTGGGGACTCAAATGTGATTATGGATTGGTTTAATTGAAAATCTAAGCTTAGGGTTCTTCGACTGTAATCTTGGTAGAACAAGATCAGGACCCTTTAAGAGGCTTTTAATGCCATTCACGTCCATCATGTTTTCTGAGAACACAACACTGTAGCTAATCTTATATCTAAATACGAAGTGATTCTTGAAGAAAGTTTATATATTGTGATTGAATCTAGCTCGGATGGTTTAAACTATGTTTCTGTCATAAGAATTTTTTAATTAAGGCAGTTGATTATGAGCTCTCCTCTGAAAACTAGCTTTATTCATATTTTAACACTATGTATTTTATATGTTCGCTCTAAGATGTAGTTCTTAAGTACTCTTTTTGGTTTGAAACTTTATATGCTATTATATTTTTTATTTCAGTCTTGTAAAACTTCTGGAACTTTGCTTATATAATAAGACTATAAATTTTAATAATTAAAAATATTGGGAAACAAATAATTTTACTTAATTTGTTTTTTATCTCGACTTAGAAAAAGTTATTAAAAAAAGAGGGTGACGAATTTGACTCTCTAATGTACTTTGATTTATATCCCTTCACTTCGATGAAATTTTCATAAACAAAAAATGGGTAGGTTAATATTAAATATGAGCAAGTTAATAGTAAAAAGTCGCGACACGTACAATCTTACTCCCGTGGGGATAAATTTCATCAAATTCAAGGTAAATAGACAAAAATTTGGTTTGGTTAATATTAAAAATGAGCAAGTTAATATTAAATTCACTTTGCTCATATTTGTTATATTTCCCAAATATTCTCAAAATGAAATTGTTAAAATATGTTTGTTTCCTTGAATCTTGAATCACACAGATACACAGTTTATGTTTTTAATCACATAGACACGCAGTTTATGTTTTTAATTTTGCTGGTGAGAACTTAGAAGGGCTGGGAGTGCTCAGCGAATAATCACTGCGTAGACCTAAAAAATTGGGTAATGTGACTAATGCTGGTACACGTTTTGCAAATGTGCTTAATTTCATTCATCCCGATTAAAAAATTATCAGCTAAAATCCAAACTCAATGCATTTTCTGCTAATGGAAAGAACGCACGAAACTACGCTCAATTCCAACTCTGTTTTCTTCGGACTCACTAAATGATTTCGCAGAAAATGTTAAAATAATAAAGACTGCACAGATTTCTTTGAACAGATTCGTATAGCCATTTCATCCCTGCAAACGATGCCCATCCATGAACATGGAACTGGGCAAATTTTTATCATAATTTAGGTAGATATAATAAAACCACGAAGTCAGTTCAATTTCAGGTATTCAGGTGGACCAAAAGCAAGCAGCTAAACCTTCCAAATTGTCTTTCAAAAGACATATCACCTCAATAATAGGTTACTACTGTATGCTTATCACAATTGGGCTACGAACGACGTGCTTGCCATCGCTCCAAGACAACAATCCAAAGGCTGTGTCTGAAGTTCCCGGGGGAAGTTTCACAGGCATGGCGCTGACGCGCAGCACGAAGCTCAGCTTCTCGTCCTTCTTGGTAAATTTCAGCATTCTCGGATCCACTGTTACCTCCGCCCCTCTTGGGGCAATCACCGTGGCCCTGTAAGTTGACATGGGAGGACCCACATTGGTGACTGTTCTGATGAAGCTTGTCGACAGGTTAGATGACCCGCTTTGATTGAAAACGGTAGAAAATGAAGGGTAATTGAGATTCTCAGGCTGTCCTCTTTGAGCAGGACAACTAACATTTGTACGGGTGATAACCCAAACGGTAGAAAATGAAGGGTAATTGAGATTCTCAGGCTGTCCTCTTTGCGCAGGACAACTAACATTTGTACGGGTGATAACCCGGATGGATTTCTCAGTATAATTACGGCTGCATAGAAAGTTGACGTAGTCATCGACACCCAGATCGTAAATTAAACCTGGATCCATAGCTCTCTGGGGATCCACGTGACCTGCGCCGGAAGCAAAAGGGGTGGAAGCATTTCCCGTGGCTTCATCGACCAGAGGCTGAAGCCTGTTGTCGTTTATGTAAGCAGTCGTCATGAGAGCAGATTTGATGGCTGCGGGGCTCCAGTCGGGATGAGCTCCTTTGAGCAACGCGGCGACCCCGCTAACGTGAGGGCACGCCATGGAGGTTCCAGACATTATATTAAATTCCACTCGCCTACGGTCCGATGACAACCCCGCAGGACCCACCGCGTCTGTCCAAGCAGCCAGAATGTTCACACCGGGGGCTATAATGTCGGGTTTTAGAATTTGAGGAGTCTCGGGATTGGGCCCTCTGGCGGAAAAGGAAGCCACGATAGGAGCCGGCTTAAGCCCCAATCGGGTGCCATGGAATGTTATGGTAGCGGAGGGATTTTTCGTTGATTGAATGTAACGTCGGATCGAAGCCCCGTCAGCGTTGCTCACAGTAGCCGCGGGTAGCAGACAAGAATCAGCCATGAACCCCGCCACATCGGAGGTGCTATTAGAAAGTATCATTCCCACACCACCGGCCTGCTGGACCACGATTCCCTTAGCCACACTAGGATTACCCCCACGGTCACATAGCACGATCTTGCCCCTCACAACCTTGGGATCCAACGACCCTTCCAAGCATGAAGCAGACAAAGAACTGTCAGCACTTGCATCCCCAGCATAAACCAGAGGCACAAGAGCTTGCGGGTTCAATCCCTTTCCGCTGTACAACGACACGCCACGAATAACGATCCCGTTGCCAAGCTGGACTTCCGCGGGGAAGTCACGATCCAGAGTACCGGCTCCCACCGTGGTGATCCATGGGGCCACGTTAAGGACCGTCTGACTATTAGGATCGTTGTTTCCTGCCGACGCAGAGACGAACACTCCTCTTTTGACAGCCTGGAGTGCGCCGATCGCAGTGCTGTCTTGATCATAAGGAAAGACCTCTGTGCCCAGCGACAAAGAAACAACGTTTACTCCGTCGTCTATCGCCTTGTCGAGCGCAGAGAGTATATCGGAATCATGGCAGACAGATCCCCAACAAACCTTGTAAACCGCGATACGTGCCTTGGGCGCAATTCCTTTGGCGATTCCCTTCGCGTACCCTGCCATTTCGGCATTGTCAACGTACCCGCCCGCTGCCGTGGAGGCGACATGAGTGCCGTGGCCGTCTGCGTCTCGAGCCGAACGAAACTCCAGTGTCTCGTCGATCGCACCGACGTTTGCTTCGTAGCCTTTGTAGAAAAACCGCGCTCCCACCAGCTTCCGATTGCATAGCGCCTTGGAGAACGTGGTCCCGTTCTCGCATTCGCCTTTCCAGTGCTTGGGAACGGGGCCCATGTCCTGATCGCTGAAGCTCCGCCGTTCGGGCCAGATGCCGGAATCCAAGAAACCGATCACCACATCGGAGCCGTAATCGGACTCCGCTAACAGTCCGCTTCCGTTGGGCATGTCAATGCCGAGAAAGTGCGGGGACCGCGTCGTGTGCAGCGTCCGTACACGATCCGGGAACATAGCCAGAACGCCGGGTGTGTTAGCCATTCTAACGGCTTCCTCCTCTGTTAGCCTTGCTGAGAAGCCATGCAGCACCGTGTTATAAACATGAAGCAGCAGAGCATGGTCTGGTTGTGCATCCATATGAGTGCCCGATTCAGTTTTGAGGGCAGCCTTGACAGAAGCAGCAACGGTCGATCTGTACCAGTGCTCGTGCGTCGGAAAGATTGCCGGTTTTGAATGACTGTCCACTTGAACTATGAAGGTCTTGCGCCCATCTCTGGTAGATCCTCCCACCAACAATTGGCAGAGACAAAGCAGTGATAGCAACAGCCTTGTTAGCATTGTTTCTTTTCTTGGGATTTTTCTGAATCAATTATGGAACTCCGTTTCACCTCCTCTACTGAATAAATTGCAAAACCAATCAATTTCCAGAACCCTAAACAGAATCCCCCAAATAAGATACACAAAACAATGAAATCCCAGCGAATCGCATTCTGGTTATATATACTGTGTGGATTGAATGGAAGGTTAGCCTTTAAATTCAATCCGATACGATTTCCCTCAAGGAATACATGGTTTGACTAATTATATCCAATGGGATGCAATTTTCATTCAATTTGATTAAATTGCCCATGCACTCCAAAATTCAAAGATTTTAGACTGAAGACTTTGACTAGCTTAATTGAATTAAGTTTTAAAGTGTAATTTAATTTATAATAATACATAATTCCAATAATGTTTCTGAATATATTTTATTTTAAAAAATTGATTCAATTACCAACGCACTCCAAACTTCAAATAATAAAAAAATATTCAAAGTCTCCGCTATATTACTAAAAAAACAAGCACTAATATTTATTACCAGAAATTTCATATTCTAAATTATATTATTTATTAAGAAATTACGTAGTGTTATTAATGTTTCATTAGGTGGAAATAGAGAGGTAAAAAAATAAAATTCATTCCTCAATTCCAAATCAAATTCATATTCTAAATTATATTATCTATTAATATCTATTACAAGAAATTTCTAATGTTTTATTAGGTGGAAATAGAGAAGGTAAAAAAATAAAAATCATTCTTCTCAATTCCAAATCAAATTCATATTCTAAATTATATTATAGATTAGGTAGTGTTATTAATGTTTTATCAAGTGGAAATAGAAAAAATAAAATTCATTTTTCTCAATTCTAAATCAAATTCGGCCAATAATATAATTAATATTTTTTTTTATAAAATTAGAAATAAATAAATATATATAAAAGTTGTCAAGGAAGTAATTAATAATTTATATTTTTATAAAAATTATTATTATATATATATATATATATATATATATATATAAAAGTTAACAAAACACCTAAAAAAACAGTTCAGATATTAAACAAAATATTCATCTTTTTATTAGATCAAAATTTCCTTTTTGACCCAAACACGTAGATAAGGAATGTCTTAATAATACTCATCCATCTACTATTAATTGGTCCCTTTTTTTTACATGTGTTAAGATTGGGTTGTGTGTTCTTGTGTTCATTGTTGGTAGGTAAGATATGGAATTATTGCACCCATTCCAAAGAGAATTTGTGCCAATTTATTGTCCTTTTGAATTGTATCATGAATCATGATGATAATTGTGAAATCCCCACATGCCAATAATTAAGTATACTCTAATAATGTGTTAATAACTATTCTTAGAGGAGAGCATATGCTTCTACCTAATTGTTCTTCATAAAACCAAGATTCCATGCAAAACTATGTTTTAGAAATCCTACTAACAAAAAATAATCCAGGACATCTACTACTCTTTGATAATATAATTAATATTAAAAATATAATAAATGTAGTCAATTGAAATTATAGTGGTTAGTATGAATAGTTGTTATCTCCCCTTCTCTAATTCAATTCCCCTACATTATATGTATGAATATTATTGTATTGACTCTGGCTCTAACAAAAAAAGATAATTGTCCTTAAAAAGTAATGAATTTAAATTATAAAAATATTAAATATTATTTGAATGTTTAAAAAAATAATTAAGTACTTAAAAAATTATTAAAGATGAATATTTTTATAAACACTAAAATTTAAGTTAAATACTCCAAACTGAAATAGAATATTCATTTAAAAGGATCCTAGTTTTAGAGTTAAAAATATTGGTAGATAGTTTGTGGGTGGTAGCACAATTGAAGAAATGCATGTTGGCAAGCTCTTATGTATCCAAGTGATACGAAGTTCGACCCCTAGACATGTTGCATGTCTCGCCAGCTGAACTTACAAACAAAATCCTTGCTCAAACAAAATAAAGATTAGAAACTATGTATCTGCGTGTTTTATTAAAATATTATTATTAATTATATGATTGATATATAAAATTAGTGTTAATTAGAAATTAATTTGAAAATCGAATTTTGGTATAAGTGTTAGATTCTTACTTTTCAAAAAAACCTAAATTATTATAACAAAGTTCATCATGTTAATTTTTATAGGTTGAGAGAACTGAATTTGGATGGGAATGATAATAATCATTTCTCCCAACTATGCAAGATAAACTTCACATTTTAAATCATTAATAATTATTAAATTTGTTCTATAGGATTTTCTTTTCTTAAAAACAATGAATTGAAATATCAATATAATTAAATTTTAGAATATATTTTCACATATTTATTTGAAAATATATAATATAATTATTATAGTTAACAACATATTAAATATGAAAATCTCTAGTATTAAAAACTTGGTGGAGATAGATCAAAAGCAAGGATGACTTCTAGTACAAAATCAAGAAAGCCAAATATACCTACAACATCCTATAAAATAATTCCATTCATATGAAAGGCCCTTCCCCAAGGTCTCTCATATGGAATAATGCTAAGGGAAGTTGAGCTTTAGTCCAAGATCATAGTTTTTGGGAAATTCAAGACAGTGCTTCAAAATTATTATAAGAGGACATGTGGCAATAGGAAACTAAGTTATACTCCTAGGAACCATTACAATTAGTCAAATTCAAACTCCAAGCCTAGGACTAGAACATAGTAAGCCAATATTAGGGATTCTTATATAATACAGGGCCAATATCTTTTCACAAGTGAAAGTTAGGGTCACATTGGCCACCAAAATTAACAAAGGAAAAGACAAAACTTGAGAATTGCTTGAGAAAAATAATGATAATTATCCAACAATGCTAAGACATATTACATTGGGGTTAACTATGTTGGAATAAGGAATTGCTAAGAGGAGGGGTGAATTAGTAATTGTGAGTTTATTTTATTTTTATAGTATGCTTAAGTCCCTTTTTTATTATATTACTTGTGAGAGCATTCATTCATAAAGGGAGTGAACAACAAGTTCAAACATACATGTTCATACATCAATCTCATGAGCAACACACACATTTGACACAATGTTTTTCACGTGGAAACCCGGAAGGAAAAAACCACCAAATTTGTTGTTTGTTTATGATGTAAATTAAGCACCTACTTAATTACATCTGTTTTTTTGTGAGCACCTACTCACAGGAGGCACTAACCCCCTTTAGTTAGCAAGCACCAACTTTCCAAGAGGCACCAACCTCTTTTGAATACAAGCACCAACTTGCTCTAACCACTTTTCTACTATTTCATACAATTTTCAAACTGAAAACAAAGGAATACATATTACAAGTAAAATACCAAAATGGTTGGTTACAGATTCAACTTCTTCTCTCTATCCTATGCGTTCTCATGCAGATGTTCTTTACTTGTTGCTCGCAGCAATTTCTCCTCATCACTCTTCATTCGTTCTCACGAGCTTTCTACTGCAACTACCGAAGTTCATCTCGCATTGTTCTTCTCACAACAGTCACTATACTACCAGCTCTTCAGCTCAACAGTCGATGTTATTCCCACAACACTCTTGATTTTCTTATTGCACTAGCTCTCAGTATGCTCTCAATGCTTAGACCTATTTTTCTCTCAACTAATCTCACTCCTCAACACTTCGGCATTTTTCTCAACTCCCCCCTATTACACACAGGAAATCGATAGTTTTTATCCACAGATACACACTGTGCAAAGCAGTCTCTGCTACTTGTACCCATACTACCCAAACATACTTTGGAATGGCTTCCCCTTTTGTTATTGTGTGTTCTTAGATGACCCCCGTCATGGTATTAAACATAGAGTTAGACCTTAAAACTTTTTGCTGAACAATTGTGTAAATATTCATGTTGAGAAATTAATTCTCAGACAACCTGCACACTCCTTCGAGAGACCCATTCTTATGTATTGCTCAATATAGCTTGACAATCCTTATGGATGGCTACTCTAAACTTCATTTAACTCTTTTTTGATGCCTCAAAAATCACTGCATCAACATCGGGGATAGCCACCCGATCCGGACCTTAAAAGAATCTCCTTTTCGGTTTGGTGTGGTGGCTTCGACTGGATATAATGGGACTAGTTTCCCAATGATTTATAAATGGGATGGATAAGTGATCGATTTTCTAATATCTAATGGTAATGATGGATGATTTATTCTAAAATGCAATAACATAAATAACTAATCTATCCTAGGAAGTCTTTTTCTTAGTGCAAGTTTTGATGGTTCTTATTGACAAGTAAGCATATAGATGACTCTACTTATGAACAAAAATATTTATTCATAGGATAATTACTTTGTTCAAGTAGTTGAACAAAATAATAATTAAAACATTATTACACTATTCTTTATATATCATTGACATACATATGTAAAATAACAACTCCTAAGCATTCAATAGTGATAAGTAAAAGAATGGTTGTAAGAGAATATACATACATCAATAATAGCAAAAATAAATAAATGCTGATTCACATAAAAGTATGAAACAAGAACATAGATAATAGTACCATATGTGTTTGAATCTCCTTCGATATGAATTGCATTTAAATCCCGCCTTTCAACATGGAAACACTTTCATAAGAAGCAATAGTACATATCATATAAAAGTATTCTTCATTGAAATCAGAATTTAGGTCCAGTTTTTATAAAAATAAATATATCAGAAGTACAATAGTGCAACTTCCAATCCAAGTCTTAATACAAAAATTTGAGGATCCTTTCTAAAAACATGAAAGGGTCTATAATACTATCTAAACTAACAAACTATGAAATAAAAATGCTATGTGCTGGTATTAACCAAATCACAGAAATTGTGATAATCTTCTCAAAATAGGCATGCTATAGTCAGTCAGAGTGGTTCACTTTTTTGGCTGATTATCTTGTGTCCTGAGCTGGCAAATGGCAAGCATCGGTTGCAATTCTGGTGGATGACTCATTCGCGAATGTAACTCGGCAGTGTATGTGGCATCAGTAATTTCGGGAATCATACAACCGATTGCATCGGTAAGGAATTTCATCGTTGCCCTCTAACTATGTGGTTTAACAAGGAAGAGCCAAAAGGTATCCCATGTTAATGTTTGAATTCCTGTGATTAATCTTTCCCTCTGCTCCAACTCCTGTTTCCATGTCTGTTCCAATGCCTTCACTGATGGAAGTTTCCCTGCTAGGCATTCTGAAATTAAATTTAACAAATAAAGAGTATCATTAATCAATTCAACTAGATTACTAGTTGCTGATCTGCATCTTGATGTTGCCCTTTCTGCCTTCATCAGTTGAGATTTCCATTCAAGGAATAAGATTTCCTTATGCGATTCAAGAATTTGGGGTAGATTTGCAACTTGTCCTTCCTTGGTTTCTTGCCAAGAGAGAAACTCTGTTAGTCTTTCATCTGCTTGCTCCAATTTATTTCTTGCATCTACTGATTTATTAATCATAGATGATCATAGGAAATTTCACATAAGGGAAGAACGAGAGAGATATTGTGACATAATAGGCTCAATTGATTAGACAATGTTTTGGTAATTTGGAAAGCCTCCAATTTGAATTCTCTGACTTGGGGATATCCTCTCGATCTTTCTATTTACAATGACAGTTGAGCGATCTGTTCTTCTTTTGATTTTCTCAACTGTTCATTTAATGCTTTCAACTTGCTCAATGCTTGAGATAGCTCTTGCTGCTTCTGAATTGCATGTTGATCAATCCTTTGTTTTTCTTTAAGCAGTTGCTCATTCAATTGATCATTTCACTGTCTCTGGGCTGCTAACTGCTGTTCTAACTGCTCTATCCTTTACTTCTTCTCTTGTACTTATGTCTCTAGCAAAATAATTGCCTGATCCTTTTCTTTAAGAAAATTGCTTACTTCCAATTCTTTGTCCATAGTAGTTGCTATGTATGCTCCAGCATACTGAGAGAGTTTAGTGAGATCTTCAGAAGGGTTGACTTCTTCTCTCCATACCACATTTTTTATCTCGATTTGTGAAGGTAAAAAAGAAGATTGATCAAGTTTTCTCTTTTTCCTTTGCCTCTTGATTATAGCCCTATGCTTAGGGTTGTAGAAGACATCCAAGGGTGGTATTTCTTCTACATTTAGAACAATTTCATCGGATGGATTCTCGGGGATTATCTCTACATCCTTTTGAGTCATGGGTGGGCTACTAGTTCCTTTAGTCGGAACTGTATTATTTGTTGTCTTTTGACCAGTGGTCACCTCAGGTGTGCCGAAACCTTGTAGGTTCTCAGTATTACTGATGGTTGAATAGAATTGCTGCCATTATTTGAGTAGTTTGGGATCAACATAATTACTCGTATACATGAGTTCACTACTCTTTTCTTGCTCCTGCTCCTGTTTTGGTAATTTTTCTTTTTTAAGAACCTTTTCCACTGCAGGAGTCTTGTCGGCAGCTTTCTATTCAGTTTGACTTGGTGGCTGAATTGTAGGGGTTGTGGCTAATAGGTCTAAAGGCAGAGTTTGCAACCTCTAGTCTCTGAGCCTATTAAATGTTTCTAACCCTTCTTCTTCATATTTGATCCTAGCTAATGCTTTAACTTGAAAGAATGTTTCGGCTGAAGCAAATAAATCATTAAAAACATCTGCTTCATGATCGAACTTGGCAAGTTTAGCTTGTTCAAGAACATTATAGGCAACCTTATTTGGATCATATTTCCTATTAGGAATAGTGGCAAGATTCAACATCTGCATCTTTTCAGCTTCCTTTTTTACATGCTTGTAGTCATGTAAAGTGAAAATGCCACATCGTAAGGGGAATATAGGCCACATTTGTTTCTTAGAATCTCTAAGGGTTTTTGATGTCCCTTCAACAATTATTTAATATGCCAATTCCCATGCTAACAATTTATCAGGCACATACAGGGGGAGGACATGGGGTTTAGTGAGGTTGCCAAAAAGCCTTATATAGGTAAATGTTTCCTCCCCGAACCAGCTACCTACTGCTGTCAGGTCAATTTGTGCTTCCTGGGATATTCTGGGGGCAGGCTTATTGAAAATAGAATAATATGCAGGTAGAACAAAGCCATTGAAAATTTTGTAAATGTGATTTTTGTAGTGAGCTTTCGACAATTGCTGATGATAAATATGAATCGGGTTCGGATCTTGGGCAGTCTATTTCCATCCGAGTACCGGGTATTCAGAATTAAAACAAATAGTATCCATAATATATGCACTGTAGTAAAAGGGGGGAATGGTCCGGGAAGTTTTATGTGCATTTGTTCTGTATTCTAAAATTGTTGTGGCTAGTCTATTGGATAAAATATCTGCCCAATCCATAACATAACCATTAATTTTTGCTTCCATTAGCGGGACCATATCTATAGTGAATTTGGCAGAATCATGTTGTCCCCATAATCTACACATCATAGCTCCAACATAGCAGTAAGGAGAAGCTAATGAGTCGACAGAGTACTTACTCGATGTCTCATGTTTGTGCTTCTCCGGGAAATGCCTCCATTGCTTGATCGGGTCCGACTCCAAGTCATTTTCTTTTGCAAATGCTTCTAGGAATGCTTTGTTGTAGTGTTTTTGGGCTCTGGTAGATGGTACATTTGCCTGAGATCTTTAGGCTTGAATGAGCCAAATATCCTCCCATTAGCTGTGCAAAATGTTCTGTCCGAAGTAGGGATTTTCTCCACTACCCATCTTACCACATCAGTATATGGCAAAACTTTGGCTCGTGCCGCTATCCTGTGAAGATAAGAACAAGCCAATTCCTTGAGAGTTCCTTCTGACTTATTGGTTGAATCGGCAGTGGCTTCCTCTGATAATTCCTCAGGCTCCTCTACTTCTATCAGATTATAGATGCTTTCCCAGCTAGTATTTCCCAGACCAAGGCATGTCGTATCTGAGATTAATCCTTTCTTGCTCTGTTCTAGTTGTTTATCCGTAGGAGTTACTGTGGACTTCTTTGATTTCTTCCCCATTTTCTTTGGATTTCTGGATTCGGAGAGACTCTACACAAACAATTGCAAACTGTAACATAGAAATATTGTTGCCGCAAGCCAATATGATAATGAATAGAATTGCGGTGATTGACATACAATAAATGAAATACAATTAAGAATTACCACGGATGAAATATTTTAAAGGACCTATCCTTAACTGTAATATTAAATAGCCGTTTGAACATCCAATCGTGGTGAATTAATATCATAAATACCCATCCGTCAATCATATACTGAATGATTATTTCAAGCGTGTTTTAGATTTCATTGATCGGCAATCGACGATAAATAGCAAATCGTAATCGGGAGTGTTGAACGGAGGATCTTTAACATTTGCAATGAATATTTCCGATTGCCAAAAGATAATTTTAATATAATGGAGCAGGGTATTTATGCATGCAAACCATTTTTCAATGTATATTTGCCTTTCAAGATGCGCGCCCAATTAATTGATTGCAGTCGGGGTTTGGTTTAAGCTTTTATTAATTTGTCATATGACTCCATCGATTGTCGATTTGCGATTTACTTTATCGCATCGGGAGATTTGATGAGGCTTTTACTTATGTCCCTTTATCAACGAATATCTCCAATTACCATTTGCGATATCGAATCGGAAGATATGATGAGCCCTTGTATGTGTACCTTTGGCATTTGATTTCTCCGATTGCCGATTGCGATTTCCTTTTCAGATCGAAGAATTGGATGGGGGTTGTTTTGTGTTTATCCATTTTGTCATTGCGATATGCGATCTCTGATCGCTTTATTGCAATGTAGAATTGTTTTATAATTTTTAAAGGAACACTTTGTTTTTTATCAAAAGGCTTTATAAAATGATTTATTTATATCGGCCCTTTTAATAAAGATTTTCCTTATTATCGGGTTAATACCAGTTTTTTATTTGTGGACACACAAATCTAACTAAGTTGATTTAAAAAGGGACCCATTTCTTATTAAATATTTTATGTAAATATTTTTTTAGAAATTGGGGGTTGTTGTACAACACAACAATTGGCGATTCACTAGGAGAAATAGTTATTGCTGAGAAAGTAATATAATACTTTAACTTTCTTAATCTGAAAACCTTAGTGGATAGAGAAAATATAATATAACTAGATAATCATAAATTCTGAATATAATGATAACTATTTTTGCTATTTCTTTCTCATCTAAAATTAAATACATTCTAAGTTTTAAGTAAATATTAATTGGTTGATAATGATAAAACAAAATACTTCTCCAACTTAGCTTATATAATGACTCCTTTGTCATAGGTAGAGCCACTACTACCAGCAAACGTTTATAGTCTCGGCAGGGTTACCTTTTAACCATTTGGTCATTTATTGTCCCATCCATTTCAGATTATAATTAAAAAGAATGAATCCAAAAGATATGTTTCCACATTTTTTGTATTACATTTTCTTTTTTCCTTATTTCTTTATTTTGTAAGATAAAAAGCCATTATCTTGATTTGGCGGCCAACTGTTGATAATGCCATTCACTGGTTGTAATTTAAGTGAACAAGCTGGCTCGTGATGAGACCCCTTGTCTTATAATTATAAGCCATTACCCTGTTTTGGTATGCAGTGTTGGTAATGTCAGTTGAACTATTCCCCTATGATCATGGTAAGCAGGCTTGTGATAAGACCTCTTATCTTTTATATCAAATATATTTTAGAATTACACTGAGAAATTATAAACTTTGATGGATGGGATGAATAATTTTCTTGTTAAGAGAACATGGATGACAGTTTTGAGAGTTGAAGATGCTAAGATTGGATCAGTTTTTGTTGTCTATTGATAACCTTTTCAGGCTTCTAAAACGTTTGAATGATTTACAGTATTTTCAAGTTTTGAGAATATTTCACAAAAATAAAAATGGATTTTCAGAGTTTACTTATACCTAATTTCCTAGAATTTTCCTTTTCCTTCAAGGCTTCCATTTATTGAAAGTAAATATTAAAACTATTTTCTTTCAAGTAACTTTTTCAATATAGTAAAGACCAATGGAAGGCTATTCACAACTTTATTTCCTAGGATATTAAATAAACTAATTTATTCACGCAAATATAGCTAAAAATTGAATATTTACAAAGGGAGAAGGGGTTATCTCCTCAATTGAAGAATTTTTTTAGGATAAGCCCATTGATAAGAAGAGAATCTCTCTTTCCTGATAGATCTTGCAATATGAATGTAGATTGGCCTATCCTCTCACTGATTTGAAATGGTCCGAGCCACATTTTCTGAAATTTAGTGTGTTTTCCTTTATCTTCGTGGACTTTGTCCCATTTCAAAACAAGATCACCAACTTGTAAATGTTTTGAGCTGCTTGAAGTTGTATCAAAAGATGATTTAATAATTTGTTGATGCTTTTCATGTGTAATTCGGGCTTTCTCCCTTTCTTCCTCTAGTTTCCAAATCTGATTATGTCTCAATTGAATAGAATATGCGAGATTTTCTTCAATAAACTGCACTAAGGGTAGTGATGGAAGTACTAAGTTTGTTGGTATAACAACCTCCTTTCCATACACTAGATTAAATGGAGAATTTCCTATTGAGGCCTTCTGTGTTATACGGTCTGCCCATATTGCAAATATCAAAGACTTGTGCCAATTCTTATGATTCTGATCAATAGTTATCTTAATGATTTTGATAAGATTTTTATTGGTAGATTCTGCTAAACCATTACCCTGAGAGTAGTAATTTGCAGAGTATTTCCATTTGAATCCTCTTTTGATAGCAAATTCAAATATATAATTACTAGAGAAATAAGATGCATTATCAAAAATAAGAGCGTTTGGGACACCAAACCTGGTAATGATGAACTAGTCTATGAATTCAATGATCGCCTCAGAGTTTGATGTCTTCAAATGAATTGCTTCTACCCACTTAGTAAAGTAATCAATAGCTGTAAGGATATACCTATGCTGTTTGGATGAATGTGGAATAATTTATCCAATGATATCCAATCCCCATTGTTCAAAAGGCTGTTCAATGTTGACTGGTTGCAAAGGAATAGCTGGCTTCCTTTGCCTTCCACTGGAAGTTTGACATGTTCTGCATTTCCTTACATATTCACGAGTATCTCTAAATAAGGTAGGCCAATAATACCCGGCATGAATAATTTTGTGGGCTATTGTATCAGCTCCAAAATGTCTTCTTGCCGGACCATCATGTAATTCTTGCGAGACTTTTTGCGCTTCAGGATTTTCTAAGCATATTAACAAAATTGAATCATAATTCTGTCTAAACAACACATCATCAACAATCACGAAGTTTCTTGCTTTCAGTCTTATGGCACGTTTGTTTTTATTGGAAAGATTAGAAAGAGCATATCCATTTTTCAAATAGAATATCAAATCTGCATATTGGGATTCAGGATTAATGATACTTATCTCATTGATTTCTTCAATATTGTTTGTACCTTCATATTCCTAAATGTTAGAAGCTCCTACTAACAACCTGCAAAAACCTTGGCCTTTGACATTCTTTGCTGGCCTAATGTTCAAATCATATTCTTGTAATGTTGTGACCCAGTTTGCCCTTTTTTCTCCCAATTCCTTTCGAACTAGTAACTGTCTTATTGCTGAAAAATGGACTATATATTTTGTGTGAGCTTTTAAAAGAAAGGGTCTAAAGTTTTTTGTAGCTTTGAATACAGCAAAGGCTTTCTTTTCAACTTCAGAGTATTTAAGTTCAGCACCTTGAAGATTTGAACTATAAAATGAAATTGGTGCTTCCAAGTTTTGGTCATTGAATTGTGTCAGCACTGCTGCATAAGATGAATCAAATGCAAGAGTATATAAAATGAAATGATTCGAAAAATTGGTAGTTCTTAAAGCAGGAGCATTTATGATTGATTGCTTGATTGAATCAAATGCCTCTCTTTCTATAGGCCCCCATTTAAACACTCAATTTTTCTTGATCATGGTTTGTAATGGTAAAACAATATGTGAAAAATTTGGAATAAATATTTTTACAAAATTAATTTGACCTAAAAAGGATTGCATTGATCTTTTATTATGTGGAAATGGAATATCAAAAATCTCTTTGATTCTATCTGGATCAATATAAATACCATCTTTTGAAACAATTAATCCCAAGAGTTTACCTTGGTCAAGAGCAAAAAAGGATTTCTTAGGATTGAGTGAAATGCCATACCTTTTATAGTGATCAAATATTTGTTTCAAATCATGCAAGTGATTTGATATTTTCTTAGAGAAAATAGTAATTTCATCCAAATAGACAACTACTTATTTATTGATTAGACCTTTGAATGCTATGTCCATTGCTCTTTGGAACGTAGCTCCAGCATTGATTAATCCGAAAGGCATTTTTTGATAGGCATAAGTTCGCCACTTAGTTCTGAAAGTAGTCTTAAGTCTGTCATCGGGGTGTACCAAAATTTGGTTATACCATGAAAAACCATCTAATAAGGACATTAGTTCAGAACCAGCTACTATATGGAGAGTTTTCTCTATTGTTGGTGGAGGGAAGTTATCCTTTTGACTTGCTTTGTTAAGATTTCTGAAATCAATACAAATTCTAATGTCACCATTTTTCTTCCTTACTGACACCATGTTGGACACCCAATTTGAATGTCTAACAAGAAAAATTACCTTCGTCTTCAAAAGTTTGTTTAACTCAGTTTGATTTGACTTTCGAGGTTGGAATGAGTTTTTCTTAATTTCTATTGTACTGTCTTTTCCTCAGATATCATTCGAATTGTATGTTGTATGATAGAAGTATCATATATTTTCAAATCATCATAATTCCAAGCAAAGACATTTTTATACTTATTCAATAATTTGATAAATGAAATTCTTTCTTCTTAAGTAAGTCCTAATCCCAAATTAATGTTTTGTGGTTTGTCCTTGGTACCAAGGTTTATTAATTCAAATATGAAAGTAGAACTTTGGAGTTTTGAATTAGTAATCTGCTTAAACCTATCTTTGATGTCATAAAGATCTTCAAGTTTGACCACTGGTTTAGGTATTGAATTTTGTTCAATCTTTTCCTTCATTTGAAGATCATGCTCACTTTCATCAATAATTTTATCATAGGACTTATCAGAAGTTAAGAAATTTAAAATGTCATCATCATGATTGAATACTCGCCCATTAGTGACATTATTGGGAATCGATGGTCTGAAAATTAATTCTACTGAAAATATATCGGGACTATAATATTTAGATGGAAGGAGCTTAGAAGCAACATTGGCTAGCAAATCTATCGTTGCATTCTGTGATCTAGGAATGGGAGAAATATTAAATGCTAGAAAATGAGATACAAGGTCTTGTACCAACGACTGATAATGTTTAAGGTGACAAGAAACACAATGTATAACATTTCTGACTTGTTTTATAACAATTTCAGAGTCACCAAACACTTTCAAATATTGTACCTTAAGACCAATTTCTTTGTAAAATCCTTGAATCAAGTCTTTGTATTCAATAGTATTGTTTGTGCACTCAAATTCTAATCTACATGATAACATGGTCTTTTCTCCCTGAGGGCTAATTAAAATACATCCCGCTCCTGCACCGTCATTAGATTTAGACCCATCAAAATATAATGACCAAAATAAAGGTTTATCTACAGTTTTATTTACAATTTCATCAACAATTTTAACACACCTTGATGTATCTGTTTGGGAAAAATTTTCAATTTGAGATGTGAAGTTATTAATCGAGAAAGGTGATGATTGAGCAGCAAAATTTCCAAAGAATGATTTAGATGAATAATTACCTAGAATGTTATTGTTGAATGCTATAGGCTGGTTTTCTTGTTCAAACTCTGTCACAGTATGAGTCATATGCTTCTCTCAATCAATCTTAATCTGATTTGGCTTTCCTTTATTGGGCAGCCACATGTGAGACCAATCGGTAGAAATATAACCATGAAGTTTCTCGGACCAGTCTCTATTTAAAATCAAACCATAGAACTCAGGAATATCAACAATTAATATGTCGATTCTCTAAACCACTCTTGGATCAGCTGATAACCTAATGGTAACTGAGTTGATTTCTCCTAATAATTGGACCTTAGTTCTATCCAACTGGACAATATGTACTGCAGAATTTTGGGGTTCAATATTCAATTTAGAACAAACCGAGGTCGGCATTATATTTGATGAAGTGCCTGAGTCTATCAAGCAATTGTGTAGATTTCTATTATAAATCTCGTAGGTCAAGAGAAAAGGAGGAGTATAGGAAATTGATCTATCTCTGATTAGAATAGCATCAGTAGCTTCTACTCTATCAGCTGGTGGTTTACCTGTATCATTAGCAGCTTTGGACAATACAACATTTGGAAGGGGAGAAGAAGGTACTGCATCCAATTCCTTGAGCAACAATTTTTGTTGAGGTGAGTTTACTAAGCTCAAACATAGTGATATTTGCTTTAGTTTTCTTCATGCCTTCAATAATGTTGTAATCCATGGAGTCTGCAACTACTAATGTTTTAGATGTTGAAGATGGACTGGAAGTTGATGACTGATTTTGAGTAGGAGGCGCTGTAGATTTCTTTGTGGGAGATTTTCCTTTAGTAGTAGTACCCATGTTATTTTTCTTCTGAGTTGCTTGAATAGGTTCAAGAGTACCTTTACCAAGGATAATTTTAGGGGCGAATGTTCGCCGTTTGGCGAAATTAAGGGGTTTTAAATTTTTAGTGGGTGAATATTTTGTATCATAGTACATTTTTACAAATCACCTCAAATAGCCCACCTTATTTTAAGGGAGAGGGTAAAAAATGTAAATTTAACCCTTGAAATTAGGACTTACAACCTTCCATTCGCCCATTTTCAAGAATAGGTTTTATTTAAGTGAATCCATTCGCCCATTTTCAAGAATAGGTTTTATTTAAGTGAATCCTATGGGCCAAATACCATATTTATAAAAGAGGTATGGTAAATTAATAAAAATATAAATAAATGAGAGGTATGGTAAATAAATAAAACATTTTTTATATTTACTCCATAAGTCACCTTATATACATGTAAGGGTGTAAACAAATAAAAATATAAGTAATGTGGAGGTATGGTAAATAAATAAAACGTCTTTTTATACTTACTCAAAAGGTATGGTAAATAAATAAAAATATAAATAAACTAGACGTATCGTAAATAAATAAAACCTCTTTTTATATTTAGTCCATAACCCTCGTTCTATTTATGAAGGCTCAAGAAAGAGGTTTTATTTAAGTGAATCCTATGGGCCAAATACCATATTTGTAAAAGAGGTATGGTAAATTAATAAAAATATAAATAAATGAGAGGTATGGTAAACAAATAAAACATTATTTTATATTTACTCCACAAGTCACCTTATATTTACGAACACTCAAAAAATGGGTTATATTTAGGTGAAACCTATGGCCAAAATACTATGGGACAAATACCATGGACTAGATTGTTATTAATACCATGCAAAAAACCATTATTAACCCTAATATTAGAATTAATAAAAATAAAAATGGCACATGGTATTGACCCATGGTATTCACCAAAATGGCACATGGTATTGACCCATGGTATTCACCTGGAATGTAGCCTATTTAAATGGGGGAATTAAACTAGCATGTAGCCTATGCTAAGATTCACTAGGACTTTACAAAGTTTTATTATTTAGTGAAAGACTCGCCAAGATCTTATAAGATTTTATAATTGAGTAAAATATTTGCCCTGGTGAGAGATTTGCCAAAAAATTATATATACATATTATATTATTGATAAAATCGCCTTCCATTTTTCCTATATACCATGGAGATTCGCCCATTTATTATATTTATAAATTTAGGGGGGGTTCTTAAAATTTTCCCTGACCTTTACTGTTGGTACTTACTGGGAAAGCTTCCTATTCATTTTCAATATCAGAATTGGGCAAAATGAAGTCCCACATCCCATGACATTCTACAGTTGCCTCTTCTTCTGTTTCTTTAGAGGATAGGACTGTATCTTCTTTTTCATCGTCCTCGGGGTCTGACTCTGCATTGGATATAGCATTAGGGGGTTTTGATTCTAGTTTCTTAAAGTTTCTAAATGAATTATTAGTTGAAGTCTCAGCTACTTCTTTCTTGATTTCTATCATTTCATTTGACATAGTCTTTAGAACCTTTTGGAGACCTTCCATATCATATGGATCTTTAGCCATTTTCTTCTTTGAATCATCTTTAAAGGAGACTTTTTAGATTTTATATCTTCAAGAGTAGCTTTCTTTTCTAAGGTGATGATACGTTTTTCCACAACAATTGCCTCTTTCATATTTTCTGCTAGAGTAGGTTTTCCAGCTCTATCTACAAAGATAGCTATGTTTGAAGGTAAAGCTGTTAAAAACCATTCACTTCTAACTTGTTCAGTAGGCTTAGAGGTAGTAGGAATCTTATTTAAGAGTTTATTAAATTGTGAATTGAAATCTTTTATAGGTTCTTTAGATTCTTCTTTAAGATTTGAAATATCATTGATTAACATTGCTACAGATCTATCATCATCGTATTTAGCTAAGAACTGTTCTTGAAAAATATTCCAACTAGTTATGGATCCTGATGGTATGGAAAAGTACCAAGACCTAGCTAATCCTTGTAGGGTATAAGGGAAAAGTCTAACAACTACATCTTCCTCAGTGACACCTTTTAAGTTGACTGACAACATAAAGTTGTTTATTTCTTCGTCTTCTTGTATGCCTGCATCTAGATTGAATTTTGGCAACCATTTTTCAGGATGAGATGGAAATGCATGCAAAGGTGCGGGCATGGTGACTGCACCAGGGCTGCTCCATGGGTTTTGTGCCATTGTCGAGCTACTAATGGATGATAGGGCATATGAAGTTCCAGATGACTGAGAAAAAGATGTTGAAGTTCCAGTTCCTTGTTGAACGAAAATCTGGAGTGGAGGAGTGGATGGTTGACTTTGCAATGGAGAAGATGAAATGGAGGATGATGATGAGAAAGTTTCACTATCAGATCCTTCAGTAGTCTTCTTTGCACTTTTCCTTTTAGAAAAAGGTAACTCAGTAGGTTCAATACCAATATTTTCACTCTGAAGTCTGGTGAGGGGGTGAGAAGGAATGAATTACGAAGTCACACTACCTTGAGATAGCTCAGATTTCTGTGGTGATATTGAAAATCCTTGAATTTTGTGGATTAGAGACTGCACTTCAGGAGACTCTGGAGTTAATTTATCTGAGATATTTTGGGGTTGAGCAATGGAAGTTGTCTCCTTTACTTCTCGTTTGAAAACTGGAGTTTTAGCATGCAAGGGAGAAGTCGGAGGTGAGGTGGAGGGAGATTTACTCTCAGAATGGATTATAGATTTGGGTTTGGGCGCCATTCATAGTTCAGGCCCTCCTTCTAGCGCCAAAAATGTTGATGCCTCAAAAATCGTTGCATCAACATCAGGGAAAACCACTCGGTCCGGACCTTAAAAGTAGCTCTTTTTTCGTTTGGTGTGGTGGCTCCGACTGGATATAATGGGACCAGTTTCCCAATGATTTATAAATGGGATGGATAAGTGATTGATTTTCTAATATCTAATGGTAATGATGGATGATTTATTCTAAAATGCAATAACATAAATAACTAATCTATCCCATGAAGTCTTTTTCTTAGTGCAACTTTTGATGGTTCTTATTGACAAGTAGGCATATAGATGACTCTACTTATAAACAAGAATATTTATTCATATGATAATTACTTTGTTCAAGTAGTTGAACAAAGTAATAATTAAAACATTATTACACTATTCTTTATATATCATTGACATACATATGTAAAATAACAACTCTTAAAAATTCAATAGTGATAAGTAAAAGAATTGTTGTAAGAGCATATACATACATCAATAATAGCAAAAATGAATAAATATTGATTCACATAAAAGTATGAAGCAAGAACATAGATAACAGTACCATATGTGTTTGAATCTCCTCTAATATGAATTGCATTTAAATCCCATCTTTCAACTTGGAAACACTTTCATAAGAAGCAATAATACATATCACATAAAAGTATTCTTCACTGAAATCATAATTCAGATCCAGTTTTTATAAAAATAAATATATCAGAAGTACAATAGTGCAACTTCCAATCCAAGTCTTAATACAAAAATTTGAGGACCCTTTCTAAAAACATGAAAGGGTCTATAAATACTATCTAAACTAACAAACTATGAAATAAAAATGCTATGTTTTGGTATTAACCAAATCACAAAAATTGTGATAATCTTCTCAAAATAGGCATGTTGTATTCGGTCAGAGTGGTTCACTATTTTGACTGATTATCTTGTGTCCTAAGCTGGCAAATGGCAAGCATCAATTGCAATTCTGGCGGATGACTCATTCGCGAATGTAACTGGGCACTGTGTGTGGCATCAGTAATTTTGGGAATTATACAATCGATTGCATCGGTAAGGCATTTCATTGCTGCCCTCTGACTATGTGGTTTAACAAGGAAGAACCAAAAGGTATCCCATGTTAATGCTTGAATTCCTGCGTTAATCTTTCCCTCTGCTCCAACTCCTGTTTCCATGTCTGTTCCAATGCCTTCACTGATGGAAACTTCCCTGGAGAACATTCTAAAATTAAATTTGACAAATAAAGAGTATCATTAATCAATTCAACTAGATTACTAGTTTTCAATCTGCATCCTGACGTTGCCCTTTCTACCTTCATCAGTTGAGATTGCCATTCAAGGAATAAGATTTCCTTATGTGATTCAAGAATTTGGGGTAGATTTGTAGCTTTTCATTCCTTGGTTTCTTGCCAAGAGAGAAACTCTGTTAGTCTTTCATCTTCTTGCTCCAATTTCTTTCCTGCATCTACTGATTTACCAATCATAGATGAGGATATTTCACAAAAGGGAAGAATGAGAGAGATATTGTGATATAATAGGCTCAATTGATTAGACAATGTTTTGGTAATTTAGAGAGCCTCCGATTTGAATTCTCTGACTTCGGGATATCCTCCGAATCTTTCTATTTGTAGTGACAGTTGAGCGATATGTTCTTTTGATTTGCTCAACTGTTCATTTAATGATTTCAACTTGCTCAATGCTTGAGATAGCTCTTGATGCTTCTGAATTTCATGTTGATCAATCCTTTGTTTTTCTTTAAGCAGTTGCTCGTTCAATTGATCATTTGACTGTCTCTAGGCTGCTAACTGCTATTCTAACTGCTCTATCCTTTGCTACTTCTCTTGTACGTGTGTCTCTAGCAAAATAATTACCTTATCCTTTTCTTTAAGCAAATTTCTTACTTCCGATGCTTTGTCCATAGTAGCTGCTATGTATGCTCCAGCATACTGAGAGAGTTTAGTGAGATCTTCAGAAGGGTTGACTTCTTCTCTCCATACACATTTGTTATCTCTATTTGTGAAGGTAAAAGAGAATATTGATCAAGTTTTCTCTTTTTCCTTTGCCTCTTGATTACAGCCCTATGCTTAGGGTTGTAGAAGACATCCAAGGGTGGTGTTTCTTCTACATCTAGAACAATTTCATTGGATGGATTCTCAGAGATTATCTCTACATCCTTTTGAGTCATGGGTGGGCCACTAATACAGTTCCGACTGAAGGAATTAGTGGCCCACCCTTGAGTTTACTACTCTTTTCTTGCTCCTGCTCCTGCTCTAGTAATTTTTCTTTTTCAAGAATCTTTTCCACCGCAGGAGTCTTGTCGGCAGCTTTCTGTTCAGTTTGACTTGGTGGCTGAATTGTAGGGGTTGTGGCTAATAGGTCTAAAGGCAGAGTTTGCAACCCCTGGTCTCTGAGCCTATTAAATGTTTCTAACCCTTCTTCTTCATATTTGATCCTAGCCAATGCTTTAACTTGAAAGAATGTTTCAACTGAAGAAAATAAATCATCAACAACATCTGCGTCATGATCGAACTTGGCAAGTTTAGCTTGTTCAAGAACATTATAGGCAACCTTATTTGGATCATATTGCCTGTTAGGAACAGTGGCAAGATTCAACATCTGCATCTTTTCAACTTCTTTTTCTGCATGCTTGTAGTCATGTAAAGTGAACATGCCACACGTAAGGGGAATATAGGCCACATCTATTTCTTAGAATCTCTAAGGGTTTTTGATGTCCCTTCAACAGTTATTTGATATGCCAATTCCTGTGCTAACAATTTATCAGGCACATACAGGGGGGGACATTGGGTTTAGTGAGGCTGCCAAAAAGCCTTATATAGGTAAATTTTTTCTCCCCGAACCAACTGCCTACTGCTGTCAGGTCAATTTGTGCTTCCTAGGATATTCTGGGGGCAGGCTTATTGAAAATAGAATAATATGCAGGTAGAACAAAGCCATTGCAAATTCTGTACAGGTGATTTTTGTAGTGAGATTTCCACAATTGCTGAAGATAAATATGAATTGGGTTCGGATCTTGGTTACTCCATTTCCATCCGAGTACCGGGTATTCTAAATTAAAACAAATAGTATCCATAATATATGCACTGTAGTAAAAGGGGGGAATGGTCCAGGAAGTTTTATGTGCATTTGCTCTATATTCTAAAATTGTTGTGGCTAGTCTATTGGATAAAATATTTGCCCAATCCATAACATAACCATTAATTGCTGCTTCCATTAGTGGGACCATATCTATAGTGAATTTGGTAGAATAATGTTGTCCCCATAATCTACACATCATAGCTCCAGCGTAGCAGTAAGGAGAAGCTAATGAGTCGACAGAGTACTTACCCGATGTCTCATGTTTGTGCTTCTCCGAGAAATGCCTCCATTGTTTGATCAGGTCTGACTCTAAGTCATTTTCTTTTTCAAATGCTTCTAGGAATGCTTTGTTGTATTGTTTTTCAGGCTCTGGTAGCTGGTACATTTGCGTGAGATCTTCAGGCTTGAATGAGCCAAATATCCTCCCATTAGCTGTGCAAAATTTTCTGTCTGAAGTAGAGATTTTCTCCACTACCCACCTTACCACATCAGTATACGGAAAAACTTTGGCTCACGTTGCTATCCTGTGAAGATAAGAACAAGCCAATTCCTTGAGAGTTCCTTTTGACTTATTGGTTGAATCGGCAATGGCTTCCTTTGATAATTCCTCAGGCTCCTCTGTTCTATCAGATTATAGATGCTTTAACAACTAGTATTTCCCAGATGAAGGCATGTCGTATCTGAGATTAATCCTTTCTTGCTCTGTTCTGGTTGTTTAGCCGCAGGAGTTGCTGTGGACTTCTTTGATTTCTTCCCCATTTTTTCTGGATTTCTGGATTCGGAGAGACTCTACACAAACAGTTGCAAATTGTAACACATAAATACTATTGCCGCAAGCCAATATGATAATGAATAGACTTTTGGTGATTGACATACGATAAATGAAATACAGTTAAGAATTACCATGGATGAAATCTTTTATAGGATCTATCCTTAACTGTAATATTAAATAGTTGTTCAAACCGCCAATTGTGGTGAATTAATATCATAAATACCTATCTCAACAATCGTATATTGAATGATTATTTCCAGCGTGTTTTAGATTTCATTGATTGGCAATCGATGATAAATCGCAAATCGCAATTGGGAGTGTTGAAGGGAATATATTTAGCATTTGCAATGAATATTTCCGATTGCTGAAAGATAATATTAATATAATGGAGCGGGGTATTTATGCATGCAAACTGTTTTTCAACGTATATTTGCCTTTTGAGATGTGCACCCAATTAATTGATCGCAGTCAGGGTTTGGCTTAAGCTTTTATTAATTTGTCATATGACTCCGCCGATTGCCGATTTGTGATTTACTTTATCGCATCGGGAGATTTGATGAGGCTTTTACTTATGTCCCTTTATCAACGAATATCTTTGATTACCGATTGCGATATCGGATCAGAAGATATGATGAGCCCTTGTATGTGTACTTTTGGCATTTGATTTCTCCTATTGCCGATTGCGATTTCCTTTTCGGATCGGAGAATTAGATGAGGGTTGTTTTGTGTTTGTCCCTTTTGTCATTACGATATGTGATCTCCGATCGCTTTATCGCCATGTAGAATTGTTTTATAATTTTTAAAGGAACACTTTGTTTTTTATCAAAAGGCTTTATAAAATGATTTATTTGTATTGGGCCTTTTAATAAAGATTTTCCTTATTATGGGGTTAATACTAGTTTTTTTATTTGTGGACATACAAATCTAACTAAGTCGATTTAAAAAGGGACCCATTTCTTATTAAAAATTTTATGTAAAGATTTTTTAGAAATGGGGGGTTTTTGTACAGCACAACGCTCTTCCAAACGTGCATGTGAAGCAGTTTATTTCTTCCTTCATTCCCATGCAATCGTCTTTGTTAAATGATTCCCTGGTTTCCTTACTTCAAATTATTTTGTAGGTTTAGATCATTTCAACAATCAACTTCGTTGATCCTGAATTCAATTCTTCAGCTGTCGACCCATACATCCTTTAAATTTATTGTACCGCCTCATCATAACACACCATATCGTAACTTAGACAGGTGAAACGTTATGATATTGCACTCCCCCTTGGATCTCGTTTCCTTCAGCTTTTTTAGCAACTGCATTCTCATAGGACCGAGACCTGTGACTGATGGCTTAGCATGATATTGGAGTCCCCTTTGTATCATAACTCACATCGTTGAAATGTTATGATATTTCACTGTCTGATATCCTTGGCTCCCTATGCACTTAGCTCCCTATGTGTTTCCTTCCCATAGGATTGAGAGTTGTGACCAGGGGTTGACCACTATATCGGAGCCCCTTAGTATCATAACTCTCAATGTTGAAATGTTACAATATTTCATTATCTGATATCCTTGGCCCGTTATACACTTAGCTCCATGTTTTATTCCTTCAGACTTATCACAATCGAGCATCTAACCAACATCGGAGCCCACTTCATCAGAACCTCTTTAGCCATATTCTTACAAGGGTTACGATATGGCTATCCTTCGATATACCATCCTCCAATATGTTGACATCACTAGTCATTGCGCTTTCTCTGGCCCATTGCCCTATTGCCATGTGTCCATCTGGAGAAGAGAGAAAGGGGTCCCATTCACCCTTGACTTTGCAAAAAATCCTTTTTTGACTTGCTCAGCACTCCTCAGTGCTTTTAGCACTATCGGCCTTGTTGGATATCATAACTTCTAAAAATTCCTCTGTTAAGAAGCTCTGATATCCCGATGTCTTGGATCTCTGATATTATCTTCTCTGATATCCCGATATCTGATATGTTTCTTATTTCAATATTGCGGTCTCCAATACTCTGATCTCCAGGGTTTTGATATCGGGTTCTGATGGGCTCCAATTGCTGATAATTCATCCTTCTTAAGACTTCAAATCCTCAGACTTCAGCAAACCATATCTTTTGACCCAGGAGTCCATTTTTGGACTTCCACATATCATTGGAAAACTCTTTCAAAGGACTTTCCAATGGATAGGGTCCTATGTAGGATTTTATCCCATTTTATACCTCTAAGATGGCTGCACACTATCTACCACTCATTTCTCCTTAACTCTTCTTCATTTGCATGGAAAGTTGAACTCCCAACCACCATAGTCACCAGTTTATGGCTTCTCAAGTAAGCTTGCTACTATGATGATTCTCTACAAGGAACCTGCAGCTACCATGGGGATTCCATCTAGACCAATACAGTAGTCATCATTTTATGGATTTTCCATTAAGACTGCTGTTAGCTACCTATACCAATAGGTTTCATATTTCATGATTGGCAAAGAAAGGTCCAAATATTCTCTGCTTTGGTGATGCAAAGATCCCATATTTCTAAGAGAAAACAATGTGTGTACATAGCTTGAGGTTGACTAAATTTTGATGGGTGGTCCAACATCCTAATCTGGATCATACCATATTTCAATTTTCTGTTGTAAAATAGAGAAAGAAGTCTGTCCAAACTGTTTAACCTTGGCAGACAAGTAGCTTAGGTAGAGAAGTAAGGTTCCCAACTGCTTAATCTGGGACCTTGGAAGCAATAAGGGTAGTTCTAGATAGAAAATCAAAAGAAAAAGCCAAAGAAAAGAAAAGGCACATAAGGGTCTGCAAGTCTAAGTGCACCCTCCAGGAAGTAACAAAAAATGCTAGGAAATAGATGGGTAAGTAAATGGGGTTGCAGAAATCTCATTCCTTTCAAGTGAGTGTTTGATAACATGTTTGCAAAGGAATATCAGTGGATTGAGAAGGTTCTCTTCTCCATCTTGTTGCAGCAAAACAAAGGAGCATGTCTAACTTCCCATTTTCCCCTTTCACATTCATTTACTAACATCCCTTCATCAGTACAGATTCATGGAAGAATTTAAGGTTTTATGTGGGTTCTTGCTCCTGTAAAAGCCACATTTCTTGTCTAAAAAATCTTTTCATTTTGATCTACTCCCTAATCTAAGTTGTTTTCATATAAACTTAGTGATATCACTCCTCATTCACTTTTCTCACTCATATTAACCCCTAACTTCTTATTATCTAAATCCCTTATGATTCCCTTCCCCCTACTACTATAACACCATGGTGTATAAATCCCCAGCATTGTATAAATATCCCCCCCTTTTAGCACTATAGCTAATAAAGTTTGTCTAAGGGAGACATTAGTCCACCAGGGACTATGGTCAACCCTGTCATGGGATTGCCCTGACCTCTGGTTGGAGTAACAACCTCCCCCTAAGCCCTCACTTTTCCTCTGTTCAACAAATTCCCCAAAGAACCCCCTTACCTCTGCTAAAACCCACTAAAAACCCTTTTTCCTACAGAAAAAACCCAAAAAACCCATCAAAACCCTTAAATCCTAAGTTCTGCGCAAAATATTAATTTGAATATTTTAATATGCCGGCGGGACCCCCCCCAACATGCACGATCCGTCGGGAGGCCCGCCAGCTGTCCATCGTCTGCCACCCCCGATCCAACGGTGGGCGGGTATTTTCAGATTTGGATCTGCCGACCTTTAGCGTCCGGGGAACGGTGGTTTTCCGCCCCGTAAATGGGACGCGTGGCAGGCGTCGGGGTTGTTCGGAGCCCCCCTCCCCGATACCGCCTTTGCCCAAAGGTGGTGCGGGGAAACCGCTTACCACCATCCCCATTACCACCTCCCCCTTATGTCATCCATGCGTCATCATGACGTAGCACCATCTCCCACCTCAGCAGCCACGTCACCCTTCGTACCCGGGCCCGCCATGACGTCATGCTGACATAATCGACGGAAAGGCGCCAATTACTCATTTTTTCCGAATTTGTCGTTAAAAGTCACGGTTTGGGCCGTTTTATGTCATTTTCGAGCGAAAAAGACATAGCCGTTGCCGCTGGTTCACTGCCAAATTGCCTCCGGACCTCCAAATTCAAACTTGCGACTGTGCCAACTCATCAACTCAGCTACATTCAGCCTTCACAGTTCGGCCCGCAGGCTTTCTAAGCGATTTTATACAGGTATTCACCATAATTATCCCATTTCGCCCATGCATACCATTTCTCTGCAAATTCACCATTATAACACCTGTCAAGTTCCACAATTAAGCATTGTCTGCTACTTAAATGAGAGCTAAAGAAACTTGCATTGCCCCAGCACTATAATTCGACATTGAAACAGTCAATTCGCGGACCAAAATTGTAAATTTGTCCTCCAGGTGCCCAGCATTGTTCCCTTTTGCCGGGTGTAGACCAGTTGCAGCTTCTTACCAGAGTAAATCTCACATACCCTCTGCAATTTACCCCTAGCAATTCACAATCCCTGTGAATTTACCAAAAACTGCAGAAACAAGCCTGCCTTTTCCACTGAGAAAAACATTTCAAACATTGTCTACAGTGAGTCTATCACTTAAGCTCCGAGGAACCTTGCAATCCATTGCACTCACCTTGTTCAAATTCAGATTATACAATGGCTGCCCCTGCACCCTCAGCCCTCAGTGTAGCTCCATTAAATCCACCAAATAAAGACCTAGAAGCCTTGCCCTTTGCTGACAAGGACTACCTCATTGAAGACTTTGTGGGTAACAGGGACTTTCTGCAGACCTTCAGGCAATTGAGATAGGACTACCTGAATGGTCATGATACATATGGGATATGGGAGTCAAACCTGCCATACTATTGTCTCCCCTCTGTCAATGTCTTTCCTGAGATCATTCGCCTATGTGCAGAAAACTATGATGTGCAGCAAAGAGCTATTAAGTCTCCATCTGGGAGCATCCTCTTTCACATCAATCCTGAAACCATCAATAAGATGCTCCACTTTGATCAAACTGAGCTGCTGTTCCCATTTTCCATGAATTATCTGCTGGACAATGGTGCTAAGATGACCAGTGAAGAGATCCAAAGAATCACCAAGACATTTATGAGGCCTGAGTGCCAGCCCACAGGGCCACCTCCCTACCTGGATGTCTTTTTCACTGATGTAGGCAGGCTTTTGCTGGACATGATTGCCTATGTGTTGGGGTACAGAACCAGTGAGCATGTGGATGCAACAATGCTGGTATTGTTAGCTGCTTACAGCCCAGGCCAGCCCCCTGCCCGCAAGTACAACTTTGCTAAGTTCATAGCTAACAAAATCCATGATCAGTTGAGCAGAGTGGACAGACAGGGTGTCTTCAAGTACTCGGCCTATATTTACCACCTTTTCATGTACTATCAGTCTGAGGCTTTTCCATGCTACATCAAAAAGCTGGATTATAGAGGGGAAAGAAGATCTGTTATCTTCTGGACCTCTGTCTATCACAAAGTCTCAAATTCACCCTATTCCTACTGTGAATTTGTTGACCAATTTGTATACCCAGTCTCTTGCCTATTGATGAGGTCCCCTCCTCCCAGAATATCAACTGAAATACAGAAAGCTCTGCAGCTTTCCAAAAAATACAAAATAGGTGATTGGTACCTATATGAGAATCATACAGTCATCAGAGTCTATGGCTGTGATCTCTGTCCATACAGGCTCCCAAGATATGTGCCTATGAGGTTATTTGCCTTGGAGTATTACAGGCAGTTGATTCAGTCCGACCTCAACCACTTCCACAGCTCCAAAAAGAAGGCCCACCTCAAGTTCAAACACCAGTTGGGCCCCTTCATCATGAATAAGAAAGAAGGATGGGAAGATGCCGACCTAATCCTCAAAGATAAATACAAGCTGTCATATAGTTTCGGTGGGTCCCTTATGACCCTCAAGGCTTCATTACTGCTAGAAGAACCAAGTACAGGCTTCTAGGTTATAGGCATTATCAATACCCACACATTGAAAGATATGCCAACCAGCAAGAATGGCAGCAGGGTACTCTAGTTGAAAAACTAACTGAAGAAGAGACAATGCTAAAGAATGTAAAGGAGCTTGAAAAAACTATTGACCTAGACTCTGTGCAGCAGGTACCTTTCAAACGGCCTTATTCAGAAGGAGAAGGGACCTCGGCCTCAAGGACTGCACCAGTCGCACAGGCACCTTCCACAGCAACACCAGCTACAGACAAAGGCAAAGGGATAATGGGTGCAGAAGAAGAAACAGTGAAAGAAAAGCCTACCCCTTCAAAGGAGCAGCAGCAAGAGCCCCAACAAGGGCAGCAAACAGAACAGCAACAGGAGCAGACTGCCCCTCCACCAACGGAGCTACCGACAGCTCCAACAATGCAAACTCCACCTCCACAAACTGAGCCATTGACTACTCCAATTTTGCAGACCCCAACACATGAGGAAAGGGGTATGAAAAGAGATAGAGAAGAGTCCACTCCTATTAGTGGATCCTCCCAACAACCAGGAGCCAAAAGGCAAAGGGTAGACTCCCCGGAGGTAGAAGACATCACTGAAGAATTCCTTGACAGTTCAAGGAAAAACAGGGAGGGCAGCCAGCACACAGGGACAAGCTCCTTTCAGCAGGAGCAAGGATTGCAAATTGGTTTGGAGGTGTCTTCCTCCTCCCAACAGAGAAAGAAGCCCAAGAGCACTAAGGCTTCTTTCAAACAAATAAAGGCTCAGAATGATCTGCTGAGGGCAGAGGTCTACAAACAATTTATAGATGCAACACCAGCCCAGCAAGAAAGGCTAATTTCTGTATATGACATTAAAGAGGAAAAAATCATCCGCAGTCACTTTAAGCCTACTATACCGCAGCCTAAGTCAGCTGCAGATTTTGTGAAGACAAGGGTGGAGGTCATGGCCAAAGACATCCATCCCATGGACCAAATTGAACTCCACAAGCAAGCTGGAGAAATGGTTTATGCAACCTTGGTGGAGAGGGCAACCATGGCCCATGAGCTAAAGGAGTCCCTGAAAAATACCAACACACAGTTAGATTTTGAGAGAATGTCCTCCCCGGCCAAAGACAATAGAATAAAGTCACTTGAGGACATCATTATTGATCTAGGATCCGAAGGGTGTAAAGGCCCTTCTGAAGAAGAAAGAAGATGACCTAAATGCATTAAAGAAGAGGTTAAAGCTGCTGCCCACAGAGCACCCTCAAACAACAGAGCTACAAAAGGAAAAACAGGTTGATGACCAACTGGACCTCATAATGCAGCTAAACCAGAGGGTCCTGGATTTGGAGAAAGAGCTGGAAGGAGCATTACAAGATAAACAGGGAGAGTCCACATCCCAAGCTCCTCCAACTACTTCAACAACAGCAACAACTACACGGCCAGCAGTGGCCCCCACAACAGAAGCAGCAGGAACAACAATAGCTCCAGATGCCAGCACAAGTGTAGAAGAACTGACTAAGGCCATCAAGGAAATGGAGCTCCAGGCAAATGAGATAAAGAAGGCCAAGGAAAAATTGGCAGAACTGGATGCCAAGTATGACAAATCAAAAGTAACTGTAGCAGAGCAGGGCAGAGAAATAAAGGCCCTAAAAGACAAGATAAAGGCCTTAGAGAAGGAGCTGAATCTAGAGACTGCCATGGCCGACATAAAAAGGATTCTATGGGCCAAAATTGGCCAATCCATCAATCAACAATGGAGGTCAATCAAAACAATACATGAGCAGATGGACTTAATGGGCCAAGCACAAGCAGAAATCCATAAGGCCAAAACATTACTGGGAGACAGACCTGAACAGGCCAACAGAATGATAGACTTCCTGAACAGACAAGAAAAGGAGGAACTGGCAGCCATAGGCATTGCCAACAGAACAAAGGCTGTCCTCACTGCCAAGAAGGTACTAACTCTCAGGAATTATGTACAAACAGTGGAGAGGAAGTGCTATGAGATACAGGGTGATGTGGAGGAATATAAACTCAAGATGGCAGTGCTGCAAGCAAAGGGCCTGCCCAGTCTCCTAAGCGGTGCAGGGAGATTGATCTCCCGAGATCAATTTGCCAACAGAATGGCAACCTATATTGAAAATCAGATTACTGCATCTGGCAGTACATCTGAGCAAACAGTACCTCCCACGGGACAGAGCTTATATGATAAACTTGAAGGCCTGTTCTTCATTGAAAATGAGGTGAATCATCTTTTTGAAACTCCTCCTAACTTTTATAGATATACAGAGGTCGATGAGACTTTGATAAAAATTCGGAGACATCAAATACCTAAGGAGGATTGGTGGCAAGCAATGCTTCAGATTTTGCCACGGTAGCCTCAGTTGTTCGGCCACTGCCAGCTCCAGGTCACTACAAAACAAACAGCATGACAAAGCCAGCATTAAAGGCGGCTGAAAGGTGACTCAGCACATGGACAATGACAGCTAGCCTAAGGGATAAGACAATACGCAAATTTTGACAGCGTATCCTTAGCCGACTCCAACAGCCGCCAAACCAACTGCTTCTGACTATTTTTGACAGCTAAGGCACTAAAGAGTTATTTCAGCATTAACTCTCTCAGCTACAATGCTCCAGGAGTTGGCATAACATAAATGAGCCATTAACTCATTCTCTGATATTTTTCTTATGTAAATTTTGTATATATACCCCCCTTGGCAACGCATTAGGGGTTGGTGATTTTGACTCTAAGCCAAATCTATTGTATACTTTCAGTTGATCTAATACAAAGGGCTGGACCAGCTCAGTGATTTCCTGAAATATTTGATGTCTGGATGATGCTATGTGTGCTGATGCAGAATTCCTGTGCTGCCTGATGAAATAACAAGTTTTCCTCAATCTCTGTTCTTGTCTTCTTATGTTTATTAAATCATACTCATGTTACACTAAACTAGCAGTAGAGAAAAAGAATAGTGCAGGATTTGTTTTTTTACACCTTGCGCTCAATTTTTACTGTTGTAAATGTTTGTCTTCAGAATTAACCATGGACATGAATTCTTAATTGCTCATGTTTCTATTAATTCTATAAGTATGAATGTTATCTAGAAATTCTTCATTGCTTCCAGAATAATATTCTCACTGTCTTTCTTTAGCAGTTTATTGTAAGATTCTTAATTGCCTTGCATAAACTGGATACACCACATTCAATCACCATTTCAAAAAATTGTTTCTCAGACACTAATCTGGCTCTGCAGCATCACTTCATTATCACACAACACATCAAGCAAACTAAAGGACCACTGACTCCATGCCCAATGCACTAAGACATGCTAGTAAGCACCTATATATATTGACTGGAATCATCACCAAACACATTCCAAAAACAAAACCTTGAACATCATAGCTAGCCTAAAATACTATCAGAACAGAGACAAATCATAAAGAGAGAGCCCTCTCTGATTACAGTTTGGCTAGAAACTGTAACCCAAAGATTGGTTAGTGGTTACCCCGGCTGTATTCCCTTGGGAGTCATAAGGAACAACCTGGGTGTTAACATAATTGGCGACTCAACTGGGGAAGTCTTATTTCTCAACTGTTGTCTGTCTATAGACAGTGGTTCTGAAAATTCGAGCAGTCCCTTAAAACAATCCTAAAAATATCTTAGAAAATACCAAAAAGAGGTTCAGAAGCTGGCTCCTAAAAGGGAAACTAGACACACTAGGTCAAATCCTGACCCAAATCCACCAGCTGTTTTTGAAAATCCTAATATAATCCCCAAAATCATTAGGAAGCAGCAAAGGCATGGACATCCTACTGATTTGAGTCCTGAGACAGCCCACCCTGAACCAGTTCCAACTCCAATCAAGGTCCTATTTAGGTCTACCCCTGTCTCCCCCAGTTCACCATCTACATCTCAAAGCCCTCCTTTCACACCTTCATCCACTGCACATATTCCCTTGACCAACACTCTAGTTTCTACCGGTCCCATCAACCCTGTAGTACCCATCGTCCCTTTTATCCCATTTATCCCTGTCAATCCCATAAACCCTGCAAATATGGCCAATAGGTATGCACCCTTGCAGTTACCTGCTAATGCTGCAGCTCTACCCCAAGACTACCAATCCAAGATCTCATATTTTGACTCCACTGGCCCTTTTACAGCTATTCAGCATGCCAAAAGGATGCAAGACCATTTTGAGACCTATGAAATAGATGATGACAGTGTGAGAATGAGGATGTTTGTTCAAAGTCTGACTGGGGATGTAAGAACTTGGTTTAGATCCCTGAATGCAAATTCCATCACAACTCCTGATGAGCTTTATCAAGCCTTTACTAACAGATGGGAGAAAAAGAAAGATCCTCTGCACATACTTGGTGAATATGACACTATCAAACGAGGTCCTCAAGAGACCGTTCTGGAGTATTGTGCAAGATTCAACAATGTATATAACGCAATCCCACAAAATTTAAGACCTCCTCCTGATTTGGCCTTGTACAAATTTCCTGATGGTTTTGACCCTGATATGGCCTATCAGTTGAAGGAGAGAGCTCCTGAAACCCTTGCAGATGCCCAAAAGGTTGCTGTCACAGTGGAAGCTAACCTGATTGCCAAAAGAAACAGAGCAAGGTTGGAAAAGAGAACCACCTTCAAAGAAGAACCCTCAGCCTTTGATCAAAAACTGGATGCAATACTCACTGGTATGAAGAGATTGGGTGATAGAGTGGAATGAGTTGAGAGAAAGTCATCATGGGAAGCACCACAAAACAACCCTCCTAGGAATCCAAATTTTAGGAGAACTCAAAATCCAAACGTTGGCAAGGCCAGTTCTGACCCAGACATAAGACCCCCTTTCCAAGAGAATTATGCTGAGACTTCCACATCAAGTGAACCCAATGAAGATCCCCACATTAATCTAATGGGTTTGGATGGTGAAAGTCAAGTCTTTTTAACACAAGAAGATCATGAGAATGATGAAATCAAGCTGTTCCAAACCAAATCAGGTGAGTCATTTGACTTTAAACAAGGCTATGACACAGCTGTTTATGAAGTCCATAAACAATACAAGTTAAGGAGCAGAACTGTAAATGTAACACAGCCTGAAAAGATAAAGGATAGCCAGCAGCCCAAAAGAGCCATAGTCACAGAGCCAAATGACACAACGGAATCACTTGCAAAGGAAGTAACCATTGAAGAAGTCACTGAACCGTTTTCTTCAAAACAGCAGCCCATGGCTACATCATCCTTGCACCCTAACCCAAGTGTCACTCCTCAAGAGATGAGCAAGAAGGACAAGCCTCAAGATGAAGATAAGAATCAAGAAGAAGAGTTAGTGAACAAGGAAAGAACTGTGATCCACAACCAAAAGACCCAATCTGAAAAACCCTTTGACCTAGAAACTGAAATTGGTAAATTGAAGGTAGCTATTCCTCTTTCAGAACTAACCAAGCATGACATTTATAAACAACAAATCAAGAAGTCCCTTCAACTTACTAACAACAAAGATGATGTCAATGTGTTGGATGATACCCCAGAATTGCTGTTCGGTCCAGAAGTTGATGGAAAAACAGTAGTCACAGGGATCTTACCTTTTTATGTCAGTTTACATGTTCATGATAAGATATTGCACAATGCAATGTTTGACTCAGGTGCCTCTCACAACCTCATGCCAAAAGCAGTCATGGAAAGATTGAATCTAGATATTACAAGACCATATAAGGACCTATTCTCCTTTGACTCCAGCCAAGTCAAGTGCTTAGGTCTAATAAAAGATCTATGTGTGTCCCTTGTTCAGTACCCAAATAAAACAATTCTAATGGATGTTGTAGTTGCTGATATCCCACCCAAGTATGGGATGCTGTTATCAAGATCATGGGGGGCTAAACTCCAAGGTTCCCTACAACTAGACATGTCATATGCAACCATCTCTGTCTTTGGGCAACCAAAAAGACTATACAGAGAAACACTTATGAAATACATGGTCAGCAGTGAAGAAAAGCCCCAAAATTTTCCCATATATGCTGTCCATTCAGACATAGACTCATACATTCTCTTCAATGATAATACAACTCCCTCAAACAAGGATGTTGAAACCAATACACTCATACAAGAGGAGGACACTGATGAACAAACCGCTACCCAAGAAATAATGGTTAAACCATCTCTAAACAAAGCTGCTGTTCTAGAAATCAAGCTAATTCAATCAAGTGATCAGACTGTCCTAGAAGACAAACCAGGTGAAAAACCAGAACTTCAACTTATGATCCCAGATCACAGGGAAGTTATTAAATCTCCCCTAGAAAAAGAGAACCTATGGTTTCTTGAATTTGATGGGTCAGTCAACAAATTAGGGGCAGGAGCTGGAGTTTGGATACATAATAAACAACACAGTCATGCAGAGGGCCGAGCCTATAGGTTAAACTTCAGATGCACCAACAATATGGCAGAATATGAAGCTCTCTTGTTAGGCCTTAAGCTAGTAAAATCCTTACAAGCCATAAAGGTTTCAATTATGGGAGATTCAGACTTGATCATCCAACAAGTAAAGGGAAATTTTGTTACTAATGATAAAAGACTGAGATCTTATAGGTCTGCTGCTGCTGAACTACTACAGTCCTTCACTGAATTCCAGATTACCAAAATTCCTAGAACCCATAATCTGCATGCCCATAGCTTGGCCACATTTGCAAGTACCTGCAAGCTACCTTTTGAGCCCCACCACTGTTTTTCAGCCGAGATAAAACACAGACCATCTGTCCCAAACAATGTCAAGGATTGGCAAGTGTTTGATGATGATACACAAATAAACAATTTCTTGACTTTACAGCAAGAATTTTCAGGACTAAACATTGACACTGAAAGAGCAAGTCAATCACAAATACCTGAAAGAGAAAGTCAATCACAAATACAGAGTAAACAGAATAACAAAGCAATATCACCCAAAACAGCTAACCAAATGCTACATCCTACAATTTTCAACAAAGACAACATACAAGAAATCCAACAAATTAGTTATGAGGAGACAGCCGAAGATGAAGCTGAAGTGATACAATTGAAGGAAAATTTTCTTCCAACAGGGTTAGCTCCTTTAGAAGACATTTTCGACTCCAATGATGTTCCCAACAAACCAAAAATGCAGCCCCTCAACACTGCCATAGAAGAATGTAACATTGGGACTGCTGAACAACCCAAAATAATAAAATTGTCTGCTTCCTTACCTCCTGACCAAAAGCCTAAATACATTGACCTTTTTAAAGAGTTCCAGGATGTCTTTGCATGGAGTTATGAGGATTTAAAATCCTATGACACCTCTGTAATTCAACACACTATCCCTCTCAAGCCAGATCAAAAACCCTTTAAACAAAAATTGAGGAGAATCAATCCTATGCTTCTCCCAGCAATGGAACAAGAGGTACAGAAAATGTTTAAGGCAGGCATCATAGCACCAATTAGATTCTCTGATTGGATTTCAAACTTAGTCCCTACAAGAAAGAAAACCAGTGAAATAAGGCTATGTGTTGACCTAAGGAACTTGAATCAAGTATCCTTGAAATATAATTACCCCTTACCCAAGATGGATCACATCTTGCAGAGAGTAGTGGGGGCCTCAAGAATTTCTCTACTTGATGGATTATCAGGTTTCAACCAGATCTTAGTTCATCCTGAAGATCAAGACAAAACTGCATTCACAACCCCATGGGGAACTTTCAAATATGTAAAAATGCCTTTTGGATTGAAGAATGCAGGGGCTACATTCCAAAGAGCAATGGATATTGCTTTTGCCAAAGAGATTCATGACTTTCTTGTCATTTATTTGGATGACCTCACACCTTTCTCCAAATCTGACCAAGAACATTTGAAACATCTAAGGCAGATATTCATAACTTGTAGGAAATATGGAATTTCCTTAAATCCTAAGAAATCCCTGTTTGGTTTAGAGGAAGGTAAACTGTTGGGCCACATCATTTCTAAAGATGGCATTAGGATTGATCCAGACAGAATCCAGGCCATCTTACAAATGCCTCATCCAAGAAATGTAAAGGAATTACAAGCCTTTTTGGGTAAAATCAACTTCCTGAGGAGATTTATCCCAAATCTGGCCGAATTGAGCAGGTTACTAAACAACATGTTAAAAAAGGATTCAAAGGTAAAATGGACGATAGAAGCAAGTCAAGCCTTTGAAGGAATAAAATTGGCCCTCACCCAAACTCCAGTTCTAACAAATCCACAATTTGATAGGGAATTTATCATATTTTCCTTTGCTTCCCAACACACAATTGCTGCTGTCTTATTACAGAAAGATGACCAAGGAAATGAGAAACCCATTGCTTTCTTTAGTAAAGCTCTTAGAGATGCACCCCTGAAATACCAGATTATGGAAAAGCAAGCATATGCCTTGGTCAAAGCTATTAAAGACTTTAGGATCTACATCCTATACTCCCATGTCATAGCCTATGTACGAAGCCCAATTGTGAAAGACATGCTTACTCAAGAGAACTTAGAGGGCAGAAGAGGAAAATGGATTGCAAATATTTTAGAATTTGACATTGAAATAAAACCTACAAAACTGATAAAAGGACAAGGTCTCGCTAAATTAATGTCTGAAACAAATTTCCAAGCCTTGGACATCAACCAACTGGACAGTGAACCGGAGCTGGCGACTCCAAAGATCAATGTAGCCTTTGAACAATCCCCCTGGTACTCTGATATCTGTTATGTGTTACAAAACCTGTGTGCTCCCCCAGGATTGTCCATAACTAAGTGTAGGTTCCTAAAAATGAAAGCTTCTAAATTTTGTGTTATAAATGGCAATTTTCTTTGGAAAAACCATGAAGGTATACTGTTAAACTGCTTGATTGAGAATGAGACTAACAATGTCACCAAAGAATTTCATGCAGGTGACTGTGGTGGACACTTGTATTGGAAGTCCACTGTGGATAAAATACTGAGGGCTGGTTACTATTGGCCCACTTTTTTCTCTGATGTGAAGAAATTCACCACCTCATGTCATAAATGTCAAGTGTTTGAGGGAAAGAGAAAGTTACTGCCACTTCCTTTGAGGCCTATTGCAACAGAGAGACCTTTTCAACAATGGGGCTTGGATTTCATTGGGGAAATTCATCCCTCATCTTCAGGCCAACATAGATGGATTCTAACAGCTACAGACTACTTTACTAAATGGATTGAAGCTGTTCCATGCAGACAAGCTAATGATTCCACTATCATTCAGTTCCTTGAGACCAATATTCTTTCTAGATTTGGTTGTCCTGATAAGATAATAACAGACAATGCTGCTGCTTTCAGATCTAAGAAGATGGTGAATTTCTGCCACAAATTTCACATTACCTTGGGCCATTCTACTGCATACTATCCCCAAGGAAATGGCCTTGCTGAATCATCAAATAAAAGTCTGGTAAACATCATAAAGAAAGTGTTAGAAGAAAATAAAAAGAATTGGCATAAGAAACTTGTGAATGCCTTATGGGCAGATAGACTAACAACCAAGAGATCAATTGGGGTCAGCCCATATGAGTTAGTCTATGGATCAGAAGCTAAATTCCCTTCATCACTAGGGATTCCTGTCATGAAACTTCTTCAAGAAAGTCAAGCTGAACCAAATGACATGCAAAGAAGGATCAATCAAATAATATGTTTGCAGCAAACTAGAGATCAAGTTTACAGCAGGGTTCAAATTTTACAAGAAAAATTAAAGAAAGCTTTTGACAGAAGGACTAAGGCAGAAGATTTCAATATTGGAGACAAAGTCCTCAAGTGGGATTCAAGAAGAGAGGATAAGGGAAAACATGGAAAATTTGACTCCCTTTGGAGAGGGCCTTTTGTCATACAAGCAATACAGGGAAATAATACTTACTTTTTGGAAAATTTGGATGGCACTGACTTAGGTGAAGGTCTTGTGAATGGCAGGATGCTGAAGCACTATTTTGACTACCATCCATGAGTGCAGCCTAATTTTCCTTTGTACATAATCAACTGTATATATTTTCTTTCAGCAGATAAATAGTTCAGTTTGAGAAGTCACTATAAATAAACAGAAAGGGGGCTTTACATGCCAGAAAGTCCACAGAGGTGATAGCTTCTAGTTTTGAAATACAAGGAGAGAATTTTCAAATTTTGGCAAGAATAGATCAAGGGCCAAGGCATTCTGACCTGCTGTTCTTGGTCTTTCAAGATGAAAAACCATCCCCAAGTGGAGCCACTGTTAGCTACCTATACCAATAGGTTTCATATTTCATGATTGGCAAAGAAAGGTCCAAATATGCTCTGCTTTGGTGATGCAAAGATCCCATATTTCCAAGAGAAAACAATGTGTGTACATAGCTTGAGGTTGACTAAATTTTGATGGGTGGTCCAACAGCCTAATCTGGATCATACCATATTTCAATTTTCTGTTGTAAAATAGAGAAAGAAGTCTGTCCAAACTGTTTAACCTTGGCAGACAAGTAGCTTAGGTAGAGAAGTAAGGTTCCCAACTGCTTAATCTGGGACCTTGGAAGCAATAAGGGTAGTTCTAGATAGAAAATCAAAAGAAAAAGCCAAAGAAAAGAAAAGGCACATAAGGGTCTGCAAGTCTAAGTGCACCCTCCAGGAAGTAACAAAAAATGCTAGGAAATAGATGGGTAAGTAAATGGGGTTGCAGAAATCTCATTCCTTTCAAGTGAGTGTTTGATAACATGTTTGCAAAGGAATATCAGTGGATTGAGAAGGTTCTCTTCTCCATCTTGTTGCAGCAAAACAAAGGAGCATGTCTAACTTCCCATTTTCCCCTTTCACATTCATTTACTAACATCCCTTCATCAGTACAGATTCATGGAAGAATTTAAGGTTTTATGTTGGTTCTTGCTCCTGTAAAAGCCACATTTCTTGTCTAAAAATTCTTTTCATTTTGATCTACTCCCTAATCTAAGTTGTTTTCATATAAACTTAGTGATATCACTCCTCATTCACTTTTCTCACTCATATTAACCCCTAACTTCTTATTATCTAAATCCCTTATGATTCCCTTCCCCCTACTACTATAACACCATGGTGTATAAATCCCCAACATTGTATAAATATCCTCCCCTTTTAGCACTATAGCTAATAAAGTTTGTCTAAGGGAGACATTAGTCCACCAGGGACTATGGTCAACCCTGTCATGGGATTGCCCTGACCTCTGGTTGGAGTAACAACCTCCCCCTAAGCCCTCACTTTTCCTCTGTTCAACAAATTCCCCAAAGAACCCCCTTACCTCTGCTAAAACCCACTAAAAACCCTTTTTCCTACAGAAAAAACCCAAAAAACCCATCAAAACCCTTAAATCCTAAGTTCTGCGCAAAATATTAATTTGAATATTTTAATATGCCGGCGGGACCCCCCCCAACATGCACGATCCGTCGGGAGGCCCGCCAGCCGTCCATCGTCTACCACCCCCGATCCAACGGTGGGCGGGTATTTTCAGATTTGGATCTGCCGACCTTTAGCGTCCGGGGAACGGTGGTTTTCCGCCCCGTACATGGGACGCGTGGCAGGCGGCGGGGTTGTTCGGAGCCCCCCTCCCCGATACCGCCTTTGCCCAAAGGTGGTGCGGGGAAACCGCTTACCACCATCCCCGTTACCACCTCCCCCTTATGTCATCCATGCGTCATCATGACGTAGCACCATCTCCCACCTCAGTAGCCACGTCACCCTTCGTACCGGGGCCCGCCATGACGTCATGCTGACGTCATCGGCGGAAAGGCGCCAATTACTCATTTTTTCTGAATTCGTCGTTAAAAGTCACGGTTTGGGCCGTTTTATGTCATTTTCGAGCGAAAAAGACATAGCCGTTGCCGCTGGTTCACTGCCAAATCGCCTCCGGACCTCCAAATTCAAACTTGCGACCGTGCCAACTCATCAACTCAGCTACATTCAGCCTTCACAGTTCGGCCCGCAGGCTTTCTAAGCGATTTTATACAGGTATTCACCATAATTCTCCCATTTCGCCCATGCATACCATTTCTCTGCAAATTCACCATTATAACACCTGTCAAGTTCCACAATTAAGCATTGTCTGCTACTTAAATGAGAGCTAAAGAAACCTGCATTGCCCCAGCACTATAATTCGACATTGAAACAGTCAATTCGCGGACCAAAATTGTAAATTTGTCCTCCAGGTGCCCAGCATTGTTCCCTTTTGCCGGGTGTAGACCAGCTGCAGCTTCTTACCAGAGTAAATCTCACATACCCTCTGCAATTTACCCCTAGCAATTCACAATCCCTGTGAATTTACCAAAAACTGCAGAAACAAGCCTGCCTTTTCCACTGAGAAAAACATTTCAAACATTGTCTACAGTGAGTCTATCACTTAAGCTCTGAGGAACCTTGCAATCCATTGCACTCACCTTGTTCAAAATCAGATTATACAATGGCTGCCCCTGCACCCTCAGCCCTCAGTGTAGCTCCATTAAATCCACCAAATAAAGACCTGGAAGCCTTGCCCTTTGCTGACAAGGACTACCTCATTGAAGACTTTGTGGGTAACAGGGACTTTCTGCAGACCTTCAGGCAATTGAGAGAGGACTACCTGAATGGTCATGATACATATGGGATATGGGAGTCAAACCTGCCATACTATTGTCTCCCCTCTGTCAATGTCTTTCCTGAGATCATTCGCCTATGTGCAGAAAACTATGATGTGCAGCAAAGAGCTATTAAGTCTCCATCTGGGAGCATCCTCTTTCACATCAATCCTGAAACCATCAATAAGATGCTCCACTTTGATCAAACTGAGCTGCTGTTCCCATTTTCCATGAATTATCTGCTGGACAATGGTGCCAAGATGACCAGTGAAGAGATCCAAAGAATCACCAAGACATTTATGAGGCCTGAGTGCCAGCCCACAGGGCCACCTCCCTACCTGGATGTCTTTTTCACTGATGTAGGCAGGATTTTGCTGGACATGATTGCCTATGTGTTGGGGTACAGAACCAGTGAGCATGTGGATGCAACAATGCTGGTATTGTTAGCTGCTTACAGCCCAGGCCAGCCCCCTGCCCGCAAGTACAACTTTGCTAAGTTCATAGCTAACAAAATCCATGATCAGTTGAGCAGAGTGGACAGACAGGGTGTCTTCAAGTACTCGGCCTATATTTACCACCTTTTCATGTACTATCAGTCTGAGGCTTTTCCATGCTACATCAAAAAGCTGGATTATAGAGGGGAAATAAGATCTGTTATCTTCTGGACCTCTGTCTATCACAAAGTCTCAAATTCACCCTATTCCTACTGTGAATTTGTTGACCAATTTGTATACCCAGTCTCTTGCCTATTGATGAGGTCCCCTCCTCCCAGAATATCAACTGAAATACAGAAAGCTCTGCAGCTTTCCAAAAAATACAAAATAGGTGATTGGTACCTATATGAGAATCATACAGTCATCAGAGTCTATCGCTGTGAGCTCTGTCCATACAGGCTCCCAAGATATGTGCCTATGAGGTTATTTGCCTTGGAGTATTACAGGCAGTTGATTCAGTCCGACCTCACCCACTTCCACAGCTCCAAAAAGAAGGCCCACCTCAAGTTCAAACACCAGTTGGGCCCCTTCATCATGAATAAGAAAGAAGGATGGGAAGATGCCGACCTAATCCTCAAAGATAAATACAAGCTGCCATATAGTTTCAGTGGGTCCCTTATGACCCTCAAGGCTTCATTACTGCTAGAAGAACCAAGTACAGGCTTCTAGGTTATAGGCATTGTCAATACCCACACATTGAAAGATATGCCAACCAGCAAGAATGGCAGTAGGGTACTCTAGTTGAAAAACTAACTGAAGAAGAGACAATGCTAAAGAATGTAAAGGAGCTTGAAAAAACTATTGACCTAGACTCTGTGCAGCAGGTACCTTTCAAACGGCCTTATTCAGCAGGAGAAGGGACCTCGGCCTCAAGGACTGCACCAGTCGCACAGGCACCTTCCACAGCAGCACCAGCTACAGACAAAGGCAAAGGGATAATGGGTGCAGAAGAAGAAACAGTGAAAGAAAAGCCTGCCCCTTCAAAGGAGCAACAGCAAGAGCCCCAACAAGGGCAGCAAACAGAACAACAACAGGAGCAGACTGCCCCTCCACCAACGGAGCTACCGGCAGCTCCAACAATGCAAACTCCACCTCCACAAACTGAGCCATTGACTACTCCAATTTTGCAGACCCCAGCACATGAGGAAAGGGGTATGAAAAGAGATAGAGAAGAGTCCACTCCTATTAGTGGATCCTCCCAACAACCAGGAGCCAAAAGGCAAAGGGTAGACTCCCCGGAGGTAGAAGACATCACTGAAGAATTCCTTGACAGTTCAAGGAAAAACAGGGAGGGCAGCCAGCACACAGGGACAAGCTCCTTTCAGCAGGAGCAAGGATTGCAACTTGGTTTGGAGGTGTCTTCCTCCTCCCAGCAGAGCAAGAAGCCCAAGAGCACTAAGGCTTCTTTCAAACAAATAAAGGCTCAGAATGATCTGCTGAGGGCAGAGGTCTACAAACAATTTATAGATGCAACACCAGCCCAGCAAGAAAGGCTAATGTCTGTATATGACATTAAAGAGGAAAAAATCATCCTCAGTCACTTTAAGCCTACAATACCGCAGCCTAAGTCAGCTGCAGATTTTGTGAAGACAAGGGTGGAGGTCATGGCCAAAGACATCCATCCCATGGACCAAATTGAACTCCACAAGCAAGCTGGAGAGATGGTTTATGCAACCTTGGTGGAGAGGGCAACCATGGCCCATGAGCTAAAGGAGTCCCTGAAAAATACCAACACACAGTTAGATTTTGAGAGAATGTCCTCCCTAGCCAAAGACAATAGAATAAAGTCACTTGAGGACATCATTATTGATCTAGGACATGATCCTAGTGATCCAAAGGGTGTAAAGGCCCTTCTGAAGAAGAAAGAAGATGACCTAAATGCATTAAAGAAGAGGTTAAAGCTGCTGCCCACAGAGCACCCTCAAACAACAGAGCTACAAAAGGAAAAACAGGTTGATGACCAACTGGACCTCATAATGCAGCTAAACCAGAGGGTCCTGGATTTGGAGAAAGAGCTGGAAGGAGCATTACAAGATAAACAGGGAGAGTCCACATCCCAAGCTCCTCCAACTACTTCAACAACAGCAACAACTACAGGGCCAGCAGTGGCCCCCACAACAGAAGCAGCAGGAACAACAACAGCTCCAGATGCCAGCACAAGTGTAGAAGAATTGACTAAGGCCATCAAGGAAATGGAGCTCCAGGCAAATGAGATAAAGAAGGCCAAGGAAAAATTGGCAGAACTGGATGCCAAGTATGAAAAATCAAAAGTAACTGTAGCAGAGCAGGGCAGAGAAATAAAGGCCCTAAAAGACAAGATAAAGGCCTTAGAGAAGGAGCTGAATCTAGAGACTGCCATGGCCGACATAAAAAGGATTCTATGGGCCAAAATTGGCCAATCCATCAATCAACAATGGAGGTCAATCAAAACAATACATGAGCAGATGGACTTAATGGGCCAAGCACAAGCAGAAATCCATAAGGCCAAAACATTACTCGGAGACAGACCTGAACATGCCAACAGAATGATAGACTTCCTGAACAGACAAGAAAAGGAGGAACTGATAGCCATAGGCATTGCCAATAGAACAGAGGCTGTCCTCACTGCCAAGAAGGTACTAACTCTCAGGAATTATGTACAAACAGTGGAGAGGAAGTGCTATGAGATGCAGGGTGATGTGGAGGAATATAAACTCAAGATGGCAGTGCTGCAAGCAAAGGGCCTGCCCAGCCTCCTAAGCGGTGCAGGAAGATTGATCTCCCGAGATCAATTTGCCAACAGAATGGCAACCTATATTGAAAATCAGATTACTGCATCTGGCAGTACATCTGAGCAAACAGTACCTCCCACAGGACAGAGCTTATATGATAAACTTGAAGGCCTGTTCTTCATTGAAAATGAGGTGAATCATCTTTTTGAAACTCCTCCTAACTTTTATAGATATACAGAGGCCGATGAGACTTTGATAAAAATTCGGAGACATCAAATGCCTAAGGAGGATTGGTGGCAAGCAATGCTTCAGATTTTGCCACGGTAGCCTCAGTTGTTCGGCCACTGCCAGCTCCAGGTCACTACAAAACAAACAGCATGACAAAGCCAGCACTAAAGGCAGCTGAAAGGTGACTCAGCACATGGACAATGACAGCTAGCCTAAGGGATAAGACAATACGCAAATTTTGACAGCATATCCTCAGCCGACTCCAACAGCCGCCAAACCAACTGCTTCTGACTATTTTTGACAGCTAAGGCACTAAAGAGTTATTTCAGCATTAACTCTCTCAGCTACAATGCTCCAGGAGTTGGCATAACATAAATGAGCCATTAACTCATTCTCTGATATTTTTCTTATATAAATTTTGTATATATACCCTCCTTGGCAACGCATTAGGGGTTGGTGATTTTGACTCTAAGCCAAATCTATTGTATACTTTCAGTTGATCTAATACAAAGGGCTGGACCAGCTCAGTGATTTCCTGAAATATTTGATGTCTGGATGATGCTATGTGTGCTGATGCAGAATTCCTGTGCTGCCTGATGAAATAACAAGTTTTCCTCAATCTCTGTTCTTGTCTTCTTATGTTTATTAAATCATACTCATGTTACACTAAACTAGCAGTAGAGAAAAAGAATAGTGCAGGATTTGTTTTATTACACCTTGCGCTCAATTTTTACTGCTGTAAATGTTTGTCTTCAGAATTAACCATGGACATGAATTCTTAATTGCTCATGTTTCTATTAATTCTATAAGTATGAATGTTATCTAGAAATTCTTCATTGCTTCCAGAATAATATTCTCACTGTCTTTCTTTAGCAGTTTATTGTAAGATTCTTAATTGCCTTGCATAAACTGGATACACCACATTCAATCACCATTTCAAAAAATTGTTTCTCAGACACTAATCTGGCTCTGCAGCATCACTTCATTATCACACAGCACATCAAGCAAACTAAAGGACCACTGACTCCATGCCCAATGCACTAAGACATGCTAGTAAGCACCTATATATATTGACTGGAATCATCACCAAACACATTCCAAAAACAAAACCTTGAACATCATAGCTAGCCTAAAATACTATCAGAACAGAGACAAATCATAAAGAGAGAGCCCTATCTGATTACAGTTTGGCTAGAAACTGTAACCCAAAGATTGGTTAGTGGTTACCCCGGCCGTATTCCCTTGGGAGTCATAGGGAACAACCTGGGTGTTAACAACTGCTACTATAGTGATTCTCTTAGACATAAATCTTGCAGCTTCCATAGGAGTCCTCATGAGCCATCACTGCCTCCATCTACTATGACAAGCATTCATGCTAGTCTAGTTGACATCAATTCCGATACTAATTCAAATTGCATAATTGTATTTTTTTTTCATCCATATTGATGCATTTGGAGTGGAAAAAGTGGAGGAATCAGCTCATGGGACCATTTTTACTCGCAGGACCCAGTTTGGCAAAATGGAATCTAAAACCTTCTGGGTGCATTTTGAGGCATCAAATAAAATTTTTTGGGGGTAAAAAGTTGTCACTTAAGAACCACACCCTTTCATTCTATTCTACACACATAAATATTTCCAATGGCATAAGAATCACATCAATCAGAGTCTGTATGCAAAAGTTATGCCACTCGGAAGTTGACCTTCTCATTTTCACACCTATAGTTCGAGAAGATGTCGCGTCAGCCCCCATTATTCATGGCAAAGGGGCTAGCCACGTGTTTGTGATGTAAAATACTATAGAAGAGTCTATTTTGTAACTCTAGTTAAGAGTTGATGTAGTCAAACATAATTACTAGTAGGCTATCAGGTTGTGTTATAATTGGGCCACTGGGAGGAAGAGGCATTCCATTTTTTCAAGAGCATTTTGTTCCATAGTTCAGCAGGATTAAGATTTGATATCAGCTGGGAGAATATGGAATGAATTAAAAGAAAATTGACCGGGCAGTAGGGTCGTGGGAATCAATGAGAGGTTCTACATATGCTCCAATTTAAGATTAGCCAAGAGAGATAGGAGATAGAGGAAACATAGAGGATCTGTGCACTGTAGCAACCCAAGGCCACAAAAATTACTTATTTGTATCTACAACCATATTTGCAAACAGAAAAAGAGACCAAAGCGGCCTCACCTTCCAGCTGGGTTTTCTCCCGAAAGGGTTTCCCATAGAGCATATCTTGTTTCTTATGTGTGTGAGCTTGTTTCATTAGTTCTTGACTTTTTTGCATAATTTATATTTGCATGCATGCACTAATTACAGTAAAATCTATAGATCTATAAATTCAATAAAACTGTAATAGTGTAGAATCTCATATTTTTTTTAATATAATATTATCAGATTTGTTCTGACGAACTGTCCAGTGGAATATCCATGGAAATTTACAGATCAAATACTAACACATCCACCACCAATTTTCCAACAATATCCCCCTTTGGCAATGATGGCAACACCATAAGCTCCCCCTCAGGATAGGCAAGGTCTTCTCCACTGCCTGAGTAATCTTCTCTGCCTTTGACATCAATTGTAAGGAATACTTCTTGAATTCTCCCTCTGAACCATTGCAACCTACTCTTCCATGGCTCCCACATGCTAAGTAGCTACCACCACCTACCAAAATGTAATCATTTGGAGGGAGGAGTTATAACTCCTATTTAATGCCTGAGATATTCAAATGCTTCTCTTGCTAGTGGATTAGTAAAGATATCTTCCAGTTTCTCTTTAGTGGCCACATATTCTAGTTCGACAATATTCATTGCAACCTGTTCCCTCAAGAAGTGGAACTTGATAGGAATATGCTTAGTCTTTGAATGCATAATTGGATTTTTGGAGATGATGATAGCACTTGTGTTGTCACACATCATTGGAATTGGATCAGTCAACTCTACCTTAATATCTTTCGGGTTTTTTTCATCCATAGAATCTTCGTACAATAGGTAGCAGTAGCAATATACTCTACTTTAGCAGTCGACAAATAAATGGAGGCTTATTTCTTTCTGGCCCATGACACCAAGCATTTTCCTAGGAAGAAAGCTACATCAGAGGTTATCTTCCTATCATCAAGACTGTCAACCCAATCAACATCAGTGTAGGCCTTCAACTTGAATTATTTTTCCTTAGACTACCACAGTCCATATTTCATTGTTCCTTGAAGATATTTAAAAATTATTTTGGCAGCAACAACATTGATTTCACATGGGAAAGCTTGAATATGGCCACAAGACCCACTGTTTGCATGATGTTTGGCCTTGAAGTTGTAAGATACAACAAGATTCCTATCATTGATCTATATGCAGTCTAATTTACCAACAGTGTCCCATCTTCTTTGCATAACTTGTAGCCTGTAGTCATAGGTGTGCTTACTGGCTTGCAATCTTCTAGCCCAAATTTCTTCATAGTTTCCTTGAGATATTTGGATTGGGATATAAACACTCCTTGTGGAGACTGAGCAATTTGCAGACCTAGGAAGAAGGAAAGCTCTCTGATCATGGACATTTCAAATTCTGTTTGCATACATTTTGAAAATTGATGCCCCAATTGTTCCATGTCACTGCCAAATATTATATCATCCACATACACAACTACTATTAGTAGATGGTCACCTTCAGAATTTACATATAAGTTACTATCAATCATGCCATAAAGCCTTGTTGTTGAAGGTATTTATCTAGCCTTTCGTACCAAGCTCTGGGAGTCTATTTTAGTCCATACAGAGCCTTCTTTAATTTTCATACAAAACCTTCATCTATGGTGAGTATAAATCCTTCTCGCTGCTCAATGTAAACTTCTTCTTCTAAATATCCATTGAGAAATGCAGAATTCACATCCATCTGATATACCTTGATGTTTTTATGGGTGGAAAGAGCAAGAAATGTCCTTACATCTTCCAGTCATGCTATCGGTGCAAAGTTTTCTTCAAAATCTACCCCTTCTATTTGGGCATACCCTTTGTAGACTAATTGAGCTTTGTTCCTAATTACTTAACCCTACTCATTCAGTTTTTTTTTGAAAACCCATTTGGTTTCAATAACATTTTTTTTCTCTAGGCATTGGAACAACCTCCCAAATGTCATTCTTTTTAATCTGATGAAGTTCTTCATTCATAACTTTCACCTAGATATTGTCTTCACTTGCTTGAATGAGGTTCTTGGGTTCTATCTACGATAACAGAGTTAGACTTGCATAAATTGTATTTCCAACAAGTTTTCTCCTGGTTTGGACACGATGTCTTTGATATCCAATTATTTGACTCTCAGGATTTTCTTTCAGTGTACATACCTGGAAAGTGTTTTTGGCCTTGGATTTGTGCCTACTTCCTCGCATTCACTATCCAAATCTGTTTCTGCCAGATTCGTGGAACTCATATATGAACTTTCTTCATCATCTGAGTTCATATTTTTTTTAGAGAACTCAGGTTGTGAACCTATTTCATCTACTATCACGTCAATTCAATCCTCAATCTTCTTTGTCTTCTTGTTGTAACACTTATATCCTTTACTTCAAGCAGAATGCCCAAGCAATATTCCTTCATTAGCACAAGAGTCAAACTTTCCAGGATCCTTATCATTCCTTTCCATAAATCACTTGCTTCTAAACACCTTGAGATGTTTAACTGATGCAGATCTTCCATTCCAGAACTCATAGGGAGTTTTATTACTTTTAGGCCTGAGTTGAGTTTTGTTTGACAGATATATTTTTGCATGTGTTGCTTCTTCCTAGAAGATGTGATACACACCTACTTCACCCAACATTTCTCTTTCCATTTCCTGGATTGTTTTTTTCTTCCTCTCCACTACACCATTTTGCTATGGAGTTCTAGACACTGAGTATTGCCTCTCGATTTCATGCTCTTCATAGAATTTCTCAAAATATATTGAGGTGTACTCTCCTCCTCTGTCTGATCTTGGGAATTTTATCTTCAATTCTTTCTCATTTTCTAATTAAGATTTAAAATTCTTAAAGTGCTTGAATTCCTCTAAATTTTCTTTTAAGAGCACAATCCAAGTAACCCTGGTAAAGTCATCAATTAGCATCATAAATACCTTTCTCCTTTTGGGGTTTTTCTCTAGTGTGGCCAAAAATATCTGTGAGAATGACCTCCAGAGGTCTGGATGAGGAGAACTCTTTTGTATTAAAATGAGTCCTAGTATGCTTTCCAAACTAACATGACTTGAAAATTTAGTTATCGGGTGTTGAAAGTCTTGGTAATCCTTTCACAGCTCCCATCTTGCTAACTTTTATCAAACTGTCGAAATTCATATGCCCAAGCCTCTTGTGCCACAAACTTGCTTCACTTGTTTTGATCAAATAGCAGTTAACCCTGGAATCGTCAAACACATATACATTATTGTGGGTTATGATTTCTTTTCCCGCCAGTTTTCCATTCTTCATGTTGTGGATCTCACAGTGTTTAGATCAAATGGTCACATCGTAGCCGTTATCACACATTTGGCTAACATTGAGCAGATTGTGCTTGATACCTTCTCATTCACCACATTTTGTGATTCTACTTTTTTATTAAGGCTGACTGTGCCTTTACCCTTGATTCTTGTTGGAGCATTGTTTCCAAAAGTGACATATTTCCTTTGTCCTTTTCTTTTAGTGACAAAAATTTTCTTTTGTCCCTAGTCATATGTTTGGAACAACCACTATGCACATGCCATTTTTTTTCTTGATTTTGAGCCGATAAAGTAAGTCCACACTGTATGATCCTTTTAGTCTTTCATTTCAAGCTCTCCTTAGAGCTGGCTGTCTAACATTTTGGAACTTAGACTAGTATTCGAACCTGCTTCTACACTCACTTTCTTTGTGCCCAAAAATATTACATTTAAGGAATTCTACTTCACTTAACAAGGAATAAAAGATGTTTCGATTTCTGAGAGAAGAGTTTTGAGATCTATAAATCTAATACTTCGTATATCTATAATTTTCATTTCTCTCAACTTTGATCCTTCTGCAATCAACAACTTTATGTCCAAAGATATGACATTTATAAAAATGACCATAAAATAAATAGCCATGTCTATTACTGGAAGTCTTATGATATTGCGTATGAAGGTACCTTGGTTTTCTACCTGATTGATTTGTCTTCCATTGATAGTCTCTTTTTTTCCCTGCTGTGCTTTTATCTTCATTGATTCATCCTTGAAGATTCACATAGCTCTATGGTTCTTCGAATCTTGCAGACTTGAAGTTGGTATTTTTCATAGAGGATTCCTGTGTCTATGAGTATCCCAGAACTATTTTGATTCCTAAGGGCCTTTGGCTATTTAGAATATGATCTATTTTCCTTGTGCCTTATGCAAATTTTTCGTTTAAACCCTTCTCGACCTTTATTCCCTCAAGATTAGTTCTTAGAGAAACAACCTCTACTTCAAGACTCTGACAATTCTCCACCCATTCCTGGATCAAATCTTAAAGAACCTCTTCCTTCCTTTTAGCCTCTTCCAGTTCAACTTTCAAAGACAAAATTCATCTTTGCATATCTATGAGATCGTGTCCCTTTTTAACTTGAGCATCACTTGTTTTAAATTCTTGTTATCCTCTTCTAGTCTCTCACAGGTTCCTTGTTTTTCTTCTATTAGAAGGAATAAACTATCTTTTCTCTTGATAGCTTCCTCAAGATTTTATTTTTGATAGGAAAACTCCTCATTGTCAGAGTTATACATACCTTCCTTTGCACGTTGTAACTGTTCCTTCAACTACTTATTCTTCTTCCTCGCTTTCTTTAACTCATCAAGGGCACTGATGAGTTCCCCTTCAAGGTCCATTATTCCTTCTTCTTCTTCTTCCTCTTCAGAGTCCATAATACCTTGTTTCTTGGAGTTTGTTTCAAAATCCATAAGTAGATACTTATCTGAGTCATTCTTTGACGAGTTTTCATTGTCTAACTCTGGTGCTGAGCTATCCTCTTTGGAGTAGAACCCCTTTTTCTTATAGGGATTTTTCTTTTGATGTTTTTGAGACTTGTTTCCAAATTTCTAATCCTCTTCCTTTTCATCCTTTTCCTTATAAGGGAATTTGGATGAGAAATGTCCAACTCTTCCATAGTCAAAAAACTTAAAGGGAAACTTCCCTTTATATTTTCCTAAACCACGCTTCAGTTTTTTGGCTAGTTGATCCAACTCCTTATTAGATTCACAGTTGGAGCAGTCTTGATGATCTTTGTGCTCCTTGGCCTTTTTGGATACTTTGAATGTTGCTTCCTTAGGTTCATAATTTTCTATTCCTACTCTCATCTCATAGGCTGTGAGAGTACCATGTAGCTGGTCCATCTTGAGATCCTTTAAATTAGCCATTTATTCAATAGCTAAGACTTTGGCATTAAATCTCATAAGAAGAGATCTCAATATTTTCTGAACAATCATCTCCTCCTTGACCTCCTCACCAAGTCCTCTAATCATATTAGTTACTCGATCAACTCTGAGGAAGTATTTTGCTATGCTCTTATTTTCACTCATTCTCAAGCTCTTAAACCTCATTCTGAAAGTTTGAAGTTTTGCCTACTTGACTTTGTTATCTCCTTCATGACTCTGATTAAGATTTACCCATACTTCCTTAGCAGACTTACAGTGCATAACTTTTACAAGTTTTGATTGACTAAGACCAAAGAGAATGGAATTCTTGGCTTTATCATTGTTTCCATATAAAAAAATTTCCATCTGCATCAGTGGGAGGAATATCAAGTACATTTTAGTCTACTAGCACTGAAGTCCAAGCATCTACTCCCAGGGACATAAGATACACTTCCATTCTTACTTTCCAAAAGGCATAGTTTGTCCCATTAAAGACTGGTAATCTACTTGAGTAACCCTCTTGACTCTCTTTCCTATAAATTATTCCTTATATATCTACCTTCTAGTGATTAGAGTGTTCCTGAAGGAACCTAGCTCTGATACCAATTGTTGGAATAAGGAATTGCTGAGATGGGGGGTGAATCAGTAATTGTGAGATTCTTTTCTTTTTCTAGTATGCTTACAATACATATTTATATTATATTACTTGTGAGAGCATGAATTCATAAAGGGAGTGAACAAAAAGTTCAAACCTACATGTTCATATAGAAATATCATGAGCAGCACACACATTTGACACAATGTTTTTCACGTGGAAACCTAGAGGGAAAAAATCACCAAATTTGTTCTTTGTTTATGATGTAAATTATGCACCTAATTAATTACATATGTTTTTTTGTGAGAACCTACTCACAGGAGGCACTGGCCCCCTTTGGTTATCAAGCACCAACTTGGCAAGAGGCACCAACCTCTTCTTAATGTAGGCACCAACTTGCTCTAGCCACTATTCTACTATTTCATACAATTTTCACACTGAAAACAGAGGCATATATATTACAAGTAAAATACCAAAATGGTTTGCTGTAGATTCAACTTCTGCTCTTTTTCCTATGCGTTCTCATGCAGTTTTTCTTTACTTGCTACTCACAAAAATCTCTCCTCAACACTCTCCCTTCCTTCTCATAAGCTCTATTCTACAACTACATAAGTTCAGCTCACATTGTTCTTCTCATAGTAGTCACTCTGCTTCCTGCTCTTCAGCTTTGCCCTCAATATTCTTCCCACAGCACTCTCGATGTTCTTGGTGCACCAACTCTCAGTATGATTGCAGTGCTTAGACCTCTCTATCTCTCCAATGCTCTCATTCCTCAACACTTTGGAAATTTTCTCAACTCCCCCCTATTGCATATAGGAAATTGATAGTTTTGATCCATTGATACACATTGTGCAAAGAAGTATATGCTACATGCACGCATATTTCCCAAACATACTTTGGCATGGCTTCCCCTGCTACTGTTGTGTGTTCTTGGATGACCCTTGTCATGGTATTAAACACCTATTTAGACCTCGGAGCTTTTTGTTGAAAAACTGCGTAAATATTCATGCTAAGAAATTATTTCTTAGATGATCTGCACACTCCTCCGAGAGACCCATTCTTATTTATTTCTCAACATAGATTGACATTCCTCAGGGATGGCTACTCTAAACTTCATTTAACTCTCCCAGATGTGCAAGTGAAGCAGTCAATGTTTTCCTTCATTCCCACACAATATTCTTTGTTAAATGATGTCCTTGTTTCATTGTTTCAGAGTATTTTGTAGGTTTATTGCATTTCAGCTATCAACTTCACTAATCTTGAATTCAATTCTTCAGCTACCAACCCATACATTATTTTAATTCACTATACTACCTCATGGGAACATGCCATATCATAACCTACACAATTGGAATGTTATGATTTTGCACTCCCGATATGCTTGGATCCCTTTTCCTTCAGCTCCTTTAGCAACTACTTTCTCATAGGATCGAGACCTGTTACCAATGGCTTAGCATGATATCGGAGCCCCCTTTGTATCGTAACTCACATAGTTGAAATGTTACGATTTTTCAATGTTCGATATCTTTGGCTCCCTATGCACATAGCTCCATGTGTGTTTCCTTCTCATAGGATCGAGAGTTGTGACCAGGGGCTAAGCACTATACGGAGCCCCTCGGTATCGTAACTCTCACTATTGAAATGTTACGATATTTCACTGTCTAATATGCTTGGCCCCTTATGTAATTAGCTCCCTGTGTGTGTTCCTTTGGACTTATCATGAATGAGTGTCTAACCAAAATCGGATCCCACTTCATCAGAACCTCTTTAGCCATTATTCTCATAAGGGTTACAATATGGTTATCCTCTGATATCCCATCCTCTGATATGTTGACATCACTAGCCACTGCACTTTCTCGATTCCAATGTCTTGTCGCCATGTGTCTATTTGGAGGATAGAGAAAGGGGTCCCATTCACCCCTTACTTTGCAACAACTCCTTTGTTGACTTGCTCAGCATTTCTCAGTGTTTTTAGCACTATCGGCCTTGCTAGATATCGTAACTTCTAAAAATTCCTCTGTTGAGAAGTTCTGATATTCTGATGTCCTGGACCTCTGATATTATCTGCTCTGATATCCTGATATTCGATATGCCACCTAATATGATATTTCGGTCTCTGATACTCTGATATCCAGGGTTCTAATATCAAGTCCCGATTGGCTCTGATCATTGATATTCCATCCTTCTTAAGACTCAAAATCCCCCGACTTCAGTAGACCATATCTTTTGATCTAGGAGCCCATTTTTTGACTTCCACATACCATTGGAAAGCTCTTCTAGATGAATTTCTAATGGATAGGGTCTGATGTAGGATTTGAGCCCATTTTCTACCTCTGAGATGGTTACAAACTCTATGCCACTCATTGTTCCTTGAATCTTCTTCTTGTGCATGGAAAGCTAAACTCCCAGCCACCATAGTCATCAAGTTATGACTTCTCTAGTAAGCCTACTACTATGATGATTCTCTACATAGAACCTGCAGCTACCAATGGGATTCCATCCTGACCAACACAGTAGTCATCATTTTATGGCTTTTCCAATAAGCTCACTACTGTGATGATTCTCTACATAAAGCTTGGAGCTTCCATAAGCATCCTCCTGAGACATCACTACGTCCATCTGGTACAACAAGCATTCATACCAGTCTAGTTGATAGCAATGCCAACATCAATGCCAATACTAACACAATCACTACCAATTTTCCAACAAACAAGGAGATGGAAACTTTAAAGTTAGGCAGGTATACCACCTAGAAGCTAAGCATAGTGACTAAGATGTAGGAGGCATCTAGGATAACATTTGGAACATAAAAAATTGGCCCAATGTATTTTCTTTCCTTTGGTTGTTAGCTTGAAGGAAAATTATTACATAGGATAGGCTTATAAAGAGAGGATTTGAGAGGTCATACATCTGCTACCTATGGAAGGCATAGGAAGAGACAATGGAGCATGTTTTTCAGTTTAATTGTCTTAAATTGATTATATAAATTATCGACCGGAGTTGGTAAACTTATGAAGTGAAAGTGCACAATATATGCTAAAATCCTTTTTATAAAGTTGGATTTATTAATTGATTGAGTTAATGGAAATGTGTTTTTAGGTTTTGTATTCTTATTTCAAAATGAAATTAACATTGCTCTCTACTGAAAATAAAATTATTGTGAATTTAAATCTATATTTCTTACTTGAAAAATGAAACCATAAAGAATGCACACTTGCAAAAATAAACTCACACTTTGCATAATGAAAACTATATTAACTCATACTTGCAGAATGAAAACTAAATTAACTCACACTTGCATAATGAAAACTAAATTAAGTCACTCTTGCTTCAAAATTGAAAGTTCAAGAAAGTAACTGCAAACAAACCACTCTTCTTCTGAATTTAAACTAAGAAATTTTTTGAATACAAATGCTCTTAACATAAAGCTGAAAGAAATATATATACCCAAATCTATAAAGAGAAACATCTTATGCTATGAAGTTGAAATGCTTTTAATGAAATTCCAAAGACATGACAAGGAAATCGTGGGTATTTTGATGATTTAAATCAACTTCAAAAACTATAGAAGACAACTGTAAAACTACCATAAGAAGATTAAAATTATTAAATGGTTATGATTAATATTTCTATTTGATGATCCAAAAACAACTAATAGAGAACTTTGCTACTCCTCTTCTAATCAAAAGAAATATCAATGTTGCTATCTTATCTAAAATCAAACTAAGAATTATGAAATGAACATATGCGAAAATACTACAACAAATAATAACAGAAAGGGAAATATACAAGTTAAAAATCCTCACTGTTTGCAAGGGCCCTCCACAAACAGGCGCTCTCAAGCTCCAACCAATGATTAATTGTGCATAAAATCTTCAAAGGTGCTTCCATTAAATAAAAACACAGAGTTCTAAAACGATTATAGTCACAAAATATTTATTCACATCGTCCCCTATTTTGTCCTGCCTTATGGTATTTATGAAATCCATTTAATAAATGTTTGAGGCTTTCATGCCTACTTTCGGCTAATATATTTCTAATTCAACTATCAAACTGAGAAATAGATAACGATTTGCTCATGATTTTCTATTCGAAAAATAAAATCGTGAGGCATTTTCATCTTAGACTCTCGCTCGCTTGCTCGTGTTGAATTTTTCCTTTGACCATGTGATTCGAGCTTTCTTCTAACGATTTGGTGTAGATGAATAGGAGGAGATCGCTGAGGGATCAACCTCTTTCTGCCCATATCTCTCTTTCCTTGAATGGCGCCTTGGACCCTGTTCAACAATGGATTTGGTTGTAGAAATGGATGTTAGCAGCAGAATTGCACAAATTCGATAGTTGATGCAAAATTTAACTCAATAATAAGGAACATTTAGGAAATATGAAAAATAGGATAATTACTACCTTACCTATGTCAAAAACCTACAATTTGATGCCTATCAAGCTAAAATAAATGGTTAAGGAGAAGGAAAATGACTGAAGAAGAGTTCCAAGATGAAGCATTCATGAGGCTCTATAGAGCACTTACGTAATGGGTGCATAGTTGTTTTAGAACTCTGGAATAGAGGGGATGCCATGTTCAAACAATATAGTTGTGTTAGAGAGGTCATAAATCAAATTCTATAAAAAATGGAGGTAGTTTCCATACCATTATCCATAACCCCATATTAACAAAAGATTGGAATTATTTCCAGGATTTTTACCATGAATAGTCTAGAAAGAACACAATCTTATAATTTTCAAACAATGGTATAGAAACTTGTTGGACACATGGCACAATATTCAAACTAGCCTCCAAGAAAAAATCTACTCTTTTCCTAAGCCCTAGGAAACAAAGGACGTATGGGAGGTATATAAGAATGTTTTCAATGAATGGAACTTTTTAAAAAGTCCATTCTCTTCATAATATCTCTTTTTAGCATCTCTCCCAAAGTACATGGTAGATACCACCCATGGGATTTATTAAGAAAAACTTTGATAGAGCATCCAAATTTAACCATAACCCAACAAGGGCTATATGGTTTTCAAGGACCATACAGGCGCTATCATTTTCATTTTCAATGTTCACATAGGTAATAGCACCACAACGTAGTAGAACTTGATGGATTGATGAAGGGACTGCATGGGGCTCATCTATGAGGATACACAAACCTAATTATGGAGGTAAATTCAAAAATAATAAAATAGTTGTTATCCAAAATATTAGGGAGGAGTAATCTAAAAAAAGTATCATAGGATTGGAGGTTATCAACTAGATTTTCGAAAATCGGTTATGATCTTCAATGCAACAGAAGAAATAGAGATTTATATCCAGCCTAGGGGTGAAAAAAATGTAGGAATTTATAGGGTAAGTTCCTTAGATAGAACACCAAAGGACACTACTCACAACAGATCACATATCAGTACACTGGTATTCTTGACGTGGTTAAAACCCTCAAAGAGGGAAACAGTCCATGGCCTAAGCCAACGTGGCCACTTCAAGTAATTTATTAATGTAAAAGAAAGAAAATTTACATAAGCTTCTCTCATGAAGGGTCACTAAACAAATGACCCTCCATGCCCTTTAAATAGAGATCATGGACCAATCGGGTGTTAAGCCATAGATCAAGTGTCAGTAATACCAAGGAGAGAATGAAATGTGAGATCACTTCATGTCTAGAACATATCATGACCATTGAATTGTAAGTACAAAAAGTACATACTAAAGAAACACACTTTACCTAACCATACACTAGACCAAGTTATACTTAATTATTTCCTATGTGTCGGAATATTCTAACATCCCCCCTTAAGAACAACTTGGGATAGGATTGAAGGATTTACAAATATGACACAATAGGAGAAGGAAGGAGGCATTAGAGCCTATCCCCTCTTAGTGAAAACTTCCTGAACTCCAACCATAAATTGAAGTTTAGTAAACTTTGCCTCTGTGAGAGCCTTTGTAATGATGTCTGCAACTTGATCATCAGTTGAACAATATTGCACTTCAAGGACATGGTCATGAATGAGCTTTTTGATCAAGTGCATGTGTATTTCAATGTGTTTGTTGCGCTGATGTTGGACTATATCTTTGGATAATTGAATGGAACTTTTATTATCACACCAAAGTGTAGTCGGATGTTGCTATTGAAAACCAAACTATTACAGGATTTGACAAAGCTACATGGCTTCCTTACTAGCTTCAACCACACCACGATACTCTACTTTTGATGAAGAGAGAGAAATGGCACTTTTTTTTCTTGCAATCCCATGTAATAAGTCTAGAACCAAGAGTGAAGACATAACCTACAATAGATTTCTGATCATCAGGGTCATCATCCCAATCAGAATCAGTGAAACCAACCAATAGAGGAGATGCTTTTGCACTATAATGAATCCCAAACTGAATTGTACCTCAAACATAATGAAGTATTCTTTTAGCTTCTTTCCAATAAATTTCATGTGGTTTTTGCATAAACCAAGAAACAAGGCCAACATCAAAGGAAAGGTCGGGACGGGTATGGGTCAAATACAAAATTTTTCCAACAAGCTGACGGTATAAGGTAGCATCAATTTTAGGGGACGTATAAGTGATTGAAAGTTAGACTCCAAACTAAAAGGGAGAAGGGGTTGGCTTACAACCTTCCATGTGAAAGTGGCGTAGAAGATCACAGGGAAACTTGGACTGGGAAAGGGAAATACCTTCTTTGGATTGCAAGACTTGAAGACATAGAAGATAATGCAAGTGTCCTAGGTTTGTCATTTCAAACTACTTTTTAAGGCTAGGCTGCACATGGTTTATAAGGTTGGGATCAGGACCGGTAAGGATGAGATCACAAACTTAAAGAACAATAATGATAAGAGACTTACCCACTTTCTTGGAGTAGACAGTATTGTCAGAATGACACCTAGAAAAAGTCAGTATCTAAAAGAAAGTTATCCATTTTAGCATACCAAGCTTGAGGGGCTTTCTTGAGACCATAAAGGGTTTTCTTAAGCCGACATAAAAGGCTGGAGTCTATTTGTATATAGCTAGGAAATCTTTCCATATATATTTCTTCATGCAAGTCCCCATGCAAGAAGGTGGATTTAACATCCATCTGATGGACTTTCCATTTGAAAGAGGCAGCAAGGGAAAGAACAAGACAGATAGAGTTCATTTTGAAACAAGGGAGAAGGCTTCAGTATAGTCAATGCCTTCAAATTGTGAAAAACCCTTAGCAACAAGACGAGCTCTATGTTTATCAACTTTTCCATTTGGTTCAAACTTGGTTCTGTAAACCCATTTGCATCTAACAAGTTTTCATCCCTTTGGAAGAGGAACAAGGTCCCATGTATCATTTTCCAATAATGAATGATATTCTTCATTCATAGTTGGGTCCCAATCTGGATGGCCTGAAACTTCTATAAAGGTGTCAGGATCATAATTCATTGAATCTTGATCTAGTAAAGAAGAGGCTCTGTCGAACTAAGAATGTGTACGATGTTGATCTGTAGGATCACCTGCAAGAACACATGTTGCATCCTGAGTAGCACAAACCCATTCTAAAATTTGAGGAGTTGAAGGAGGATCCCAAGAAGGTGGGGGAGGGTTTTAATCCTTGTTATAATCATCTGAAGAAGGAATATTTTCATAAGTAGAAGGGATAGAGAGAGGTGGCACATTTGCTAAACTAGGCTCGTAGGCCGATATATTTTCAGCAAACTTTACATCTCTTCTAATGATAGCATTTTTGGATTTAGGTTGAATACATCTATATCCTTTGACATCTTCAGAATATCCAAAAAAATTACAATTTTCACTCTTAGGTTCTAAGGCTTTATGTTTGTCATCTGGAATATGGGCCCATGCTTCACTTCCAAAAACTTGAAAGTGACTTACATCTAGTTTAATTGAGCTCCATGCTTCTTCTGGAGTGTTAGTCTTTAAAACCTTTGTAGGAGTGTGATTTACTATGTAATTTGCATAATTAATTTCTTCTGCCCAAAAATTAAGGCTAAGTCCTTTAGATTGAAGCATACAATTATCCATTTCCTTTAAGGTACGATTCTTCCTTTCAGCTACACCGTTTTACTGTGGAGTACATGGAACAGTATGTTGCAACTGAATTCCATGCTTAGTTCAAAAGTTGATGAATTTTTTGTGAACATATTCTCTGCCATTATCAGATCTTAGCTTAAGAATTTTATGTCCATATTTCTTCTCAACAAAGGCTTTAAAGGCCAATAACATGTTAAAGACTTCACTCTTGAGTTTTAAGAGGTATACCCAAGTGCATCTGGAGAAATCATCAATGAAAGTTAAGAAATACTTGTAACCAAAGAATGAAACAACTTGAAGTGGACCACATAAATCACTATGCACAATCTCTAAGGGGGTTGAAGCATGCCAAAAGGCATGTTTTTCAAAACTATCCTGATGATGTTTTCCGAGTACACACCCGGAATAAACACCATCTCTGCAAGATAACATAGGAAGACATGTCACCAAATTTTCTTTACATAGATTTTGAAAAGAGCGATAGTTTAAGTGACCAAATAGCTCATGCCAAAGTTTCCTCACTTCATCATTATGAGAAACAAATACCAAGGGAAGGGTTGATGACCCAAAATTGTTAAACTTATACAAACTTGTAGAATCATTAGCAATGCCAGTACCTAAAATATGTCTAGGATCTCTTAGGTCCTTAATTACAACATCATCAGGTGAAAATTCAATGGTTTTACCTTCACTTGAATGAGTTATTTGATACATAGATAGAAGGTTGTAGGATAAGGTAGGAACACATAATACATCATTAAATTGACCATTGTCTAGATGAATAGTTCCAGTCCCTACAACACTAAGAAATCTATCATCACCAACATATATATTTTTGGTGTTACAATCATTTAAAGAAGAAAACATGGCTTTGTTTTTGGCCATGTGATAAGAAGTTCCACAATAAATGACCCACTCATGAGAATGAGTAGAAGAAGATACATTAAGTGCATAACCAAACCGAGATGCTTGACAACCACATGCATAAAGTGTTATTCCTAAAGATGAAGTTGAAGTTGAAGAGTTCTCCAAATGGATGTTATGCTTCTTGATGGCTGCTTCCAAGGATTCCATCTTCTTAAAGCATTTGGATTCTAAGTGGCCATCATGATTACAAAAGTTGCAATGTCTATCAGTCTTCTTCCCTTTGTTTTTGTTTGCCTTATCATTTTTGTTGAGTTGATTTTTCATTTTGAGATTGAAATTGCTTAGGACCCTTGTTTGGTTTACGACCATTCTTTTTAGGTTGTTGCTTCTTAAGATTCTTTGAAATTGGTTGTTGTTGGGCTGCTAAGGATTTCTTATAAGAGTTTCCAATATTAATATGACCAAGATGTAAGATCTTCTCTTGTTCTCTTATTAAAGAATCACAAAAGGCATCAAAAGAGGTGGACTTGTAGGTTTGTCCTTGAGAAATAAAGGCTTCTCTAGTAGAATGGATAGTGGAAACAAACATAGAGTAGGCTAATCCTAACTTAGTAGGAATGGAATAGATAAGGCTACCATCTTCTTTCTTAACCTTAACACCTTCCAAGAGAAGTCTAAGGGTATTGAACTTGGACAAAAAATCTTCAATGGAAAAAAAATTATTGGGGTCCAACATAGGCAACTCATTTTTGAGTTGATGGACTCTAATTTCATTTTTAATTCCAAAAACATTACTGATATTTTTCATTTCTTCATCGGAGGTATCAATTTTTGTGAAATGGAATCTAAGGTCTAGAGAAATAGACATCCCTATCAACCCACGTGCTTGACCTTGCTTATTTTCCCATTTGGCTTTCTTATCTTCATATTGAGGTTTAGACTCTTCGCCTGAGGCTATTCTATAAAGAAATTTACTTCTAAGTAAATTGTAACACCCCTCCCCTGTGTGTTAAACTATTGCAAACCTAAGCTGAGGAAAGCTAGGTATGATGTGTAATATGAAAAGCAAATACATTATTAAAAAATTCATAAATTGATCACTTGAAAAACTGAGACACCAAGAGATGAGATTCTTGCCAAATCCCATTGAGGAATGGGATAAGATAAATCTTTCATGATAAAGCTTCTAGATGTGATTCTAGATAAGCTTGGATGGATTGGAGATAAATATCCATCAAGAAAAACATAAAATATTTGTGGGATATAAAGGAAATATTTTATGAGGAAAAGCCTCGCGGGAGATAAAGGCGAGCTTTTCAAAAAAAGTCCTAGGCAAATGGAAAAATCCATAAAAGTGGGATGCTGCTAATGGAAACTATATCATGAAAGAGGGTATTAAATACCCATTGCATAGATTAATTGGAGGCAGTTCATCCATGGCAAGAACCTTGGCTTAGGGGGAATCAAAGGTGATTCATGGTGGGTGGTGATGCTCCACTCTCCAAGTGATGTTTTAGTGGGATTCATTAGTGTGAAATGTTATGTACGATGCTTTCTTCCCTCTACTTTTCAACTACATTTAGCCTATGGAAATTTTTGCATGAGTTCCCTTGTTATGAGAATGATTACAGGAATTTCATGTGAATTGTTATACATGAGTATATTAACTATGTTAACTATTTTTATGAGATATTTTGATATGGATTCATGTGACATTAATATAGCCCAAGTCAAATTTAGTAGAGGAATGTAATATGTGGGTTGATGCAATACTAGATATGTTGTCACTCTTTTAACATAAGTGGTAACTCGGTGGTGAGCTTCTGTGGATGAGATATGTGTCGGATTGAGATAATAAAAACAACATAGTATGTATGTAATGATTTCCTTAATGCTTGTATGAAGTCATTTGCATGAGGTTTTCATATATATTAGTGTTTGAAATAGTTATTGGCATGAGATATTGGTGCATGCAGAACAGTTAGGGAATAATGTGTCTAATTGTATATTCAATGGTTTAAGATATATAGCATGCATGTCATAAGAATTGTATCCAATAACATTAATATAATTAGATAAGCATGTTGAAATAAGGTTTTTAGTAGCACTTTGACTGCATCTGTTGGACTATGATCATGATTCATAGCCATACTAGTCATGGTAGTTTCATATCAATGCTCCACTAATGCTTGTTTGGGGTTGTCAAGAGTTTTGATAATTGTATGTCCTGATTCATTCCTTTCTCCAAGTTGTGGCTTAAACCTAAGGGCTTATTTAAAGAGTGTTGTAATATGGTGCTTATGATGCTGTTTTTTTATCTTGATGTTGTCAAAATTTATGTGTATAGTTGTTGGGAGAATCACGGTGTCTACAATAATTGGTTAACTAAACTTGTGATGGCCACTAAAACTTAACTGTAAATGAAGAAAATTTTAAATTAATGGAGCCTAAGGGATAATTTCCCGGGTAGACTCAGGAGGTACGTTACAAATGGTATTAGAGGGATAGGTTTAAACACTAAGGCCTTTGGACTCATTCAACTCCATAGAGTTTCATTGATAGGTCTTGATTATAAAATTCCTGTAAGAAAAATAACCCAAAAAATGTTAGAGGGTAAATCATTAATAGGGTTATTGAAGGATCAATATTCAATAACATGTTATCATTTCAAAGGGATTTAAAAACTAATTGGGGGTTTTTATGTATACAGTCCTTATGAAATAATGATCTTAATTGATTAAATTATGGCATAACTGTGCATGTTGGGAAATAAGGTTTGTTAAGGATGAATTGAAATATTAAAATAGGGAATGTGGAAGCACATGTTATATGCTAATCCACTCCATATAAAATATTATGATATTAAATCACATAACGATCAGTGGGTTCTATGCATAAATAAAAGAGTGGTCCTTATCCAATGAGGGTTTAATGATGCTAAGGTTCTGACCTTATTTTTAAGTAAATAAAATGATTTCATAAGGTTCCAAAATTTGTGTGCTAAATCTGGAATATGTTCTACCATAATCAGTCAAAAATAAAAGGATCAGCAGAACCCTAACCTGCTCTGATTGAATAACGTTTCTTTTTCATGCATGAGAAGGTGTTGATATGATTTTGATGGCATATTTCTCCCTCTATATTCCTTCCTCGTACTATGTTATTGAGGAACTTAGAATTTCTGGAACTTCAAACTCCAAATTACGACCTCCTCCAAAAATTTATTCATGCACTTGACTTAGAGATGGACGTGATCCGAACTTAAACAGGAACGTAACAAATTACAGAGATAACCTTAAACATAGATATGCAACGGAAATAATACTTCCTTTCATTAATGTAAAATACTGAAATATACTTACAAACAGTAATGGAAATAAATCAGCTAGGGTGATGGTAGCTTATCTCTTAGAAGAGATGTGGTGGCTACATGTCTCTGAACTGTGTTACAATGAGGCTCGAAGGCCTATTTAATGTTTAGAAACAATGTAAAACCCCTTACATTACAAAACCTAACCCTAGAAGATGAAACGCTAAACTATGGGCCGCATTTGGGTAAATTGGTACATCAATTTCCCGGGGTCGTAACTTTGGCATACGATCTCCGTTTGATGCGTACGATAGCTTGTTAGAAAGATCTATCTGAGAAATACCACTTTGGGAAGGGAAACATCGGTCCATGGACCCATGTTTCCCCCAGATTTCCCAAAAAACATCGTTTAGGGCCTCAAAATGACTCCGGAAGTTCAGGACCCGAAAAACTACTAAAAATAGTAAACTGTGCTACAATTTAGGAAACTGAAAAGACTGAAAGAGATAGTTGTGGGGGTCCAAATGGGATAGGTGGGTGGCCACCAACATCCACCTGGATCATTCCTCCGCCCTTAGGAAGCAATGGTCCCCATTGCATTGAGTTCCTCCCTGAGATGAGGAAGCTCCTGCTGAGCTGGGTCTCTGGTGAGATGTTCTACAATCTCTAATGTGTCCATAAATGGTGGGAAGCATGGTCGACGATGGTCCACATTGAACACTCGGTGCAAGTGAAGGAATGGAGGAATGCTATGCTTCAAAGCATTGTTTCCCATAGCCTTGGTACTGGTGTAAGGACCATGTCGGAGTGGTCTGAGGTTCTGATGGGTTCTAGTAAGGCGTTCTCTCTGCAGATGCAACCAAACTTTGTCACCCACCTGAAACTTGTGTGGTACCACTGTGGGTGAGGAGAATTTGTTCCTGTGTTCTGTCATGATCATATCCCTTTGCTGCTGCTGCTGCATGGAGGAACCCTTGGCGGGGGTCATGGATGTAGCAACGATCTTCCCCTTACTTTGGGAGCGAACCAGACAAATGAATTTCCTTGTCTGGGAGATGAGCTTGCTGCCTTTCTTAGCAGTGATCAAAGAGGTGGCAGTAGGTGGGGCTACCTCCGGTATCCTGTATAATGAATTATTCAAAGAAATTATGACAGCACGAGGCCTGGACTCATACACAGCATGTCGCCTCCACAAGTATGGTTGGCCTAATAATACATCACAAACATCCAGAGGTGTAACATCACACAATACCTCGTTTGTGAAAGGTTTGATGTTGTAGGGAAGGTGGCACTGCTGGCGAACTTTCAGATCTCGTCCTTCGTGAAGCCACCCGATATTATATGGTTGCGGGTGCAGTGTAGTCAGTAGGCCCAACTGCTTCATGACCTCTTCTGAAATGAGGTTCTTTTGGCTACCACTATCGACAATGAATTGCAACGAAGAACCCTTCACCCACATCTGTGAGTGGAAAAGACACTCCCCCTCTTGTGGATCTACGGGTTCATTCTTCTGGATCTTGGCAGTGGCAACAGTGGCGCTGGGATCCGCATCAATGATCTGCTTCCCTTTGCCATTCCCTTTGTCAGGTTCTGGCTCATGGTTAGAACATACATCTGATTCGGAAGCCTTCAACACGGCCACCAGCGACTGCTTGGTCCGACACTCACTTGTGTTATGAGTGGGACTCTTGTGGAACTCACACCACTTTCCTGTGTCCTTCTTCGGCTTTGTGGTGTTGTTCTTTTCTTGCAGCTTCGAGGGGTTGCCTTGGGTCACCCCGCCTTGGCTTTGTCCTTGGGGCTTCGGATTTGCAGATCCAAAGTCTCGCTTCTTCTGTTTGAACTTTTGCCTGATTTTTATAGCGTATCAGTATGTTGTGCCGAGTGAGGAGATGTTCAAGAACTCCATCTCTTCCTGGATGTATCTGTGTAGGCAGCCACGGTATTTGAGTACCAGATGCAGCTCAGAATCTTTGATACCCAACTGTGTGCGAAGGGTATGAAAAATATTTGTGAACTCTGGCACATCTTGGTCTCGTCCTTGCCGCAGTGTGGTCCATTTGATGTATTTGTCCTCATAGCTTTTGACAGGGTAGTACTGCTCCTTGATGGCATCCCGAAAGTCATTCCAAGTGGGTGCGGCTGAAAATAGTGAGCCTGTACTTTCATCCTTCTTCTCGCAGTAGGTTTCCCACGAGTCCTTGACGTGGGGGGCTGCTTTGAGAAGAGCGAAAACAATCTTTTCCCGACTCAAAAATTCATGAACAGAAAAATAACCCTCTAGCAGATTTAACCATTTATCTATGGAATCTACATCTATCTAACCCTCGAATACGGGGATTTCAAAATTAACATGTACCTTAAAGGGTGTGGCGTTTCTAGAGTAGCTGCTAGAAGCCGATGCATCGCCTCTGGGTAGCTATTGAAGGATCTGCGCAAAGTTATCCATCATCGCGTTCCTTTGTCGCTTGAGGGCTTCTTCGAGCAAGATTTTGATAGGATCTCCTGCCCCCTCGTCTTTCTTCTCATCCGCCATGGGAGGCGGTCGTGATTTGCGAGGCTGGTCTTGCAAAGGCTCGACCAGTTCAAGTCCTAACTCCTTATATCCCGACCTCGTTGGGAACATGCAAAGAAAAACAGAGAAAAAGCAGATCGCTCTGATACCATTGATCTGGAATTAAACAGGAACACAAAAAATTACAGAGATAACCATAAACACAGATATGCAGCGGAAATAATACTTCATTTCATTAATGTAAAATACTGAAATATGCTTACAAACAATAATGGAAATAAACCAGCTAGGGCGATGGTAGCTTATCTCTAAGAAGAGATGTGGTGGCTACATGCCTCTGAACTGTGTTACAATGAGGCTCGAAGGCCTATTTATTGTTGAGAAACAATGTAAAACCCCTTACATTCCAAAACCTAACCCTAGAAGATGAAACACCAAACTATGGGCCCCGTTTGGGTAAATTGGTACATCAGTTTCCCGAGGTCGTAACTTTGGCATACGATCTCCGTTTGATGCGTACGATAGCTTGTTAGAAAGATCTATCTGAGAAATACCACTTTTGGAAGGGAAACATGGTCCATGGACCCATGTTGCCCCCATATTTCTCAAAAAGCATCGTTTAGGGCCTCAAAACGACTCCAGAAGTTCAGGATCCGAAAAACTACTAAAAATAGTAAACTGTGCTACAATTTAGGAAACTGAAAAGACTGAAAGAGATAGTTGTGGGGGTCCAAATGGGATAGGTGGGTGGCCACCAACATCCACCTGGATCATTCCTCCCCCCTTAGGAAGCAATGCTCCCCATTGCATTGAGTTCCTCCCTGAGATGAGGAAGCTCCTGCTGAGCTGGGTCTCTGGTGAGCTATTCTACAATCTCTAATGTGTCCAGAAATGGTGGGAAGCATGGTCGACGATGGTCCACATTGAACACTCGGTGCAAGCGAAGGAATGGAGGAATGCTATGTTTCAAAGCATTGTTTCCCATAGCCTTGGTACTGGTGTAAGGACCATGTCGGAGTGGTCTGAGTTTCTGATGGGTTCTGGTAAGGCGTTCTCTCTGCAGATGCAACCAAACTTTGTCGCCCACCTGAATCTTGTGTGGTACCACTGTGGGTGAGGAGAAGTTGTTCCTATGTTCTATGATGATCATATCCCTTTGCTGCTACTGCTGCATGGAGGAACCCTTAGCGGGGGTCATGGATGTAGCAACGATCTTCCCCTTACTTTGGGAGCGAACCAGACAGATGAATTTCCTTGTCTGGGAGATGAGCTTGCTGCCTTTCTTAACAGTGATCAAAGAGTTGGCAGTAGGTGGGGCTACCTTCGGTATCCTGTATAATGAATTATTCAAAGAAATTTTGTCAGCACGAGGCCTGGACTCATACACAGCATGTTGCCTCCACAAGTATGGTTGGCCTAATAATACATCACAAACATCCAGAGGTGTAACATCACACAATACCTCATCTATGAAGGGTTTGATGCTGTAGGGAAGGCGGCACTACTGGCGAACTTTCAGATCTCGTCCTTCGTGAAGCCACCTGATACTGTACGGCTGCGGGTGCAGTGTAGTCGGTAGGCCCAACCACTTCACGACCTTTGTTGAAATGAGGTTCTTTTGGCTACCACTATCGACAATGAATTGCAACGAAGAATCCTTCACCCACATCTGTGAGTGGAAAAGACACTCCCCCTCTTGTGGATCTACGGGTTCATTCTTCTGGATCTTGGCAGTGGCAACAATGGCGCTGGGATCCACATCAATGATCTGCTTCCTTTGTCAGGTTCTGGCTCATGGTCAGAACATACATATGATTCAGAAGCCTTCAACTCGGCCACCAGCGACTGCTTGGTCCGACACTCACTTGTGTTATGAGTGGGACTCTTGTGGAACTCACACCACTTTCCTGTGTCCTTCTTCGGCTTTGTAATGTTGTTCTTTTCTTGCAGCTTCGAGGGGTTGCCTTGGGTCACCCCGCCTTGGCTTTGTCCTTTGGGCTTTGAATTTGCAGATCCAAAGTCTCGCTTCTTCTGTTTGAACTTTTGCTTGATTTTTACAGCGTATCAGTATGTTGTGCCGAGTGAGGAGATGTTCAAGAACTCCATCTCTTCCTGGATGTATCTGTGCAGGCAGCCACTGTATTTGAGTACCAGATGCAGCTCAGAATCTTTGATACCCAACTGTGTGCGAAGGGTATGAAAAATATTTGTGAACTCTGGCACATCTTGGTCTCGTCCCTGCCGCAGTGTGGTCCATTTGATGTATTTGTCCTCATAGCTTTTGACAGGGTAGTGCTGCTCCTTGATGGCATCCCAGAAGTCATTCCAAGTGGGTTCGACTGAAAATAGTGAGCTTGTACTTTCATCGTTCTTCTCGCAGTAGGTTTCCCACCAGTCCTTGATGTGGGGGGCTGCTTTGAGAAGAGCGAAAACAATCTTTTCCCAACTTGAAAATTCATGAATAGAAAAATAACCCTCTAGCAGATTTAACCATTTATCTACAACATCTGCGTCTATCTGACCCTCGAATACGAGGATTTCAAAATTAACTTGTACCTTAAAGGGTGTGGCGTTTCTAGAGTAGCTGCTAGAAGCCGATGCGTCGCCTCTGGGTAGCTGTTGAAGGATCTGCGCAAAGCTATCCATCATCACGTTCCTTTGTCACTCGAGGGATTCTTCGAGCAATATTTTGATAGGATATCCTGCCCCCTCGTCTTTCTTCTCATCCGCCATGGGAGGCCGTCGGGATTTGCGAGGCTGGTCTTGCAAAGGTTCGACCAGTTCAAGTCCTTACTCCTTATATCCCGACCTCATTGGGGACATGCAAAGAAAAACAGAGAAAAAGTAGACCGCTCTGATACCACTGATCCGGACTTAAACAGGAACGCAACAAATTACAGAGATAACCATAAACACAAATATGCAGCGGAAATAATACTTCATTTCATTAATGTAAAATACTGAAATATGCTTACAAACAATAATGGAAATAAACCGGCTAGGGCGATTGTTGGGTCCCTATAATACTAGTGATTACCCCATTACTATTGTAGTTATACCCCTTATTTATATTGTTATGCCCCTATTACCCCCATATTGTTATTTCTGTGCCCCATAGAATCCCTCTATTGTTATTTTTGTGGCTTTATATTATTATTGTTAGGTCGGCTGGATTATATTGTGACTCCTTAGACTCCTATATATAGAAAGGATTTGTCATTTGAATCATCCAATAATTGTTCATTTATGTAATGTAAAGGAGGTTGCCCCCTCAAAGAGGCTGAATTCTAAGGCGTTGATCTATCTTTTCTATCTTTTCTTGAGCTGGTTTCATAACATTTGGTATCAGAGCTTTGGATTCTAGGGTTTCGCTGCTCCAAACAGGTCATCGTGGAATTTTCGCTATAACTTTTTTTCTATGACGTTTCAGAAGTCACAAAAACAACCCATTTGAGAAGAAATCACGCTGAACCTTGGATCCGAATTTCAGAGCTTTTCGCGCGATATTTGCGGAGATATGATCTGAGGAAGTTGGTATTTTTGCAGACTCCTGAATTACATTCAAAACAGGTGACCTGGGGAAAATCATCATAATTTTCTCTCTGGGAATCAGATTGAAATTTCGTAAGAAGGTAAAGAAAGAGGAAGGATTGTAGTTTCTTGTATATCGTTTTCAGAACCAAAGATCAAAAATTGTACACGTGGCACTTCATACAAGTTCGCTCTTCTTGAAAGGTCTATAATCAGGTCATCTTGGGAGATTGTGCATAACTCTTTCTTGGAGAATCCAATTTGGATCAGACTGGTGGCATTGGAAAGAGGACACAGAGAGCTACTACAGGTCACAAATTTAGAACTAGATGATTGGAAAGTACAGAGATACATCAGAGGCAATATCGAGCTCCTACAAAGTGAAAAAAGGTGTGTAGATTTTTTTTAAATTTTTGCTTAAGCTTGGTTTGAAAATTTATTTTGAGGGAATTCAAAGGGCATAGTAAAGCATTATTAATAGTAACTGATGCCCTGAGGAAATAAAATGCAAACACCTAGTAAGGAACCTGAAAGCTCTAGCATGACTCATGAAGAAGAGGAATAAATGCTACATGATATATCAAAATTACAAGAACAAGTGCAACAAATGTCATGCTCACAAAAGTTAACAGAAGCTAAGATAAATGGCGTGGAAGCTAAGATGAATGGCATGGAAGCTAAGATGGATAATTTGAAGATAGATTTGAACACAAATTTGAAGACAGGCATGGCAGATTTGAAGACAGATTTGACAAATTTTCTACAAGAAATACTTAATAATGGTGAAAAGGTAGTAAAGGAAACTCATGATGAGAACAAAAGAAATGTTAATCATGATTCCATAGACGCTAATGTTGGATGGAAGAATCACCATATTCCAAAAATCGGTATGAGGAAGTTTGATGGCAAGGATCCCGCCACATGGATATTACAGATGGAGCAATTCTTCGATCTCAATAATGTGCAAAACGCACAAAAGGTACGTATGGCAATTGTATATTTGGAACCAAATCAGTTTGTATGGTATCAATGGCTTTGTTCTCATAAACAATTTATCACTTGGGCAATTTTTATGGAAGAATTGATAGCACATTATGAGGATACAAAAAGCAACACTTTTTTTAGCCAATTGATAAGTCTCAAACAAAAGGGTTCAATAATGGAGCACATTGAGGAGTTCCAAAAATTGAACATAAGGGTAAAATATATTCCAGAGGAGCATAGGATTGATGTATTCATAGGGTCTTTAAAGGATAATATCCAACATGATGTTCGCCTTTGGGAACCTGATTCATTAGAGAAGGCATTCAGGTTAGCAATAAAAATGGAAAGCAAAATTTTTGCAACTAGGAAGCATACCACTCTCAACTATAAAGACGGAAGTGTTGTTGCCCCTAGTCTTCCACAACCTACAAGGTTGACACCACAACAATTGGAAGAAAAAAGAGCAAAAAGGTTTTGTTACAGTTGTGATAGCAAATACACAAAAGGTCATAAGTGTGCTGAGAAGAAATTATTCTACATAGATTGTGAAGAGGAAGAAGAAAAGGAGCAAGAAAGGTCAAAAGAAGAGGATATACTCCAGGAACAAAGCCTAGATGAAGAACAAATATATCCGACCATATCTTGTAATGCATTGGCGGGAATTACCACTCCTCAAACCATCAAGATAAAAGGACAAATCAAGAAGAAAAAGGTAATAATGTTGATTGATTCAAGAAGCACCCACAATTTTATTCATTGTAGGGTAGAAAAAGAATTGAATTGCTTCCTATATCCAGCACCAGAGTGTCAAGTGATGATTGCAAATGGAGGAACAATAAATTGCTCTGGAAAGTACCATAATATCAAGCTATCCATGGGAGAATATGTATTGACTAGCCCAATGCTTTCCATTCCAATGGGAGGTGATGATGTTGTACTAGGATTCCAATGGCTACAATCCTTGGGTACAATAGCTTTTAATTTTCAAGAACTTTTCATCAAATTTTCTATGGAAGGAAAGGAAGTTGAATTAAGGGGTATTTCAGGGAAACCAGGAAAGATAATCAGCTCTAATGGCATGAAAAAGCTTCTAAAAAAGGAGCAAAGAGGTGTAATTGCACAATTATGTTCGCTAGATGTTTCCACATTGGAATCATCTATTTCTCCAGATCTCCAAAAAGTCCTGGACAATCATTCCAAGGTATTTGAGACTCCCAAAGGTCTCCCACCTATGCGTGATCATGATCATGCTATTCATATGATTCCAGGAAGTGTTCCTCCAAACATCAGGCCGTACAGATATCCCTATGTCCAAAAAAGTGAAATTGAACGTATGGTTGCAGAAATGCTAGAGGCTGGTATAATTCAACTGAGTCAAAGTTCTTTCTCAGCTCCAGTAGTATTGGTGCACAAGAAGGATGGATCATGGCACATGTGTTTGGATTATAGGGAGCTCAACAAGCTCACTATTAAAGATAAGTTCCCCATTCCTGTCATTGATGAATTACTGGATGAATTGCATGGATCAATTTACTTCACCAAGTTGGATCTTCGTTTAGGATATCATCAAATCAGAATGAAGATTGAAGACATTCCGAAAACGCCATTTAGAGCTCATGAGGGTCATTATGAATTTTTGGTCATGCATTTTGGCCTTAACAATGCACCTTCAACATTTCAAGGTTTAATGAATTCAATTTTCAAACCATTCCTTAGAAAATTTGTGTTAGTATTTTTGGATGATATACTAATCTACAACAAGTCTTGGAAGGATCATGTTGAACATGTTGACAAGGTACTACAACTATTGGAGGAGAAACAATTATATGCAAAAAGATCCAAATGTTTCTTTGGAGTACAGGAGGTGGAATATTTGGGTCATACTGTATCTCATGAAGGAGTTAAGGTAGACCCTAGAAAAATTAAAGCCATTAAGGAATGGAAAATCCCCACATCCATAAAGCATCTGCGAGGTTTTCTTGGGTTGACAGGGTATTATCGCAAGTTTGTTAAGAATTATGGGAGAATAGCAGCACCTCTAACAACATTATTGAAGAAAGATTCATTTTCATGGACTCTGGAAGCAACAAAGGCCTTTGAACATCTTAAAGAGGAAATGTGCCAAGCACCGGTCTTAGCTACACCGGACTTCACAAAAACCTTTATTGTGGAATGTGATGCTTCAGGAAATGGAATTGGTGCTATTCTAATGCAAGATGAAAGACCCATTGCTTTTGAAAGTCGTCCAATCAAGGGAAAGTTTTTAAGCAAAGCTATTTATGAGAAGGAAATGTTGGCAATACTCCATGCACTTAAGAAATGGCAACCCTACTTAATGGGAAGACACTTCAAGGTAAAAACGGATCATGATAGCCTTAAATACTTTTTAGAACAAAGATTATCCTCTAAAGAGCAAGAAAAGTGGGTCACAAAGATGTTGGGTTATGACTTTGAAATCATCTACAAAAAAGGGAAGCAAAATGTGGTGGCAGATGCACTCTCAAGAAAGGATGAGGATGTGGAAGCATTTTTGTGTGCCATTTCTATTATCCAACCAGATTGGATAAACGAAGCAAGGAAGGAATGGAAGAATGACGAAGTGTGGGCACTTATTCGAAAGCTACAACAAGATTCCAGTACTTCTAATACATTTAGCTGGAAAAATGATTCGTTATGGTACAAAGATCGCTTATACCTCTCTAAGAATTCCCAGCTAAAACAAAAGATTCTTATGGAATTACACACTTCTCCCTTAGGAGGGCACTCAGGATTTTTAAAAACTTACCACAGGGTTAAGAAGGAATTTTTTTGGGATGGCCCTAAATCAGATATTCAAAATTTTGTGGCGGAATGTTTGGTTTGCCAACAAAATAAAGTTGAAACAATTAGGACACCGGGTCTATTACAACCTTTATCCATTCCAAGCCAATGTTGGGAGGAGGTTTCAATGGATTTTATCACAGGTTTACCCAAGTCTGAGGGAAAGAGTGTCATCATGGTGGTAGTTGACAGACTTACCAAGTATGCACACTTTTTTGCATTATCACATCCATTTAAAGCCAGTACAGTTTCTACTGCATTTATGGAAATAGTTCAAAAGCTACATGGAAACCCAAAGATTATTGTAAGGGACAGAGATCCCATTTTCACTGGAAATTTTTGGACAGAATTATTTTCTTGTCTTGGTACTCAGTTAGCTCATAGTTCATCTTATCATCCTCAATCTGATGGGAAACTGAGATAGTAAACAAATTTTTGGAAGGATATCTTCGTTGCTTTGTGTCTGATAAACAGACACAATGGGTCAAATGGTTGCCTCTGGCTGAATGGTGGTATAACACTTCCTTCCATACAGCAACAAAAATGACCCCATTTATGGCACTTTATGGGTATCAACCACCATCCATCACATCATATTTAAGAGAAAATTCTAAGGTTCAGGCAGTGGAACATCACATCGAACATCAACAACAAGTCCTCCAACTCTTAAAGGATAACCTCGTGTTGGCACAAAATAGAATGAAACAACAGGCAGATCAACATAGTAGTGAAAGAAGTTTTGATGTAGGTGATTGGGTATTCCTACGGCTACAAACATATAAGCAAATGTCCCTAAAGCAATCTAAGAAGGATAATAAATTATCACCAAAGTATTATGGTCCGTACAAGGTGTTGCAAAAGATTGGTACTATGGCATACAAATTGGAGATTCCTGCAGCTTCTCGATTGCACCTAGTTTTCCATGTTTCATGTTTAAAGAAAGTTATAGGTGACAAGCTCGCAATTCAAACAATATTGCTAGAACTTGACGAGGAAGAAAAATTATATTGGAACCGGAAGCAGTCACAGAAACAAGAACTCGACAGCTATGAAATCGATCAATTTCAGAGTATCTTATCAAGTGGAAGAACTTATCCGCTGAAGATTCCACATGGGAGGATGAGAATTTTATGCAGAAGTATCCAGAACTACTCAAGCGTTGAGGACAACACTTTTTTGAAGGAGAGGGGCATGTTGGGTCCCTATAATACTAGTGATTACCCCATTACTACTGTAGTTATACCCCTTATTTATATTGTTGTGCCCCTATTACCCCCATATTGTTATTTCTGTGCCCCATAGAATCCCTCTATTGTTATTTTTGTGGCTTTATATTATTATTGTTAGGTCGGCTGGATTATATTGTGACTCCTTAGACTCCTATATATAGAAAGGAGGTTTTGTCATTTGAATCATCCAATAATTGTTCATTTATGTAATGTAAAGGAGGTTGCCCCCTCGAATAGGCTGAATTCTAAGGCGTTGATCTATCTTTTCTATCTTTTCTTGAGTTGGTTTCATAACAACGATGGTAGCTTATCTGTGAGAAGAGATGTGGTGGCTACATGCCTCTGAATTGTGTTACAATGAGGCTCAAAGGCCTATTTATTGTTGAGAAACAATGTAAAACCCCTTACATTCCAAAACCTATCCCTAGAAGATGAAACGCCAAACTATGGGCCCCGTTTGGGTAAATTGGTACATCAATTTCCCGAGGTCTTAACTTTGGCATACTATCTCCGTTTGATGAGTATGATAGCTCGTTAGAAAGATCTATCCGAGAACTACCACTTTGGAAGCAAAACATTGGTCCATGGACCCATGTTGCCCCCAGATTTCCCAAAAAACATCGTTTATGGCCTTAAAACGACTCCGGAAGTTCAAGACCCGAAAAACTACAAAAAATAGTAAACTGTGCTACAGTTTAGGAAACTGAAAAGACTAAAAGAGAGTTGTGGGGGTCCAAATGGGATAGGTGGGTGGCCACCAACATCCACCTAGATCAGGACGATACAATTATCAGTTTCCATGATGATGGAAAGATTTGGTACTTAGCCTAAACGATGGACTTTTAGTAAGTCGTTAATGAGGCATTCACTAAGGGTTCGAATGCGTTGTAGGGAAGGAAATGAGTTATTTTTTCCGTCACGCAAAGTGTATACCACTGTAGATGCAATTGCGGTCTCTGATCTCCCATAGACGGCAAGGGATTGGTTCATTCATTACCCAATACAAGTTAGATGATGCAGTATTAGACAATTTCAGGCCTAAGCTAGTTTACACGAGTTTTGTTCGACACTTGTAAATGTTTAATTATCCAAATTTTAAAACAACCTAAAACCCATTGTCTAGCATTCATTCTATCTTTGGTCGGGGTTTTAAAGGCATGATTTAATGGTGTTGCTTTCATTTGAGTTTTCAGGATTATTGTTACAACCTTCCTCTGCCTTGTTGGCCATCCTTCGAGATCTATGCCCCCCATACTAGTAGTGGCGTGGCTTTGAGAATTCCAAATTGGGTGATATAGAAGGAAAGTTGTAAAAATAGAGAATAAAACAACAACATTACAACGTCACCCCCTCCGATCATATGGTCGTTGCACTGGTTGTGGATAGTATTACCTCAAAAGAAGGCAGTCAAGGGAGAAGTAACACATCATCGTAAGATTTTTATCTCCTTTCAGCTAAGTTTCCCTCTTTCTGCCAAATTGTCAGATGAACACTATCCATTGATAATGGTTATCTGCTAGCTCCCTATGCAACATTAGAAGGTGAAAAATTCATATAGGGTGCATTCCATTACCCATATGAGTACGAGATATGTTTGACCTTATCCTGGTTTTGGAAACATTTGTGCAAGCTCGAGCTCATCTAATGATTCGGAGAGGTACGAAATTCTTCAAGCCAACTTTCCACTTGCTGATTTAGGGACACTATCCATTAAAATGATGGTAAAAGTAGTAACATGTCCCTGTGTGCTTCTGTAATAGAGATATGGATAGGATGAGGATATAGCATAATAGGATAAGATTGTTGATCTTTTCAATGTTTCCTTTCAGGCTGTTTTATCACAAAGTTGGAGGTAGGTGAGTTGGCCACAAGCTAATGATACTGTTTCCATGGAAAGATTGAGGAAAAGATGAAAAACTCAGTTGTTTCCTGTTGTCTACTGTGATTTAAAGATGTTGGAATAATGATTATCCACCCCCTAGTTAGATTAGGTAAATCACCATCTTATTCATGTGATAAACATCATTATGAATAGGTAAAAGCCAGAAACTAGGATAATGTTTATCCCCACTTTCCACCGAGTGCTCTATCCTCCAAGGCATGGAGGCTACTCATAAAGGAGTGAGAAAGCTCGGTCTCTGCAGATCTCATTTCACTTTGCAAACAATATGGGTAAGTATTTATGTTTTGGTCGATTTTGGTTTTGCTTGAATAAGTTTGATATTTATATGTATGGACTATTATGAATTAATTTTTTTCCATGAACTTTGCGAGTTCTTCACACCAAGAAATTTTTTTGGCACTGCGTGATTAATACACAAAGGTGAAATCTGTGCTAGTTAGAACTTACACGATGGTGGAATGCCTATTAGTTGGAAACTAAACAACATTCTTTGGTAGGGTGAGGAAGCTATGTGTCTACACCCACTTTGATGAGGCTTAGTATTTACCATTTTCATGTCAAATTGTTGTATTGTATTTGAATGAATTCTAAAATAAAATATTCACCTTGGTTTCAAACAATTTCTTCAGGAATTATTTTTTTGGTTACATTTTAATGAAATATTTTGTGGAAAGGAGGTTGATGGAAAAGGGTGTAGCATTTTATTTTCTATCTATCTATCTATATATATATATATATATATATATATATAGATATAGATATCGATGTTGTCACAACCACCGTGCCTGCTCTTGCCATGAGAGGCATCAAGTTTACTGAGACCATAACATTACACAAATTTTCCTTGCCTAAATGGATATGTTGTCACCTGTGTAACTCATGTGTTATTTGATGGTGAACCACCATGCATGAGATAGTATAAATATGCAGTATTGTTCTAACGCTCGAACTACATAGCTTAAGGTTCAAACTATCTGTGCTTAGGAAGTGTTTGGTATCTAATGAGATTTTCAAGGACAGCTTATATGTTCTCTCTATCTCAGAGGAATCCATATTAAAAATAATAATAATAATAATAATAATAATAACTTATTTAAATGGTGGAAATTTTCGTAATAAGTTTGTAATGCCCAAGAAAAATTTTCTTGTGATTGTCATTACTCTGTTTGATTGTCTTTGCTCTTTTGAAAACATTGGGAAAATTGTTGCATTCAGGTAGAAACAACGTATAAGTCTTTATAGTTTGGATATGGCATGGGTATTTATTTTAGCATCTAAATCAGATTGATGTATATACTAGTGAAATTAAGTACCCAACAATTAGACAAATGAGATTCATATAATCATGATTGTTTCCTCTCTATAATAGAATAATAGCATAAGGTGGCATTCAGAAGACCTCCATGCAACTTTTTCTCTGGTTATCATTGACGATAGTGCACCAAACGCTTTATGTGGTTCTATAAAGTAGTTTAATGTTATTCTTTAGGACTCTGGAATCTAAGTATGCTCATCTTAAGTTATCTTTACACCCTGTTCTGAAGGTGATAACAAAAAATAATTTAGTGGTACCAAGTTAGTGCCTTCAATCTACCAATCAGATTTGTGAGATGAGTGATGTGTTGACATCGTATTTGTTTTCGGTAGGAGAACGCAAGAAAATTGTTTTATTAATAATTAGCTTCGGAATTGGGACTAAAGAATCGTATGAGTTAACAACATTCAGATTCAATGATTGGAAAAATACCTAACCATAGCAGTAGGTATTGTATGTTAAACTGTAATGGATGCAAGTACCACAACATGCCAATAACCATGTCATGAACAATGCTCTTTCTGATTTTCTGCAAACTAAATTAAGCAACAGCAAAAATGAGAGTAGTGTAAAAACATTGGTTTGAATTGGCATGCATCATTATGTTAAGTAGATAGTACCAGACTAAATAACATGAGGTTATCTGTGGCAGAAGCAAACTGCACATAAGCATGTGTACCTAAATTATTTTGTTCCATGCATAGAGTTATGTAAGTATTGTATTTTTTTTTATGATCTTATGATAAGAAGCAAGGGAATGCATGACCAAATATGAGCATTTTCTCATGTCTAAAATAGTGATTTAAGACACCATGGAAGAGATATAGTGACTTTATGAGTAATCGAGTAGGTATTAATCCCTACAGTTATATGAAAATTCTTATAACTTAATTGTTATTGCATGACTAAGAGCACACAAAAACTATATACCATCATGAACGAGTAGTTTAAAATGATGATGATAGATTTTGTTTAAATAAGTATGGTTATGGTATACAAATATTGCATGAAGAATTGATGATATGCTATGTTGTATGCAATAAAAAATGCTAAGTGGAGAGTTACAGAATTGCTTTATTTTGTTCCCTCCTAGAGGAAGAACTTAAAATATTTATAAGTTGTCAAAAATTAAGCCTTGAAAAATGATGCTTGCAAATATGTACAACAGGATAGATAAATAATAGATAACCATGGGAAAACATGGCCATCATATTAATACAATGTCAAAGATCGATAACAAGTAATGCATATAGGAGGAAGATATGATTACTTGAGTGGTACACTTAGATGTGTTTCCTTCATGAGTAAAGGAATCACAATTCTCATAAACTAAATTATGATAAAATCAAAGAGGAAGTTACCCTGTATGTGGGAGAATTTGGGGTGTAATTTGTTTTGGATAAGAAGTCAAAGATTAAACTATGATATCTTAACAAACATTAAATGAATATATGAGCAAAGAATTACACCAATGATAAACGTACAAGTTGTTGGATGGTTCTAGTGTATGGGGAAGAGAGACTCCCTGGAAAGCTATAATGAAACAGGATCAAAACTAATTAGTTCAGTAAGTAATAAGTGGTTGATAGATTTGATTACATAGTCAATACAACATATTTAAAATTTTACGACTGTATGGTTGCCATATAAGGGAAAAGCCTAAATAAAATACCAACTCATGAATGTGATATAGTGATAAGTCATCTTATCCTATCTATATTTGAAATCAAATTATGAGTGTACACTATCTAAGAAAGAACATAACTTAAGGAAATTAAGTTATGCTTAAAAAAATCCTAAGAAGGGATGGGAGATGTGAAAGACAAAGTTTTATATGTAATACTTTAAAGTTATATTTTAAGTTAAATATCATTGTATTGATCAGTCAAAATTCAATTCATGATGTAATTAGACTTGGATATGGGTTGCCAATAAATGAATCATTTTAATAAGAAAATGATATAAATACACCTTAATGAAGGAAACAAAATCTTACCAGAAAATTATGCATAATTAATTTAACATGCATAGGTTGGAATCTATGGGATTCTGGTTGAGTAAAGCAAGAGTCATAAAGTACATGATAATCTAACCTAAACCAAGAATGAGATTGTCAAGTGGGTGTGAAAATATGACACAACCTATTGTAAACATCATATATTAATAATGATGGTATGATAAGAAGGACAATGAATTGACACCAAAAGTACACCTAGTGTACATACATAGTGGAAATCTAGAAGCAAGTCCTAGTGCTTCTTCATTTATAATAGAAAGACAGTGTAAGTTATACCTTCTCAACATACATCAAGTAAGATAAGAGAGGATAATTGATCTCTTAGTCTTAAGGGTGATTTAATGTTAAAAGAAGATGTTAACATGTAAATACCCTGGGGTCACACCCTCGAATACAGAGTCGAAGGGTGTGAAGTTGTGAATATTATAACTTTCACTTATAACACCTACATGGGAGTTGTATGAAGGTGCATATTGTTTAACCATAATTTTTAGACCTACATGAAACTTATCATAACCAACAAGGTGTTGGAAGAAGGAAATCATATGACATGATTATTTAAGTGTGAAATAATTATTAAGAAACTAACCAACTTTGTTTTGATGGGCATGAGACTTCAAATATCTATGATAGACTGAGTATCATAGTTAATAGTTTGTTTTATGATGTATTTCATTGTTGTTAAAACCTGGTACATGTGACAAATCTAATACAAAAACTAAAATTTATGGGTATGATTGAATTATAGTGTGCATGATGATTGTTATAGAAATGGAACAGGTCCATGAAAGTCCTTAGCAAGAAACTGAACACAGTTTGTTCTACTTACCATAAATAGATGAAGGAATGTTTGGCATAATGCTAACATGGTTGAAAACATGTGGATAAGTGCAGGTGATGCTATGGACATTGGTAGGATATGCAGTGGTACAGATTGTACTATGTACAAGCAGTACATATGGTACTAGTATGGATATATGTATGGCATGATTAAAACATGATATGTATAGCTATGTGTGTAATACACCTTGTGTGCAGGTATGCATGAAGACACTGGGTGGGTGTCTGGCAGGGAAACCGACCTGGAGGTTGCACAAAAGAAGGAAACTAAGAAGTGGTTCAAGGATAAGTAACAATGGTTTATTTTCAATTTGGCATACATATGATTATGATGAGTATATATGGTTATGATGGTTATATGTGAGCTAACCTGTTATGATGTTTTATGTATATTGATTTAGAAAATATGCTAATTGAATTACTATATGCAGATAACTATAGGAAGCAAGTGTTCGGAAAATAACACAAAGGCTTGGAAGAACGCAGGGGAAGTACATGCATTTCTGAAAACACAATAAATGACGAGCAATATAAGTCGTATCTACTTTAGTAGTATTGTGTATCAAATTATGATGTTAATTGTGAAAAATTTTGTTGAATTTCTGCATCTAAAATTTCTTACAAAATTGTTTGAAACCAATGTTATAGGTAGCAATGGAAGGAGATGTGTTGGGAGCACTCCTTGTAACCGATATATATATATATATATATATATATATATATATATATATATACATACATATATATATATATATATATACATACATATATATATATATATATATATATATATAACCGATATATATATATATATATATATATATATATATATATATATATATATACATACATATATATATATATATATATACATACATATATATATATATATATATACATACATATATATATATATATATATATATATATATACATACATATATATATATATATATATACATATCTATATCTATATCTATATATATATATATATATATATATATATATATATATATATTCATAAGATGGCAAGGCCATAGAAGCTGTGGATTCAGAAGCAGCTACCTGTGAACAAGGATGTAGTAATACACTGAGGATGGTGTAAAGTTTAAGGGGGGGGGGGGAGTATGTTATGAAACCAGCTCAAGAAAAGATAGAAAAGATAAATCCACGCCTTAGAATTCAGCCTCTTCGAGGGGGCAACCTCCTTTACATTACATAAATGAACAATTCTTGGATGATACAAATGACAAAACCTCCTTTCTATATATAGGAGTCTAAGGAGTCACAATATAATCCAGCCGACCTAACAATAATAATATAAAGCCACAAAAATAACAATAGAGGGATTCTATGGGGCACAGAAATAACAATATGGGGGTAATAGGGGCACAACAATATAAATAGGGGGTATAACTACAATAGTAATGGGGTAATCACTAGTATTATAGGGACCCAACATGCCCCTCTCCTTCAAAAAAGTGTTGTCCTCAACGCTTGAGTAGTTCTGGATACTTCTGCATAAAATTCTCATCCTCCCATGTGGAATCTTCAGCGGATAAGTTCTTCCACTTGATAAGATACTCTGAAATTGATCGATTTCGTAGCTGTCGAGTTCTTGTTTCTGTGACTGCTTCCGGTTCCAATATAATTTTTCCTTCCTCGTCAAGTTCTGGCAATATTGTTTGAATTGGGAGCTTGTCACCTATAACCTTCTTTAAACATGAAACATGGAAAACTGGGTGCAATCGAGAAGCTGCAGGAAGCTCCAATTTGTATGCCATAGTACCAATCTTTTCCAACACCTTGTACGGACCATAATACTTTGGTGATAATTTATTATCCTTCTTAGCTTGCTTTAGGGACATTTGCTTATATGGTTGTAGCCGTAGGAATACCCAATCACCTACATCAAAACTTCTTTCACTGCGATGTTGATCTGCCTGTTGTTTCATTCTATTTTGTGCCAACACGAGGTTATCCTTTAAGAGTTGGAGGACTTGTTGTTGATGTTCGATGTGATGTTCCACTGCCTGAACCTTAGAATTTTCTCTTAAATATGATGTGATGGATGGTGGTTGATACCCATAAAGTGCCATAAATGGGGTCATTTTTGTTGCTGTATGGAAGGAAGTGTTATACCACCATTCAGCTAGAGGCAACCATTTGACCCATTGTGTCTGTTTATCAGATACAAAGCAACGAAGATATCCTTCCAAACATTTGTTTACTATCTCAGTTTGCCCATCAGATTGAGGATGATAAGATGAGCTATGAGCTAACTGAGTACCAAGACAAGAAAATAATTCTGTCCAAAAATTTCCAGTGAAAATGGGATCTCTGTCACTTACAATAATCTTTGGGTTTCCATGTAGCTTTTGAACTGTTTCCATAAATGCAGTAGAAACTGTACTGGCTTTAAATGGATGTGATAATGCACAAAAGTGTGCATACTTGGTAAGTCTGTCAACTACCACCATGATGACACTCTTTCCCTCAGACTTGGGTAAACCTGTGATAAAATCCATTGAAACCTCCTCCCAACGTTGGCTTGGAATGGATAAAGGTTGTAATAGACCTGGTGTCTTAATTGTTTCAACTTTATTTTGCTGGCAAACCAAACATTCCGCCACAAACTTTTGAATATCTGATTTAAGGCCATCCCAAAAAAATTCCTTCTTAACCCTGTGGTAAGTTTTTAAAAATCCTGAGTGCCCTCCTAAGGGAGAAGTGTGCAATTCCATAAGAATCTTTTGTTTTAGCTGGGAATTCTTACAGAGGTATAAGCGATCTTTGTACCATAACGAATCATTTTGCCAGCTAAATGTATCAGAAGTACTGGAATCTTGTTGTAGCTTTTGAATAAGTGCCCACACTTCTTCGTCATTCTTCCATTCCTCCCTTGCTTCGTTTATCCAATCTGGTTGGATAATAGAAATGGCACACAACAATGCTTCCACATCCTCATCCTTTCTTGAGAGTGCATCTGCCACCACATTTTGCTTCCCTTTTTTGTAGATGATTTCAAAGTCATAACCCAACATCTTTGTGACCCACTTTTGTTGCTCTTCAGAGGATAATCTTTGTTCTAAAAAGTATTTAAGGCTATCATGATCCGTTTTTACCTTGAAGTGTCTTCCCATTAGGTAGGGTCGCCATTTCTTAAGTGCATGGAGTATTGCCAACATTTCCTTCTCATAAATAGCTTTGTTTAAAAACTTTCCCTTGATTGGACGACTTTCAAAAGCAATGGGTCTTTCATCTTGCATTAGAACAGCACCAATTCCATTTCCTGAAGCATCACATTCCACAATAAAGGTTTTTGTGAAGTCCGGTGTAGCTAAGACCGGTGCTTGGCACATTGCCTCTTTAAGATGTTCAAAGGCCTTTGTTGCTTCCGAAGTCCATGAAAATGAATCTTTCTTCAATAATGTTGTTAGAGGTGCTGCTATTCTCCCATAATTCTTAACAAACTTGCGATAATACCCTGTCAACCCAAGAAATCCTCGCAGATGCTTTATGGATGTGGGGATTTTCCATTCCTTAATGGCTTTAATTTTGCTAGGGTCTACCTTAACTCCTTCATGAGATACAATATGACCCAAATATTCCACCTCCTGGACTCCAAAGAAACATTTGGATCTTTTTGCATATAATTGTTTCTCCTCCAATAGTTGTAGCACCCTGTCAACATGTTCAACATGATCCTTCCAAGACTTGCTGTAGATTAGTATATCATCAAAAAATACTAACACAAATTTTCTAAGGAATGGTTTGAAAATTGAATTCATCAAACCTTGAAATGTTGAAGGTGCATTGGTAAGGCCAAAAGGCATGACCAAAAATTCATAATGACCCTCATGAGTTCTAAATGCTGTTTTCGGAATGTCTTCAATCTTCATTCTGATTTGATGATATCCCGAACGAAGATCCAACTTGGTGAAGTAAATTGATCCATGCAATTCATCCAGTAATTCATCAATAACAGGAATGGGGAACTTATCTTTAATAGTGAGCTTGTTGAGCTCCCTATAATCTGGACACATGCGCCATGATCCATCCTTCTTGTGCACCAATACTACTGGAGCTGAGAAAGAACTTTGACTCGGTTGAATTATACCAGCCTCTAGCATTTCTGCAACCATACGTTCAATTTCACTTTTTTGGACATATGGATATCTGTACGGCCTGATGTTTGGAGGAACACTTCCTGGAATCAGATGAATAGCATGATCATGATCACGCATAGGTGGGAGACCTTTGGGAGTCTCAAATACCTTGGAATGATTGTCCAGGACTTTTTGGAGATCTGGAGAAATAGATGATTCCAATGTGGAAACATCTAGCGAACATAATTGTGCAATTACACCTCTTTGCTCCTTTTTTAGAAGCTTTGTCATGCCATTAGAGCTGATTATCTTTCCTGGTTTCCCTGCAATACCCCTTAATTCAACTTCCTTTCCTTCCACAGAAAATTTCATGAAAAGTTCTTGAAAATTAAAAGCTATTGTACCCAAGGATTGTAGCCATTGGACTCCTAGTACAACATCAGCACCTCCCATTGGAATGGAAAGCATTGGGCTAGTCAATACATATTCTCCCATGGATAGCTTGATATTATGGCACTTTCCAGAACAATTTATTGTTCCTCCATTTGCAATCATCACTTGACACTCTGGTGCTGGATATAGGAAGCAATTCAATTCTTTTGCTACCCTACAATGAATAAAATTGTGGGTGCTTCCTGAATCAATCAACACTATTACCTTTTTCTTCTTGATTTGTCCTTCTATCTTGATGGTTTGAGGAGTGGTAATTCCCGCCAATGCATTACAAGATATGGTCGGATTTATTTGTTCTTCATCTAGGCTTTGTTCCTGGAATATATCCTCTTCTTTTGACCTTTCTTGCTCCTTTTCTTCTTCCTCTTCACAATCTATGTAGAATAATTTCTTCTCAGCACACTTATGACCTTTTGTGTATTTGCTATCACAATTGTAACAAAGCCCTTTTGCTCTTTTTTCTTCCAATTGTTGTGGTGTCAACCTTGTAGGTTGTGGAAGACTATGGGCAACAACACTTCCGTCTTTATAGTTGTGAACGGTATGCTTCCTAGTTGCCATAATTTTGCTTTCCATTTTTCTTGCTAACCTGAATGCCTTCTCTAATGAATCAGGTTCCCAAAGGCGCACATCATGTTGGATATTATCCTTTAAAGACCCTATGAACACATCAATCCTATGCTCCTCTGGAATATCTTTTACCCTTATGTTCAATTTTTGGAACTCCTCAATGTGCTCCATTATTGAACCCTTTTGTTTGAGACTTATCAATTGGCTAAAAAAAGTGTTGCTTTTTGTATCCTCATAATGTGCTATCAATTCTTCCGTAAAAATTGCCCAAGTGATAAATTGTTTACGAGAACAAAGCCATTGATACCATACAAACTGATTTGGTTCCAAATATAAAGTTGCCATACGTACCTTTTGTGTGTTTTGCACATTATTGAGATCGAAGAATTGCTCCATCTGTAATATCCATGTGGCGGGATCCTTGCCATCAAACTTCCTCATATCGATTTTTGGAACATGGTGAGTCTTCGATCCAACATTAGAGTCTATGGAATCATGATTAACATTTCTTTTATTCTCATCATGAGTTTCCTTTACTGCCTTTTCACCATTAGTGACCCTTTCTTGTAGCAACTTCTTCAATTCATCCATCTTATCATCCATGCCATCAATTTTAGCGTCCATGCCATCCATCTTAGCTTCCATGCCCTTTATCTTAGATTCCACGCCATTTACCTTAGCTTCTGTTAGCTTTTGTGAGCGTGACATTTGTTGCACTTGTTCTTGTAATTTTGATATATCATGTAGCATTTCTTCCTCTTCTTCATGAGTCATGCTAGAGCTTTCAGGTTCCTTACTAGGTGTTTGCATTTTCTTTCCTCGGGGCATCAGTTACCGATAATAATGTTTTACTATGCCCTTTGAATTCCGTTAAACCAAGCTTACACAAAAATTAAAAAAAAACTACACACCTTTTTTCACTTTATAGAAGCCTGATATTGAATCTGATGTATCTCTGTAATTTCGGATCATCCAATTCTGAAAATGCTACCTGCAGTAGCCTTCTGCGTCCTCTTTCCAATGCCACAAGTCTGAGCCAAATTGGATTCTCCAAGGAAGAGTTATGTGAAATCTCCCACAGTGACTTGCTTTTAGACTGGTTCAGTAGAGCGAACTTGTACGACGTGCCACGAGTCACTGTTTCAACCTTTGAATGTGAAACACACATACAAGAAACTACAGTCCGTCCTCTTTCTGTACCTTTTTACGAAATTTCAATCCGATCCTCAGAGAGAGAGTTATGACGATTTTCCCCAGGTCACCTGTTTTGAATGTAATTCAGGAGTCTGCAAAAAGGCCAACTTCCTCAGATCATATCTCCGAAAATATCGCGCGAAAAGCTCTGAAATTTGGACCCAAGTTTCAGCGCCAATTCTTCTCAAATGGGTTTTTTCTGCGACTTCTGAAACGTCACAGAAAAAAGTTATAGCGAAAATTCCACGATGACCTGTTTGGAGTAGCGAAACCCTAGAATCCAAAGCTCTGATACCAAATGTTATGAAACCAGCTCAAGAAAAGATAGAAAAGATAAATCCACGCCTTAGAATTCAGCCTCTTCGAGGGGGCAACCTCCTTTACATTACATAAATGAACAATTCTTGGATGATACAAATGACAAAACCTCCTTTCTATATATAGGAGTCTAAGGAGTCACAATATAATCCAGCCGACCTAACAATAATAATATAAAGCCACAAAAATAACAATAGAGGGATTCTATGGGGCACAGAAATAACAATATGGGGGTAATAGGGGCACAACAATATAAATAGGGGGTATAACTACAATAGTAATGGGGTAGTCACTAGTATTATAGGGACCCAACAGAGTATGTAACACCCCTCCCTTGTGTGTTAAACTATTGCAAACCTAAGCTGAGGAAATATAGGTATGATGTGTACTATGAAAAGAAAATACATTATTAAATAATTAATAAACTGATCAGTTAGAAAAGCGAGACACCAAGAGATGATATTCTTGCCAAATCCCATTGAGGAATGGGATAAGATAAATCTTTCATGATAAAGCTTCTAGATGTGATTCTAGATAAGCTTGGATGGATTGGAGATAAATATCCATCGGATGGATTGGAGATAAATATCCATCAAGAAAAACATAAAATATTTGCGGGAGATAAAGGCAAGATTTTATGAGGAAAAGCCTCGCGAGAGATAAAGGCGAGATTTTCCAAAAAAGGCCTAGGAAAATGGAAAAATCCATAAAAGCAGGATGTCGCTAATGGAAACTATATCATGAAAGAGGGTATTAAATACCCATTGCATAAATCAATTGGAGGTAGTTGATCCATGGCAAGAACCTTAGCTCGGGGGGAATCAAAGGTGATTCATGGTTGGGTGGTGGTGCTCTGCTCTCCAAGTGATGTTTTAGTGGGATTCATTTGGGTCAAATGTTCTGTATGATGTTTTCTTCCCTCTCCATTTCAAATTCATTTAGCTTATGGAAAAATTTGCATGAGTTTCCTCGTTATGAGAATGATTATAGGAATTGCATGTGATTGTTATACATGAGTAGATTAATTGTGTTAATTTCTTTTATGAGATATTTTGATATGGATGCATGTGATATTAATATAGTCCAAGTTAAATTTAGTATAGGAATGTAATATGTGGGTTGATGCAATACTAGATATGTTGTCACTCTTTTAACATAAGTGGTAACTCGGTGGTGAGCTTATGTGGATGAGATATGTGTAGGATCGAGACAATAAACACAACAGAGTATGTATGTAATGATTTCCTTAATGCTTCTATGAAGTCATCTTCATGAGGTTGTCATATATATTAGTGTTTGAAATAGTTATTGGCATGAGATATTGGTGCATGCAGAAAAGTTAGGGAATAATGCATCTAACTGTATATTCAATGGTTTAAGATATATACCATGCATGTCATAAGAATTGTATCCAATAAGGCTAATATAATTAGATATGCATGTTGAAATAAGGTATTTAGTAGCACTTTGATTGCATCTGTTGGACTATGATCGTGATTCATAGCCATGCTAGTCATGGTAGTTTCAGATCAATGCTCCATTAATGCTTGTGTGGGGTTGTCAAGATTTTTGATAATTGTATGTCATGATTCATTCCTTTCTCCAAGTTATGGCTTAAGCCTAAGGGCTGATTTAAAGAGTGTTTTGATATGGTGCTTATGATGTGTGTTTGTTACCTTGATGTTGTCCAGACTTATGTGTATTGTTATCGGGATAATCATCGTGTCTGTAATAATTGGTTAACTACACTTGTGATGGCCACTAAAACTTAACTGTAAATGAATAAAATTTTAAATTAATGGATCATAGGGGCTAATTTTCCAGTTAGGCTCAGGAGGTACATTACATAAATCCACCATGTAGGAGAGCCATTGGAAGTAGTTGGTGTTGTCAAGAATAACTAGGCATGGACTTTCCATTTTAGAAGAAAATAAAGTTTTATATGCTGAAAATAAGTGTTTAAATGGGAATATCTAAAAAACTTAGACCGATTAAAAAAAACAGCTCTGAAAACAGCTTCTAGATGAAGAAGTTATGGCTTTTTGAAGAAAACTTGTTGAAGATGCCAATGAACCATGTGAATTCTTGGATAGTGATGATAATGTTATATTAAAAGCCCCCCCACCTCCAAACTTAATCTAATTAGCTCACTTTTAAAAAAATATTCTTTGTGTGACCCACTTTTATAAATAAGTGAAAGTCATTTTTACAATGGTACTTCATGAACTATCCACTAAATTGCAACTCAAATAAAAGATAAAGTGACTTTAGAATTATAAGTGATTCACTTTTTATAATGGGTGAGAACAATTTTACATAAAGTAACTTAAACCCAAGTGAGCTATTTTAAAAGGTTAGTAATTGTTCAAAAGAAGGAAGGGTCTTTTTTTTTCTTTCTTTTTTGCATTGAAGCTTTGGGGTTCGTGCTTACTTGAAAAAACGTTTTTTTGTCTACAAAATAAAAAAACAACCACAAAAACAAAATGAACAAGAAAAAGTATCCAATTCTTACGGCTTAAAGTTATATTTGACCAGAAACTAGATATTTTCCTCAATGTTTCTGATTTTCCGAGATCACACTAAGGTGCAGCGGAAAAGAGCATACGCATGAGAAAAATCATTTCTTTTTGTTTCTGGTTTGCCAAGATCAAACAGAGTCATGGGGAAAAGAGCGTACACAGAAATGAAAGGTATATATCTGGTAATAAAAAAAATTATACAGGACTATAAATCGAAACAAATAGAGAGATAAATAATTATAACTGCAAATAAAGATTGTATACCTCCAAATCTTAAAAATGACGTAGCTAGGGCTACCGGAAACCTTTTCGCGTGAAATGAAAGGGGTTACTCACTAGAATAGATGCTCCTAACACAATAGAGTAGTCCTCTCGGCATGAAAGCGGTCAAAAATCTTAGATATAGGAAACGATAGTCGGATGCAGTTGTACCAGCTTCAGATTTGGATCACCAACGGATGCGCCCTCTAACTTGGCTTAGATACCATGTAGGAATTTACAAGGTAAGTTCCTTAGATATAACACCAAAGGATACCGCTCACAAAAAGATTATAGATCAATAAACTGGTATTATTGACGTGGTTAAAACCCTCAAAGAGGGAAACAGTCCATAGCCTGAGCCAACGCAGCCACTTCAGGCAATTTATTAATGTAAAAGAAAGCAAATTTACATAATCTTATCTCATGAATGGTCACCAGACAAATGACCCTCTATGCTCTTTAAATAGAGATCATGGACCAATTGGGTGTTAATTCAAGGATCAAGTGTCAATAATACCAAGGAGAGAATGAACCGTCAGATCACTTCATCTCTAGAACATATTGTGACCGTTGGATTGTAAGTTACAAAAAGTACATGCTAAATAAACACACTTTACCTAACTATACACTAGACCAAGTTATACTTAATTATTTCCTATGTTAGAATATCCTAACAAAAAATTTCCACCCCATCTCTAGTTATTCCTATTATCAATCCTTCCCAAATATTCCTTAAGGATAGTGGATTCATGAATCAACTAGAAAATGCAGGTGTCACTTTGGATATCTAGGAAGTTATGTTTTGTGGGTGTCATTGGAGCATAACAACCTGAAAGATGAATGCCTCAAAATAAATAAGGACAACATGTCTCTTGGTAGTCAACCAACTTAATATTCTCTATTTATTTATTCTTGGACCTATAAGGAGTGCCATTACAAGCCTCATCAATCTTTGAATATATAGGCTTACTATTGTCGTCCAAAGGAAATACAGTTTTCTAGATCAATTTTTTTTTATAAATATTGTATATTATAATAAGATGAAAATTGTTATAATCAAATATAACTGTGGACCTAGTTTCTAAGTGGAAATCTATACTCGATATTGCCTCTAATATACATATGTGTGTGTGTGTGTGTGTACACATACACATACACACACACACATATAGAGAGAAAGAGATAGAATCATGACTAATTATATTAGTCAGCTTAAAGTGGTTCATATCAATATCAAGGATGAAGATGAATTGGTTTGGGATCTAAATTCAATTGGTGTTAAATACATAAGTTGACTAGGATATCTCATGATTACTGGAGACAGATATGAATGATAATTTATGGTGATATATAAACTCTGAAAAATCGAAGCTTTACTTAAAAGTATTATATTTTTTGGTTAATACTTAACAATTGAGTCTTAACTTGGTGCAAGTGACAAATAAGGGGCTTCTCAAGTCTAGCTATGTATGTTTGATGACATGAAGAAAATGAATATTATTGTCATTTATTTGTTAATTATTGATTCGTCAAGCAGGTGTGTGATCAAGTGGCACTTCACATCAACAACAATGAAAAATACGATCACCAAATTGTCAAAGAATGTTTGTGTACTATCTTTAAGAAGCATCTTCTTAGAAAAATAAGGATGATTTCATTGGTGGTGGATTCAAGAAATGGGTTACGTGTAACAAAAGAATCTTCGATAAAAATCCCATCTCATCCTTCTTAGTGGCTATTCAAGATTTGTCCTTTATTAATAAAATGAATACTTGTTATATACAATTCAAAACATTAATGCAACTCTTGTCATAAATTAGCACTATCCATGAGGCTATTTTGATGGGGCAAGCCAAGAGAAGGGACAAGTTTGTGTCATTAGGTTTTCTTCATATATTTTTGACAATCATTATTTTCATGGAAAAGCAAACATAATGGTTGGCTCAAACAATATTGATCGGATAAAAACCTTGTATTCCCTTTAAAATTTATACATTCAATAAATTACAGGAAATTACAAGTTTTTGAGGATTCTAAGTTGGTCCTTTTTTGGATGCAAAATAGGCCTCATGTCCAAAATTTGGGGCTAGTACACATTGCTCGAGTGTTAAAGGAGGTTTTAAGCCTATTTCGAGATATCTCTTTTACTCATATTTATACATAACACAATGTTCTAGCAAACTCCCTCTCCAAGGTTTATTTCTCTAGCCACACACTAACATTCTTGAGGAGTACAGGGACAATACACTTTCCTCTTGTCAAAACTTGTTATACAATTAATGTTGGATATATCATACCATGTTTTATCATGATACTTTTGGTCAATGCTTTATGACGTAATATTTTATGAGAAATGTACTTAGAATCCATAAGAACATGTTTTACTTGCAACATTATATGTCAGACAAACTGTTCAGAAGAGCCACTAGTTCCATTTCAGGTTGTGACATAGATAATTCGTCTTTGGAATGCACTTTCAACTTTATTCTAAAATAGAAAATATAATTTTTGAGGGAAAAATAATAACCTTAAATTATTTATATTATGTCATATTTTGAAAATAAAAATTTATAAAAAAATATGATAGAAAAAATAATAAACATAAACAAATATAAAATTTAAATGAAAATATGGCTAAATTTCCTATAACTTCACATATCTTTACAAATATACAATACATTGACAATAATTAATATGTTAATATAATATAGATTATGATCAATTCTATTTATATTTATTTAATAATATTATTAATTTTATAATTATAACTTAGTTGAATATTTAAACAAGATTTATGCATTTTTTTTACTATTTTAAGGGAGAAATATATTTATTTCTTAAATATTAAATCCAATCAAATATACATAAAATAAAAAATTTAGAAAATTCGTCATCAATTGAATAACTAGTTTTAGACAAATAATACTAAAATGAGTAAATATTGTTATCTCAAATTGAAAGGAAATATTTATTTAAAATTACTTTTAAGTGGTAGGGAGTTTTTAGTCTCTACCTCATGAGAGACTATAGCATTTGTCTTGTGATGAAGTTGTGTTGACGGTGCATTATTTGGTTGTATTTTTACAATTTTAACCAAAGTTTTAGGAAAAATCCTAATATTTCTAATTTTGCATAAATTCAAAAATAATTTTCAAATTTTTAGTAAATGTTTTTTCTAATTTCTGATTGGCTAAGGAAGCTTTGATGGGACATAATTCCCCTGTTGGAGGACGTTTTATTTTATTTTTTTAATGCCTGACAATTCATTTTAAAATTAAAATAAAAAGTAATTTTGTGAGTGGTCATGGCGTTGATGAGTGCTTTGAGACTGTCACTGTTATGTTAGCACTCTACTCAATGATGCAAGAATTGATGCATTTATAGGACATTGTTATGTTAATGTTATGTTCAATGATGCAATAATCGGTGTGGTTGCAGGTTATTTGCATAGGCCCCACATGAGGGGAGGTTGAACAAATGTTGAATTAATATTATTATGTTTCCTTATGTAGAGGATGGAGTAATTGGTACGATTTCATTGGTTAAAAATTTTGTTGTGCAAAGGATGGAGTATGTGCAAGAGAATTGGGGTATTTTGCGTAGGCGAGGGTGTTATGACACTAACTGGGGGGAAGAGGGAGCTAGTATCATTCTTTTTTTTAAATTATCATAATCGTTGGACTATAAAAGCTACTCTTAATATGCAGTATTAAATAAATCATGTTTTCATTTTGTGTGGCATGCAGTTGTGGGGCGGTGTTATGTTAGTGCTCTAGTCAATAATACGAGAATTGATGCAGTTGTAGGATTTTTTGCAAGATCCAATCTTGGTATTGGAGTTTGGTCAAGAATTTTTGGTAGGCTAGTTGATGCCCTCCCTTTCATTCCCTTCAAAGAATTGAGAAAAGAATTGATTTCTTTTTTATTCTCTCACAATAGGGCTCCGGAACAAATCTCCAATGGATATCATTAAGGAGTATGTGCTAAAGAATTGGGGCTAATTTTCATATATAGGGGTGATAAATAAATTGTGTTTTCATTTCATGTGAAGAATAAGTGTTGTGCGGTAAAAGGAATGTGTGGAAGGATTTGTGTAGGGTTCATTAAAATAATAAATATAAAATTCTCTTTTTAATTATTGTTTAGGAATTCTTTTTGCAACTACAGAAGTAGTTGTGCAGAAGGAGTTGTGTGAAGGTGGTTGTGCGGAGCTATCTATTCGTAGGTCACGTGTGTGAAGTTTTGAATGTTAATGACTGATCGAAGGGCGTTATCGAGTGCGGAAGTAGTTGTATAGAGGTGGTTGTGTGTGTGCATATTTTATGCAAAAGTTTTGTGCAATGATTATTAAAAGAATAAATATACAAATTCCTTTTTAAATTCTTATTGAGAGATGTATTTCACAATGTATGATCATCAATTAATATCAGTTGAATTTCAATGACTGAGGGCATTATTGAGTGCGGAAGTAGTTGTGTGGAGGTGGTTGTGCATGTGCAAAGGCTATGCGAAGAACAAATGCATGTGCGGAACTTGTGCAAAAACAAGTAGGTGCGAAGGGATAATAGATTTTCATAGGTAACGTCTATAAAGAAAAAATGATTTGTGCAACATTTATTAAAATAATAAATATACAACTCTCTTCTTTGGTTCTTATTTGGGAGTGTATTTCACAACAAATGCTTCCTACCTACAATATCTACGACCCACATTTATTAATAGTAATTTCAAATATCAATGACTGGCAAAAGGGCGTTGTTGATTTTGGAAGTAGTTGTGTGGACGAAGCTATGCAGAGGTGATTGTGTATGAGATATTTTTGTGCACATATGTATTTTCTCTACGGTTCCGCAAAAATGCATTTGTGTTATGTTAAAAGTATACGAAAATCATATTTCTAGATTTGATGATTTAGTGCTTATGTGGCTTTCTGAATGCATGAGCAAGTGTGTAGTCGATGAATTTATTGTTGAGATGACTTGTATTTACCAATAGCTATGTTTTCTATTAATCATAGGACAAACATCAAGACAATAAAAAATTTGGATGGTAGGTTTTTCTTTGTAGTGTGTTTCAGATGCAAAATAGTGGCAGGTGGTGATTTCTAGGGAAATGAGACTGCAAACATTTGAAATAGCTAGTATAGTGTAGAGAAAATTGTTATTTGTAGTGATAAAAAAACAATAGATCTTTAGTGTTTTGTCTTTTCAAATTTCATTTAAGAGCTTGAAGTATTGTCCAAGCTTCTATTATCTTACGTAAACTATTATATTTGAAGTTGATCTTGCATCTTCAATGGTGTCTCAATGGCATTTTTGTTAAACTGTGAATGACAACAGTAGTGGAGGAATATAAAAGTTGTACATGTTGGAAACCTTTGAGCACTATTGTGGGGGGGGGGGGGAGGCGAATCAGTAGTGTGACTTCTTTAACAATTTTACCAATTATTTACTTCACTTATTGAATCACATATATAGCCAGCAACACATTAGATTATCTCATGCATATAAACCATATAAGCAGCTAAAATAAGATAACCATGAGAGCAATAATAAACATCACATCAAAACACATCCACACAAGAGACACAAGATATCTAGTGGAAAACCCTTCACTGGGAAAAAAAACACTCTCATTGCTACTACGCGACTCTGGATCTTCTATTAAGAAAAATATGTCTTTTACAGATATTTGTTGACTCCCATCAGCATGGAGGCTCGACCTTATATACAATCAACTAACTTTGATCAACCCAGAGACTCAATTCTATTGATCGACTCGAAAGACTATGTTCTCCATGGATCAATGGAATACTATTCACTGAAATCCACCATGATCAATCAATCCTTGCTGAACTCCTATTAGAATATCCAACTACCATTGGATTGAGAAATTGTTCCTTTCGTTGAAACTTCGCAATCACTGCTCCCCATTCATGAAGTCACTTCTCCTCTACTCTATGTGGATCTCCTTTCATATATTTTCAAATTGGATCTCAAGAATTTATACTCAAATTGATTCATCTCTACACACATGCTCTCAATAACAATCTATCATCATCAAATCAAATACAAACACCACTAGAAGTATGTTCTCCAAACTAGAAAAATAGTGGCCACAACTATACATCAAATATGAATACCAAATCTGAATAATATCAAACCCTCACAAAAAGATAATGTTGCATGATAAAAATAACATCATAAGACTCTATGGTTATGTGCCAAGTGCATCAACAACTCCTACAAACACATATGTGAGATTCACCAATAAAAATACGATGTAGCAGCATACAAAACTCTCGAACCAATCTCTACTCCAGCATCATCAAATTTGAACTATTCTGAATGATGCTTCAGATATGCTCATTATGTAGCAATAAACACTCATAAACTAAAGCATAAATGATCTCCAATAGGTATGAAGCATACACCACTTCTCTGCAACCTTCTCATTCACTTACACATCCCTTCAACTCACAATCAACAACCACAAAGCTCACAAGACATGAATATAAAACATGTAGGGAGAAATTGAGCTTCGGGCTAGGATCAAAGGTGCACAAATTAGACCAAATAAATCCACTAACACCACAACTTGTGCATTGAATGCATTCACATCATGGAAGGCCTTTTCAAACCATTTTTGACCTTTTTCACTTTTTTTGGAAGACTTTAGGAATTTCCAAGATAATTTACTTCTAATCAGCGCAAGGAATGCATAGAAAATCTCGTGAAATGCCTCAGTCTCATGCATGACATTGTCTAAAATAGAATAGAAGCTACAGTCTCTCTCATATGCATGTCTACATGTGACTGGGACTTTTCAGTCGCTCTCATGAGCCTGTAAGGGAGAAACTAAGGAAGAGCATCTCGACTCTGAACCTTTGCCACTTAATGGGTCATCTTCTTTGGATCCTGAAAAATACTTCAAAACTATGAAATATCCTCTAACACATTTGAAATTCAATCAAGCATATCTCGCAAGTGTCACTAACAAATTGACAGAAGGAAAACAAACAAGGTTGGCAAGAGTGCGAACAAGTCCTCCACTCTTCATCAATCATCTCCATAGATGCAAAACCACTGAACAGACCTGCAAACACCTTTATAGCACCATCATCAACCCATCATATCACTACAAAAATTCATCCTGATAAGCATAGAAATGAATACCTAATGAAGACCTAGTTGACAATTCAACTAGTGGGCCATCAACCATCACATGTAGATTTGATCATCATCCACCAATGCCATCATCTGATACCATGTCATCAAGTGTGTCATCATCATAGGGTCAACATCAATCCAAACACATATCGACACACACCGGCTGCTCCATCAATCTACACCATCATGAGGTTGACATAAGAGCACGACCTCATAAGGTTGACATCAATGCCAACACAATCATCCCAATGCCAACACAACTAGCTGCAATTATGATACAATGAATGGAATCTAAACATAAGCTAGACTACAAGTGGTTTAAATCACTACCAACTTGAGCTAGCTACCATAAATCTCCCCATGGATGCCAACAGTACAAAACTGCAAGCTTCTAAACTTATTCACCTTTGTCAGTTTCATGTTTTCATTTGGCAATTTCTTAGTTGATTTTTATGATTATTGTTATAGAACAATTTACCACTCTTGGTAGATCCGATTCTCTAGTTATGGCCTAGGGAAACCCTTCCTTCCAAACTTGGTCCAAAATCTAAAAAACAATGTTTTATTTCCTATACGCTACTTTTCCCTGTGATAAAAGCGTGTACATGCGGGTCAACATATACCCAACCCGTGTACATGTGTTAAAACACTTAAAAATAATAAATTTCCTTAATTTCAGACTAATTTCACGGGTTTTACCTGTTACTCACCTCGTATAGCCCATGGCCCAACTATTTCCCAACTGAAAAAACTAATTTGGAGAAGTATAAATAAACCTCCATGGGAAGGCCTTAGGGAAAAATAAATGAGATATTGATATTATAGTTGATTGATCCCTGATCGAGTCTGATGAAATACCTATGCCTTCTACACTCCCCAAAGCTTTAGGGAACCCTTGTTTCCCCTTTTGAGATATCCTTCATCCTTCTTGAGATATCCTTGTGTATTATGATGGAGGAAAATTGTTGAGGGCAGGAAAGGACAGATCTGAAGGATGGTTCTACTTGGAGCTAGAGGAAGACTCAGGTTGTAGTTTTCCACCTTTCTTGTAGCATTTGTCAATAAAGAAATGATGTTCTGTTCCTGATATTAATTGTGTTTATGCATTGATCTATATTGTGATTTGTTTATAAATCTTATATTAATGTGTAATTGGTCATTCGTTTATATGATCTAATGTATATATCATGAATATGATTTACGTTTATATTGTTGTATATGCTTTTCTTGAATAATTTACAGGTTTTAAGGCATTAGGAGAAGTAGAGGGTTTTCACCCTGTGGAATCTACCCAAACGTAGGACCCCCAGGTAAGGACACTTCTTCCTAGTTTAGTAGAATAAGCATTTATATTGTTTGTCTAAGAATTTCTTATTGTTGTTTGCCCTCCTCTCTGTTGGGGTTTTCAACCCAATACCCTAGGGTGTTCTCACTCATAACAGAATTGAGTACTCCATTAGGGATAACATTCTTGTTATTCCTAGTTTAGGTTTTTTGTTCTCTATCAGGGTTTGTTTTCTTGATTGCTTGCTTTTACAGTGTTATTTGACTTATTAGCTTCCCAGGCATCAAGTCTGATCTTCTGGATCATGCCTTGGTTACTATTTTCTCTTAATTGATCCTTGTATATGCTTTTTTCTTGGGTTACAGTCGTGTATACATGCAAGTTTCCTCAAACATACTCGCGTATATGCAAGTTTGTTGTGTTAGAAATGTGTGTGCACACCTCTGTGTCTTTACACAATCACGTATACAATTTTTTGAATTGTTTTTTCAAATATTTTTGCCCGGTTAGGTCTGCTACCTGGTGATTTTTCTTGTTTTATGGTCATCCACTGTCTGAAGAACTTTGTTCTCTTACAAGTTTTCTTTTTCAAATCTCCTTCTCAGTGAAAAGCCTAGTTGGCCTAGGATTGATTTTTGAGCAAATTTTTGGTTTGTATCTTGGTTTCAAGGCTTCTATCTGAAGTTGTTGTATGTTTTGGTTTTCCAGAACAAGAAATTTATTTTGATTTCATTTGTAACCCAGATTTCAAGTTTCCTTGCTTTTCTTTTCCTTTTGATTGGCCTTGTTTCTTTTCGTGCTTTTTGAGTGTCTTTTTGGCAATTTTGAAAATTTTTCTTTCTTGACCTTTGGTCGGTTTGTTGAAGTTTTTTACTGTTGTTAGGATTAGTTTGTGTGAGTTTGTAGTCCTTCTTGTTTCAAGTTTCATTTATTAATGATTTTTATAACTCGCAAGGTATAAGGACTCCTTGTGCTTCTTTTTAATCTTTCGAATTTAGTAGTGCTTTTTGTGACCTCAAAAGTTTCTTTAGTTTCCTTAAAAGAAAAACACAAAAAAATTTCTTTTTCTTTTCCTTTTTCCAAACTTTTGTCTTTTGGTTTCTTTTGTTTTTCTTGTTGAGAAACTGTGATCTTGTTCAATTTGTTTTTCTTGCTTTTGAGGGAAATTTGTTTTAAAAATTTTTGTCCTCTTCCTTGTCAAGTTGGCTTATTGACTCCATAAATAAGCACATTTTCTTATAGTATGAGTGTTTTTAGGATCTTGCATCGTCATTTAAATTTGCATTAGGTTAGTTTGCATCATAAGCATTCTTAGTCTTTTTAGATTTTGGGTGTGTGTGGAGTGTTTCAGAAAAGAAAAGAAAAATATTTTTCTTATATAAGTTTTTTCGTAGAACCCAAGTAGAAATCCCTCTTCATCGAAAGAAAATAACTGCATGCATATAGTTAAGTTTCTATTGGTTTCTTTTGCATCCTAAACATCATTAGTTTCACTCTCATAATACCCTTGACTTAAATAACAACCCTCTAAAATCAAGCGATTTAATAAAATGAACTAGAACTTTTTATTTTTGTCATTATCGAACACCAACAAGTTTAGGCTCATTAGGGTCTTGGAATAGGTGAGTGGAGAGTTAACTCTCCAAGGCAGCTCAAATTATCAAACATAGAAGTTGAATAATGAGAGAAATCCAATATTTTTAGAAAGACCGGGAAATATCCATCACTGGGAGTTAAGCACGAGGGAGAGTGAAGACAAGGAAGAGAGATACCCCCTCTCCTACTTGTTCGATCTCGCCTCACGATTGTTCTACCTGGATTTTGATATGAGTTGGTGCCCATAGTTGCCTTTCCTATGGATCTCATAGGTGGCTGTGGAGGGGAATCTCATGGTACCTGAGGCAGACGTTGCATCACATTATTCAGTACTTTTGGAGGGTACCCTTGCGAATATTGGGTGATTGCACTGGAAAAGGCTATTGTTTGGAGGTCAATGTAATTACTTCTGATACCTTCGTTAGTAGGCCTGGCCTGTCATTACCCCATACTATTTTTGGAAGGTCCTTGATTTTTGCTTTCTTGTATTTTGGTGTTCGGTCCTCATCACTCGGAGCAGAAATACTCGAAAGTAGTTTGATTGACTGCATCATTAGGGATTTTTAGAGAGTACTCTTTGCTCCTAGTTGTCCTAGCTTTACAACTTTTTGAGTCTTTAATTAGATTTATTAAAAATAATTCAAAGTGGTTGATTGACCGGTTCATCGATCCAGGAGACTTAGTGGGCTTTCACCTACGAGTCCTGAGCCTTCTCCTCGAAAGCATAGGAGAAATTATGCCAGTGATTTTCAATCATTGGCTGTAGATGCATCGGAGATTGATCCTCCGATTGGAGTTATTGATTCACAAGATAGACCTGGTACAAGTAGAGAGTTGGAGAGGAACACTCTAGTTCTTTCTAGAGTCCTCTTCCAGTTAGAAGACATTATTGAGGTCAAAGAGCTTCAAGAGCCTCTTTTGGCTCCTAATTCTCCTCTTCCTCCCAATCACCTAGACGTTTTATTATATGTCAGGACTCCAACCAACAAGCCTTCAAGCCCAGGTTTCTTTCAATCATTGCCTTCAATGACCACTGCTGGAAGCATGACATCCACCATGGGTGCTACTATTATGCAAACTCTTGTATTCGTACAAGGAAGAGGAATGATTTCCATACCTTTTGTTACTCCTAGCACTACTATATTTGGCTCTACTTACATTCCATCTTCAAGTGGGAGTACTCAAGCTTTTTCCTCTGTAATTGGCTTTTTACCTTTTGGAATGCCGACCAGCACGATTCCTTTCATTCCGTTAAGCATTCCATCAACTGCCTCCACATCCATGACTTCCATGGCAAGTGGGTCAGTGTCTTTTCAGGGTTTCCCTTTTGGAAGTGGTCATATACCATATTCCAACCCATCTTTGGATCAATACCTTTTCCCTCTACAAGTCAAAGTTATAATCCTTTTCAAGGTTGGACTAACCCTGTGGTTAGTGGGCTCGGAGCTAGGAATCAATCTTATTTTGGCCAACCAGGAAATATGCCATATTATTCCTTCAGTTCATTCCAAAAATTTTACCCTTGTGCTAATGCATGGAACTCTTACTAAGGGCTCTTTGTGCCTTTTAACACCTCTCTAGGGGGAAATTTTACAGGCTATGGAAAATTTTCGATAGGAGTTGGTCAAACTCTGATTTTTTCTGGACCATAAGGAACTCCTTATGGTTCAGGTGGGTCTAAAAATTACTTTAGGCAACCTGGTGCCTTCATAAATCCAGGGCATTCTTTTCAGAACATTTGGAATTCTGCCCACACCAGGTGGAATATTCAAGGTCCTCCGTGACTACCTTTCCTGGCAATGTTGAACTTGCCATATCTTTCTAAATTTACTAATGATTTGATTAGATATAACCTGGTTTGGCCTTCGGTCCCAACCAAACTTCCCTCAGATATACCTAAATTTGAAGGGAAGACGGGTGAAGATCCGGGTGACCATGTAACCACTTTCCACTTATGGTGTCCGTCAAACTCCCTGATAGATGATTCAATCAGGTTGAGGTTATTCCAACATACCCTAACTAGTAATGCAGCTAAGTGGTACATTGAAATTCCAGGGGGCACCTTCTCTTCTTTCAGCAATTTCGCTACCATCGTTTTGAACCATTTTCAGTTGCTTGTCCATTATGATGCTGGAATTGAGCTTTTTGCTAATTTTCACTAGGATCAAGCAACCCACATTTCAGATCACATCCAGGAATGGAGGAGAAGGAAGAGGCTCATTAAAGTCGATATTCCACAATAATTCCTTCTTGAATGGTTTCTTAAACATTTACAACCCAATATCTCTAAGGATGTGTCGCTCTTCAGTGTGTTCATTGAAGAACATGCTATTTTTAGGGCCCAACAATTAGAACTTATACATTCTCAATCTGGGGTTCTTCAGAAAAATTTGCCAAATTCTCCTAGGTCCAAGGTTAATATAGCCAAGTCGAAGCCGGGTCCCCATACCGATGGGTTATTCAAATTGATCGATGCTAACACAACTAACCTGCTGAATCAATTGCAACAGTTGTCTTTACAAACTACTTTTTCTATGCAGGCATCGCCATCATCACCTATGCCTTCTCAACCTACATCTATATATGTCATCCAAAATTCTAACCCAAAGGAAACCAAAAATCCGATGGGAAGAAGAAAGGATGAGGTAGGAAAAAGAACCAGGATGGGAAGGGCAATGCAAAAAAACCCGGCAATGATGTCGGAGGGGGTAGAAAGGAGTCTAAGAAAAAGTAAAATTTCCATGCAAGTTATGCAATGGAGATCATTTGACTCATCTTTTCCCTAAGATCCAAGATGCTCAGTGCTTATTAGTTCAACAGGGGTCTTCTAGCTCCCAGGCTGCCCTCACTAACCCTTTTCCCAAAGGGCAACAATTACTTGTTGGCCTGAACTCTAGTACTGGTACCACCACGGGGGGCAACCAGGAAGAGGATAATACATCAAATGTCTACATGATGAGTTCAAATATCAACGTTGCTAGGCGATCACATGATTATGATGAATCAGAGTCATGTAAGACTAAGTCTTCTTCCGACGTTTCAGAGCCACTCCAAATTGAGAGGCCCTCTATTGATTCTATACCTTGGATGCCGAAAATCTCCATAAAACGCTTGACCATTAAACCTAATGCTAGGGTAGCCTAGAACTACTCAATTATAAAAGATCTTTCTCAGCGTCCTTGTGCTATGTCGGTGTTAGAGGTACTCTAGTCGTGCCCCGCACAAAGGAGTGCATTACTCACTGCAATCATAGCAGTTGATCCAAAAATTATCTTGTGATTACATTTGATATGTCAAACATCAAAAAGAGACTCCCACATCATATGGCTTTCCAGATAAAGTCTACATATCAAAAGACCAATATCTTTCGAACTATTATCGATGAGGGAGCTTCCACATGTGTAATGTCCATGTCATGTTGGAAGGCCATTGGATCACCCCAAGATGTTCCTTCACCAACTTTGTTGATAGCATTTGATGGTCATTCTCATAGGCCGCATGGGATTATTCTAGCCTTTCCCATCTGTGTTGGGGGAAAGGTGGTAAATATTGAAGTAGAAATAGTCAATGTGAATCTGGATTACAACCTCCTTTTAGGCAAGAATTGGATTTATGAGATGGATGCCATTGTATCATCATTATTTTGCATCCTTTTCTTTCCTCATGAAGGGAGAATTGTAAAGGTTGATCAGATGGATTATTCTCTGGGTGACTCCCACGCATCTTTTGAGTCTACTGTTCCATTAGTGGACAATCCCAAATAACCTATAGAGAATTTAGGAGTTGGAATGTACTCTTCCTTAATGGGTACTTTTGATCTTCCTTCTCCTATAGCTAGAATTAATTCTATTTCATCCTCCAAGGGACCTTCTCAAAGGGAGTTCTTTAGAATTCATTATTTTTCGGACCCTTGGCCTTTACCCTCATCTACCACCACATTAGATGAAGGATAGGTAGGTGGAATGGCATATCTTATGTATGCAGCAGAAATTGCTTATTAGTCTATTGTTAACTCTACAAACTTCTATCCTACTCCTTTTTCACTAGAGGAGCTAGATGGAGATGTGGCTCCGGTCTAGACCCTTGATTTAACTTCTGCTCAGGATTTCTTAGATATTTTCTTACCATCTGGAGAAGTAATTCTAGAAGCAATGATGGGTGTTGATAAACTTTGGGATGATTTTCATCATCATTCATATTTCCTCCCTTATTTGTGAAAAGTTGAGTCAAGTTTGTCCAGTGCTTCTACTAAGGATGTTCATGCAATTTTAAACCCTTTGGCCCCAACACAATTTTCTTCCAAAGGTAACATGTCTGTTATCTCACAAACTATACCAATGAACATCTCTACGAATCCTAACATTATTGAAAATGTCTTCATTGGAGCTGACTATTCCCCTAAAGAAATTCAAACTTATACCAATTTGTTCAAAGAGTTTTGTCATGTGTTCGCTTGGTCTTATGAGGAAATTCCTGGAATAGATCCATCTATAGTCTAGCATGAGATCAAGATGTATGAAGATGCTAAACCTATTCGTCAAAAACTTCGACTGCCAATCCTAGAAAAGTAGAAGCTATCAAAGCTGAAGTCGAGAAGTTGCTTAAGGCGAGTTTCATATACCCCATTCCTTTAACTAAGTGGGTCTCTAATCCAGTCCCCATAGACAAAAAGCAAGGAACGATTTGAGTATGCATTAACTTTAGGGACCTAAATAAGGCTTGTCTTAAGGACAGTTACCCCACACCCTTTATTGATCAAATTATTGATGAATGTGCAGGTAATGAGATTTATTCATTTATGGATGGGTTCTTTGGTTATAATCAAATTACTATTAGTCCAGAAGATCAGCACAAGACAACTTTTATTTGTCCTTGGGGTATGTTTGCATATAAAAAGATGCATTTTGGTCTCAAAAATGCTAGAGCTACTTTTCAGCAGGCCATGTCTTACGCTTTTCATGGAATCTGTTATGAAACCAGCTCACAAAAAGATAGAAAAGAGAGATCCACGCCTTAGAATTCAGCCTCTTCGAGGGGGAAACCTCCTTTACATTACATAAATGAACAATTCTTGGATGATACAAATGAAAAGACCTCCTTTCTATATATAGGAGTCTAAGGGGTCATAACATAATCAGAGCCGACATAACAATAATAATGTAAGGGCACAATAATAACAATAGTGGGCTTCTATGGGGCACATTAGTAACAATATGGGCACTACATGGGTACATCAATATAATAAGTGGGTTGTACTAATAACAATAAGGGGTTACACTAGTAGTATAGGGGCCTAACATGCCCCTCTACTTCAAAAAGCATTGTCCTCAATGCTTGAGTAGTTCTTGATGCTTCTGTATAAAATTCTTATCCTCCCATGTGGAATCTTCAACGGGTAAGTTCTTCCACTTGATGAGATACTCTGAAATTGATTGATTTCATAGATGTCGGGTTCTTGTTTCTGTGACTGCTCTAGGTTCCAATATGATTTTTCCTTCCTTTTCAATATCTGGAAATATTGTTTGAATTGGGTTCTTTTGCAACTTTTGAATAAGTGGCCATACTTCTTTGTCCTTCCATTCATCCCTTGCTTCGTTTATCCAATCTGGTTGGATAATAGAAATAGCACAAAACAATGCTTCCACATCCTCATCCTTGAAGAGTCTTCCCATTCGGTAAGGTCGCCATTTTTTAAGTGCATGTAGTATTGCCAACATTTCCTTCTCATAAATAGCTTGCTTTAGATGTAGCAGTAAAAATACCCAATCACCTACATCAAAACATTTTTCACTATGATGTTGATCTACCTGTTGTTTCATTTGATTTTGCACCGAAGTGGCACTATCCTTTAAAAGTTGGAGAACTTGTTGTTGATGCTCGATGTGATCTTTCATTGCTTGAACATTTTTCTTCTTGATATGTCCTTCTATCTTTAGAGTTTGAGGAGTGGTAATTTCTTCCAATCCTTTACAAGATATGGTCGGATTCATTTCTTGACGCTTGATGTGATCTTTCACTTCTTGAACATTTTTCTTCTTGATATGTCCTTCTGTCTTGCTAGTTTGAGGAGTGGTAATTCCGACCAGTGGATTACAAGATATGGTTGGATTCATTTCTTCTTTCTTGATGTGATCTTTCACTTCTTGCACCTTTCACTTCTTGATATTTCCTTCTATCTTGAGAGTTTGAGGAGTGGTCATTCTTGCCAATAGTTTACAAGATATGTTCTGATTCATTTCTTCTTTCTCTGGGGTCGGGTCCTGACATATATCCTCTTCTTTTGATGTTTCTTGATCCTTTTCTTCCTCCTCTTCATACTCTATGTAAAATATTTTCTTCTCAGCACACTTATGACCTTTAGTGCTTTTGCTATCACAATTGTAACAAAGCCCTTTTTCTCTTTTTTCTTCCAATTGTTGTGGTGTAACCCTTGTAGGTTGTGGAAGGCTAGGAGGAACAACACATCCATATTTATAGTTGTGAGGGGTACACTTCCTTGTTGCCATAATTTTACTTTCAAATATGTCACAAAGCCCTTTTACTCTTTCCAATTGTTGTGGTGTTGCTCTAAAGAAGGTGTTGCTCTTTGTATCCTCATAATGTGCTATCATTTCCTCTGTGAGAATTGACCACGTAACAAGTTTTTTACGAGAACAAAGCCCTTTATACGATAACAATTGATCCGGTTCTAAATATGAAGATGCAATACATACCTTTTGTAACAGTGGTACACCATGTAGATCAAAATATTGCTCCATCTGAAGTATCCAATTTACCGGATCCTTGCCATCAAACTTCCTCATCTTGCTTTTTCTTGATTTTAGGACCTCGAACTTGAAACGACTGTAACTCTGTACTTGTGGAAATTTAAGTTCTGAAATTGCTATCTGTAGTAGCCCTCTATGTCCTCTTTCCAATGCCACTAGTCTGATCTAAATTGGATTCTCCAAAAACGAGTTATGCACAATCTCCCGCAGTGACCTGATTATAGACTAGTTCAGTAGAGCGAACTTGTATGAAGTGCCACGTGTCATTGTTTCAACCTTTGACTCTGAAAAATATATAAACCGAAACTATAGTCCGTCCTCTTTCTGTAACTTCTTACAAAATTTCAATCCGATGCTCAGAAAGAACGTTATGACGATTTTCCCCAGGTCACCTGTTTTGAGTGTAATTCAGGAGTTTGCAAAAAGACCAACTTCCTCAGATCATATCTCCGAAAACATCGCGCAAAAATCTCTGAAATTCCGACCCAAGGTTCAGCGCGATTTCTTCTCAAATGGGTTTTTTTTGAGACTTCTACAACGTCACAGAAAAAAGTTATAGTGAAAATGCCACGATGACCTGTTTGGAGCAGCAAAACCCTAGAATCCAAAGCTCTGTTACCAAATGTTATGAAACCAGCTCACAAAAAGATAGAAAAGAGAGATCCACTCAAAATTCAGCCTCTTCGAGGGGGAAACCTCCTTTACATTACATAAATGAACAATTCTTGGATGATACAAATGAAAAGACCTCCTTTCTATATATAGAAGTCTAAGGGGTCATAACATAATCAGAGCCGACATAACAATAATAATGTAAGGGCACAATAATAACAATAGTGGGCTTCTATGGGGCACATTAGTAACAATATGGGCACTACATGGGTAAATAAATATAATAAGTGGGTTGTACTAATAACAATAAGGGGTTACACTAGTAGTATAGGGGCCTAACAGAATCAAGCACATTATCGAAGCATATATGGATGATTTAGCTTCTCGTTCTCGAAAGAGAATTGATCATCCTAAACATCTTCGGTTGATTTTTGAGTGGTGTCATTTTTATAAAATCTGGTTGAATCCGAATAAGTGTGTTTTCGCAGTCACATAAGGTCGGCTGTTGGGATTCATCGTGTCAATAGAGGGGATTCGTGTAGATCCCTTCAAGGTTGAGGCAATACTTCAGTTGCCTCCCCTGTCTTCCATACGTCAACTTCAGAGTCTCCAAGTAAAAGAAAATTTCTTGAGGATATTTATAGCCAAGTATACCAAGATTACAAAAGGATTTATGTGATTTCTTTAGAAAGGGGTCCCACTTTTATGGGATGATTTCACGCAATGATATTTTGATGCTTTGAAAAAAGCATTAACCTATGCTCCTTTGTTGAGTCCACCTGATTATAGCAGAGATTTCCTCTTGTATCTCATTGCAGCGTAGCCAACCATTGGTATGGTTCTGGTTCAGGAGGATGATGCCTTATGTGAGCATGTAATTTATGTTGGGTTGTGTTATATTCTTTCCACGACTAGCCTATGTAGTTAACTAGGGGGTTAGAGTGGGGGCGGAGCCCCCCCTTCATTGCGCTGATTGCATAGCGGGGGGGTCACAGGGGGGGCGGAAGCCCCCCTTGTTTAGGGGATTTGAGGGGGTAGGTAGCCCCCCTCTATGAGGTCCGAGGCAGCGCCCCAGGGAAAATTCTTTTAGACCCTATATTAGGTTGGGCGGACCTACCTATGGTTTTGTGCATCGTTTTCGCACTTGGTTTTGGATGTGATGGTTTTCAGTCCATGGTATTGGATGCTTCAATATGTATAAATGGTATTGGATGCTTTGGCTTGTTATATAACTGACCTAAAAATATATGAGAAATATAAATATACCCAGTAACTATAAATAATCACCAGAAATAACAAGATCTGAATATAGGAATGCTTCTCTTTATTAATATCAAACCCTTAAGGTAGGGAAACACCATACAATCACTCATTAAGGAAGGAGAACACTCCACAGGCCATATGTTTATTCATACAATAATCCTTGACATCTCTTAATGGGGAGTCTCTAGCCTCTCTATAGGCCTCATACATGCAATACCATGGGTCATTACCATGGTTCGCTCAATACCATCTATCTAATACCATGGGCTTATTACATTATTGCTAACTACTTGTGGCCCCTTACATGATATGGGTTAACCACCTTATTTATTACTATGGCCCATCCCATTATTGCATTATTCCCTTGAGTACCTCCCTCTATACCCCATATTATCCCCCCTAGGTATACTACATTCCACCCCCCTTAAACATGTTTCATCCCTGAAACATAAGAAGAACACAAATAATAAGATCTACTCAAAAGAGTAGTCCACTAGTACCATGCACGTGCATCTATCCATCCCAGAGAAAGGTGAACCCTCGATCTAGGTAGTGCCTCGCTCACTTGAGATGGAAGCTGACCCTGGTGGCTCTTCTATGTTGATGTGTAGTAGGTGGATCATCGCCCCTCTCTATCTGTCATGCAGGGGTTGTTTTTATTGTGGCTAATTCTTTGCCATCTTGTTGGTTGTTTTCTTGCGGGGTGATGTGGGTAATGATATGTTGAAGTTTTAACCAACGGTGTATCTTTCTTTAATTCACCATCTAATGGAGCCTAATTGGTATCTGGTACATGTTGTGGTGCCTGCTGTTGTTTCTTATCTTCCAATATTACTTCAACCATTGAGTCCTCATCTGATGTATCAATACCTGTAACATTTTCTACTTCAGCCTCCTTGGACACTACCTATTTTTTTGGTACCTGTTTTGATGTTTTTGTTTGGTTTTCGACCATCAAGGGCTCATCATCTAATGTTTCATCCCCTGGAACATATTTTGCTTCAAACTCCTTGGAGTCTACCTGTTTATTGATGGAAATATCCCGTAATGTAATTTTCTTCTTTTTATACCAGAGCTTCACGAATTTCTTCTGCACATTAATATTAATAGTACCCACTGATTCCATCCAAGGGTATCCCAAAACAACATCCACATTAGCCATATCTGAAGCATAAAAGTCAAAATGCAATACATGCTTGTCCATAGAAATCTTCAAATCTTTATAAACTTGCACCTCCTCATTATTAACCTGTGTGTACTCCATTTGTTTTGCTGGAACTTGTAATTTTTTTGCCAAATTGACATTTATAAGATTTTGCTTGCAACTAGGATTTATAGACATAATGATCTTGTCCTTATAAATATATTCATGAACTTGTAATAAGAAAATACCAATATAAAATGACCCCACATGTTTCTCATTATCTTGTTTTCTAGCATGAGACCATCTATCTAAAAGGAATTTTTCAAATTCTTCATCGGGCAGGTTGGAACACTTCTTTTTGTTAAGTAATTCCCACCGTGTGGCCGCTTCATCTGTAAAAGTAGCCACTACCCAAAATCTCCAATTTTTTGCCCATAATGACTTTTTTCTTTTATGAATTCTTCAATAGTAGGACCATTATCTTTTCCTATAAAATATAGAACCACCATGAAGAGGGTTTGGGAAAAAAAATTCACTTACTTGGAGAAAATTTGAAATTATCACAATTTAGTTGCTTAGAATCACTATTATGACATGTTTTCACAAATGGAGCAATCATTCTGCATCTTCCAATGTGATAGAAATATCGATATAGGCACTGGAATTTTAGATTCGCGCTGCAACTGTCCCTCCGTCACAAAAATTTCAGAAAAATTAACCGATTTTAAATCAGCGATATCTCCCTCATGCGGACTCTGATTGAACTGATTTTTTTTTTTGAAATTGGGTATTTTTTTGCAAAGAAATCAGATCTGTAATTAAATTCTGAAAATTTTTCACCAAAACATACAGATCTAATTTACAAACTCGCCGGCCCAAAAAATGTCTACAACATAGCTGATTTTTAAATCAGTGATATCTCCCTCATCCAGACTCTGATTCGTCTGATTTTTTTTTTCAAATTGGGTATTTTTTTGTAAAGAACCCATATCTGTAATTAGATTTTCAAATTTTGCACCAAAACATATAGATATGATATGCAAATTCGTTGCCCCAAAAAATGTCTGCAACATTGTGTTTTTCTAAATCAACGATATCTTCCTCATCCAGACTCCAATTCGACTGATTTTTTTTTGAAATTGAGTACTTTTTTTGCAAGGAACTGAGATCTATAATTATATTTTGTAAATGTTTCCCCAAAACATACAGATCTGATCTGCAAATTTGCCACCCTTAAAATATCTGCAACACAGTTGATTTTTAAATCAACGATATCTCCCTCGTCTAGACTCTGATTTGGCCGATTTCTTTTCTAAATTGGGTATTTTTTGCAAAGAACCAATATTTGCAATCAGATTCTGCAAATTTTTTACCAGAACATACAGATCTGATCTACAAACTCGCCACCCCAAAAAGTTCCTACAAAAATAAAAAAAAATTTCTTCGCTTTGCCCAAGAAAGTGCTCTGATACCACTTGTTATATAACTGACCTGAAAATATATGAGAAATATAAATATACCAAATAACTCTAAATAATCACCAGAAATAACAAGATCTAAATATAGAAATGCTTCTATTTATTAATATCAAACCCTTAAGGTATGGCAACACCATACAATCACTCCTTAAGGAAGGAGAACACTCCACAAGCCATATGTCTGTTCATACCATAATCCTTGAAATCTCTCAATGGGGAGTCTCTAGCCTCTATATAGGCCTCATACATAAAATACCATTGGTCATTACCATGGTTCCCTCAATACCATCTATCTAATATCATGGGCTTATTACATTATTGCTAACTACTTGTGGTCCCTTACATGATACAGGTTAACCACCTTACTTATTACTATGCCCCATCCCATTATTACATTATTCCCATAATATCCCCGTTAAGTATACTACAGTTTGCGGGGGATAGGTAGCCCCCCTCTACGGGGTCCGAGGCAGCGCCCCAAGGAAAACTTTTTTGGACCCTATATTAGGTTGGGCGAACCTACATATGGTTTTGTGCATGGTTTTCACACATGGTTTTGGACGTGATGGTTTTCGATCCATGGTTTTGGATGCGATGGTTTTTGGTCCATGGTATTGGATGCTTCGGCATGTATAAATATGTATTGTAACATTGAAAGGAAAATAATGAAAAATCAAGCTGGTAGTCCCAGTTTTGGGATCCGTGGAAAAATCTTTATGTATATGTGTTATGCTCTTGCATTATTTATTTTTTGTGTTTTAAAATTCATATGCAGGTAATTTTTGTACGGGGTTAAAACCTACATTTGGTATCAGAGTTGTTTTGGCTTCAAGGGAACACCTTTGTTGCTGAAGGGTTTCGCTCGGGCCTGTGGTAGACCCTGTTTAGTGGGAGATCTACGAGATTGATTCTAGTGGTGAAAGAAGATGGCGAGCAGTGGAAAAATAGAGATCAAGAAATTTAATGGTCAAAGTTTTGAGTTGTGGAAACTCAAGATGGAGGATCTATTGGTGGATAAAGATCAGCGGATCACGATAGATCTGGGTACTAAATCAATGGGAGTGTCCGATGAAGAATGGAAGAAGTTGGATCGGAAGGCAAAGAGCACAATATGATTGTGTCTCAGATTCAGTATTGTTGAATGTATAAGGGGAAGCTACAGCTAAGGCTTTATGGGACAAGTTAGGGACTTTGTACCAATCTAAGTCTCTAGTGAATAAACTATTCCTATGGAAAAAGTTGTATAACTTGAGGATGAAATATGGAGACTCGGTGACAGAGCATCTGAATGCATTTAATACTGTGGTAAGTCAGCTATTATCTATTGATATTAAAATTTCAAATGAAGATAAGTGCATCCATTTATTCTATTCTCTACCATATTCGTGGGATATTTTGGTTATTGCAATAAGTAGCAATACAACTTCCTTGCAGTTTGATGAAATAGTCTCATCCTTGCTGATGGAGGAGATGAGATGAAAAAATATGGAGAGCCAAAATGATGATGCCTTGTCTGTACGAGGATTGTCCTAGAATACAAACAAAAATAATTCATCGAGTGGGAGATATAAATCTCTAGGAAAACTTGTAAAGGTGGTTTGCTATAAATGAAGAAAGGAAGGGCACTACAAAATGGACTGTAAATCTAAAGCTCCTGACAAAGGAAAGGGATCTGATGATGCTTCTTCTGCAGAGGTGAAAACCACCTCGGATGAAGGTGGGGATGTGTACTTGGCTTCTTCAAGTACACATGTAGATCATTAAGCATGGTTAATTGACTCAGGTGAATCCTTTCACTTCACTCCCCACAGAGAGTGGTTCTACGAGTATGAGAAATACGATGGTGGTGATGTCTTCTTAGGGGATGATAGGAAGGCTAGAATCATTGGTCGTGGAAAAGTGAAGTTGAAGTTGCAAGGTGGAAGGGTTAGAAAACTTCTCGGTGTTTTGCATATTCTTGCATTGGCCAGAAATCTGATTTTTGTAAGCAAGTTGGATAATGAAAGTGTAAAAATAGTGTTCGAGAAAGATACCTACAAGATGGTTCAAGGAGCACTGATATTGATGTGGGGAGTTCGGATTAGAACTCTGTACAAGCTGCAATGTAGCACTATTGTTGATGGGTGAAACAATTATGTGGTTCCTGAAAGTGGAGCATAAAATCTAGTGGTCTCTGGGGAGAAGACAATGTTGTGGCATCAAAGGATTGGACATATTGGAAAGAAGGGCCTTCAAATACTCATTGGTAAAGGAATGGTAGAAGGTATGAGTAATAGCTCTCTGGATTTTGATTTCTGCGAAAATTGTGTATATTGGAAGCAGAATCAGGTGAGTTTCCCCTCTGGTGGTAAGAGGGCAAAACAGATATTAGAGCTTGTGCACAGTGATATGTTTTGACCTGTGAAGGTTCCATCACTGGGTAATTATGTGTACTATGTATCATTTATAGATGACTTCTCAAGGAATACATGGATATATTTCCTTAAGAAGAAATCTAAAATCTTTGACAGGTTTAAAGAATTTAAGGCTCTGGTGGAAAACCAGACAGAGAAGAAGATAAAGGTGTTGAGGTCAGATAATGGTGGAGAGTTTTGCAGCAAGGAATTTGAAGAATTCTGTAAGAAGTGTGGTATAGCACGACAGAAGACTACTCTATACACACCTGAGCAAAATGGAGTTGCAGAAAGAATGAACAAGACGTTGATGGAAAGGGAAAGAAGCATGCTTAGTGGTGCCAGGTTAGGATAGGAATTCTGGGTAGGGGTGGCAGAGACAGCATGTTACCTGGTCAACAGATCACCTTCATTAGCGTTGGAGGATAAGACTCCACAAGAGGTATGGACTAGTAAGAAACCATCTCTTTCACATCTGAGGTTAATTGGATGTGATGAATATGTACATGTTCCAAAGGAGAAAAGAACCAAGTTGGACAGTAAATCTTAAAAGTGCATCTTTATTGGGTATAAGGACGGTTTAACGGGTTATAAGCTTTGGAAACCAGTAACAATGAAGGTTGTGTACAGCCGAGATGTGGTGTTCAAAGAGGTCAAAGATGTTATTAAACATGAAGTCCAACCAAAGGAACCTGAGAATATAGAGTTTAAGCTTAAGGAGGAAGAATCAAACTCTACAGCAGAGGAGGAATCAGAAGATGAAGAGCCACAAACTCTGGGTGTGAAAAGATCAGTTCAAGAAAGAAGGTAGCCAGAAAGGTATAGTCCATCTGCTTTCTATTCAAATTTTGCTTAATCTATTACTGATGATGATCCCAGAACTATGAAGGAAGTAATAGATTCAGAGGATGGTAAACTCCAGAAAGAGGCCATGGTTGATGAAATGGCATCTTTGCACAAAAATGAGTCTTGGGATATGGTAGTTGTCGGCTAGAAGGAAACCCATTGGCAGCAAATGGGTGTTCAAGAAGATGACAAATGCAAAAGGAAAGGTGGAGAAATGCAAAGCTCGGTTGGTAGCAAAAGGTTATTCACAGGTTTCCAAGGTAGCTTCTATTAGATTACTTTTGTCTATTGCTGTTGCTTTTGATTTTGAGGTAGAACAAATGGATGTGAAGACAACATTTCTTCATGGGGATCTGAAAGAGGAGATCTACATGAAGCAACCTGAAGGCTTTGTAGTGAAAGGTAAGAAAGAACTAGTATGCAAGTTAATGAAGTATTTGTATGGGTTAAAACAGTCACCAAGGATGTGGTATCAGAAATTTGATACATTTATACGAGGACTTGGCTTCACCATAAGAAAGGCAGATCACTGTGTGTATTTTAAATTAATTGGTGACCGTGTTATTTATCTGATCTTGTATGTGGATGATATGTTGCTGGTTGGAAATGAAAAAGAAATTATTGAGGATTTGTTGTCCTCCAAATTCGACATGAAAGATCTTGGTGCTACAAACTATATTTTGGGCATGGAAATTAAAAGAGATCGAGCAAAGAGGAAGCTCTGGTTAAACCAGAGGAAGTATGTTGAGACAATATTGTATAGGTTTAATATGCAAGATAGTAAACCGGTGAAGGTTCTTATTCCTGTAGGTGTACATTTATCTGTTGAACAGTGTCCCAAGACACAAGAAGAGGAAGAGGATATGTCTTGTGTTCCATATGCAAGTGCAGTCGGTATCCTGATGTATGCGATGGTTTGTACTAGGTCAGACATTGCACATGCAGTGGGAGTATTGATAAGGTTTATGTCAAAACCAGGGAAGGAGAATTAGACAACAGTGAAGTGGGTTTTCAGGTATTTGCGTGGCACTAGCAATTATGGTTTGTGCTACCAAGAAAGACCAGGATTGGACAGAGTTTTGGATATTTGTGTCTTTGTTGATGCGGACTAGGCTAGAGATCTAGATTAGAGAAGATCTACAAGTGGGTATGTGTTTAACCTATTTGGAGGTGCAGTCAGTTGGATGAGTAAGAAACAATTTGTAGTGGAATTATCAACTATGAAGGCAGAATACATGGCAGCCACTCATGCAAGCAAGGAATCAGTTTGGTTGTAGAGATTGTGTTCAAGTATGGGGTTAGTACAGGGATCTATAAGGATAGACTGTGACAACCAAAGTGCAATTTTCTTGGTAAAGAACCCTGCTTACCATTGAAAGACAAAGCACATTGATGTTCTTTATGACTTTGTGAGGGATATGATAGAAGACAAAAAGGTGTTGCTGGTAAAGGTGGACACTTTGAAGAATACTGCAGATGCATTGACAAAATATGTGAGCTCTGAGAAGTTCTCTTGGTGTATAGAAACAATGGGCATTGCAGGGATGGATAAATGATTAAGCTCTCCTGTGGCCCTTGTGGAAAGAAAACAACAAGTGGGAGAATGTTGGGTTGTGTTATATTCTTTCCACGACTAGCCTTCGAGTTAACCAGGGGGTTATAAGGGGGACAAATTTCCCCATTCATTGTGCCAATTGCGTAATGGGAGGGTCATAGGGGTTTTGAGGGGGGTGAGTAGCACCCTGCTGGAAATACCGAGAGGGGGTGAATCAGTATTTCTTTTTTGACTATTGTTTTACCCGTTAAAACATATATATTCAGAACAAAAGATGAACAACAATAATAAATGCTTTTATTAATATGATATTTGTATAAAAATAGATACAATATATAAGTGGTTGCAATTAATTTCCAAGCACCAACTTGGACTTTTGTGAGGCTCCAACCTCCACAGATCTAACTCTATTTCACCAAGGCAACAATCTTGGACTTAGGAGCACCAACTCCCAAGCACTTCAATCCTTCCAGTTCCTGAGACATCGATCCCAAGGACACCAATCCTTCTTACTTCTAAGGCACCAATCCAAACGACTCCAATCCTTCTTACTTTTGAGGCACCAGCCCCAAGGACTCCAATCCTACTTATTTCTGAGGCACCAGCCCCAAGGGTTCTGACCCAATCCTGTCAAGGCACATTTGATAGTAATGTTCTACTCTTAGAACTCTTCATTACTAAGTTCTATCTGTATACAACTTTGTTGTAGTCTCCATGCTATAGCATCAATGACAACTGATCTGAATTGGATCCTAGAACACTCTCTAAGTTTTCATAAACTCTTAAAATTATGCCAAAGTTTCAAATTCTTATAAAGATCATGCTTATCAGAGATATCCTCATAATAGTTTCAATTTTAGATTAGCGTGGAGTAACGAGGACCCTTGGTCAAGCGCTCAGATCGTTGGCCCATGGTAATGCGCGCTGGCGCAAATTGGAAAAACTAGAGGTTAATCCGAGAAACGGGGGCAATTTTTGATATGCGATTAGCGACAAGTCGCTAATCGCATCATAGGGAAAATCCCTCAGAGAAGGAAAAGCCCCAAGCACCCAGACCCAAAATATTATGAAATGCGAAAAGTAATTAATTCGGTTCCAACGAAGTGGGATTCCACAAAACTGGCAGGATATTGGAAGGGCTCGAGGAGGTAAGAAGTTTCAACTGAGTCCCGCCTGATGCCAAACATTGATTGCCACGCGTTCAGTGGAAGAGAGAGAAAATCGCTCACATCGGACAGGTAAACGTCGTGTTACTTACCCGCCCGATATTGACGATGACCATAGGATCTGGAGGCTCCAGTATGATGGTGGAGACGCAATCTGATGGATGACGGGATTTGACGGGGTAAAAAGGCAGAATTATATAAGATTTGAAGTCTGTAACGTTGGCAGAGATTCGTGTTTCGCTGGCATTCTTGGAGTTAACAGACAAAATGGTCGTTCAAACATGTCCAAGAGAACTAACACACTCAATTCGTTATGAAATAGGTGGCCACCTCCGTGTGAGGCATTATACAGTGATGATGACGCCGAACAGAGGGATTCAAATGGAAAGAGGCAGGGAATCGAGAAGCCGAGAAGCGAAAATGAATAGTCAAGAAGTCGATGGCTTTAAAGCCAAAAACTGCAGAGATAGAGCAGGCAGTAAGTAAGTGAAGCAAAGAAAAGAGCAGAGAGAAGAAGCCAAGCTGACCTGCAGAGCAAAGGTAGCATCGAACTAGAGTTAGGACAGAGCCAGAGAGAGTTGGAGAGTCTGTGTACTCCAGAAATGACTTGAGAGGTTCAAGAGAACTCCTCTGTATATGCCTGTCATGAATGAGTCTCAGATTGGGCTCATACTACTGTGACCAATAGAGGTCGAGTTTTAGCAAGTAAAGTCTGTGTACTCCAGAGACTTGGGGATCTAAGTACAGTCTTGCTGATTCATATCTGTTGTGTGAGACTCAAATTGAGCTCACTATTGTAAAAACTCTGCTTTGAAAACATAATAGAGAGGCCACCACTGAAGGCTGGACCAGGAGACGTAGCCTAGAAGTATTGGGTGAACTCCTTATTAAACTTGTTATGTTTACATGTTTTCCTATTATGTTTTTGCTAACTTCTTCGTTGCCTGTGTACTTCACAATATTATTGATCCATTGCATAAAGTAACATAGGCACATCCATGCACATGAGTCTGTAATACCTTAATTATTTGTCTTAGATCAATTTCAAATCAAGTGGTATCAGAGCTCTAGGTTGCTGAGGTTAGATAATCTTGTGCTGGATATTTTTTTGTTGAATGCTAACTAGATCAAAGCTTAAATTAGGAGAAGGAGAGTTGGTTGAAACTAAACCAGAAATTGGAAGAGTCTATCCTAAGAGGAAAATGGCCGAAGAAAGTCCCTTGGAATCAGACCCTCAGTTCATGGATAGTTTCATGACCATGAGAGCCATGGTAGAGGAAATGTATAGAGAGTTTAAGAAAGGTAGAGAGGAAGATTCATCAAACTCCAAACAAGATAAAGGAGTAGAAGAATCTCTCCTCGATGACCATTCTAAAGGCAAAGGGAAAGAAGAAAAGCTTCCCACACCTCCTGATAGCCTTGAAAATAAAAAGAAGACATCTTTGATTAAATTTTATGTTAAATTTGATTTGCCAATATATGATGGAGAGTTGAATGCAGAGAAGCTAGATAATTGGATTAGACAGATTGATGTGTATTGCAGGGTGCAGAGCATTGATTTAGATAGTAGTAAGATTCAGTTGGCCAGCCTATGCCTTAGAGGCACTGCCTTGGTATGGTGGGAAGGCAGGACACAAGATGACATGAAGAAGCATGATAAAATTCTTTCTGTCTCGGGTGAATTTTTTTCTACAATTAAAAAACAGTTCTACCCATTAGCTTATATGCAGCAAGCCATGATGAGTTGGCAAACTCTTCGACAATTGAAAGGGAAAAGTGTACAAAGTTACACCGAAGAATTTAGGAAAAGAGCTTGGATTCTAGGAATTTCTTTAGACTCACCTGAAACTTTGTTGAAGTATATAAGTAGTCTACACATCTATTTAAAGCATACCATTCTCATGTTTAATCCCACTAGCATAGATGAGGTATCTGTTCAAGCTACACATCTAGAGGCTAGAGGTGAAGTTGGGGGATCATCAAAACCCACTGCAAGAAAGGACAAGGAAAAGAGAAAGCAGAAATGGAAAGAGAGGAAGGAAAATCTTGTACAAAAGACCAAACCTTTGTGCACTCACTGCAGGAAGGATGGGCATGATGATGAACATTGTTGGATTCTGCATCTAGCGCTGAAACCCAAGAAGTACAATGGAAAAAAGAAGAAGATTGTTGCAGCTATTCAAAAAGATTTGGGGTCAGACTCAGGAGATGAAACAACAATCATAGCCATAGGTATAAAAGGTAAAAATTCTGAAGCATCTACTAGTAATTCTGCACAATCTACTGATAATGAAGAAAATGAGAGGAAAGACATGAGCTTTTTCATATTAGAGTTATTTCCAAGCATAAAAAGATTGATACTTTGTTTGATAGTGGCTCACAAGTAAATTTAATTTCTGAAGCAATTGTAAAGAAGTTGGGATTACAAACCACACCTCACAAGAAACCATATCCATTAGGTTGGTTATGTGATAAAGCAAAGCTACAAGTGACTAGAGAATGTAAACTTAGGTTTTCTTTTGGGTCAACATTTGTAGATGAGGTTGAGTTATATATTTTTCCCTTGGATATATGCGAAATTGTTTTAGGAAGTCTGCTAATGCACGGTGTATGGAGAATGAAAACTACCCTCAAAGGCCTTCCCAGGACCTTTGATAGACTGTAAGATTATCTGCAGAAGCTACCAAGTTATACACATGTTCATCTATCAAATATAAGTTAAAAAAGTATGGAAAGAGGATTATCTCAAGTCTCCTTCTATATTTGTTTAGAGATCGCTATGCAGCGAAGAAGAACTCCCTCAAAGCCGGCTCCAAATTAGTTCCTACGCAAAGGAAAGGCAAACACAATAACAACATACAATATTAAAAACTAATATAAGAATGCACAATGAACATCTATTTGCATACAAATAAACCACTCATTTAAAAAAGTATCGAAATGAACAACTCAATGAACAATGTTACTGACACTATGGAGTATGGAACACAACTACAATTCTGCATTTATAATGGAAGAGTGATTACAACCATCCGTTGTATCAGTATTCCCTTGCCCCTTCTTCTTCTCTCTCTCTCTCTTTTTCAGTTCACTTCTTCAAGTGTATGACAGTTCACAATAGCTTAGTGGGCTATCCTTTCAAATGCTCTAACCCCTTTCACAACAACCCTCACCTTGCTTATATAGCAATCGAGTTAGAGTTGCCAAGCTCCTCGTAGAGTTCACTAGGGAAAAAGCAATTAACTTGCTCCACTTTTCAGTGCTCTCCCATTTTCCTTCTTTTCTTAGATTAGAAATCCTCCAAATATCTTGATTTTGGATGTTTCCTTGCTTTTCTTGAGCAAATTTAGGGATAAATATCTAGATATCTGTGAGTCAATTCATTGGCTTGACCCATTAAACTTCCCTTAGTTTCACTAACGTTGCCTCTTCACTAGTAACATGAGTTAGTGGGATCACTAACGCCCCCTTAGGCTTGGTAACAAGCTTTATAAAGTAGGTTTTTAGTGTGCAACCAACGTTAGTGTCGAATCAAGGCCTGCAATTGTGGTCTTTGCTTCAGTCATCATGTCTTTCACCTCTAAGTTGATGAGGATGTCATTTTGTTGTATAAAAAATGCGCCCTAAAGTATGAGATCAGAGGCAGAGACGATGGTTGAAATACTTTACTAAAACAGTAATTTTTCCTGTCAAAATTTTTAGAGAGAGAGAAGCTTAGGGTGGCAAGGAAAACCCAATACAACACATATATATATAAAACTGCTAAAATCATGTCCTGAGTTGGGCATTCCCATGCTCATTAGCTATGTCAGAGTAATTTTATCCCAAGAGATATAACAAGGTTGGCCGCCGATAAGCACAATACGGATCCAGTGTCATAATAGAATCATCCTGAAACAGATATCTCAGACAAACAATATCCGCAGCTTGGGAGAGGAAACAACACTGAATGATGCAAGCCTCTACCCAAGGTCTTGATTTCTGCTTCACTGAACAACATAGATCGATACATGTGAAAAATATGTGTTGATGTCAAACATGCATGAAATCATCTGACTACCAATCAATAATGGAGATAGTTAACAGATGCGAGGAAGGCCACCGATAGTGGTGATGGTCTCCAAGATGCACAGTACAAACTAGCGAGTGTGAAAGATTTATTTGTCGTTGAACACCCGTAGAATTGCTTAACCAAGAGCCAATAATGAGAACCCCTGATCAAACACAAGGTAACCTGCCACAAATTTCTGCAAGTACCAAGACACTGAATGTGTTTTTGGGTTATCTTCCTAGATAGAGTGTTGAAGTCGATAGGAAGAAACCTGTCAAAAGGTAGGCAATGATGTTTCTTACATCAATCGACACAAAACATGACAAGATGATTTTGTTTTTTGAGGAATATTTTGAGCATTTGGGTCTAAACAATAGAGGGCATGATTAAAGGATATGTTTGATTGGTTTATGGAGGAAACAAATGGGATAACCCTTGAACAACAGAAAGCACGACAACGGTTTTAACTAGACAGCACTAGACTCATGAACACTACAGAGTGTTAGGATACAGAGACACAATTACATTAGGGTATATTGGCTAAAACTCATAGAATGGTAGGGTTCATATTGAGAGGCCATCAAAAGGAAGGTTTATCTGAGGGAGTGCCATGTTCAAGGGAATGACTGCTACCAAACCACACTTTCTAATACGAAATACAGTTGTATTGTCCACTTTCCCCATTTGATTAATTTAATGAGTCCAGACGGGTAAACTCATCGATATTTTCATGTTTAAAGAGTCTAAAAAAGATCACAAAAATAATGACTCTTTGCCCTATCTGATTAGTTTAATGAGTCTAGACAGGCAAACTCGTCGATTTTTTCATGTTTTAAGAGTCTAAAAAGTATCGTAAAAAGAATGACTCTATATCTTATTTGTGTAATTTAAAGAGTCCAGACTAGACAACTCAGTGGTCTTTTCATATTTAGAGAGTCTGAAAATATCATAAAGAGAGAATCCATGGTGGTCTCTTTGTCATAGTTGTTAACCAGGCACAACAAAAGGTTAATAGTATATCCAGATCGGTTACTTTTCCGTAAGTTAATCTATTGAACCCGGATAAAAATAAACCTATATTCAATAGATTTCGACCTCATTTTGTTACGAGTACGAGGCAACGGAATAAACTTGTTTTTCATCGTGAATTTTTAATGTGTCAAATGAAGAAAACTCAATACCTTCATAAAATTTTTTAATGAGTCAAATGAAGAAAACTCAATACCTTCATTAAAAATTTTAATGAGTCAAATGAAGAAAACTCAGGGTATGTTTGTCAGTTTAGTGAGCGAGAAAAAGAGGGAAAAGAAGGGCTCATCTCTTCTTCATAGTTTTACGAGCTCAAAGGAGGGGAAAAACTCAGGGATTTTTCCATTTAAGAGCGAGAAATGGTCCCAAAAAAGAAAGTGCTCTTGCTGCTGCCATATATTTTTAATGAGCCCGATAACAAAAAATCGGGATTTTTCGGTTTAACGAGTGAGAAAAGTACCTAAAAGAATTCTCAGGTCATCTTCATCAAGTTTAACGAGCAAAAAGACTAAGTTTGGGATTTTTTCAGTTTAAAGAGGAAGAAAAAAAAGCGCCTAAAAAGTATTCTCTTTTGGTCTTTTTCAGTTTATGAGCTGGAAAAAGATGAAAAAAGAGTTGCTCAGAGCATCGTTGTATGGATTTAATGAGCGCAATGATGAAAACTCAGAGATGTTTCTATTTTTTAAAGAGCAATAAAATATCACAAAAAGTTCTCTATTGAGAATTGCATATAATTACAGAGCATATGCCTAGTGCAATACTAGGCATAATACTTCTTTAGGTAGAGCCCATTTCGGGGCTCCTTGAGTGGGACTCCTTCCCAATCCTGTAATTCATATGCCCCTTTTGATAGGACTTTCTTGACGATATAGGGACCTAGCCATAATGTTTGGAGTGTGCTTGCCCCCAAGAGATCATGTTTTTTATCATAGAATAACACAAGGTTGCCCTCTTGGTAAGAACGAAGCTTAACTTTTTTGTCGTATTGGGATTTTACCCAGTGCTTGTGAGTTTCAAGTGCTAGTTCGGCATCTTGATGGGTTTTGTCGAGCTGGGCAAGGTATAATAAGCATTCTTCTTTGGCTGAGGCTTCTGTGATCCATAACAAGTTTGCGAGATTTTTTTCGGTGAAAATCACATGAGAAACCATTTGTCGACGCGTTTCGAACCAACCAGTGTGGTTCATCGTCAGGACAAGTTGAAGAAACAAATCCAGCTTAGCATGTTAAATAGTCTGAGCAGAGACTCCTATGTACTCCAAAAATGACTTGAGAGGTTCAAGCGAACTCCTTTATATATGCCTATCATAAATGAGTCTCAAATTGGGCTCATACTACTATGACCAATAGAGGTCAAGTTTCAGCAAGTAGAGTCTGTGTACTCCAGATACTTGGGGGATCCAAGTACGGTCTTTTTGATTCATATATGTTGTGTGAGACTCAAATTGAGCTCACTATTGGGAGCGTTATTATAGGCTTTTTGGCCTAAGGAACCCCACACAATACAAATATTTAAATACATAGGAATATATGAAACAGAACGACTAAACCGCTTAAGGGCAGACTTCAAATTTATTACACCTAAGTCTATAACCACATCGGTTGGATGTCCAATCGCAATCGACAGTTGTGCTCATGACATCGCTGATGGCTGATGGCCGATTCTCCATTGGACGCGATATTAGCATTGAGTTATGTTACAATCAGACCATCGGGTCTGTGACATACATCGCAATCAGCACTTGGGAGAGTGACAGCCCTTTGTGTAACATTGCGATGGGCGGATGTGATATATCATTAAACCATAGCACAATGTTGCAACGGGTCCGCATGTATATGTCACTGTCGGGGGTTTGGGGTGATGGCACATAACCGAACCGCCGATTATCATATCACTAATTTATATACACACCGCCTCTATACTCCGATATATATGTACTTCTCCACTCTGATAGTGTATTCCACTATAACTCAGTCTTCCGCCTCCGATAGTGTATTTGCAATATAGCTAAGTTGTCCACCTCTGATAGTGTATTTGCAATACAACCAAGTCTTTCACCTCCGATAGTGTGAATGCATATATATATGAGTTTTGGTCTCCGATAGTGTTAATACATATATATATGAGTTTTGGCCTCCGATAGTGTTAATGCATGCATATATGCTCTCCGATAGCTCTGTTTTGCTCTTTGCTCCTCTGATAGCTATGTTTGCTCTTTGCTCCTCCGATAGCTCTGTTTGCTCATTTGCTCCTCTGTTTGCTCTGTTGGCTCCTCTGTTTGCTCTATTTGCTCCTCCGGTATGTTATTCTTTGGCATATATGTATGACATATCTATATATATCGATATATATATATATATATATATAGATATATATATATATATATATATATATATATATATATATATATATATAGATATAGATATATATATATATATATATATATATATATATATATATATATATATATATATATATATATGTGGCTCCTCCTGTAGCTCCTCTTGGTTCTTCTTGGGCATGTTTTACATGTAATGCTCCTCTGATATGGCTCCTCTTGCTCCAATGTGGCTCCTCTGGCTTGGAAATGTCTTTCAAAGATACCTCCTCTATTTGCTCTGATATTCTGCAATATGCCTCTCTTGCTCTGATATTATGCAGTAGCTTTGATATGCCTCCTTTGTTAACTCCTCTGTTAACAGACTCTTGCTTATGGCTTGGCTATCTTGATGGCCTTTCTCATGTCTCTTCATGGATCTACTCTGCTTCTCCTTAGCTTCGTATCATCATCTAGTATCTAGAATAGTTGCATATTGGCATCAATGACAACCTAGGTCCACACCCCCCTCTAGGGGGTCCGAGGTAGCGCCCTGGGGAAAAACAATTTGGAGCCTATATTAGGTTGGGCGGACCTACCTATGGTTTTGTGCATGGTTTCTGCACATGGTTTTGGACGCGATGGTTTTCATTCCATGGTATTGGATGCTTTGGCATGTATAAATATGTATTATAACATTGAAAGGAAAATAATGAAAAATCAAGCTGGTAGTCCCGGTTTTGGGATCCAGGGAAAAATATCTATGTATATGTGTTTTATGTGTTATGCTCTCACATTGTTTATTTTCTATGTTTTAGAATTTGTATGCAGATAATTTCTGTACGAGGTTAAAACCTACAATTTACTATCTAAGCAGAGGCTTGGTAGGTCTTGAACTATGCTATTCTCCAATCGAGAAATTAGCTTTGGCAGTTGTTCATGTTGTCTAGAGGCTTCAATATTATATTCTGCATCAAAAAAAGTTCATCTTAGCAGTCATCAATCCATTTTAGTTTGTTCTCAATAGGTGAGTGATTGGGGGAAAATATAATAGATGAATTGTCATTTTGCAAGAATTCGACCTCAAATTCATGTCGGTTAAATCTAAGAAATATTTAGTATTTGCAGAGTCGATATCAGAGTTGCCTTGCAAGGAGAAATCATTCACGAGGAAAATTTTCCTGATGAACATCTATTTCTTATTTCCTCATAAGATCCCTGGTATGGAGATATCATTATATATCGCCAGACTTCGAAGTTTCCACCCATTTTTTTCCAAGGAAGAGTGTAGAAAATTGCATCACCTCGCGAATAATTATGTTATTATAGGTGACACCTTATATCATCACGGGATTGATTCAATCCCTTAGACGTTGTTTAACCTTGGAATAGGTTGAGTCAGTGCTTAATGATTGCCACAGTGGAGCTTTTGGTGGTCATCTATTTGGGCTTGCTACAGCCCAAAAAAATTTGCGGGCAAGCTACTTTTGGCCTTCGATCTTCAAAGATTGTATTGAGGTGGTCAAGAGACATCATCCTTGTTAGGTTTATACTCGGAAAATGCGTGCACATCCAGCTCTTATTTTCCTTGTTATCCTCGTCGGTCCTTTCGCAAAGTGGGGCATTGATTTTACTACTTGTAATCTGCCTTTGGCAGGAAATCACAAGTATATCATCATGGTCATAGACTACTTTACTAAGTGGGTTGAGGCCATGCCTACTTTCAAGAATGATAGTGAAATAGTGGCCTTGTTTCTCTTCAATCAAGTTATTTCTCAGTTCGTTATTCCTAAAGAGATTGTCACTAACCATGGTAGTCATTTCCAAAATCAAATGATGTTTGAATTGGCTCTCAAGTTGGGTTTCTGGCAAGAGCATTCATCTTCGTATTATCCTCAGGCCAATGAGTAGGTCAAAGCTATGAACAAAACCCTTAAAATCATCTTGCAAAGGACAATTAACAAATCTAGATCCAATTTGCACATCATTTTGTATCTGGCACTTCGGGCATATCGAATGTCAGTTAAGACTACCACTGGTTTTACTCCCTTTCAACTAGTTTACCGGTTGGAATCTGTTTTTCCTATTGAATGTGAAATTCCTTCCCTTAAACTGGTTGTAGAACTTCTTCCTGAGACTTGTAGTCTTGAAGAGTGCCTCGTTCATTTGGAGCATCTTGATGAAAAGCGTCGAGATGTTGCCACAATAAGCAAAGCCCATAAAAAGAGGGTAAAATTCAATACGATAAAGTTGTCTGTCCTAGAAATTTTTCTAAAGGCGACCTTGTCTTGGTCTATGATCAAGAAAAAGATGCCTTGGGGGTAGGAAAGTTCAAGTCTATGTGGTATGGTACCTTTATTGTCAAGAGAGTTTTGAAAAAGGGAGCTTATGAATTGATTGACTTTGAAGGAAACAAGTTGGTAGAGCCCAGAAATGGGCTATACCTTAAGAAGTACTTTGCTTTGGCTTCGGCTGAGCATTTACTTGTTTGTATATATCATATGTTTTTACATATCTATCTATTGGTTTTAATGACATTGATATTTTTTGATCTGCTTTGGCAGGTATTGATGGATGATTTGATATATCTAGGGTTCGCCGATGGTGCCAATAGACACACTCGGAACCTTGCTTCCGCGACTTGGATGATTTATTATCCATCTGGAAAGTTAATGGTTTCAAGAGGAGTATGTATCAGTCCTTCTTTGAATAATATTTCCAAATATATTTTTGTCATTACTTTACTATCTGAAGCGATATCTCTTGATATTAATTCGTTAATAGTCTATTTAGATTCACAACTGGTGGTATCTCAACTGAATAACATCTATCAGGTACGAGATCCCTATTTGTATCGCCTATTTCTAAGAGTGCAGTTATTACAAGTTCACATTCCACAATCAGAAAATTCCTTAGTAGATTCTATTGCTAATCAAGCATTGGATTGGCATATAAATCATTCATCAAATTAAAAAACATAAAAAATAATTGAAGTATCATCTATATATATGATCATCATAAAATCATTTGTATATAGATAGAGTGTTTGTGTCCAAAATAATATGCAAAAATCGGGACAAAATTCCCTACAAAGTTTGGGCTTATGCCCATCATCATGTCTAATCACAAAATGATATGATCATATATCTAATGGTCCTACTCAGGATGAGCAGCTAGAAAGTAAATGACAACATTGGCCACACGCCGAAACAGTCGCACACAGTCCCATGGTACTACTACCACGCGCCGCTGCATATCCTCTGGTAAGTCCTCCATGGTCACCATGGGTACTTGGTGAGTCAATCTCACCAAGTTACTATAGACTACATGGAGAACTCTCTCAGTCACAGTTGCAACCCCTTCAACATCTCTTCCATGACACCTATCTTAAGGAAATACGTTAGGTCTCACTGGTCCCACATCTAAAACATGATCAATAAAATTTTGTAAGTGTCTTGTCTCATCAAAAATATTTTTAATTCATTTATATTAAAAATCCAAAAAAGCTGAAAATTAAAAAATTAAAAAAATCATTTATACCTATGGCACCCCATGTTGCATCTGGTGGCAATACTAGATCGGGATCCCCTCAAAAATCCATTCTGGCGTAGGTTTAGTCATCGATTGCAATGACCGATTGATCCCACCAAAGGAAAACCCCATCATCAAAAGTCGTCCTAAGGACCTCACCACCCCCTAGGGATTTCATCAAGTTAGCCCATTTGCCCATCCAAGGATCCTCGAGCTACTGATGGTAGCTGATACCTTGGGGCGAAGCCTAGGTACTTTCTCAGAAAGGAACAAGAATAAGTTAGTGTCGTATCTGAAATTCTTTGTCTGTCCCTTCTGAATGGAAGTGAGTTGTTTCTTCATGTTGGTCAGCAGAGGTGTACACCAATCAAAGATAATAGTGAGGCAATCCACTGTTAGGCTCATGGACACATGTGAAGCCTGATGTAGAGCAGTAGAAACGTTTACCCTAGATATGGTAAATAGTAATATTTTCAATGATAAAATCTCTACATGCCTGATTGGAATCTGACTTCTAACCTTTTCGGGGTGGCCAAGACAGTATATGCAGACATAGTCTTCTACGCTGAGACTACCTCTTGTCCTGCCAGCTGAATGCACTCTCTCCCCCCTTCGGGAAAGACCTGTTATGAAATAAATGTCTTCTACCTTAATCCTCAAAGGCATCTAATCAATCATGAATGCATCATCTTCTGCACTCTAGTAGTGAATCAGCAACTCAGACAATCGAGTATTCACCTTCATATTTGGCATTTTGAAGAATTTTAACAAAGAACAACCTCTCAAAGCATCTAAGGAGTTTTGATCCTCCATCACTTGGTTATCAATGTCAATATGCTCCCTTTCATGCGAGGTAATTGTCATCCTACCAAAAAAGATGTTTCAAATCATTAAATCAATGTTTGAATTATTTTACTCACACACACGCGGGTTCGCTTTTTACACAGTCATGTGTAGGGCCCTCGTATACGCAGGTTACTTGTATCCAACCCGTGTGTACACAGAGTTGAAATTTTTAACATAATTTTCTATGGTCAAAATTATGAAAAAAACAACTAGAAAGCATAAAAAATGATCAAAAGCATGAGTAAATGGTTACCTATAAGATTTGAAGCGATTTGAACGGTTGAATTTGATGGAGGAAGTTTGTTTGAGATTTTATCCATAGCTCCTTGCTGAAAACACAAATGAAAAAATGTGAGTCCAAAAGTCCTTATATAGGTTGAAAAATGAAAATTATTTTTTCTAAAGTTTATTTTTATCTTGTGGACTTTTTGACCTTTTGGCTTGGAGTGTCAGGAATGGGTTGTTTTTACATGATATTTTAGATACTTTTTTGAGAAACTACTTTGGTCCCATGACTACAAGCCTATTATGGTAGGTATCGCTTTCTTATTAGAATATATGTTAGGAAATGTCACTTTCCACTGCATTTTGCATACTAGCCTCCATACTGTAATATTTTTGCCATAGGGTCGACCCCATCATATCTTCATTCGCAAATCATTTTCACTCGCTGACTTTTAAAATCATGACGTGATGGTAGAGACAACCTTTTACATGGGTATCTTAGTTAGATCCTCGCTAACATATGTTTCCCATGCTACTATATTGAGTAGGCTTGGGAGTCCTCTTTAGTCCTGCCATGACTTATGCGTTGGAGACTCATTCTTGTTCTTCTTTGTTATTTTTTGGCTTTATACCCTAGAGGCTCCTTTGTGTTGAGTTGTACTGTTGCATTGCATATTGACTATTTGCACCTTTTGGCCTTGAGCCGACTTCACTTGGACTTGTGTTTAAGCCACTTTTTGACCATGTATTCTACAAAATCAACCTTGTAATCACTTAGCCTCTGCAACTTGACGCACCCTTTCACCTGTGGAAAGAACATTCCTTTGAGTGTGATTGAACAGTTTCGCCACCTTGCATTGAGCATAGGAATGTTCCCTTTGCGGTGTCTCTTAACCTATTTTTTTCAGTTTGCCATCCCTAGTTGTCAGAGTCATGTTCGTTATCACATCAACTATTTGGTCCTTTGCTCATGTTGGTTTGAGAAGGTCTCCAATGAATTCTTGTTGGGATTTGTGCAGTGCCCTAGTTTCCATTTGACCCTATTGGTGGATTCCTCACCTCTATGACAGCTTTCATTATTGGTTGGTTCAGAGGGTTTCTATCATGCACTAGCTACATCTTGTGTATGCCAGAAATGTGCTTTGGTTGGGTTACTACATCTTTATTCCTCTAATTCCTTCCACATTATTTGCCTACGGGTTACACTCGTGGTAGATTGATGAAGGATGCCTTAATGCCTTCCTTCTAGCGGATCTTTTCCCATCAACTTTAGCTCATTTCTCTGGGAAAGAGATCTAGAGTCCATTTGGTAGTACCTTAGGGTTGCAGTCATTAGTGGTAGATTCCTTCGCTATCGATAGTGGGAAAACATCATTGTCTCCTGATTGATAGATTCTTCCAATTGTTCAACTACAACTCATCTATTCGCACTTGTTAGATTGTACTGGGTACCTTGGCTCTCATCATCATTATCGGTGAGTAGTCTTGTGTTTTTTAACGGTATACATCAATGACTGGTATTCAAATGATTTCTCACATCATTGACTTCAAATCATTTATTCCCATTGTGTAGAAATGTACCACGGTAATCGGTGAAGACCTCTGTTGAAAATAATACTGAGAGGGGAGGTGAATCAGTATTATCAGATCAGTAATTTAATTTTCAAAACTAATTTGTATACGCTACTTCAGCTCAGTGAACTAGCATGTATACACAACTATGCTTAATGAAACCAGCATATATGCAGAGATCTTTTGATTTACCCAAATTATCATGTATTGAACTTTAATCATTATATCAGGAATTCATTAGACAGTGCAGTAAAAGTAGAATAAAGCATCACACATAAGCAACACACATGAACACCAAGATATAAGGTGGAAACCCAATATGGGTGAAAACCACCTGTTATTTTCTTCTCTATCTTCTTTTAATAATAAGAAAATTTTGTTTACAATTTTTGTACTGGTGCAGTCTTATACCAGTACGCAAGCTTCTACCTACAAAAGGCTACAACCTTCTCTCATTCTCTAGCTTCTACTAGAAAGGAGCTACAACCCCCTAGCTCTTGTACTAGCTGATATGTTTGCTTAGTACGTAGGTTCCAACCTACATAAGGCTATGACCTTCTCTTTTCTTCCAGGGACCACGTTTCATAAATTTTCAGACTGGATCCATCGACAACATCATTCAATCATCAAATATATCTGCATCAACCAATCTCCTTTTCAACCAACCACAACCAAATCAATCAATCATTTTGACAACCCATTAATCAGATCATTCAGAATGATGTCACCAGAATACAATAACCAGAACCCAGAACTCTGCAACAATAAAGAGAAACAACTAAAATATATTTTATAAGGTATACGCTACTTCCATGTGTCAAACCTGCATGTACACACACTTTGCTCTAAGCCAACCAACATGTACATCTACAAATATAAATTCAGAGTTTTGAAGCTATTCCATACTTTAGTTATACCCGGATCATATCATTTACAGAATAATATATGCGTGAGTATTCAGATCTAGAATATACATGAGAGAAAACACATAATGATAATTCATTTTACACCTTAAGTTCCCAATCCATCATTAGCTCTAATCTCTCATCATCAACTAAGGTTCATCCTTGGTTTAGATCCCGCAATGCACCATAACCCAATAACCTGCATACTCTCATGCTTCATCAGATATTTGATACTTGCACATCTTGGCCTAATGATCTTCTCCTCCTTTTATAGTTTTAGGCCTTTCTCAATACCATGGACCAAAACCACTTACAACCAATACCTTGGACCAAATACCTAGGGTCAATACCTCGAACTAGATACCTTGGACCAATACCATGGATAAAAAGACCATGGACCAAATATTTCGGACCAAAAACTTAGTTTTCCAAGGTATACGCACTTTTCCTTCCGTGAAAGTGTGTGTGTATGTATACGCGACTTTTATACAGTGAAACTGCATGTATATGCAGCTTGGTCAATGGTGAACCTGCATGTATACACAGCTTGGTCAATGGTGAACCTGCATATACCTCTCTTTCTTCATTCTTTGAAGACTGATCTATAATTCTTTGTTGTTTACCTACTATACTATGATCTTTCATCTGAATGAGTTGTCTTCTGAACTGATTCCTTGAAGCTGCCCTGCATTTCATCACATTTGTAAACACTATTGTCATGCATTTTGTCACATTTGATATCTCTTCTGTAAATTCATCTAGTTACCATATACAAGTGAGTTGTTCTTCTACAAGTGGTTTTCCATCAAGTACAACACATACATCATAATGCCAACAATCTCCCCCTTTGGACTTGATAGCATCAACCACACCATGTCACTCTCCCCCTTTGACATCAAGGGCAAAGGGTCATGCTGTCCCTGAGTGCATGCTAAAATCTCTGATATGCTGAAGTGTGTTAATTGAGCTCCCATGATTGAGTCCATGCTCCCCCTAAGCATAAGCAAAGTCTACAAAAATATGTTCTAAAAGAAGAACATGACTCTATACATACATCACAAATGACCTTCCTATCACTAATGACTCATACATACATCCATCTCCCAACCAAGTGGAGATATACCAAATTTGACTCATCCACCCAACCAAGTGGGGATATATCAATTGTTTATACATGTCAAAATCAAGAAACATTACATCATCCATCCCATGCATAGTGGGGTTACAAATTAGCTTTTTTCATGACCATTATATTAAAAGATATACATGACATATATAACAGAGACCAAATATCTTAAACTAGACCATGATAGTCATCAACAACTATCATATGATCTGTACCATCAACAGAATCTGTCAATGGCATCCAGACCAGCAACCTGTATATGTCCATCATTAGTTCCCAAAATATCATCAACCATTTTCTCCCCCTGAACCTATTCCACATGTTCACTATCAGATCTGATCATTGCATATGTCAGTAAGAGATATCAAAGCATCATCATCAATCAGATATACATAAGGTTATCAACAACTTTATGAGGACCAATATAATTCCACATGTTATCAGCAGATTGAAACCATCATCAAATGGAGCAAATAATTGATAGAACCATAACAGACCCCATTTTCATGAGTCTGGCCCACTGCTTTTATTTAAACCAACATATACGTGATTGTGCCCTCAGAAACCTGTATATGTGCACGAATACGCTTTATGAAACTCGTGTATAACCACCTTTCTCTGAAGAAAATAGGTTTTAACAGTAGGATGATGCAACAACTACTCCCAACATTTTCCTGAGATATTCAAATGTCTCTCTAGGCAGTGGTTTAATGAATATATCAGCAACGTGTCCTTTGGAGGGAACATACTCCTATTTGACCTTTTGTTCAAGCACTTGTTCATGTAGAAAATGATATTTGATGGGTATGTGCTTGGTCTTGGAGTGCATGACTAGATTCTTTGATATACTGATGGCACTTTTATTATCACATAGAATGGTGATGGGTGGAGTACATGTGATTTGAATGTCTTGCAAGGTTTTCATCATCCAAATTAGTTGTGTGCAGCAAGATGCAGTAGCCACGTATTCTGCTTCAGCTATAGATAATGCAATTGAACTTTATATCTTGCTGAACCAAGACACTAACCTGGAACCCATATAGAATGCACCACCACTAGTGCTTTTTCTGTCATCAACACTTCCTGCCCAATCTGCATCTGTATATGCATGAAGTGTAAGATCTGTACCTCTAGGATACCATAAACCAAAGTTCTGTGTTCCTTGCAGATATTTGAAAATCCTTTTGACTGCCTGAAGGTGTGATTCCTTTGGATTTGCTTGGAATCTTCCAACTATTCTCACTGCATGCATGATGTCTGGTCGGGTACCTATTAGATAAAGCATACTACCAATCATGGATCTGTAAGTTGGTTTATGTACTACCAGTGATTCATCATTTGAGATAAGACTGCATCCTGTTACCATTGGGGTACATACTGGTTTAGAATCTTCCATGTCGTACTTTTTCAGGATCAATTTGAGATATTTGGGTTGTGAGAGAAAAATCCTATATTTATTTTGTTGAACTTGCAGACCAAGAAAATAGGTAAGCTCACCAAGCAAGGACATTTCAAATTCTTGTTGCATTACTGAAGCAAAACTCTAACTCATGGATTCTTCATTGCTACCAAAAATGATATCATCAACGTACACAACAATTATTAGCAATTTACCAATGTCTGTCTTTGTATATAGATTGTTATCTTCTGACCCTTTTAAAAAACCCTGTTGGTGGAGATATTTGTCAAGACGGTAATACCATGCCCTTGGAGCTTGTTTTAGACCATAGAGAGCTTTTTTGAGTTTGCATACAAGTTTTGCATCATTTCTAAGAATGAATCCTTCTAGTTGTTCAATATAGACTTCTTCTTCTAAGTCTCCATTAAGAAAGGTAGATTTTACATCCATTTGGTATACTTTGAATTTCTAAAAACTAGAAAGAGCAAGAAACATTCTTATGGCTTCAAGTCTAGCAACAACTGCAAACGTTTCTTCAAAATCTATACCTTCTTGTTGAGCATATCCTTTACAAACAAGTCTGGCTTTGTTTCTAATAACTTCTCCATTTTCGTTCAGCTTGTTTTTGAATATCCATTTAGTTCCTATGATATTCTTATCATGAGGTCTAGGAACTAATTCCCAAGTATTATTCTTTTCAATTTGCTCAAGTTCTTCATTCATGGCCTTGACCCAACATTCATCTCTGCATGATTCATTTACATTTTGAGGTTCAGTGGAAGATAGTAATGCTAGATAGCTTGAGGCTTCAGCAATGGTTCTTCTAGTATGGACACTTGCCCATTTTTCCCATAAAATTTGAGTTTATGGATGATTTCTTTGAACATACCTGGACGAAGTCTTTTATTCTATCGTTATCTCTTCTTTTGGTGCTTCATTGGTTTCTTCTTCAGAATCAATGTGATTCGATATGGGAAAATGATCCTTATCTTCTTCATTGCCATAATCTTCGGTTTTTATCTGTTTTGGATGTTTGCATGCTTCATCAACCAGAACATCAATACTCTCAATAATTTACCTAGGTCTTTTATTGTAACATTTATATCCTTTACTTCGGGATGAGTAGCGAAGAATAATACCTTCATCTGCTCTGGGTTCAAACTTACCAAGTTTTTCATTAGTCCTTTTGATGTAGCATTTGCTTCCAAAAACTTTGAAGTATTTTACAGTAGGAGTCTTACCATACCAAAGTTCATGTGGAGTTTGAGTGTTGTTTACCCGAACATTTGCTTGGTTGAGAATAGTGATGGCGGCAAATGTAGCTTCACCCCAGAAGGTTGCAGGAGTTATAGATTCATCTAGCATAGCACAAGCCATTTGTTGAATAGTTCTATTCATCCTTTCTACCACTCCATTTTCTGAGGATTCCTTGCGGTGGAGAACTACCTTTTTATTCCATGTTGTTCACAAAAGTCAAAGAATTCATCCAACGTAAATTCCCCTCCTCAATAAGATCTGAGGCATTTAATTTTGCAATCTAATTCATTTTTAACCAAAGCTTTGAAGGCTTTGAACTTTTCAAATGCTTCATCATTATGCTTTATAAGACCTATCCAACACATTCTACAAAAATCATCAATGAACAATATAAAGTATTCTTCTCCATGAGGTGACTTTTTCCTTGATGGTCCACATAAATTAGTATGAACAAGTTCAAGAGGCTTACTAGCTGACCCTTCCTTTTCAATGAAGTGAGATCTGGTTTGCTTACCAAATTGACATGATTTGCATATAGTATTTTCAGGAATGTTAATATCTAGAAGATCACGAATAGCCTAAAATCTGCATGCTTTTCTTATTTGAGAAAAGCTTAGATGTCCCAATCTTTTGTGCCATAGCCAGTTTTCATCATTTTTGCTTAGATATCACTTTTGTTGTCCTTCCTTGAGTATGTATAGGTTGTTTGGAGTTCTTGTCCCTTTGATCACAGTTTCTTCTGTATCAAGCTCACGAACAACACATCCATTTGATGGAAACACTACTTCATTTCCTTGATCACACATTTGACTCACACTCAACAGGTTATGCTTTAAGCCATCAACATACATAACATTCCCAGCTTTAACTTTTTCTTTCAAGAAAATAGAGCCTTTACCTTTTATGATAGCAAGAGTGTCATTTCCAAATGAGACACTCTTTTCCTTTTCTAAGGCATTATATGAGTGTAGTTTTTCTTTGTCACATGTCATGTGTTTTGAGCATCCACTATCAATGTATCACTAGTTTTCTTGTCCTTCTGCATACAAGGCTATACCACATCTTTCTGTTTCCGGTTCTTTCTTTCTCCATATTTTTGGATTTAATGGAGTTTGCTCCTTTTGAGATATTTGCTGAAATTTACTCCTGCATTCAGATTCTTCATGGCCAAAGTTGTTACAGATTGAGCATTCTATTTCATTTTCAAGAAGAGAAAAGTTATTATAGGAACTTTTCTTGATCCCTATCACATTCCTTTGATTTCATGCTTCTCTAGTCATGATAGTTTTGTAAGCAACACATTGAGTAGCTTTGTGTCCAAAATTATGACATGACAAAAATTGACCATTAAAGAAGTTCCTGCGATTATCGAATCTACTAACCTTGTGTTTGTAGTTTCTATTGATATTTATCTTTGAAGCAAATTGAGTATGAGTTACCTGAGGTTGATTGTGGCTTCTGTTCATCCTTGAAGTAAATTGAGCCTGATTTACCTGGTGATCTGCTTTATGCCTTTGCTGACGATTGTCAAACTGTTCACTGCTCTTTGCTGCATCAAGATAGCTTTTAGTGGAGGTTGACGGCTTCTGTGATTGAGATGCTTCTTCAGTATATCCAACACATGTCTTTATCAGAGGAGAATGTTGCACTTTGATAATTTCATTTAAGGTTTATGATCCTTTAGAAAATCTAATATTGAGAGCTTTTGTTTTCTCAAAATCCTTTCTTAGACCCACAATTTCACATTCTAGTTTTTCATTGTGTTTTTCTCTTTCAACAAGTTGGTATGTCAAGGTATCTATAATCATATTCTTTTCTTCTAAATAGATTTTGAGTTTAGATATTTTTTCATAAAGGTCTTCTTCATCTAAAGCATCTGAAAAATCATCATCTTCATAAGCCATCAGAAGTCTATAGTCATTTACTAATTTCACCTTCATCACTATTTAATAAATCATTGCTATCTTCATGAGTATAGTAACTCTTTTTACTTACACTTTGTTTTCTATTCCATTTCGCAGATTCCTTCCCTTTATCATATTTATCTTTATGAGGACATTTGGTAGCATAATGATCGACTCTACCACAGGCAGAACATTTTAAAGGTAGTTTACCTCTGAATCTTCTAGAACCCCATTGAAGCTTCTTGACAAAGTTTACTTCCTCATCTTCTTCTAAAATATGGCCTGATTCATTGAGCTATTTTCTGATATGTAAATCCTCATTTGGCATTTCCACCTTCCTCTAATTCCTTGGATGACCATAACTAATCTTGGTATTTTAATTAAGATAAAATAATAAATAAAAATATTCATATTTAACATTACATTTTGCTTTCTATTAGCCCATTTTTTAATAAAAGTAATTAATTTTTTTTACTATTCATTGAGGGGTGTTACACCTACTTTAATTTAAATAGGGGTGTTACACCTACTATAATATAAATAGTAGATTTTCCCAAAACAAAAGCAATTTAAGTTATATTTTAGTGGGAAACAAGTAAAAAAAACAATCATCATTGACAATAGTAGATTTTCCTGAAACAAAAACAATTGAAGTCATATTTTAGTGGGAAACAAGTAAAAAGAACAATCATCATTGAATTAATTACTAAAGAGAAGTACTTTCATGCTTAATCAATTAGTAATATTTTTTAATTTTTAAATCATTTTAGTAAGCAATAAATAAAGAGGACAATCATCATGAACTCTTTACTAAAAAACATACTTGCTTTCATTCTAAATGCATACTCCTAATTAATTAATAATAATTTTTAAATTTATTTCATAACTAAAAAGCACTTTCAATCTAAATAACATTTATAGAAAAATAATATTGCTTATAGTTATATTATATATATTTTTAGGTACTACTAAATATTATTTTAATATTATGTAATTTTTCAGAATTATTATTTAAAATATTTATATTAATAGGCTATGTATTATTAACCACCATTTTAAATTTTATTGGATAACTAAAATCTAAATAAATTTTATAAAAAAAATAATATCTTTCTTTATTATTATAAAAAAAAATTAATTGAAATTTATTTATATTAAAATTTTATAAAAAAAAGTCAATATCCTTAATTAATATTATTAAAAATATATTTAGTAAAACTATATATATTCAAAATAATTTATATTAAAAGTTGATGTAGCATTACTAGTTAAATTATAAATTATACTGGAAATTTAATCCAATTGAATTAGTCACAGTCCACCTTCAAAAGTCTTTGAATTTTGGAGGGTATTGGTAATATAATTATTTTAAAAATGTTGTTTAGTTATTATATGTTTGGGTTGTTTTGGAAATTTTGACCAAAATTCAGTTTCATAATTTTTATATGTTTTGACTCAATAATATTTGTAATAGGTATATAAATTTAATATTTTTTTTAACAAAAAATGTTGTTTAATTATTATATGTTTGAGTTGCTTGAAAAATTTTGATCAAAATTCAATTTCACAATTTTTATATGTTTTGACCTAATAATATTATTTTGTAATAAATATATATAAAATATATATAAATTTAATATTTTTGTAAAGTAAATATATACATATAATATCTTTGAAAAAATATTTAGAATAGTAAGATTGTGCCAAAATCACAATTAACTATGGTTCCAACCCATCTTTGCTGAATTTTAAACCAATTTCACTGCCCAGAGAAAACAAAAAATCTAAAAACTAATAGAAAACCTACAACAAAAATCAAGTCAAAACATTATTCAAACTTATTTATATCAATAAATGAGGTATGTATTATAAATTGAATTACATTTTATATTGGAAACTTAATCCAATTAAATTAGTCAAACTATTGCTTCAAAAATCTTTGAATTTCGGAGTATACTGGCAATTTAATCGAACTGAATCTTTGAAAATACAGGAAATTGTATTCGATTGGATATCAAATAATGCGTTATTTGAGCAAATCGTCTCAGTTTGAATTTAAAGGCTAAGCTTCCATTCAATCATGACACAGTATAGAATCACGATGCGACTGGACGGGATTTCATTTACCTTCGTCGATTTTGATTTTTTTTGGGATTCTATTTAAGGGTTCTGTAAATTGATTGGCTTTGCAACTTATTCAGTAGAGGCGGTGAAACGGAGTTTTACAATTGTTTCCCAAGAGAAAAAACAATGCTAGCGAAGTGGTTTCTATCACTGCTTTGTCTCTACCAATTGTTGGTGGGGGGATCTACTGGAGATGGGAGAAAGACCTTCATAGTTGAAGTGGACAGTCATTCAAAACCGGCAGTCTTTCTGTCAAGGCTGCCATCAAAACTCTACATAGCAAGACGCGTTTTTCATGCAGCCACCTACATAAATAAATAATTTAACATTATATATTAATTTTCAAGTGTTATCCTAGCCCTAGTCTAACTACCCAGAGGAATTACTCGGAAAGTTATGGAAATTGTCATATTTAGAGGAAATTTGGCAAATATCTTTTTAAATCATTATAGTTGTTAAACTTTAAAATTTTAAGTGTCCTAAAAATTTTTGAGGGTGTTGAATCCATTTCCACTATCAAAAACACGATTCAAATGCTGCCTCTACAAGATTTATGAAAGTATTTTCTCTGGATTCCGACCACTTTTGGCTGAGCAATTCCTTTGCCTCTCCATTATCTTGTGGAAAAGAAAAGAAAATGGAATAAGTTGATATTAAAATATGTGAATAATTGTTTGATGCAGGAGCATCCAGCTAAGGGCACCATGACTGGGTGTGGGTCTCTGCCAAGGTGGAAAGTTTTATTAGTGATTGGTTTCTTTATGTTTAAATAGTCAAAGTAGAATGTAGGAATTTGTTTCTTTTTAATTTCAGTATCAGTTAGGGAACAGTCTAGTCAGTTAGGGTCACTGTCTTGTTTGTATTTAATAAACAATAGTTTTATAACTGTTTCGTTCATTTTAGAAAAAGAAGACAAACATGTTAAATGTAAAATTTTGCAATGCAAGCATAATTGAATGCATAAACAGTGGTATACCTAATAGAATAGAAACTGAAAAGTAACTATGCACAATTCAGACTGTGGACAAAAGGTACAAATGGAAGATTGTAAATCATTCTGAAGGTTCAGCGTACGAGCATAAGCAATAAAAAACAGAGCAAACAATTTTTATTCATTCGAATCCATCTGTAATAGCCATTATAATATTTCTTTATTGTTTTTCCTAATCATTGAACAACCAGAATAGCAGACATGGTACATGTAGACTATTTCATTTATTTTCTTTTCTAAAAGAACAACACACAATCAACAAGGATTGCACGCGAATTTCCAGAACGAAGGTTGGTAGTCCACGAAGAGAAACCACAACCGAAACAGACAAGTGAAATTCCAAACAGTTTAAGCAAAGGCGAGCATGTGAACGCTAGTAATAAAACCCCAGGACAGAGGTAACAGACATAAACCAAAACATTGTGATTTCTTTTTATTCCAGAACAAATATATATATATATATATATATATATATATATATATATATAGTCGCATACATATGACAGAAGGTCCGGAGGTAGCCAACAAATAGCTAAAGATCCGAGTTAGCTATTAGAACCCTAGACGAGGGTTTTGGTTCCAGAAAGGCATACATAAACATATATAATTGTATATAACGAGCAATGATCAATCCAAACTAACCAGTGGAACCCTAGAAGAGAGTTGCGAACAACCTTCAGGCAATCTTCCAAAATCATTGTAACTTTACAAAATTTCGCAGAGTCAAATGAGGGTTTGTGCCAACAACCCAGGACGCATAGCGACGATAGAGGCATATTAACAAAGAAATACCGGGACTTAATCCTGTTAAACCGACAAAAACTAAGCACCAGAAAATAAGTTGAGATAGTGGCAGAGCCTATTGGAACAAGGACCATGGCGTTCATACCAAGCACGCCCGAGGACCAAACCCTGACCTGCACAACTGAAACAGAGCAAGACTGTTAGCCAATTGTCAACTAGAAGAAATAAACAAAGGGCAGAGAATTGTTAGTACATTGTGGAAAGAAATTTCCTGGAGTTGTGGTCGTGCAAGAAGAAAGAAAAACCAGAAGTCACAAGCCACAGTGACAACCTGAGACGGAGGAGCCACGATCATTAGAACCAACGTAAGACAAGAAGAAAAAAAATCATGGAGAGTTAAGTTACCTGAGTGAAATTGTGAATAGGAGGAGGCCACTGTAGACGTGACCTGTAGCATGCACAACATGAATCAACTCTAATCAGTGGGATAACCATTAAAGAACAATAACAGTGAAGCAAGAACAAGCCAAGCAACTAAATAGGACATACTGTGACTATTTCTCTATGCAAACGAGCAGAGTCATCACCTTATGCTCAAGGAGCCGAGCCCACAAGTCACCCAGATAAACGCAGGTGCCACACTCACAAGCAGAGTAGTCCATGACTGGCGCACACAGAGTCGCAACTTAATATCATACATTTGCAGCATAAAAAAAAAACTTCCAGACCAAACCTCAACACAGTAGAAATGCAAAACAAAAATCACGGATGAACAATAGGAGGAAGGGTTTTGGCATAGATGGAAGAGCGGGAAACACAAACCAAGGTAAGTACCCCCAGCACAGTGATATTAAAGACTGTCATAAATGCCACCTTAACAAAGTCCAGAATCATTCGAAGACTAAACGTTAACCAGAGCTGTTAAGTCCACAATAAAATCATTATTTAATCATTTAATCAGTGATTAATGTAATATTGTATTATTTAAAATCTTTGTTGTGAGGAACTTTGGGCTGGTCCCATCATTGTTAATATTTCTTTATAATAATTCAAGGTTTCATTTTAATATATTTTAAGTTGTTAAGTTGTTTTATAGTAACTATCTTTAAATGTTTTTAAATATGTGCTAATATACAAAGAAGAGCCATCAGAAGAATTAGTTGACATTGGGTTAAATTGTGAGTATATGTTAGCATATCAAAAATTAATTGTGGAATTTGTAAGTATTTATGTTGTTTTACTTCTTCGAGTTTATAGTTAATGTATATATATATATATATATATATATATATATATATATATATACTTTTTTTTTTTTTAAATCTATGATTTATAATAGAGTATAAAACTTGCAGAAAAAAAAAGTATGTATGTAACTACGCCAATAATAATGTTATTGCAGCAAGGCATGAGACTTGGTTTTGAAACCATGTGTACAGTTCATGAGTCGCTTTTTGCTATGGTACATTTTTATTCGATTTACATTGATATATATATATTATTTATTTTAAATTTGATTATCCTCACCAATGTAGATACATTCATTACATCTTTTTTTTTATGTTTACCGATGGAACATGATCAAGAAAACGAAAACAATTGATGCGATCAACAAAATATTCTCCCAAATAATCAAAGTCATGCAAGTAGCTCTAACATTGACCGCAGTTCTAGCAAAGAATGAAGATCTATTTAGATATCAACGCAAGTTTTTGTATTTTTTGAAATAATTGTTTGTGAAAATTGGACATTTTGTTTAATGTAGAGGACATAGTGTCCCAATTGAAAGACAAGAGGTTACAAATAACTATGCCATTTTATATGAAAAAGAACCTCTTATTGATATATAATAAAATACATTTTAATTTATTCTATTTCGTTATCCAATGTCACTTTGAAATGTTATATCACTGATTAAATATATGGATGGTTAAATATTATAATGAAGAGATGCAAAATATGATGATATAACAAATTAATCCAAACATCATATGCAAATACACTAACCAAGATTTAATTTATATGAATATTGATATAAGATATATGCCAATTTTTTGGTGAATAACGAATTTAAAAAATCACAATAATTGCACTGTCACTAGTCAATGTTTCTTAAAAAGAGAAAATCTCATACAAAATATTGGTGCATCTATAACATAAACACACCGGTGTATTAGTTTATCTAGAAGCACCGTTACAACAAGAGTTTTTACATGGCTGATGTCTTTTCTGAAAATGACAACACTAGGGCATTATATTCTTCAAGCACATGTATTATTTGCATTTAATGCCTGGTGCATTATAATTCATAAAGCACCAATGTTTTCATAGAATTAAGCCCCGATTGCTACAAAAAATTATTTTCATCCCCAGTGAATTATTCAAATTAATAGCATCGGTTCTTATGTATAAGTAGCAATCTAGTACTTTATACAAGTCATATGCATCAAAGCTGCGAGTTTGAATAAAAGCATTAGGTTTGCAATATTTTTTACCTTCCCTGGTGTCATTCCTGAAAAGAATGCTTCGAGGCACTTTTCTAATATATTCACCCCAAGGCTGTATGCATTTCAGGCATCGACATTCTTTGCATTCAACCCCTTGGTGATTGTAGTTATGTATACAACCCCAATGCTTTTTATATTTAGTGCACAGGTGTTGATCTGATGATAATATCTTAGACAATTATTAAGGTATTACAGACTCATGTGCATGGATTTGCCTATATTACTTTGTGCAATGGATCAATAAGATTGCGAAATACAAAGACAATGAAGCAGTTAAAGAACATAATAGACAAACACATATAAATACAAGAAGTTTAGTAAGGAGTTCACCCATCACTCCTGAGCTATGTCTCCTGATCCAGCCTTCAGTGGTGACCTCTCCATTATGTCTTCAGAAGCAGATTTTTTACAAAAGTGAGCTCAACTTGAGTCTCACACAATGGATACAAAACAACAAGGCTTTACTTGGATCCCCCAAGTCTTCTAAAGTACACAAACTCTCCTCACTGACTCTTTATCTATGTTTGCTCTCTGTCTCAACACTGCTTGCCTCTGTCTCTGTCAGTCTGTGGCTTTAAAGCAAACCAACGGTGTCTGTTCGTTTCTCCTTCTCGGGTTCTTTGGCTTCCCGACCTTTGTCTGCTCAGATCCCCCTCTGAGCGTTAGCAATCATTGCTAAATGCTTTCAGGGATGGTGGCCACCTGTTTTGTAATGGAATGGACCATCGGGCCTCTGAAATCCCCAAAATTAGCGTTCTCTGTTTACACAGAGAAATGCACTAAAAACTATGAAAATTCACCAATCTGCCATTTATCGGATTTGAAACACTATAGATTCCACCTTATAACTCCTATCGGGTCCGCCTGTATATTGACATCGCATCTCCACTGTTGATCTGGGAGATCTAGATCCAACGGTTGTGGTTCATTTCGGGCGGCTCATTCGTACGGGGGTTAACCACCCAAACAGAGTGGTTTTCTCTTTCCAGGGCCTGGACACGTGGCAGCGAATGTATGGGCTCAGGTGGAGCCAGGCCAAAACCTCTTTCCGCCTTCGGTCCTACCGAAATCCCATTTGTTTCCTTTGTATTAGAAAATACATTAAAACATGAAAATCCTGCTCATATCGGACTTGAAATAATATCTATTTACATTAACAAACCCCTTCGGGTCCAGTTTCATCGCATCGACACTTTATCCTTTGTATTTATTTTATTTAACAAAAAACAAGAATACAAAGGAAAACCCTATTTTTCAGATCTCAAAACATATATAATACCATCTATATTTCCATTGGGTCCAGCTATCGCGAATCATATTTATATTGACCCCACTCCATTGTAATGTTTCGATGCAATGTTGCGATGCGATTGATCACAAGCGCATATCGCACATACCCCCGGGCCGTTTGTGAGCACTCCTCTGTAATCACCGATTGAGATATCGTGATTCAAATTGGGTCGTCGATCTGCGCGCTTGATCGACGGTCCTTGTTGACTGTGTTGATCGCTATCACAATAAGTCTGTGGTAGCCTCCGATAGCCTCTGCTAATTGCAATATGTCGATCGGATCTGGACCGTTGATCGGCTAGATCCGACGGCTCTCATGCAAAGTTGTTTTAAGCCTCCAATAGGCCTTATTTCCTTGTTTTCTCCATGTTTTTTCCTTCTGATAGTGTTATCCGTTATTTCTAAGAGTTCCTCTTTTGTGATAGTTTTGATCTTTAGAAGACTTAGAGGGTTTTCTAGGATCCATTTGGATCACGCCTTCCCACTGAAAAAGCTTTTGGACCACCAAAAGTTGGTTTTTAAGCATCAATCAAGTGAGGATACAACTTCCTCACTTGTCCAATCTCTATCCATCTTGCACTGCTTGGTTTTGAACCCTTGAGTCTGATTCTTAGGTACTCAACATCCCCTCTGCGCGTAGTTCTCACCTTCCTGTCCAGAACTGTATCTTCCTGCAACTCATTGAGATATTCAGGCAACAGATCATTAATAAAAGGCAATTGACTTTGCTCTTCGGGATCTTCAATCAATGAAGGTTCATATAGTCTCAAGTTCCCTGCATTAATGATTGAATAGATATGCATATAAGCTGGCAAATTAAGGCAACAAGAATTGTCACCAATTTTCTCAAGTATCTTGAAAGGCCCATACCTTACTGGCTTCAGCTTCTTACCTTCACCTTGCATTCTATCTTTGTTGATGTACAGCTAGACTTGATCACCAACTTGGAAGCTATGCTCAATTTGATGCTTATCATGCCTTGCCTTGTACTTGGCCTAGCTTCTTTCAAGTTGTTCCTGCACTACTTGGTGAATTTCTTAGATCTTTTCAATGAACTTGGTTGCTTTGTCCACATCACTGTGTCCATCAACTTCTATGTCTTTACTAAAGACAAAATCCAAGGGAGACCTTGGTGTAAAACCCAAACAAGTCTCAAAAGGAGATCTTTGTGTAGAAGAATGTTTAGCATGATTGTAAACATGTTGCACATAACTCAAATGTTCATCCCAAAAGTTGGGATGCTTGCTGCAATAGCCCCCGAGCAACTGGATCACTGTCCTATTGACCACCTTTGTTTGGCCATCTATTTGTGGATGAAATGTTGTGCTCTTTTTCAATCTGGTGTCCATCAACTCCCATAGACTAGAATCTCGATCAGATACAATAGAAGTGGGTAACCCAAAATGAACCCATACATGCTGAAAGAACAAGTTTGTTGTTTGTTCAATTGTAATTTTCTTGTTACAAGGTATTAAAATACACATTTTGCTAAACCTGTCCACAATAACATATAAATAATCATGACCTTTCTAGATTTTGGTAATCCACCAACAAAGTCCATGGAAACACTTTCCCAAGGATGAGAAGGAACTGGAAGTGGAGTGTACAAGCCTAGTTTTCTATTGTTGGGCTTGCTTTTAGCACACATGGTACATCCTTTAATGTATCTAGAAACTGTTTCATGCATTCTTGGCCAATAACAAAACCTTTGCAGCTGTGCAACTATTTTACTTACACCAAAATGACCTGATATTAGAGAAGTATGTGCTTCTCAGATTATGTTAACTCTTTCATTTTGGGGAATGCATAAATTTCCCAAATGATATAAGAGTTGGTCCTTAAAATGATAATCCAATTCTTCTACTTGTTTGCCATGACTTAAAGTTGCATATACATCTTTAAAATCTACATCTTGAGCATATTGTTCAATGTAGCTTTCATGCAATACTGAGTTATGCTTAAGTATAGTGGATGCATTTTTGATTGGTCTGGACAACATATCTGCAACTTTATTGTGTATGCCTTTCTTATATCTGATGACAAGATGAAACTGTTGTAGAAAACCCATCCACATATAGTGTCTTGATTGCTGTAATTTAGTTTGGGAGTGTAAATATTGAAGTGGTTGATGATTAGTATGTATAACTGTTTCTTTACCCATTAGGTAATGTTTCCACTTTTTTACACTCTGTACTAATGCATACAATTCTTTATCATATGTTGGATAATTAACTACTGCAGAATTAAATGCCTCGGAATGATAACATATGGGTTTACCATGTTGCATAAACATTGCTCCCACGGCATAGTCACTAGAATTTGTTTCAATCTCAAATGGTCTTTGAAGATCTGGCAATGCTAGTACTGGTGCTGTACTAATCTTTTCTTTCAAGGTGTCAAAGGCTTTCTACTGTTTGCCTCCCCACTAAAACACCTTGTTCAATCTTGTCAAAACATGTAAGGGAGTTGCAATCAAGGAAAAGTTAGCAATAAACTTTCTCCAATATTGTGCTGCTTCTAGGAAGCTCCTAACTTCTGTAGCAGATTTGGGTTTAGGCCAGTTCACAATGACTTCAATCTTAGAGGGATCTATCTTCAATTCACCACCCCCTACTATATGACCCAAATAATTTAAAGATGTTTTGCGAAATTCACATTTTGATAATTTAACATAGATATTTTCTCTTTTAAAAACATATAGAGTCTGAGTTACATGCTTTAAATGTTCTTCCCATGTTTTACTGAAAACAACAATGTCATCTAGATATACAATTAAAAAATCATCAATAAAAGGCCTGAGTACATCATTCATAACTCTCATGAAAGTGGCAGGAGCATTAGTTAAGCCAAAAGGCATAACTAACCATTCATACAACCCTTGCTTTGTTTTGAAAGTAGTCTTCCATGCATCTTTCTCTACTACTCTGACCTGATGATAGCCACTACGCAAGTCCAACTTGGAGAAGTAAACAACTTCTTTCAACTGATCTAATAAATCATCTATGCGAGGAAGAGGATAACGATTCTTGATCATTATTTTATTCAGTGCTTTGTAATCAATGCACATCCCCCACGAACCATCTTTCTTTCTCACCAACATGATTGAATATCTGCATGGTGATGTGCTTTGTCTTATGAACCCTTTCTCGAGTAGCTCCTGTATCTGCTTCTTAATATCTGCATTCTCTAAAGAGGATAACCTGTGCATTCTGATGTTAGGCAATGGAGCATCTTGCTGTAAATGAATACCATGTACTATTTCCCTTTTGGGTCACAGACCTTTGGGTTCTTGAAATAAGATATCATATTATGAAACAACTTTTTCTAAATCAGCTTTCTGTTTAGCATCACAGCCTTCAAATACATTGGTTTTATCAGGGTTCTTTTCCTTTACAACCATTAGTAAAAATTTCTTACAAGAATTTACAATTATTTTCATCTACCCTGAGTTTATGAGAGTATAGTTATTTTGAGCTGATGAGCTCTTACAATATATTCTATTCCATTTTTTGTGAGTTCATACTATTTTTCAGTTCTATAGAAAATGGCTTTTCTATCATACAAGTAAGGACTTCCTAAAACAATACCACATATATCCAAGGGAACTATATATAACTCAACCTCATCTACAAATGTTGACCCAAAAAGAAAACCTAAGTTTACATTGTCTAGTCACTTGTAGCTTTGCTTTATCACATACCCAACATAATGGACATGACTTCTTGTGAGTGGTCCCAAACTCTTTACAATTACTTCAGAAATCAAGTTTACCTATGATCCACTATTAAATAAAGTATCAATCTTTTGATGCTTGGAAATAACTCTAATATGAAAAAGCTCATGTCTTTTCCTCTCATTTTCTTCATTATCAATAGATTGTGCAGAATTACTAGTAGATGCTTTGGAATTTTTACCTTTTATACCTGTAGTTGTGACTGTTGTTTCATCACCTGAGTCTAACCCCAAGTCTTTTTGAATAACAGCAACAGTCTTTTTCTTCTTGCCATCGAACTTCTTGGGTTTTAGCTCTAGAGGCAAAGACCAGCAATGTTCATTATCATGTCCACCCTTCTTGCAGTGAATGCATGAAGGTTGGTCTTTCTTTACAGTGTTTGCCTTCCTCTCTTTCCATTTTTGCTTCCTCTTTTCCTTGTTCTTGCTTGCACTGGGTTTTGATGATCCCCCAATCTCTGGGTTCACATTCTTACCTCTAGCCTCTAGATGTGTTGCCTGAACTAATACCTCATCTATGCTAGTAGGGTTAAACATGAAAATGATGTGCCTCAAATAGCTATGCAGACCACTTATATACTTCAACAAAGTTTCAGGTGAGTCTAGAGAAATGCCTAGAATTAAAGCTCTTTTTCTAAATTCCTGGGTATATAGCTTTGTACACTTTTCCCCTTTAATTGGCGAAGAGTTTGCCAACTGATCATTGCTTGCTGCATATAAGCTAGTCGATAGAATTGTTTTTTAATGGCAGAAATAAATTCACTCTAGGTAGAAAGAATTTTACCATGCTTCTTCAAATCACCTTATGTCCTGCCTTCCCACCACACTAGGGTAGTTCCTCCAAGGCGAAGGCTGGCCAGCTGAATCTTTCTCCTTTCTGAATCGATGTTCTACACCTTGCAATATACATTAGTCTGCCTAATCTAGTTATCTAGATTTTCTGCATTTAATTCTCTATCATATATTGGAAAATCAAATTTTACATCTAATTTAATCAAAGGGCTAGAAGGAGGTGTTGATAGAGGAGGCTCTTCCCTTTTCCCTTTGCCTTCTGAATGGCCATCTAGAAGAGGTTTCTCTATTCCTTTGTCTTGTTTGGAGGTTGAAGTACTTTCACCTCGACATTTCTTAAATTCTGTATACATCTCTTCCACCATGGCTCTCATGGTCATGAAACTGTCCATGAACTGAGAGTCTAATTCCAAGGGAATTTCTTCTGCCATTTCCTTCTGAGGATAGACTCTTCCAATTTCTGGGTTAGCCTCAACCAGTTCTCCTTCTCCTAATTTGAGCTTTGACCTAGTTAGCATTCAACAATCCAGCACAAGCTTGTCTAACCTTAGCAAACCTAAAGCTCTGATACCACTTGATCTGATGATAAGATCTTAGACAATTATTAAGGTATTATAGACTCATGTGCATGGATTTGCTTATGTTACTTTGTGCAATGGATCGATAAGATTGTGAAATACATAGACAATGAAGTAGTTAAAGAACATAATAGACAAACACATATAAACACAACAAATTTAATAAGGAGTGCACCCAACACTCCTGGGCTACGTCTCCTAGTCCAACCTTCAGTGGTGACCTCTCTATTATGTTTTCAGAAGCAGAATTTTTACAAAAGTGAGCTCAATTTGAGTCTCACACAACAAATACAAAACAACAAGTCATTACTTGGATCCCCAAGTCTTCCTAAGTACACAAACTCTCCTCGCTGACTCTCCGTCTCTTTTTACTCTCTGTCTCAGCACTGCTTGCTTCTGTCTTTGTCGGTCTATGGCTTTAAAGCCAATTGACGTTGTCTATTCGTTTCTCCTTCTCAGGCTCTCTAGCTTCCTGGCCTCTATCCGCTCGGATCCCCCTCTGAGTGTTAGAAATCATTGCTAAACGCTTCCAGGGATGGTGGCCACCTGTTCTGTAACGGAATGGACCATTGGGCCTTTAAAATACCCAAAGTTAGTATTCTTTGTTTACAGAGAGAAATACACTAAAAACTATGAAAATTCACCAATCTGCCATTTATCATATTTTAAACACTATAGATTCCACCTTATAACTCCTATCGGGTCTGCCTGTATATCGACATCACATCTCCACCGTTGATATAGGAGATCTAGATCCAACAACTATGGTTCATTTCGGGCGGCTCATTCATATGGGGGTTAACTGCCCGAAAAGAGTGGTTTTCTCTCTCCAGGGCCTGGACACGTGGCAGCCAATGTATGGGTTCAGGCGGAGCCTGGCCAAGACCTCTTTCTGCCTTCGGTCCTCCTGAAATCCCGCTTGTTTCCTTTGTATTAAAAAATACATTAAAACATGAAAATCCTGCTTGTATCGAACTTGAAATAATATCTATTTGCATTAAAAAACCCCTTCAGGACCAGTTTCATCACATCGGAACTTTATCCTTTATATTTTGTTTATTTAACAAAAAACGCAAATACAAAGGAAAGCCCTATTTTCCGGATCTCAAAATATATATAATACCATCTATATTTCCATCAAGTCTGGCTATTACGAATCATATTTATATCGGCCCCGCTCCATTGTAATGTTCCGATGTGATGCTGCGATGCGATTGATCACAATTCCATATCACACATACTCTCGGGCCGTTTGTGAGTGCTCCTCTGTAATCGCCGATTGCGATATCATGATTCAACTTGAGCTGTTGATATGCGTGCTTGATCGATAGTCCTCGTTAGCTGCACTGATCGCTATTGCAATAAGTCTGTGTTAGTCTCTACCAATTGCGATATGCCGATCAGATCTGGACCATTAATGAGACAGATCCGACGGCTCTCATGCAAAGTTGTTTTAAGTCTCCGATAGGCCTTATTTCCTTGTTTTCTCCATGTTTTTTCCTTCCGATAGTGTTATATGCTATTTCTAAGAGTTCGTATTTTGCAATAGTTTTGATCTTTATAAGACTTAGAGGGTTTTCTAGGATCCATTTGGATCAGGTGTTATCCAATATTTAGTTATGTATCCAATCTTCTTGACTTATTAAGCAAAAATAACTATAGTGATCTTGTAGCACTTATTTCCCTTCTCTTTGATCATAGAAATAAGATTTTGAAGAATCACAATTAGATTCTTTTTCTTGTCTTAAGGTCCAATAGGCCACATTGGTCTTAGTGGATGTTAATCATCATCATCATCATCATCATTTTCCATGAAGCGCACCACTAAAACTTTCAGTCACACAACTTTTTTCAGTTGTGATGAAGCTCCATTATAATCTCTGCTAAAACATCTACTACTGCAAACATATGTTGTAGTAGAGGTTTTTTGACAATTTTGTCAATTTTATAACACTAAAAACCTTTGTTATAACCTCCACTAGAAGGTATTTCCTTGTAGTGATCTTAACAAGGTCTGGTATGCCACCCTCACCACCTAGCTCCTCTTCATCTTCTTTTGCTAAGGATTCCTCCGCTAAAGAAAGTTCCTCATCAATAGAATAAACTAATTCACAAGGTTTGCCTTGTATGGAAAACAAAAAAGAAAATAATCAATGAAATAACTAGGAGAACAACCTTGCTACCCCATGGCTTGACCAATATGTGGTCACTGTACTATGAGTACAACACCCTTTACCTAGAAATCCTAAAAAATTCTCCCAAAATTTGATCCCAACTCCAAACAACCTACAAATGATCACATTAAAAGATTTATGCTAGCTCTTAGAAAAAAGAGTGTACGTCATGAAGATGTTGTCTGTAGGTTGTTCCCATATAACTTTGAGGGAAAGACCTCAACTTGGTACTTTTCCCAACAACCTCAAAGAATTACATCATGGAATCAATTTGAAACTACATTTTTAGAAAAAAATAGGGATGATAAAACCCCTAAAGTCTTAGTCATGGAATTGTCTAACATGAAAATGGAGCGGAAGGAAAAAATTAAAGAATTCAATGTAATATTCCTCACTTTAAAAAACAAAATTCTTGTTGAGTCCATGCCCATCAAAAACCTTGTGGTTGTTGTTGAGTGATAAAAGGTGTATTTTTTACTCCTAATTATCTTCACATTAATTGTCAACCAAGGGATGATTTTTTATTTCAAGAGTGTACTCAGTGTGAGGTGGCTATTTACTCAAGAGTAATGTTTTGTAGTATAGTGCTTTAAATACAAAAGTAAATGAATGCTGGAAACAAAATATAATCGGAACAACAAGAAACTGAAATGTTCTGAACTAAATCATTCACTCAAACAACCATCAGTCAAGGACTCAGTAATGATAACTCTCTCCCCTATAAACTAATGCAAATGAAAATCAATCATAGGCAAGATCTCCAATCTGAGAACTTAGACAGCTATAGTCAATGTTCTTTACAGTTGTTGATATTTTAATCCACACTAAAGCAATTAACTAGAAATGATAAATCAATAATGCTTCCAACATAAATGGAATAAACACGCTCACAGCAATAATACTTACAATCAAAACCAAAACTTGCAGGAAAGAAATTAACAACAAAGCTATTTCAATAGAAATGAACCCCAATATGTAGTGAACATCAAAGTCTAAATATGAATAACACAACTTTATATTTGAAATGAACAACATAACAATATAAGTTGAAAAGGATAATAATCTCTTTTATGATGGAAAGGAACGACCACACGATTCAATCACAGCTTATGCAATAAAACAATTTCATAAAATATTAAAACAGCATGATGTAAAAACATGAAACTGTAAAGCAATACGATTCAAAGAAATAATAATTAAATCAAACCATCAAACAACTGGAACTGTAAAGATATAATACATAGCAACAACTTAATCCACCAGAGTCTAGGCCCTTAACCGCCATCGGATGTTGTTGGGCTACTTCAGATACGGCGAATGAACAACAACCCTTTTATTTATTCATCATCAAACTGTGAAATCATTACAACAGAAAAATACTTGAGAATTACAATGGTAATGCAACAATCCCCCTTTCCTCCTATCCCATCCTATCACTTCTCTAATAATCCCTGACTTAATCTCTCATAACATATTCCATCATGAATAATCAATCATTAATTCTGAATCCCCTTATCTGATCTCTGTTTTCATTTAAATAGAGAGAGAGCAGAGAGCAGTTACAACATAGATGATTACAATATGATTCTCATTACAAAATTGGATTTTTCTCAAAAAATTGATAAGAAAGATCATATTTGAGATATCCTTCCATCAATCATTCAATAGGAACAGGTCGAATTTGGCATTGCAGCTGAGATAATTTGGAAAACAGCCACACAACGAATCCGAGAAAAGCGTCCCAGAGAACTTTTTGTTTCTCTTAGTACGAGCCAAATTTGGGAAAACTACTCATTGCAAAACTATTTGGTCCATTCTGAACAAAACCCATGTTTCAGATTTTCCAGATTCTTCTCCATTTGCCCAAAACGTTCAATGAAAAATCATCACTTCTTATTCCAAGGAATTTCTGAGTTGACACATTTAATAATGAGCTGGAGATCAAATCTTGAATCTAGAAAACATCTTGAAGGCTAAAAATGGTGAGTAATGTTACAACCAATTTATTAATAAACTATTATTGGTAAAATCATGCATAATCATCAATTTATTAAAAATAAAGGAGAATAAATAATATTTATCCATAAGAGCATAAATAATTATAAAATGGAATTATATGATAAATCACGATAAATGACATGATAAAGAAGAGTAGAAATGGATGAAATAGGTGTTAAAAACAATAATAATATTGAAATATTAACGACCCAACAGTTGCCTACTACGTTAATGCCTTACCTAGTGATATTTCCATGTGGGTGAAAAGATATTAGAAATAAACCCTCCAAGAAGCCTTTAAGGAGGCCATTTCTATTGAAAAGGATATTCTTAGCCTCAAGTCTAATCTTGACACCCAAGGTGATAAGGCATCATCTTATCAGAAGAAATTTGAGTCATCCTCCAAACCACCTACAACTAAGAAAGAACAAGGAGCTCTAGTTCTTGAGAGTCTTCAGAAGGTTCTAAACAAGTTATCAAATGAGATTATTGGCCTAAAGAAGAATTCAGGGAAAGGGCCATCTAAGAAAGGATATTTCAGACCCTTCAAGAAAAAATTTCCACCTAAGCCACCATCCTATTGAAGGGTTAAGTGTTAAAAGACTTGAGAATATTATTCAAGCATTGATATTCAAGGCTAATTCATCCTCTAATGACAAAACTAATGAACCAGATGAAGGTGAAGAAGAAACATATGTCAATAGTGATGAAGATCAGCATGCTCCTACTATAGGTCACTTTGATGATCAAGTATATGATTTGTTTGACAAAGACCATGAAATTGTTTTTGCAAATGAACATCCTTACAACACTCGTAGTAAAACCATTTTTGACGATTCTAGTCCATCTACTAGTGTTAAAGGTAAAAATATGAAAAAATTAGGTAGATGTTTCCCCATATTTAGAGTATGATATTATTGAAGATCTTAAAAGTCTCTAAGCGAACACTTTAGTTTATGAGTTGCTGAAAAATCCCATTATGCAATAGAAGTCTCAACACACTCTAGCTGAATTTTTTGGTAAGAAAACAACTCCAAATAATGGATTGACAAATTTTGATAAACATAGGATAGGTTTAGTAAGTATAAAGTAACTCACTTTGGATAATTGCCTAACACAAAATAGGAAGACCATTGTCCCTCCTTTCTTACTCACCTTCCAAATTTACAATAGAAATGTACACAACTACATGATTGATTCTAATGTTTCTTACAATGTTATGCCCCTTTCTGTTTGTAAAAAACTGAATGTGGACATGAGGCCATCAGAGGTAAACATTATACAACTTAATTGCAAAAAATTTACATTAGTGGGGGAGTTAAATGACGTCTTTATTAGATTGTCCTCAAAATATAGGGTTCATTAGATAATATATATTGTTGTTGTTGATGTTCCTGAAGCTTATCGTTGATTTTTAAGAAGAGATTGGTCGCGATGTCTTAATGACTATTTTTCTACTGATTAATTGTAGATATCGATACCTTGGAAAGGACAACTAAATAAAATTATGATAAACAATAAATGATATATGAAACATCTTGTTACTGATCTTAATGATCCTAACAAGCCAATCCTAATGAATGATTTTCTCGTGGAAAGTTTTGATGCATTTTTTGTTGATTCTTTTGCTGAGATTACCCCTTTTTTGAACTCTCAAAAGCAATTTGAACTAGTATCTTGTACTAAAATTCTTACAACAATTTTTTTTTGAATGATGCTAAAACTATTGAAAATAATGATTATGAAGTATGGTCATTATACTTTTCATGGGTCAACATCAAAGGAAGGTGATGGTGTTGCTTTTTTACTACTTGATCCAAAGGGAAAGGAAATGTTCATTGCTTGTATATTATAATTTAATTGTACTAATAACATTGCAGAGTACGAGGCTCTCATCCAAGGGCATAGAAAAGATATTAATATGAATGTTAAAATTTTGACTATAGAGAGTACGAAGCTCTCATTTAAGGGCCTAGAAAAGATATTAATATGAATGTTAAAATTTTGACTATAGGAGAGAAGTCTCCACCTACATAAATGGTGAGGTTGGCCCTCAACAATGTCATCGAGGAATGAGAGAATTTCGTCCAAGGAATTCTAGGACGAGATATGTTTCCAGGGTGGGATCAGATGTGGGTTGATATCACATAAGAAGAGATGAGGCGAGCTCTAGTAAAGAGCTCCATCGGTGGCAGTAGAAGCAAGGGATCAAAGGGTGTGAAGGAGGAAGACAATGTGGCCCTTGCATCAAAAGGGAAGGCAAAAGGTCCTAGTCACGGAAAAGGATAGTAGGGAGAGAAGAAGAAGAAGAAGGATATGTCCAAGATAAAGTGCTTTAGGTGTGGTGAGTTTGGCCACTATAGTTACACCTAGTGTCCTCAGAGATAAAAGGATAAGAAGGAGAAGCAGGATCAGGAGACAATATCCGTAGAGATCAATAATTTCTCCTCTAGGCTAGAGGAAGGTTTTGCCATGTATGTAGCTATACCTCTAGGACAGAGGTGGGGCAATATGGAGCTTTAGTACATTAGTTACGCAGAGGTTTGATGAGGGTCCTTAGAGGCAAGCATTGGATCTTGTTTCCTCATGGATTATCACCCTTGCTATGGGGACCCATAGTATTCAGTAGCAGGAGGATCAGTGTCAACTAATGCAGTCAGTTCTAGAGTGATAGTTGTAGTTAGATGTTGAGAAGCGCAAAGAAATGTTGATAGTAGTGTAGAAGTGTTATGAATAATATATATATAAAATAATACAAATAATGTAAATAACAATAATAATGATTAACAATTAATTAATTAGTCGTTAATAATGAAGAGGCATGTCTCTAAGGACATGACCATACGTGAAGAGGTACCTACCTAGGGTATATAAGTAGACCATCACTATCATTTGTATAATCATTATCATTCATACATTTTAATATACATTCTTGTATCTTCAATGGACATATTTATATTCCAAGTCTTCTCAAGTATTTAATCTTTTATGTATACAATTTTTTTTCATCACATTGGTATCAAAGCTGTTCGATCTTCTGGCCATTCAACCGCTGCACAAAGTCAGTTTGATTTGGCCTTTGGCCATTGACTTTTTTTCAACCTTATTACCGTTGAAGCATTTCGCTACATAGAACTTGGAGATTCTCCATCTTTGCTGTAAGGCCTTTGGCCATAAAAATAAATAAAAAAAGAAGAAGAAAGAATGCAGAAGATATTATATTTTAGAAAATAAAAATTATTTTAAAAAAAGTCAAAATAAACAAAGTCTTTTGGTTTTGGTCCTAATGATGAACCACACTTGTTGGTTCGAAACGCGTCGGCCAAAAAATTATCTCATGTGATTTCTACTGAAAAACTTTGTTTAATTCATTATGGATCACAGAAGCTTGAATACAGAAAAAAATATTATTATACAAAAGAAAATTATAAATAAAAATAGTGAAAAAACTATATTAAAAAAAGAGAGTTAAAAGATATATATATTTAAAAATTAAAACAATACAAAAGACATGCATTGGTGTTGCACAGAACAACGTCGCCATCCTTTCCCTCCTCTACTTACTATTCTAGCCTTTCCGAATAAGACTTTTGCTGATGCCACCGAGTTTGATTCACCCAAAAATCACATGGACATCCTTTTTCCATCACCACAGTCAACCCATCGACATTCCCCAATGCTGCCACTATCACAAACTAGCAGCTTCCACCACCAAGTGGCCCAACTGTCATACAAAAATCCCGACAACCATCACCATCACTACTTTGAAGTGCTATAGCCACCCACATCGACATAAATTCCATTGAAATACCATTGTCACTACTTGCAACACTCACTCTACTGCTGACAAAGAAAGTTTTCCATTGCTAGTCACCTCCTATAGCCATCCACTGTTATTGTTTGCCCTTGAGACGGCTAGACTAATGCCACATGACCATCGGTTGTTTGTACCATATGTTATCTCAAAATCAGGCCCTGGAAGGCTGCAGACTAGGTTGACTCTAAGTAACTATTTCAACCTACTTTAGGCTGAGGTTTAGCCTCCTTAGCCTGAGAGGGCTCTCTCAAAGGGTTAATGATATTGATTAAAGATATGGATAGATGGCTAACTCTATGGTTTGTGATTTTATATGTTTGTAGATTGGAAGATGAAGACTTGCTACCATTGGGCTATGGAGTCAGTGATAGAGATAAGGATAACAAATAGCTCTTCTTATAAAACTGAGGCTTGTATATACTTCAATGAAAGAGTGACACATTCAAGAAAGTCTCAATAACTTGAAGTTCATAGGAGTCAGAGCATGTGGGCATGAATTCTGAGTAATGATACATCAAGGTATTCAAAAGGAAAGAATTTAAAGTGATAGATCAGAGTTTAATACCTACATGGAAGTTAGGGCATTCAGCATTTAAACATTCAGAACATAAACTCATATGGGACCACACAGTTTATGAATGTATACAGGAAGTCAGAGCACATTCAGTGAATTCTGAGTGATTATACATCCATACCACTGTAAGAATTAAAGAAAGGACAACATCACATGTTCTGAACATAAAAAATCCTTCATGAATCCTGAGAAGTAAGCATTAAGACTATGGAAGTAAAGCATTTCAAAGATAAAAGATGAAGCTCACTGAAGTACACTAAGAATCTCAGCTTCAGAAAAGTCCAACTGCTTCTGTATATTTCAATCCCTGCATATCATTTACAAAAGTAGTCTTTTTCTCTAACATTTTCCAACCCTTAATACATTAGTTCTTCTCTCATATATAGAGTTCATGTAGATTCCTTCCTCCAGCATGAGGGGAATTCGAATTCCTCCTACTTTGACACCTATTGACACTTAAAACTAACTATTTAATACAAAGGACAGCTAACTAGGAGTCCTAGAGACCTAATACAACTAGGAGTGTAACTCCTTATTATGATTACAAAAACCTTATCTAAACATTTAAAACATTCTTTGACACCTAAAACTCCATGAATTCGAATTTGATGGTGCTCATAACCTTCTAGCTGGCCCTTGATGACTCATCCTTTTGGTGTTCCTAGAAACTAGGAGATTGTCCCTTGCTCTGTTCTGGCTGAAAAATAGGTCTTGGGACAGAGCTCATAACTTCTCGTAAAAAATGTATTTGGAAAAACTGAAGAAGGTTTTTGTGAACCAATCCATGCTGAACAAAAAACTCTTTTTTTTTTTTGAAACATTACTCGAGCTGCCCAGAATCGATCCTTGAAGAAGATGTGTAAAACAGGAAATTTTGATTTTTTGAAAAACTGCACCTACAGCAGTTTCGTAGCGCAATGTTTAGTCACCCATTTCTACAAGCTCATAATTAATTTGAAGAAACTGAAAGAGGTTTTTATATTTCAGTATGTTAGGAATACAAACCTCTTTCAATTTCCAAAAATATGCTTTCAGTTGCTCTATAGACCTCTGGAAGTTAACTACCTAAAACAGTTTTCTCCTGAAAAACGTTGCTTCAGTGATTTCGTAGCGCAAGGTTTAACATGTGTATGTATCTTCATTTCTTGAATTTTCCTTTTGATTAGGGCTCAAACCTTCTCAAGTGATCTTATTACACCTCTGCAGCAACATCCCTTTCAAAATAATCTTCTTTTTCTTTCAAGGTAGATCCTCAAAAAACAAAACTGTCACCTTCAGCAGTTTCGTAGCGCGCTACAAAACTGCTGAGTTGTTTCAAAAATCACAGTTTCAACCCTAAACTTTGCTATTTGAGAACTTTGCTATTAAAACATTCTTTAAAATGTTTCAAGACCCTCCAAAACTAAATGGAAATGTTTGAAAAGATTATACCAAGCCAAACTACCAAAACTTTGAAGCATATCCTTACTTGAAGTGAGATTTCTTTATGGAGATCCTTTTTGCTGGTTCAATTGTATCTTTAAGTCTTCAACCTGTTTCTTCTTCCCTTGGTGGTACCTCCTGTACTTGCTTGAATTTGATGAAGATTTCTTATCTCTGCTCACCATGGGCTTGTTTGCTCAAACTAAGAATTGGGTCAAGTGTCTATTGCATGAACACAACCAAGGTCAGCATGAATATGTCCAGGATCAATTAACTCTTCCCTTACCTTTTTTTCTTTGAAATTTTGTCAGTGATAACAGTGGCTCCACTTGGGATAGTGTGCCCTTGTGGTACGCTAAGAACCTGCAGTTCTAGTGCCTTATCCTCTTATGATGAACAAAAATTTACTTGACAAACATCTTCTTTAAGTTCCTTGGGCCTTCACCTCAGGCTTAAGCTTGATGATCACTGTAGGAGAAAGAAGTCTATATCTACTGAAAAATTGCTCAGTCAACCTTGAGCTTATTTTCATTTTCCTACCTACCTACCCTATCAGCTGCAATCTCCACTTGTAGCTCAAGGAACATGAAATTTCCAATGAAGCCAGTCATTAATGTGATCTGACACTTGAATCTCTTGACTGCATTCAACCTCAAAATAACCATGATAGTGAGATGACCAAATCAACTTATAATGTATATGATCTTCATAATGCAAATGAAAATGAAATACTGATGTGCAAAACTTTGCCATGTATTCATTTATAGGGTCAAAGAAAACATGGTTATTTTGATAATCATCATAACATTCTATTTCTTTAGACAACTGATCCTTAGCCACACAAAATTCCTTTGATGTGCTATCCAACTGCCTTTCTGCATGATAACCATAGACAATGTAATTTTCCTCACTAATGTGATCATTCTTTGAAGTAATCTGCTGCAAGGAATTACATAAATGATCAACTGCTTTCTCTACCTGAGGATTATAAAAAATTTCTTCCAGTATTTCTTCTTGTTGTGTGTAATCATTTTTATCTTCATTATGATTCGAAGACTGAGAATATTGCTGCATCTCTTCATTCATATCAAAGGATGAAACATGGTTTTCACAAGTAAACCCCTGCTGCTCTTCATGCTGCGTTTCATGAGATGTTATACTTTCTTCTTGGTGTTGAAATGCATTGTTATGAAGAGCCTCTAAAATTTCTTCATCCATAAATTCATCATCATCATAACAATCCTCCAAATATTGAATAAAACTCGTAGAATGTTTACAACAATCTTTGACCAGCAATAAGGAGGGATGACATTCTTTATACATGTCATAAAACGCATCATGGAAATCAGCAAGAGAATATAATGAACCATTTTCCAAACTTTTATACCAAGACCATGCTTTTCCTTCTAAAGTGGTCTTAAACATCCTCATGAGACAATCTTCAGGGAAATGAACCTTAAGATTGCGTACATGCATATGAAACCTAACCAAATGAAGAGCAGCATTGTCTTTCTTTTCATCTTTGAATATTGGAAGATCCTCTAACCAATCAACCTTTGGCATAGGATTTGGAAAACCAGGGATATGAGACCGATTCATAGGAGCATACCTGGCATTCATTCTTGCAGTGGAATTCATCTTGAAACTTCATCAAGCTACTGATCTTCTAGCAGTGGAGTCACCTTCCAATTTCTTATTCGATGTGTGGAGTCACCAAGGTAGTTTTGCAGCCTCAAAAAGATGTCTGAGCTCCTGCTACTTTCAGAAGTTCAGTCTCTTGATTTCGGGAATGAATAATCTTCAGACTCCCGGCAGACGCACCAAAATGTTATCTCAAAATCAGGCCCTGGAAGGCTGCAGACCAGGTTGACTCTAAGTAACCATTTCAACCTACTTTAGGCTGAGGTTTAGCCTCCTTAGCTTGAGAGGGCTCTCTCAAAGGGTTAATGATATTGATTAAAGATATGGATAGATGGCTAACTCTATGGTTTGTGATTTTATATGTTTGTAGATTGGAAGATGAAGACTTGCTACCATTGGGCTATGGAGTCAGTGACAGAGATAAGGATAACAAATAGCTCTTCTTATAAAACTGAGGCTTGTATATACTTCAATGAAAGAGTGACACATTCAAGAAAGTCTCAATAACTTGAAGTTCATAGGAGTCAGAGCATGTGGGCATGAATTCTGAGTAATGATACATCAAGGTATTCAAAAGGAAAGAATTTAAAGTGATAGATCAGAGTTTAATACCTACATGGAAGTTAGGGAATTTAGAATTTAAACATTCAGAACATAAACTCATATGGGACCACACAGTTTATGAATGTATACAGGAAGTCATAGCACATTCAGTGAATTCTGAGTGATTATACATCCATACCACTGTAAGAATTAAGGAAAGGACAACATCACATGTTCTGAACATAAAAAATCCTTCATGAATCCTGAGAAGTAAGCATTAAGACTATGGAAGTAAAGAATTTCCAAGATAAAAGATGAAGCTCACTGAACACTAAGAATCTCAGCTTCAGAAAAGTCCAACTGCTTCTGTATATTTCAATCCCTGCATATCATTTACAAAAGTAGTCTTTTTCTCTAACATTTTCCAACCCTTAATACATTAGTTCTTCTCTCATATATAGAGTTCATTTAGATTCCTTCCTCCAGCATGAGGGGAATTCGAATTCCTCCTAATTTTACACCTATTGACACTTAAAACTAACTATTTAATACAAAGGACAGCTAACTAGGAGTCCTAGAGACCTAATACAACTAGGAGTGTAACTCCTTATTATGATTACAACAACCTTATATAAACATTTAAAACATTCTTTGACACCTAAAACTCCATGAAGTCGAATTTGATGGTGCTCATAACCTTCCAGCTGGCCCTTGATGACTCATCCTTTTGGTGTTCCTAGAAACTAGGAGATTGTCCCTTGCTCTGTTCTGGCTGAAAAATAGGTCTTGGGACAGAGCTCATAACTTCTCGTACATAATGTATTTGGAAAAACTGAAGGATGCTTTTGTGAACCAATCCATGCTGAACAAAAACCTCTTTTGGTTTTTTGAAACATTACTCCAGCTGCCCAGAATCGATTCTTGAAGAAGATGTGTAAAACAGGAAATTTTGATTTTTTGAAAAACTGCACCTACAGCAGTTTCGTAGCGCAATTTTTAGTCACCCATTTCTCCACGCTCATAATTAATTTGAAGAAACTGAAAGATTTTTTTCTATTTCAGTATGTTAGGAATAAAAACCTCTTTCAAGTTCAAAAAAAACGCTTTCAGTTGCTCTAGAGACCTCCTGGAAGTTAACTACCTAAAACAATTTTCTCCTGAAAAACGCTGCTTCAGTGATTTCGTAGCGCAAGGTTTAGCATGTGTATGTATCTTCATTTCTTGAATTTTCCTTTTGATTAGGGCTCAAACCTTCTCAAGTGATCTTATTACACCTCTGCAGCAACATCCCTTTCAAAATAATCTTCATTTTCTTTCAAGGTAGATCCTCAAAAAACAAAACTGTCACCTTCAGCAGTTTCGTAGCGCGCTACAAAACTGCTGAGTTGTTTCAAAAATCACAGTTTCAACCCAAAAATTTGCTATTAAAACATTCTTTCAAATGTTTCAAGACCCTACAAAACTGAATGGAAATGTTTGAAAAGATTATACCAAGCCAAACTACCAAAACTTTGAAGCATATCCTTACTTGAAGTGAGATTTCTTTATGGAGATCCTTTTTGCTGGTTCAATTGTATCTTCAAGTCTTCAACCTGTTTCTTCTGCCCTTGGTGGTACCTCCTCTACTTGCTTGAATTTGATGAAGATTTCTTATCTCTGCTCACCATGGGCTTGTTTGCTCAAACTAAGAATTGGGTCAAGTGTCTATTGCATGAACACGACCAAGGTCAGCATGAATATGTCCAGGATCAATTAACTCTTCCCTTACCTTTTTTTCTTTGAAATTTTCTTAGTGATAACACCATCCACAAGTTTTCCATTGCTAGTCACCTCCTACAACCATCCACTATTATCGTTTGCCCTTGAGATGGCTAGACCAATGCCACATGACCATCGATTGTTTGTACCATCCACACAAAGCAACATGACCATTGATTGTTTGTACCATCCACAAGTTCAACATTGTTGCTCGCTTCCATTCTCTTTCGTTTGTTGCCATGAATAGTTGTCTGCCTCACTGTTGCTGCTACACATCGTCACCTGCCATTCTTATTGGTTTACCTCTGTGCCACCATCAACCAACACCCCATTTCCAATCGTGACTATTACCACTCATGCAAGCATTGTCATATGTACAACCCAAATCCCTGATGAGTGCATTTGGGCCATACAATTCGACATTTTTTTCGCTTATGATATTCTGGTCCCTGTGTGTTTAGAATTACAGGGGTCATGAATTGTCTCATATGGTTACAATTTGAATATTATGTTGTGACCTTTAATGAGAGAGTCATGACCCTTAATTAAAAGCAAAAAGTGGTTTACCAAAAATAATATATATATATATATATATATATATATATATATATATATATATATATATTGGAAATTACTTTGGGAGATTACTAAGTTTAAAAAGAAAAAAAAATAAAATAGATATTTAAATAAATAAAAAAGAAGGAAAAAGTCCAAGTCAAAAAGGTAAAGGGGAATTTTCAAAGAATTCAATGTTAAGGTTAAAAAAAAAAGAAAAAAAAATTGAAGAAGGTTCCATACAAGGTTAAAAGAAGTGAAGAAAAAAAAAGGTTTTTTTTTTTTTTTTTTTTTCCAAAATGTCCTTTTTGTTTAGAAAGATATTCACATTTTCAGGTCATTTTAAAATCAAAATGTGATTTGCACAAATGTTACAAAACTTTTACCTTAGTTGAATCTCTAAGTGATGCACAAAAATAATCAATAGCAAAAGATACAGAACAATTAATGACAATATTTGAGCGATGACATACAAATGTTAATAAAGAAATGAAGAAAGTAGAACCCAAATTGCAAGTTAAAATCCCGTCATCACCCCTTCAAAAAAATGTAATCCAGTGTACTGAAGAAATTGTAGCCATAAGATCAAGAGAAAAACAAAATAGCCAAATGTCGCCAAAACAAGAAAGGATTACAACAAGAATATAAAGATCTTATTGATATGCATTACAAGGAAGTAATGGAAAATGACAAAGAGAATTCTTGCCTTAAAGATCACGTTAAAAAAATTCTTGCACAAGCCAAGAAGACTAAGGTCACAAAGAAGGAGCTCAAGAAGCACTTATCAGAATAAGAAGAAGAAATTTTACGTTTGAAAAATATTAATAAAAGTTTATTGGAACAAATCAAAAGTTTCAAAGATGAGGAGAATGATACTAAGAATAAAGTCAAAAATTTAGAAAATGAAGAACTTTCACATCTATGTAATCATAATCAAAACCTTCTTATCCAAATAAAGAAGCTTAAAAGTGACAATAAGTCACTAAAAGACAAGTTAGAACAACTTACTCAAGAAGAAGTATCGAAGGCTAAAATCATAACAATCCATGTTGAAGATAAAGTAACAAATACTGATCCAATCAGTATCACAACTCAAGAAGGGGATAAACTAGTTGAAGTGAATACGTACTCAAAATTTGCAGTTCAAGCAATGGAAATTTCAAGTGAGGATTTGGAATTAATTAAGCGACCTCTATACCTAAGAGAAATCAAATACCTTCAAGAAACCAAGAATTTACCACAAACAAATTAGGGGGAGATTAAATCACAAGAACTCCTTTTCGCCGTCCAAATTATAGAAGCAAATATCCTCAGATTCTTTTCCTTCAGTGGATGTGAGCTTTTCTGTTCCATTGGAGTAGTTAAAGGAATGCACTCAGCCATGCCAAACTTGTTCAACAGATCTCCAATGTACTTTTTCTGAGAGAGGAATATAACTTCGGATGTTGAGTTACTTCAATACCAAGATAGTAGTGAACATACCCCAAGTCTATCATTCAATCTCATTGTTCCATGTCGTCAAAATATCATCTACATACACCACAATATATACAACTGTTTTTCCAACTTTCTTGACAAACAAAGTTGCATCAACAAGATCATAATGTTTGAATTTTAGTTTTAGAATATGCTCAGTTAACTTCTCGTACCAGGCTCGCGGTGCTTGCTTGATGCCATACAAGGATTTTACAAGCTTTCATATTTTATGTTCCTAACCCTTCACAACAAATCCTTCTGGTTGGGACATAAAAACATTCTCTTCAGATCTCCATTCAAGAAAGCAATTTTTACATCCATTTGATGGACTTTCCAATCATTTTGAGCTACTAAGGAAAATAGTGTCCAGATGGTAGCCCATTTCACTGTGGGGGCAAAAGTCCCCTCATAGTTGACCCCTTCCTTCTGTGCAAAAGCTTTTTCCACAAGCCTAGATTTGTGCTTATCAAGTGAGCCATCAACTTTATACTTATTCTTGTAGACCCACATGTAGCCTATTGGTTTGGTTTCCAATGAAGGATCAATGAGCTTCCAGTTCCATTCTTATTGAAGGCATCATACTCTTTTTGCACCACTTCTTTCCATTCATCATGAGAAGCGACTTATTTGAAGGAAGATGGTTAAAAATATGAAGACAAATCCAGTTAACAATCATAAGAATCATCCATATCAATAGGTGACTCAGAATCGTCTACATCACCTCCATTATGTCTGGTTGAAATTCTTGTTCTTGTCTTTCCAACCTCATTAGGATGAACACTTTCAAGTGTCTTTGTCCACCATTTTGGAGGACCTTTATGAGATGGCCAAGGCTTCTCAGTTGATTGAGTCGGGGACAAATCAAGATTTAATGTCCCAATTGTGTCAATCACATCGCTCAGTGTGTCATCTGGATCAGTGGATGGAGCTTCATGCGAGGGAGAAAGTGCTTCAGAAAAAGATTCCACAAATTGATCCAGTATAGGAATCCCCCCTTCAAGATGTGGAATCTCATTATCAAATTCTTGAAAGGACTTTGCTTGTTCGAATCTATTCAAGCAATCAAGTTCCCGCTCAACAACATTTTCATCCTTGGAAGATTCAAGAAATATCACATCTCTAGATACTACAAACTACTTATTAATTTCATCATAGAGATGGTATGATTTGGAGGTATCAAGGATTAACAGGTGGAACCAAAGATGCTGAGATGCTTTACCAAAGGAATGTGTCCATACCACATTTCTTAAGGAGTCTTGTTTCTAATAGCATTAGATGGACACCTATTATTTACATACACAAGACATAGAACCACATCAGCCCACAACAACAATTTAACATTCTTGAAAAACATCATGGAAAGAACCATGTTTAAGATTATCATGTTCATTCTTTCAGTGACTCCGTTCTGTTGGGGATTATAAGGCACAATTGTTTGATGTTTGATCCCATGCTGGCAAAGATAGTTTTCAAATTCATTTGAAGTGTATTCTTTTCTATTGTCAGTGCAAATAGAGCCAATATGAGATTGTTCATCATTTTCAATCCATGCATGAAAGTTCTTGAATGTTTGAAAAGCATCAAATTGGTTTTTCAATAAATAAACCCAACACATTCTGGTGTATTCATCAATAAATGTCATCATATATTTATTTCCATTTGTAGAAGGAACATGCATTGGGCCACATAAGTCTGAATGAATAATTTCAAGTTTTCTATGTGCTATGGAATGTGAATCATGAAAATTCTGTTTGTTGTGCTTTCTTAAGATACAAGCATCACATTGCTTAAGTTTCCTAGGAATTGTAGGAAAACCAGTAAAACCAATTTTATTCAACATATGAAGGTTTTCATAATTCAATTGTGCAAATCTAGCATGCCATAAAATACTTTATGGAAATGTACCTTCATCATAATAAGAATTGTATGAAATGTTTTGTGCACGAGCAGAGGTACCTTGCATCTTCAAAAGTCTTTCTTCTTCTTTCCCCGTCATGAAAAGTGAGCAATATTATATTTTTCTGACATCGACCTTGCCATCAAATATATGAATGTAGTGTCCTTGATGGCAGATGTGGACCAAAGAAAACAAGTTTATTCTAAGCTCTGGGAGGTATAGAACATCATGTAGAAGAAAGTCTAGAAGACTAGGCAGTTTGAGCTTGATGGTGCCAAACCCTGATGGCCTGAGTTTGACTTATCTGCAAAATATACTACTCCATCAACATTGTCAGTGAATTATTCAAACAAATCTCTCCTAAAAGTCATTTGACAAGTTGCTCTTGAATCAAGCAACCAATCATATTTCCATGAAGCAAGTGAAGCATTGAACAAGTATTTAGTTACTCCAATATTGCAATGTGCCACAACATAATGAGCAGATTTAGGTGCTTTACCTTTCCCTTTGTCATTGGTTTTACCTTTTCCTTCATTTCTTTCCTATTTAATTTTTCCCAAGGAATCTTACATGTGGATGCATCATGTCCATCTCTATTGCATCGGATGCAATGAAGATCATAATTTTCTCCTTGGAATTGTCAGCCCGCCTTGCCTCTAAAATTCCTTTTACCTCTTCCTCTTCCGCCACCTATTCCTCTAGAAGAATCTTATGCATGATTCTTCTTTCTATGCGCGGTACACACAACTTCTTCAGAAGACTGAGGAGCTGTCTTCTTCCCAAAACCCTTCTCTCTCTCAACAAAATTCTTCTCAAGGGAGTCAAAGGTAATCTCCTTTAGATTTTCACTTTCTTGCAATGACTCATGAAAATGTGAATAAGTGGGATATAGTGCCTTGACATAAGCTATGAGAGGAATTTCTATTTCAACACTAGTGGTTTTTATATCATGCATAATGGATCTTACTTATTTTATGTGGACTTATCCCTCTTGCAGACAAGAGCGATCTCCCTAGAACTTAGAGAAATATAGTCACAAAAAACCAGGAATAGGTACCTTTCTTTAGACTATGATTGAATGAAACAAATACTATGATAAAAGCCACTTACCATTTAATCAAAAGATTGATGAAGTCCCCTTTATATCTTTCGATCATCCACTCCTCCTCGATGCTTTAGAGATCCTCCCATTTCTTCCCGCAACTTCTCCATGATGTCTTGAAGGAGATTTGCATAGACAAAAACATACACAAGATCAAAGCATCCAATATATAGCATAAGATATAAATGAACTAATTAACCCAATAATGTATCATAAACTAATTAATATGCAATCAGAATCCATTTAGGTGATCAAGGAATCCCATAAATTATATTAACAAAGATATAATTGAGAAAGAAAAATTTCCTTTATATTAATAAAATGGAGAGTAGTCTTACAACCATGAATCCTTGATGTTGCAAGTCCCTCCCCACAATCTCCAACCCTATCCTTGAATAAATAGCCTTCCATCCTTATTCTTGCAGCATAAGCCTACTTCCAACAATCCTAATCAATCCTCAGGCTTGGGTTAACTTTATAGAGTAAGAGTGGGAAGTTTGGGATCCATTTTCCAAGGGATGAGATCCACTAATGGTGGGATAGGGGTTCCAAAAAGAGAGGGAGTAGCTCCATGATGGGAGGGATTAGGGCTGAATAGGCATCCACTCAAAGTTTGTTATATGGGAAAGATAGGATTAACAATGCTTCTAGACTTTGCTTTTTATTTTTACATGCATTAAGTCATGTGTGTAAGCCACATTGTAAGACAGCGTGTACTTATGCGCAGTTTCTAATGGAGTCTTCTATGTAAATGCATAAAATTCCTAGGTGCGCACGAAGCCAAAAATGGGTTTTTGAGCCATGGGATCTAGAAATTTCATTATATTTGCGATAGTTTGGGTTCTAGCTTTGAAAGGGTATGGTTTGGAACACATTTATGGATAGCAAAAGATCCAAACCAATGGTCATTTTCCTAATGTGACAAAATGATGTGTAACAAATTCCCCCCTAAAGTGAAAATTTAGAAGAGATGTTTGATGATTGAAGCACTTTATCATGCCAAGGTTTGGGTTAGAGACTACAGTCGGATACTTGAAATAATAAATCAAATGCTACAATGCAATATATAATCATTGCTAAGGTAGAAATTCCCATACTCAGAACATAAATGTCGTTAAGAACCAGTATGGAAATACATCTGAAGGTCCGAATCAATAAAAGACATAGTATGGATGCATCCATCAATGGATCTATGTTTACAATCATGAATATTTAATAACTCCATGCAACTTGGATGGATGAAACTAGATCCAAGGTCTTGATCTCCATGTCTCGATCCATAGTACAAATCTAGCATGCGAGTGAATGTCTCGTAGTCGAACATGGTAGAAACCACTTGATTACCGATCAATGATGTGAACCATTAACAAGTGTGAGAGAAACCACCAATAATGACAATGGTTCTCAATGCACTTCCAGTACAATCTGTGAAGTGTGAATAGATGTGCTGACATCGAACAATCAGAGAATCATTCGATCAAAGGTGAATGATAAGAACCTGTCGTCGAAGGTGAGAAACCTACCATTAATGCATGCAGGCTCCAAGGTACTAAAGGCTTCTAGACCAACTTCCTAGATAGTGAGCTGAAGTCGATAGGAAGTAAGGTGTCATAGGAGGGCCTACGACATGAAACTCATGTCAAGTTTTGAGGAACAACGGTTTGGATTAATCCAAGACTGAATTAGGGATGGTCGATGCAACTAAAGGCTATGAATGGTAAAGTAATTTGACTGAGGTTGGACTTATCTTGAACATACCAGAGACACGACATGATGACTTGGAAATATTTGACTCAAAAATAATACCCAAACCAACTGTAGACTTTCAATGAGGTATGGTCAACTGAGAGGAAAATGGATTTCTCATCCCAGACACAAAAAGTGATGGAGTGTCATGTTCAAGAGCAACATACTGCCTTTTATAAAAAAAAAACAAAGGTTCTTCTCACTTTTCCCCCACCATTACTTGCAAGTACCTCTTTATTTTTTACAAGATTGAGGAGGATAACATATGCTTGTCCTGCAAGCTCATCCTTTGAATGAGTCCTTTGAAGTATTTTTAATGAACCTTAGGAAGGAGTGGTCCGGTTTCACCATGCTTAATGAGTCTTACACTGTTTTAAGTTTTACGAGTCCAGTGAATGAGTAATATGATGTCATTTTCATGTTTAAAGAGTTTGAAAACACATGAAAGTAAAACTCATTCAGTTCGTTCAATGTAAAATTTTAACGAGCCCAAAGAAAGTAAAGCTCAATGTTTTTCAGTTTTAGGGAGTCAGGAGAAAAACATAAGGAAACTCCACTGTGTCCTTTTTTGTAAATTTAGTCCGAGCCGGAAAAAGGGTAAAATAATGTAGGAGATTGTTGAGTCTTGAAAATGTCATTCATTTGCATTATACTTTCACTATTATGTCCATTATATCACCTCCATTTCACCTCCATTTCACTACTATGTCACCACATTCATCCCACTTTCATTATCATTGGGCCACCTTTATGTTTTTCCAATATTTATTATTTCTAAGCCTTTTAAGTGAATTTGTGGTTAAACATTAGAAAGTAATGTGCATATGCTTATACCTAACAAATGGGTTGAGGTTGTTGACATGTGTAGCTTGAAAGGAGACTTCTAGAAGACCCTTACGTGGCACCCCAAGGCCAAATTCGAATTTGGTTGGAAAGAATCATGGGATCATGAGGATATGTGTCACATCTCCTAATTGTATTGTAACTCTAAAAAGACATGTGTCTTATCAGTTCCTATTTTGATTAGGACTCTAGAGGTAGAGGGAGAGATTCATGGATTCTCATTAATGAGATGGCTCTCATCTTTTTGTATAAATAGGAGATCTCTCTCCTTCATTTGTTAGTCTTTCCTTGAGTTTTTTCTTAGTCCTTTTAGCTTGTTAGTCCCATGGCTTTTGAAAGCTTTTGTACTTTGTACTTTTGAAGAAATTGAATAAAGCTTTGATGTTCTCAACATGGAAGGAGATGTGAAGTAGATGTCATGGAGCATATTAGGATGTAAGTAGAGTAGATTTCATTTTGTAAATATTGCTTTGTAGAATGTAAGGTAGATTAGATTTTTCATTCATGCAATTTTAATTCATGCAAGTGTGTTTAATTTTGCTTTGATTTTATGACTAATGGCATATGTGATCATCTTGTCTATGTTGCTGACCTTTATTTTTCTAGTTTGATTTTCATTAGTATCATTTCTTTAATTTTCACTTTACTTTCTGCTCTTAGATATCAAGTTGTTCATCTATTGATGGTTATTTTTCCATAATCAAATAACTTTATTGGAGCCAAAATATCACTTAGTACAGCTTGGTTTAGTTTGCTTTAAGACTCACATTGCTGACTTGTTCATAACTGTTATCACATGATAAATCTAGCTGAAAGGCAAAAGAGGTTAAGAAAAGGTTAAAGTAGTGTGATTTGTCTCCTTTATGTACTGTCACTTAGATTTCACATTTCATTTTCATTTTAAATCAGCAACATAGATACTGGGCCGATGTCATTAGTCCTTTATTTTATGTCTTTATTTTCCTTTAAGCATTTGATTTCATAGGTGGTAGGGGGCCCCTGCCTTGTATAGTTGTCACTTTAATTTCTTGTATTTCTTTTTCTGATTTTCATGTATATTAATGTACAGTTTGAATTATTGCACTTTATTTTCTTTTTAACATGTATATTATTGTACATAAATTGCTTTCAAGTTGATTGTAAATTAGTAATGCACATAGCCTTTTAATGAACTAATGACGTGATAGAATCATCTTGTCCTTTTGCTGAAGCAGCAAGGATACTGGGTCTCATAGTCATTCTCTCATTATTTGATTATTGCACATAAACTATAAAACGACGAAGTAAGAGAAATGTTAACTAAGCACATATAGTGCACCACACTTCATCAGTTTACGATACCCGGATTGATAATTTATGTAGAGCAATTTAAGACGTTAAATTGACTAGACATTTTGGCGCCGTTGCCGGGGAAGTGTAATTAGGAGACCTTATTTCTTACATCTGAAAAAAAATTAACAATTCTTGAGTATGCTCTCCTCCTGCACTTTGTGTGATCTAGAGGATCAGAAAAAGGATTGTTAAGTAAAAAAAAGAAAAATAATAATTCTTGAGTATGCTCTCCTCTTGCACTTTGTGTGATATGGAGGATCAGAAAAAGAATTGTTAAGAAAAAATAGGAGACAAAATAAACTTCAACATTTCAATTGATTCAAAAAAAAAAAAATGATAAAAAAATGAAACTCAACTACTTTGATAGGTTCAAATTGTCCAAAATTGTCTGGTTATGCTTTGTAGTGGTCTTCAAAACACTGTATCCTGTTTTAATAAGGTTTTGCAACTTAGCTGCGGAAACTGCCCTGATTCCGCAGCTAGCTGTGAATTCCGCAGCTGTTTCAAGGTTTAGCAGGTTACAGGCATCTAATGAAAAAACCGACTACATGGGCATCTCCAGAATTGTCCCGACATGGATCCTATCCTAGTCATCCAGCTCAGATCGATGAAAAACCAGCCTAAGACCTCAGTCAAAGTCTTGTTTTTAGCATGTTTTTCTTGAAGTATTTGCTGCCTGAAATTGAAAATCATTAATCCTTTTTATAAAATTTTACAATTTCAGAGAAGAAAAAAAAGAAAAACAATCTATGGCTATCTCCATTCCTAGCTTTTCATTGTGGCTTCAACAAGAAAAATCTGCATATTGATTTGATGTTTTGGCCTCTTCATGATTTCGTTTCAGTGCATTCTCATCCCTTTGTAAGCAATTGATTTGCATTCATTTGAACTGTGCATCTTATTTATATAGGAAGCCTTTGGTTTTGGAACGTTTTTGGAAAGTCAACATAGGAAATTTCTCAATCATAGCAAAATCTGAAACCTATGGAGGCCTACATAAATTGTGCAAATAGATTGAAAATAGAAGCTTAAGGCATGCTGCAGTCACCAACACTTAGAGAAAATGCTGAGCTCATGATCTCCATTGTAAGCTTCACAAACTTCTTTGGATTCTTGATTCGCTCATTCCCCATATTTGCTGTTGACTGTACCTGAAAACAATCTTTCTTTGAAATCTATTTTACAGAGTATTTCACTTCACGTATTTCATTTGAATACCTGAGGCTAAAACCAAATTATGTGTTTTAAAATGGTGCATACTACCGCTGACAAATCGTCCTACCTCTGATTCAAAATTTTTTACAGCCAAATGCAACAAATTCATAAAGTGCAGAACAGAAAAAAAATTAACTCAGAGAAAAAACGTAAAGAGCAGAAAAACGTCAAACTTTACATGCTCTATTTGCCCAAACAGAGATGAATTTCAAAAAACTAAAAAATGGGTTTTTTTTCAGGTGGGTTAATTCGATAACCCAGAAACCGTTTGAGGAAATGCGAGGCGGACTGAGAGAAATCTTCGGTCCTTCGGAGCCTCTTTTTTTGCCGCCGCGTGAAAAAATTGAGTTATTAACTGTTAGTTTGATTAATTAATTAACTCCGCGTGTCTGAGGAGGAGAAATCCAAATAGGAGTCATCTATGTGCTGTTGTTCAAGCCTAATTATAGTCTTATTCGTTGTGACCATAATATCCGCAACCGTTTGATGAGCTGTGTACACAGTGATCCGATCTAGAAGGTTTCTTGTGTATTCGTGTGGTTTGTTTTGATTTTGCTGTGATTTGAAGTTCTGACGATGGCTAGTAGCGAAAGGAAGGCGATTGGAATCGATCTGGGAACAACCTACAGTTGCGTGGGTGTTTGGCACCACGACCGTGTGGAAATAATTCCCAATGATCAAGGCGCTTCAGCGATGCCCCTGTGCAAAACGACATGAAGCTCTGGCCTTTTAAGGTATTATCCGGCCCTGGGGATAAGCCTATGATTGAGGTCAGCTACAAGGGCGAGAAGAAGCAATTCTCTCCTGAAGAAATTTCATCTATGGTCCTTTCCAAGATGAGGGAGATTGCAGAGGCTTTTCTTGGTCAGGCTGTAAAGAATGCTGTGGTTACTGTTCCTGCCTATTTCAATGACTCGCAGAGGCAGGCGACCAAGGATGCTGGTCTCATTGCTGGCTTAAATATGTTGAGGATCATATGCAAAGATATCCAGGGAGGGGCTACAGCCTATAGCCAGAAGACAATGTTTATACGCATGTTGAAACCAGATCTTGTAAATAGAGTCATCACAAGTTTTGGAATGATTGCAAGATCTTGTTGGATATGAAGTATCTATTGAGGTTGGACAGCAATTTGTTACAGCCTTCACTCCTCCACATTTTTTTTTCTCTTCCACGCACACAGCCACTCCATTTCACAGCACTTTCTACACTCTGCACTTTCCGCAGCCAATACAGCGTTTCCACAGCCAATCCCAGATTCCGCAGCTGTTTTGTTAAACTCTAGGTTGCAGGTGTCATCAGGCAAAACAAGTCACATGGGTAGCTAGAGAAATGTCAGTATATGGATGGTGTCCTATTCATTCGATCAAATTTGATGAAAAAGACCCTGGTCAAAGGGAAGTCAAATTGTGTGTTATCATAAAGTCGCCACACTGAGTCGCCACACTAAGTCGCTGCATGTAAAAAAAAAATAATAATTTTGAATCAATGAAATGAACAAGTTATTTTATCACTTTTCTGAAGGTATTGATTAATTTTGGACTGATAATGAGAGATGAATGGCTAACTTTTTATTCAATATTTTTAGCTACAGAGCTGTTCCCCAATTCCGCAGCCAGAAAAACCTCATTGTTCAAATCAGCCTATCTTTCTCATACAAAATCAGATTTTGATGATTTAAGTACCATTGGAAAGATCTCAACAAGATCTACACAATGAGAAATCCATCATTTGAGTTTGAAATGGCAAATAATGAAATAAATTGCTGAAAAGAAGCAACATCAACTTGAGGCACTAATTCCAAAGCAGGTATAAATTCTTTTGATTTTTCCTTTGAGAACTTGTTTCATTAATACAAATTCTTAGTTTTGTGTGTAAATATCATAACTAGAGAGATTGATCACCTCTCTCCTTTGATAATCTTACATTCCATTGCAGAAGAAGTATTAGTTTTTTTTTCAGGTTTCAGGAGGAAGGACAAATGACTACAAGAGAATGGTGTCTCTCTAAGAGACCAATTTGTTTCATAAGAGGATGATCAGCAACAAAGAGGAAATATGTTGATGCAAAATCAGATCCAAAACTTTCAGATATTATTGTCTCCATCACATCCATCCATCACATCCATACTTCATAATAAACCATTCACCTCATTCCACTCCATATTTTCCATTTACATTCACATACACTTTCCATCTCTTTTTGTCCATTCATAATCCACAAATAAAAGAAAGAGGCTCATTCACATGCTTATTGCCATTGCCATTTCTGTTCTCCATTGCCATTTTCCATTTTTACTTTCCATTCCTTGTCATTTTCATTCCGCAAATAAGCCCTGCTTCAATGCAAATTATTGAGTCCATAGTCCTTTGAGTCTAAGTTCTTTGTAAAAACACCTTGAGGCTTGCATACCTTAATGGCAAGTCCTCATGCTGACAAACAATGGGAATACATTAATGTCCCTTGTTCGTCAGATCTTCTAGGTGACTCGACATCAGCAAATTCATTCGTACCTAGCAAGATGTGTTTGGGCATCTTGACTCTCATTGTCATCAATGGTGAGAGTTCTCGTGTTGACTAGTGGCATCCATTAATGGCCACTAAGCCAACAATTTCCTACTATGTTCGACATCAGAACATCTTTTCACATAGTAGGAATTGTGCCAATGAGTTTTGAAGACATGAAGACTATTATTTTCAGCATTTTGGAGCAGATTCAACAAGTTTTAGTAGAAGCAATAAAAATTCATCTTATCTCTCTATCCATGACTCCTCTTGTTCAACCACTTGAAGAAGAAAATGATAAGAAGTTTTCAGCCACCACACATACAACTCATCCATTCCAAAGGGTAAGTGAAGGTACGGAATTTTCTAACTTTTAACCATAGAATTCCATAAAAAGCTAGAATGATAATTGTTGGAAAAACATTTCTCTTCCTCATTTCATAAAATTGCCAATACCATCAGTTGGGGGGGGGAATACATTCATATTCATATCTTTCCATGTCCATATCATATTCAGGAGCTCACATACTTCCAACATATATTAATTATTACATTGCTATTATGAGCATACAATGGCTTTTGAAAAAGTGCTTAAAGGATAAATTGGATACAAACAAAATCATGGTTGTCACACAAGAACCAACCATCATGCAATCCAATAAAGATATACTTTGCAACAATAATCAAAATATCATTATGCAAAGTTCAAAGATCAAAATAGAAGGCAACAAAAAAAAATGGTTGTAACACAAGAACCAACCATGTTGCAATTCAAGTGAAACACTTTGCAGAAATATGAAGTTATCAAATGATATCATGCAAAGTTAAGCCAAAGCTCAAGGATCAAAAGAGTTAATGTAATATATATTGCATGAGGACATGCAATAGCTTCAGTTGGGGGTATGTTGAGTCTTGAAAATGTCATTCATTTGCATTATACTTTCACTATTATGTCCATTATATCACCTCCATTTCACCTCCATTTCACTACTATGTCACCACATTCATCCCACTTTCATTACCATTGGGCCACCTTTATGTTTTTCCAATATTTATTATTTCTAAGCCTTTTAAGTGAATTTGTGGTTAAACATTAGAAAATAATGTGCATATGCTTATACCTAACAAATGGGTTGAGGTTGTTGACATGTGTAGGTTGAAAGGATACTTCTAGAAGACCCTTACGTGGCACCCCAAGGCCAAATTCGAATTTGGTTGGAAAGAATCATGGGATCATGAGGATATGTGTCACATCTCCTAATTGTATTGTAACTCTAAAAAGACATGTGTCTTATCAGTTCCTATTTTGATTAGGACTCTAGAGGTAGAGGGAGAGATTCATGGATTCTCATTAATGAGATGGCTCTCATCTTTTTGTATAAATAGGAGATCTCTCTCCTTCATTTGTTAGTCTTTCCTTGAGTCTTTTTTTAGTCCTTTTAGCTTGTTAGTCCCATGGCTTTTGAAAGCTTTTGTACTTTGTACTTTTGAAGAAATTGAATAAAGTTTTGATGTTCTCAACATGGAAGGAGATGTGAAGTAGATGTCATGGAGCATATTAGGATGTAAGTAGAGTAGATTTCATTTTGTAAATATTGCTTTGTAGAATGTAAGGTAGATTAGATTTTTCATTCATGCAATTTTAATTCATGCAAGTGTGTTTAATTTTGCTTTGATTTCATGACTAATGGCATATGTGATCATCTTGTCTATGTTGCTGACCTTTATTTTTCTAGTTTGATTTTCATTAGTATCATTTCTTTAATTTGCACTTTACTTTCTGCTCTTAGATATCAAGTTGTTCATCTATTGATGGTTATTTTTCCATAATCAAATAACTTTATTGGAGCCAAAATATCACTTAGTACGGCTTGGTTTAGTTTGCTTTAAGACTCACATTGCTGACTTGTTCATAACTGTTATCACATGATAAATCTAGCTGAAAGGCAAAAAAGGTTAAGAAAAGGTTAAAGTAGTGTGATTTGTCTCCTTTATGTACTGTCACTTAGATTTCACATTTCATTTTCATTTTAAATCAGCAGCATAGATACTGGGCCGATGTCATTAGTCCTTTATTTTATGTCTTTATTTTCCTTTAAGCATTTGATTTCATAGGTGGTAGGGGGCCCCTGCCTTGTATAGTTGTCACTTTAATTTCTTGTATTTCTTTTTCTGATTTTCATGTATATTAATGTACAGTTTGAATTACTGCACTTTATTTTCTTTTTAACATGTATATTATTGTACATAAATTGCTTTCAAGTTGATTGTAGATTAGTGATGCACATAGCCTTTTAATGAACTAATGACGTGATAGAATCATCTTGTCCTTTTGTTGAAGCAGCAAGGATACTGGGTCTCATAGTCATTCTCTCATTATTTGATTATTGCACATAAACTATAAAACGACGAAGTAAGAGAAAGGTTAACTAAGCACATATAGTGCACCACACTTCATCAGTTTACGATACCCGGATTGATAATTTATGTAGATCAATTTAAGACGTTAAATTGACTAGACAGAGATAACTTTATTGACCATGATTAGTCAACATATACCTTTTCCATAAATAGTCTAGTTCAGTCTGTAAAAGAGGTAAACTTATACTGAATAGACTATTGTTCATTTATTTTTACGAGTTAGAAAAATCAAGTATTCGATGATCTTTTCATGTCGAAGGTGTATGAAAAGGGTGTAAAGAGAATTCCTTGGTTTCAATTTTTCGTAATTTTTAACGAGTTCGAAAAAGTGATCAAAATAAACTCAATGCCAAAATGATATGTTTTCGTAAATAACTAATGATCTGCACACTTAAATCAAAAATAATAATCACCACTAAAAAATGTAGTGAGAAACATTATAAATTTGGATTTTAAACGCTAATAGGCAAAAAATAATATTTTAATAAGCCTAAAAACTTATAAAAGCCCAAAAAAGTAAAAACTTTTTACCATTTGTGTTTTTTACCTTTTGAGAGTGATAGAGCTCATTTTTCACTGAGAACTATAGAGATAGATTCTGGGCAAACCGTTGGATGAAATCACGAGCCATCTTCTCTAGGTAAATCATCTCTCCAAGATCTTCGTTTTCATGATTTTCATTTCACATTTCATCGCGTATTTGGTTTTTTTGGGGAGGTTTTTCAAATAGAAAATCACCCTTGATGTGCGCAGTTCACCCTTATTAGGCCTGCACACATCGACCAAACTTTTTAGACTGAAAATCATGATGTGCACGATTTATAAGGAGATAAATACACACATACGCACTATTTTACTTAGTCGGTTGCACACAACGCTGAGGTCATAAAAATTTAAATAGAAAATGCCCAAATTTCTTGCAAATTTTCACCATAATTATTTCTAATTATTTTCTATATTTCTTTGTAGGGTTTTGAGCTGCAAAAATGGAGCAGAGAGAACATGAACATGAGGAGCAAGAAATAGATGCTATAAATCACTAAGAGACCATACAACCATTGACAAACTATGGTTTGTACAAGTTTTCACCATTTCATGCATGAAGGCCCAACTAGACCTGCTGGAATGGATGGTTGGCAAGTGGAATGTTCAAGAAGAATGTTTCATAGTTGGAGACCAAAGGCTCATCATTGATGCTGATGACATTTAATTATTGACTGGGCTTTGACGCCATGGGGTGTAAATTTATTTGTATGGGCATAAGGGAGGTGTTGAAATGATCTAGGTGGATATTGGTGGCCACCCACCTATTCCACCTAGGCCTCCAGTTGGTTTCATATGTTTCCTTATTTAATATTTTTGGCAGTTTTTTCAAGTCCTAAACTTTCTGAGTAGTTTTGACCCCCTAAACGATGTTTTTTGAGGTCCGTAGCTATGACTATGGGCCTGCCACAAATCCTATAGTACTTGGAGAGTCCTTTCCAATAAGGTATCATACATGACAAAGGGATATAATATGACCAAGTTATGACCTCAAGAATTTGGCTACCTAACTAACCCCAACGGGGCCCACAAACTCTTGGTGTTACATCTCCTGGGGTTAAGGTTTTGGTTGTTTAGGGTTTTTTCTTACTTTTCAATAATAGATAGGTCCTTGAGCCTCATTGTAACATAGTTTAGAGGCATGTAGCTACCACATCTCTTCTCAGAGATAAGCTACCATCTTCCGAGCTAGTTTATTTCCATTTTGTTTGTAAGCATATTTCAGTGTTTTGATATTAATGAAATAAAGTGTTATTTCTGTTGCATCTCTATAATTATGGTTATATCTGTAATTTGTTGCATTCCTGTTTAAGTTCAGATTACGAAACCAATTCCACCTATATGATACAACATTGCACTGATGAAACTACTCTCAAATATGGGAGAATTGACATTAAAACCATAACGAGGCTTCCTTTGAAATTTATCGGGTTCATTGTTGCATGACCATGCAGTGGTGAAACTCTACATTTCTTACAAAGGCTTAGATGCAAACTATTTTAGAGTGCTTGCAACCTACTATATTCAACTGGAGTGAGGATGTAGTTGCCAATATGAAAGGGCAACTAACTAGAGTTAGAATAGGTAAACTCAAGAATTTTGGATATGGTGCCTTTGTCATCTCATTTTCTTTAGAGTAGATCCCTGTTCTTGCTCCATAGGTGGATATAGAGAGAGGAAGACCTCGGGACCCTCACATGTTGAAATGGGTCACACTTATAGCATGCCATGGAGGCGGCGAAGGACCAACGATCAAGTATACTCTTGATTTCTTTGGTGGCTAGAAAATAAAATCATCATGATTGAAGGTTTTCCATATGCAAGCATGGATTACACAGATGATCCACATATGCCACTGCTAGCTGGGATGCAGTGGGGAAATCTAGGTAAAACTTCACACTTTAGTTATTTTTGAATTTTTCAATATTTTGTTGTTTTTTGGCATCCAAAGCTAATTGTCTAAAATAATCAAGCAGATGTGGCCTGGATGAGACCATCATGGTTATGTAGATATGATAGGTGTGGTGAGCATCCAGTAGCTCCTATAGTGTCGAACCTAGATGCAGTGGATGCATTGATTGAGTTAGAGTACAACCTTGAGAAGTTGACCCTGGACATCCTAGATGTCGGGATAGATGACTTGCCTCTATGCTATTATAGGCACACTGTGGGGGTTCCCGCACCTATTAGTTGTTTGCTATGATGAGTAGCTCACATTATTGTATGTTACCATGATAATCATGCATAGTCACTAGGTTGAGGGCTAGATTTTTTATTTTTGATGGTGTATTGACATGTTCAGAAAATAAAGGCCATGGGGCTTCATGCCTTTGGATGACATTTTTGTAAAAACCACACTTTTTACAGACATTTACCTAATGAAAGCTATGGATATTTCAGACTATCCTGTATAATATATGGATTAATATTGCATTGATTTCTTTATAGATTCTTTACAAATGCCAATTTAACACATATTTAGCCAATGCATTAGTTAACGTGTATAAACTTCTTGGAATATGTTGATACTTGATATAATCAAACTCTCTTTCCAAGAGACAAACTCACAAAAATATTATTAGCATGGAAGCACTTCAAACCGAATAGACACCATTCGAATTTAATACTATGAGCTACGAATCTAACCTAATAATCAATCAAAAAATGCCAAATGAAATGGTGTCAGATAATAGATCAATCACTGTGCTATACTTTGAAATTTTATTTGTTGTTCGACCAAGGCATATCCCATGAATAGAAACTAACTCATCTATGGGCAAATGAATGACCCAGGTTGTGGAAGATAAATTCTGAGTACTATGAATAACACCATCAGCAAAACCAATGTAAGTTTGAGGAAGCATCGATCTGAAAATAAAGTGTAACACAATATAAGCAAGAGTAGTAGAAAATCGTAAAAAGTTTCTAAAAATTGCCACACATAAAATATGGTACAACAATATACAAATTCTTCATTGAACATTCTAAGCATAATATTTCTTTAGGTAAATACCATTTCTAGGCTTTCCCAAAGGAATTCTGTCATAATCAACTAGTTCATAGGTCCCTTTTGCCAATGCATGTTTTACAACATAAGGACCATGCCACATGGGCTCAAATTTACCAACTCCTAATTAATCGTGCTCTTGATCATAGAACAAGACTAAATCCCCATCTGAATATGAATGAGGTTTGACATTTTGATCATATGGTTCCTTAACTCATTTCTTTTGGGCCTTGCTATGATCCAGATTTAAAGAGGAACACAACAAATAACCGTAAATACAAAGATGCAGCAAAAATAACACTTCCTTTGATTAATATCAAATAATGAAATATGCTTACAAATAGTATGGAAATGATACTAGCTTGGCAATGGTAGCTTATCTCTGAGAAGAGATGTTGTGGCTACATGCCTCTAAACTGTGTTACAATGAGGCTCAAGGACCATTTTATTATCAAAAAATAAGAGAAAAACCTAAACGACCAAAACCCTAACCCGAGAAGATGTAACACGAAGAGCTTATGGGCCCCATTGGGGTTAGTTGGGCAGCCAACTTCCCGGGGTCGTGACTTGGTCATATTATCTCCATTTGACACACATGATACCCCGTTGGAAAGATCTCTCTGAGGACTACAAAAAAAAAAAACTTAACAAAGATTTCTGGCAGTAGAATGCGAAAAAATGTCGTTTAGGGCCTCAAAACGGCTTTAGAAGTTTAGGACCCAAAAAACTGCTAAAAATAGTAAATTGTGCTACAATTAAGGAAACTGAAAAATTGAAAGAACAATGGTGGGGGTCCACATGGAATTGGTGGGTGGCCACCAATATCCACTTGGATCATTCTACCTAATGAAACATCATGACGAGTCTCATCGAGTCGTGCTAAGTACAGGCCCAAATACAGTCTTTAAACATGAAGGCTAGAAATACCCCGCATGTAGGATCTTTTGATCAATGGAAAACCCTAACATATGACTGCCATAAGCTCTAGAATGGTAGTCATTCAATGCCTTTTCGTCTTCCTCATGAGTTAAAAATCATCTAAAGATGGAATTGGCACCATGACGATAAAGCGTATCACCAACAATATTGTATTGTTTGGATTGGTACCAGATACGATGGCGATCAGTACGACTCAGCTTTTTCCGAAATGTCTAGTTTGAAGATAAATGATGATATGTCTATACTAGAGATCTAAAGTATTGATAAGAAAGAGATATTATTTTGGAAGAGAATCCTCTACCACATTTTCTGTCTTAGTATGGGGAAAATCACATAATAATTCAGCAAATACTAGCAATTCTTAGATTTAGATTTTATGAACTCCAAATCGAACTCCTAGAGGATGACTATCCATTTGGAATACTTCCCCCCTAGCAATTGTCTAGTAAGAATGTAAACCATGGGGTTGCAATTGGGAATCATAGTAGTTTTGCACAATAGAATGTAGTGATGAAATCGTTGGACAACTTGAATGGCTGCTAAGGCTGATTTTTCCACACGTGCATATTTCACTTTAGTTTTGGTCAGTTTTTTTCTTAATTAATATATCAAAAGCTCTTCGTTCAATTCATCTTCCTGAACTAAAACCATGCCAATAGTGACATCAGATGCAACTAAGTATAAAAATTAGTCTCGATGATAATTGGGAGGATGAAATAGCGGTGTATGGGTCAACGCATGTTTAAGTACATCAAAGGCCTTTTGAGCCACTTCACCCTAAGTAAATGAGATGCCATTTTCCAACAGTCAAGTAAAGCATTTAGTTATCTCAGCGTAGTTCTAAATGAATCAATATAGAAAGTTTGCTTTCCCTTGCAAACTTTGGAGTTGGCGGATATTGGAAGGAGGAGGCAAATTTAGAATAGCCTCAACCATGAGCGGATTGACATGAATGGCTTCCTTTGAAACGAAAAATCCTAGAAATTGACCAGATTGCACACAGAAAACACATCTATGTGGATTCAAGCGGATATTGTAGTGACGACATCTAATAAAGATAACTCTCAAATTCATTGGATGGTCTTCCCATCTCGGCGAATGAGCTGGAAAGTCATCCAAATAAGGTTGCACAGTATAGTTGATATTGTGAAATGCGTAAGACATATCCTATTGGAAATTTGCACCGAAATTCTTCAAATCAAATGGGAATTTTCAATAGGAAAAATTCTCCCATGGATAGATGAATGTGGTTTTGTGTTAATAAGCTCAGAGTATGTTTATTTGTTTATAGCTAGAAAATCCGTCCATAAATGAAAAATTTCATTTCCAGCACAATCGTCAATGATTTGATCGATATAGGGAGTAGGATATTTGTCCTTCGGAAAAGCCTTATTGATATCCTTGTAATCAACACATACTCTAGTGGTTCCCTATTTCTTGTTAACATGTATAGTATTGGACACCCAATCTGTCAAAGGAACCAGGTAGATAAAACTTGTTTTGAGAATTTTCTCGACCTCAAATTTAATCGTAGCAACTTTTCATAGATGCATCGAACATAATCGTTGTCTAATAAGTTTTTCATATAGGTAAGTCTTAATCTCATGCACAATAATGCTTGGGTCAATTCTTGGCATTTCCTCATAGGACCAAGGAAAAATGTCATGAAATTCTTGAAATAGGGCTTTATATGTTCACATCTCTTCTAATGAACACGAAGTGCCTATTTGAATATTTTCAATAATTCTTGTTTTGATTGAGATGTCAATGGTAATAGTTGTAGATATATTTCCCAAATTCCTTTTGGATTCAGCTTGAAAAAATGACATGTGCCATTCCGAACTATCTACAATCTCAGGTGAAAACATCGTTGAAAAATCATTCTTGATTTGATCAGGGTTAGGTAGAAAAGATGAATGATGATGGTAATTGTTCCATGGAATTTCATCCTAAGTCATGACCTCCATAATACTTTTGTTAGTCATAAATGTACTGTCGAAAAGATTAGGAAGTGAAACTGGTTCTAACCAAGGTAAAGGAGAATAATCATCATTGATCACACTCACTCAATCAATATTAGAAGATGGTGGGTCGATAAATGATTGAAATCCCTGGTAAGACAATTAAAATGGGTTAAGAGCATATTATTTCCATAGGAGGCCAATTCAGACTCTGAAGGAACTATCCATGGATCAGAATATTCCATAGTTATTGATGTAATCATGTTAACCTCAGAAAAATTAGAAGGAAAGTTCGGTGGAGGAAGTGCAAAGGTTACCATTAGTGATGAGTCCTTGATCAAACCAACACCAATATCCTCATAGGGAGATTTTTTTTTCAACAAAAGGTATGCTACCAATAGAGTTAGGGTCTGAAGTGTAGTAAGACAACTAGTCTATTTTGACAATTTTCCCTTTGTGAGGAAATTGTATCATTTGAAAAAGCGATGAGATCATTGTTGACATAGTGTAGGTACAAATTCAACCAAGGAAAAAGTTGTATTCACGCTGAGCATCAAAAACTTCAACTTTTATCATGACCGTTTTACCTTCTAGGTATATGGGTAGATCATTTAGGATTCCATAAGGATGAAAACGTCTTCCATCAAAGGCTTTTAGAGTGGTAGGTGATTGATTGATAATTGGAGAACCTAAAACTTTCCAAGAAGAAATCAAAATAATACATGTAGAATCTCCTTCATCAACAACTGTACGAAACACTCGTCTGGTTTGGACAAAAATTGGAATCTCGAACACGAGTTGATGAGGGTGTGGTATATGAATCTCAAGATCAAATATAATAAGATGAGAATACTACCGATCAATAACTCCTATGGCTTACAGAAAAATATTTCGTTATGATGGGCATGTTTGCAACACCTAAAGAGATGACATTGTAGAAGGAGACATAGCCAGGTCTTCAACAATGTTGTAATTTTATGAAACTCTAGCATGTGGGTTGAAAGATGATTTTTGAAGCACACCTTTGGGATGTGGTCAAATCATCATCTCAGGATTCAGTTTCTTGATTTTAAATTGTTTAAATGGAGGATTAGGTGTTGAATTGGAAGGTTGACTAGCCGAACTAGTCTCGTTCCCATTTTCCATAGGACCCTTAGATCCGTAATCTTTTGATCTCGTAGCTACCACTACTTGCTACAAAGACATCATCATGATATCTTAAGATGTGGAAGAGGAAGATGTGTTATGAGAAACCATTTTTCTATCTCGAGAAGGAAATGGATCCTTCAAAACAACAGGAGTTGGAGAACCTTTAATGAATTTGGAAACCTCTGCTCGATGTGGGCATTCCTTCGTATAATGATCCTCATTGAAAATAAGGCAAGGCTGGCGAGGTTTTTGTTTCTCATTACTAGGTTTAGTTTTAGTAGGTTTCTCTTTTAGAGAAGAATTTTGTTTTGATTTACCTTTCCCCTTATTTTTACCTATAGACGATTGACTCTTGCTAGTAGATGATTCTATGACATTAATTTCGGAAATAACTTCTGGAGAAAGGCTTTCAGTGGGTGAATCTTGTATGGCCAAAGTCTGAGTACTTTTAGAATTTTTCTTCTTCCCCTTATACTGTTGGCTAATAGAACCTATTATACCATTAATGGAATTATATCCTGTAGGAGTTGTAACTATTGTATTATTTGAGATTGTGGGGCATGGTAAATTCGAGATTTTTTCATACAAGGTGCTAGATTTGGTATCAACTAAGTCTAAATACTAAGCATGAGAAAATACTTGCTCTTCTTTGATGAAACCTCCCTTAGAAAAATCCTCGGTAATAACGGGAAGTAATGACTTCGTAAACCATTTAGCCAAAATATGATCTGGAATAAAAAAATTTACTAACTCATGTCTACATCTCAATTCGTATATATGATTAGAAATGTTACTCGATTTTGATTGTTTTAAGGAATTCAATAGCTTGATACCAGTATCATATCGAATTGGTAGCTGGAAATGGGTTAAAAATATTGTTTCTAGAGAGTTAAAGTTATGGGAAGAAGTGAGAGGTAGCTCAATGTACCATTTGGCTACCAAACCAGTTAAAGTTCATTGGAATAGGCAAAGACGGATAGAATCATTGATTAAAGATTTCGATGTGTTAGAAAATTATATATTACAGAGCAATGGAACACATAAAATATTGCAGAAATATAAACATAGTAAACACAGAAAACAAGATAGACACATATATATATGGTTAATACAATTTTGGCTACATCCACAGAGAAACATCAAGTCCTTCCTTTTATATTATCCGACAAAATGGAGAGATACAACCTACAACAAATCTGTTGTAATTCCCGCTTCGCTCTCACACAATATCCTCTTGTTTTTATCATTCATAATACACATATATATAGCCACAATAAAATTCCATCATATATAGTGAGAGGTTGTTATGAAACCAGCTCAAGAAAAGATAGAAAAGATAGATCAACGCCTTAGAATTCAACCTCTTCGAGGGGGCAACCTCCTTTACATTACATAAATGAACAATTCTTGGATGATACAAATGACAAAACCTCCTTTCTATATATAGGAGTCTAAGGAGTCACAATATAATCCAGCCGACCTAACAATAATAATATAAAGCCACAAAAATAACAATAGAGGGATTCTATGGGCACATTAATAACAATATGGGGGCAATGGGGGCACAACAATATAAATAAGGGGTATAACTACAATAGTAATGGGGTAATCACTAGTATTATAGGGACCCAACATGCCCCTCTCCTTCAAAAAAGTGTTGTCCTCAACGCTTGAGTAGTTCTGGATACTTCTGCATAAAATTCTCATCCTCCCATGTGGAATCTTCAGCGGATAAGTTCTTCCACTTGATAAGGTACTCTGAAATTGATCGATTTCGTAGCTGTCGAGTTCTTGTTTCTATAACTGCTTCCGGTTCCAATATAATTTTTCCTTCCTCATCAAGTTCTGGAAATATTGTTTGAACTGGGAGCTTGTCGCCTATAACCTTCTTTAAGCATGAAACATGGAAAACTGGGTGCAATCGAGAAGCTGCAGGAAGCTCCAATTTGTATGCCATAGTACCAATCTTTTTCAACACCTTGTACGGACCATAATACTTTGGTGATAATTTATTATCCTTCTTAGCTTGCTTGAGGGACATTTGCTTATATGGTTGTAGCCGTAGGAATACCCAATCACCTACATCAAAACTTCTTTCACTGCGATGTTGATCTACTTGTTGTTTCATTCTATTCTGTTCCAACACGAGGTTATCCTTTAAGAGTTGGAGGACTTGTTGTTGATGTTCGATGTGATGTTCCACTGCCTGAACCTTAGAATTTTCTCTTAAATATGATGTGATGGATGGTGGTTGATACCCATAAAGTTCCATAAATGGGGTCATTTTTGTTGCTGTATGAAAGGAAGTGTTATACCACCATTCAGCTAGAGGCAACCATTTGACCCATTGTGTCTGTTTATCAGATACAAAGCAACGAAGATATCCTTCCAAACATTTGTTTACTATCTCAGTTTGCCCATCAGATTGAGGATGATAAGATGAGCTATGAGCTAACTGAGTACCAAGACAAGAAAATAATTTTGTCCAAAAATTTCCAGTGAAAATGGGATCTCTGTCACTTACAATAATCTTTGGGTTTCCATGTAGCTTTTGAATTGTTTCCATAAATGCAGTAGAAACTGTATTGGCTTTAAATGGATGTGATAATGCACAAAAGTGTGCATACTTGGTAAGTCTGTCAACTACCACCATGATGACACTCTTTCCCTCAGACTTGGGTAAACCTGTGATAAAATCCATTGATACCTCCTCCCAACGTTGGCTTGGAATGGATAAAGGTTGTAATAGACCTGGTGTCTTAATTGTTTCAACTTTATTTTGTTGGCAAACCAAACATTCTGCCACAAACTTTTGAATATCTGATTTAAGGCCATCCCAAAAAAATTCCTTCTTAACCCTGTGGTAAGTTTTTAAAAATCCTGAGTGCCCTCCTAAGGGAGAAGTGTGCAATTCCATAAGAATCTTTTGTTTTAGCTGGGAATTCTTACAAAGGTATAAGCGATCTTTGTACCATAACGAATCATTTTTCCAGCTAAATGTATCAGACGTACTGGAATCTTGTTGTAGCTTTCGAATAAGTGCCCACACTTCTTCGTCATTCTTCCATTCCTCCCTTGCTTCATTTATCCAATCTGGTTGGATGATAGAAATAGCGCACAACAATGCTTCCACATCCTCATCCTTCTTGAGAGTGCATCTGCCACCACATTTTGCTTCCCTTTTTTGTAGATGATTTCAAAGTCATAACCCAACATCTTTGTGACCCACTTTTGTTGCTCTTCAGAGGATAATCTTTGTTCTAAAAAGTATTTAAGGCTATCATGATCCATTTTTACCTTGAAGTGTCTTCCCATTAGGTAGGGTCGCCATTTCTTAAGTGCATGGAGTATTGCCAACATTTCCTTCTCATAAATAGCTTTGCTTAAAACTTTCCCTTGATTGGACGACTTTCAAAAGCAATGGGTCTTTCATCTTGCATTAGAACAGCACCAATTCCATTTCCTGAAGCATCACATTCCACAATAAAGGTTTTTGTGAAGTCCGGTGTAGCTAAGACCGGTGCTTGGCACATTGCCTCTTTAAGATGTTCAAAGGCCTTTGTTGCTTCCGGAGTCCATGAAAATGCATCTTTCTTCAATAATGTTGTTAGAGGTGCTGCTATTCTCCCATAATTCTTAACAAACTTGCGATAATACCCTGTCAACCCAAGAAATCCGCGCAAATGCTTTATGGATGTGGGGATTTTCCATTCCTTAATGGCTTTAATTTTGCTAGGGTCTACCTTAACTCCTTCATGAGATACAATATGACCCAAATATTCCACCTCCTGGACTCCAAAAAAACATTTGGATCTTTTTGCATATAATTGTTTCTCCTCCAATAGTTGTAGCACCCTGTCAACATGTTCAACATGATCCTTCCAAGACTTGCTGTAGATAAGTATATCATCAAAAAATACTAACACAAATTTTCTAAGGAATGGTTTGAAAATTGAATTCATCAAACCTTGAAATGTTGAAGGTGCATTGTTAAGGCCAAAAGGCATGACCAAAAATTCATAATGACCCTCATGAGTTCTAAATGCCGTTTTCGGAATGTCTTCAATCTTCATTCTGATTTGATGATATCCTGAACGAAGATCCAACTTGGTGAAGTAAATTGATCCATGCAATTCATCCAGTAATTCATCAATGACAGGAATGGGGAACTTATCTTTAATAGTGAGCTTGTTGAGCTCCCTATAATCCGGACACATGCGCCATGATCCATCCTTCTTGTGCACCAATACTACTGGAGCAGAGAAAGAACTTTGACTCGGTTGAATTATACCAGCCTCTAGCATTTCTGCAACCATACGTTCAATTTCACTTTTTTGGACATAGGGATATCTGTACGGCCTGATGTTTGGAGGAACACTTCCTGGAATCAGATGAATAGCATGATCATGATCACGCATAGGTGGGAGACCTTTGGGAGTCTCAAATACCTTGGAATGATTGTCCAGGACTTTTTGGAGATCTGGAGAAATAGATGATTCTAATGTGGAAACATCTAGCGAACATAATTGTGCAATTACACCCCTTTGCTCCTTTTTTAGAAGCTTTGTCATACCATTAGAGCTGATTATCTTTCCTGGTTTCCCTGCAATACCCCTTAATTCAACTTCCTTTCCTTCCGTAGAAAATTTGATGAAAATTTCTTGAAAATTAAAAGCTATTGTACCCAAGGATTGTAGCCATTGGACTCCTAGTACAACATCAACACCTCCCATTGGAATGGAAAGCATTGGGCTAGTCAATACATATTCTCCCATGGATAGCTTGATATTATGGCACTTTCCAGAGAAATTTATTGTTCCTCCATTTGCAATCATCACTTGACACTCTGGTGCTGGATATAGGAAGCAATTCAATTCTTTTGCTACCCTACAATGAATAAAATTGTGGGTGCTTCCTGAATCAATCAACACTATTACCTTTTTCTTCTTGATTTGTCCTTCTATCTTGATGGTTTGAGGAGTGGTAATTCCTGCCAATGCATTACAAGATATGGTTGGATTTATTTGTTCTTCATCTAGGCTTTGTTCCTGGAGCATATCCTCTTCTTTTGACCTTTCTTGCTCCTTTTCTTCTTCCTCTTCACAATCTATGTAGAATAATTTCTTCTCAGCACACTTATGACCTTTAGTGTATTTGCTATCACAACTATAACAAAGCCCTTTTTCTCTTTTTTCTTCCAATTGTTGTGGTGTCAACCTTATAAGTTGTGGAAGACTAGGGGAAACTGCACTTCCGTCTTTATAGTTGTGAGTGGTATGCTTCCTGGTTGCCATAATTTTGCTTTCCATTTTTCTTGCTAACCTGAATGCCTTCTCTAATGAATCAGGTTCCCAAAGTCGAACATCATGTTGGATATTATCTTTTAAAGACCCTATGAACACATCAATCCTATGCTGCTCTGGAATATCTTTTACCCTTATGTTCAATTTTTGGAACTCCTCAATGTGCTCCATTATTGAACCCTTTTGTTTGAGACTTATCAATTGGCTAAAAAAAGTGTTGCTTTTTGTATCCTCATAATGTGCTATCAATTCTTCCGTAAAAATTGCCCAAGTGATAAATGTTTACGAGAGCAAAGCCATTGATACCATACAAACTGATTTGGTTCCAAATATAAAGTTGCCATACGTACCTTTTGTGTGTTTTGCACATTATTGAGATCGAAGAACTGCTCCATCTGTAATATCCATGTGGCGGGATCCTTGCCATCAAACTTCCTCATATCGATTTTTGGAATATGGTGGGTCTTCGATCCAACATTAGAGTCTATGGAATCATGATTAACATTTCTTTTGTTCACATCATGAGTTTCCTTTACAACCTTTTCACCATTAGTAAGTATTTCTTGTAGAAAATTTGTCAAATCTGTCTTCAAATCTGCCATGTCTGTCTTCCAATCTGTCCTCAAATCTATCTTCAGATCATCCATCTTAGCTGCCATGCCCTTTATCTTAGATTCCACGCCATTTATCTTAGCATCTGTTAGCTTTTGTGAGCGTGACATTTGTTGCACTTGTTCTTGTAATTTTGATATATCATGTAGCATTTCTTCCTCTTCTTCATGAGTCATGCTAGATCTTTCAGGTTCCTTACTAGGTTTTTGCATTTTCTTTCCTCGGGGCATCAGTTAACGATAATAATGCTTTACTATGCCATTTGAATTCCTTCAAACCAATCTTATGCAAAAATTAAAAAAAAACTACACACCTTTTTTTTACTTTGTAGAAGCCTGATATTGAATCTGATGTATCTCTGTAATTTTGAATCATCAGTTTTGAAATTGTGACCTGTAGTAGCCTTCTATGTCCTCTTTCCAATGCCACTAGTCTGATCCAAATTGGATTCTCCAAGAAAGAGTTATGCACAATCTCCCGCAGTGAGCTTCTTACGAAATTTCAATCCGATGCTCAGAAAGAAAGTTATAACGATTTTCCCCAGGTCACCTGTTTTTAGTGTAATTCAGGAGTCTGCAAAAATACCAACTTCCTCAGATCATATCTCCGAAAATATCACGCGAAAAGCTCTGAAATTCGGACCCAAGGTTCAACGCGATTTCTTCTCAAATGGGTTTTTTTTGCGACTTCTGAAACGTCACAGAAAAAAAGTTATAGCGAAAATTCCACGATGACCTGTTTGGAGCAGCGAAACCCTAGAATCCAAAGCTCTGATACGAAATGTTATGAAACCAGCTCAAGAAAAGATAGAAAAGATGGATCAACGCCTTAGAATTCAGCCTCTTCGAGGGGGCAACCTCCTTTACATTACATAAATGAACAATTCTTGGATGATACAAATGACAAAACCTCCTTTCTATATATAGGAGTCTAAGGAGTCACAATATAATCCAGCCGACCTAACAATAATAATATAAAGCCACAAAAATAACAATAGAGGGATTCTATGGGCACATTAATAACAATATGGGGGCAATGGGGGCACAACAATATAAATAAGGGGTATAACTACAATAGTAATGGGGTAATCACTAGTATTATAGGGACCCAACAGAGGTTCCCTTCTAGGGCAAAAAACCCCAAATTAAACATAACTTTTATCGCTAGATTTCTGCCTAATGAACAGTCCCCCTCAAACCCCCCTAATGAACAGCCTCGCATTGAACCCCACTTGCAGCGCAAATAACAGGTGGTGTTGCCATCACATTATGAAATGCGGTCCAATGCAGTGATACCTCTGAATAAAATAGATAATCAAGCTCCACACCAAACACGATGCACACCAAAGATGACATGTCATCACATGATTGGATGGGTCTTCTCCTGATTTTCCTTCAAATTTGGGTATGTCACTCAGTAACTTGGTGGGAATTGTTGGGCAATAAGGATAATAATAAATAGGATCATTCATTAACTAGGATAAATCAGGTAAATCTAGGGTTGCAATAAAAAATAACTTATGGTTAGGATATTTCTCTAAAGTTTGATAACCTTGCAGGTTAAGTCCAACGCTGGAGGAAGATACCGAGGATATCCCAGAATATCTTGTGCGGTTAGAATTGGGATTCCACTAGGGTAACCAAGGTGAACCATACCTGGTTGAGGTTGAACAAGGACTTAATAAATATGCCCAGGTTATGGTTGACTTTGGAAAGGTTGAGCTTGACCCATTTGACCTAAGTAATATTTCCCTTGTACATGTTGAGCTTGACCCATTTGACCTAAGTAATATTTCCCTTGTATAGGTTGAGCTTGTAAAGGATGACGTTGAACAAATTGACTTTGAATAGGTTGAATTTGGATAAATTGACCTTGAAAGGTTGGTTTTGGAAAGTTTAACCTTCAAAAGGTGGACTTTGAAAAACGTGTCCTTGAAAAGGTGGAACTTGATAAGCTTGACATTGAAAAGGTGGGATTTGGAAAGGTTGGTCTTGAAAAGGTGTTTGCATTGTTCCTATAGTAGGTTTTCTGATAGGAATTTGTGGTATAGATTGAACTGTAGGACTGGTTTGAGAAGAAGAAGCCTAAGGTATTTCCTAAGTAGTTTATGCTAAAGAAACATGGCCATAATTTTTCAATTCAAGACTAAACAATTTAATCATAAATTGGACAACTTCAAGTTCAGACTGCGAGTCATAGAATTCCTTCAAATTTTGTAAGGATTCAAAAGAATTTGAAAATAGTGAAATATGGCGACTCACCTCTTCATTTACAGATACTACAATCAAGGCATAGGCCTTGCTATTCTTATTTTCCCAAATGGAAATCTCATTATGTAAGGTGGCCTTTGTAGGTGCATTATCTCCTTCTCCTTCACAAAATCCTCTCCACAACTCATTTGAAATTAGATTATGTTTTATATTCCATGACCATTCAGGATAGTTCTCTTTTCTAGCTAGAACTACTCCAACAATTGATATCAATGAATGCATTTAAAATATGTGTACTATGTAAAAAATGTATTTCTACTGGCAAAAAAAATGCACTTGTGGTGGTTATTTTGTAAAAATTACAATTAGGATATATATATATATATATATATATATATATATATATATATATATTATAAAACAAAGGTATTATTTGGGGAAGGGTTATATGGGGGAGGTGGTATATGGGGGAGGGGGTATATGGAGAGGCATTATATGGGGATGTAGAGTTATATAACTATGGAAGAGTATTAATTGTGGCATATTTATATTATAGCATGGGTTTCATAACTGTGGATTTATATGAGCATGAGATTATATACTATAACTGTCAGAGGAGTGATAAGTGGTGGTATGGACTGGTGCCAAAAGTTATATATTATGATAACGTTCAAGGTAACGCCATACCATGATGTATGGGGAGGATAGGTATGGGGAGGAGTTGAACTGGGTGTTAACAACCTACAATACCACCAGGAGTAATACCACGTGAAGAGTAATACTGGAAATCAACGTATGGTGGTATGAGGAATTACAAGCAATGAATGTATGGTGGTATGGGAGGCGGTGAGATGCTGCAATAGAGAGCCACGACAACATAGTCACAGAGGGAGGGGTATGTAATGTATTACATATGAAATTAATGATAAGCAAGAGTCGGGGTTATAGTCACGATAACGGTTACGACATTCAACACAACAAAACACAATAATATCACACTGATACTCAATATAGTGTGTACACATTAATCCTAGGTTAATCTAAGTGCGTAGTTCTTCTTGGGTTGGTTTGGGTTATGATAGAACATTGGAGTGAGAAGTGTATGGATAAGCTTCCTTGTGTGGGGCCTCTAAGGTACTTGGAGATACTTGGGGGTTGCTCGTACGACAAGATCCATAGCGCATTTTGACTTTCTAGTTGGCCGATGTTGGACCCCTAGAATGATAATGGCATAACTTGACGAACTAAAAAGGAAAATGAGCTAGTGCATTACCTTGGATTGTGTAGGTTCATAGGGACAAATATATTGTAGGTCATAGTGCTATTGGGGTTTGGTACCTTCACCTTGAAATTGATTAGTATTAATTATAGGTTGTAGCTAGCTTTAGGAATCATTTTACCATGGTGGAGTCATAGCCCCACCTTTGGGGTGACCCACTACTGAGAGAGTAAGATTTGTGTGGTCTATGGTTGGGTGGAACATTTAAGGTCTAAATAAATTTGGTGATTCATTTGAAAAACATAAGTGTTTTGTTTTGTGTTCATATGTCTTTTTGTGTTACTTCATGTATTTACACATGTTTCTCATAGATAATCAATTTATATATATTTCTCATGTTTTAATGATTATGTGCATGTGTGTATTGCATGATAGAATGTTGGAAGCTTCGTAATACTGAGAGGGAGGGGCTTGAATGAATATTTTGCATTGTTTATTGACTTATACTAATTTTTTCCTATCTTTACACAATTAACCAAATCATCAATATATCGTCAACAACACAATATATATAGAAGATAATGACATAAACATGGACAATGATCAATGTATAAACCATAACAAGGAAATCAGGAGAATACCAATTAATAACTCATAAACATCATCATGCACATAGAGACACCAAATGTAAGGTGGAAACCCAAAGGGAGAAAACCACCACATGCTATTATGCTTTGCTCTTGTTCTTATTAACACAAATCCTCTTTTTACATCATATCCATTGGCCACCACTAGTGTGCAAGCCACAAATTTCCATTCATGTGAGCAAGTCTTGCTCTAGACTAGTACATGCCAGAATGCACCAGTTTCTGAACTATGTAGACTATGATCTACTAGAAGCCACTACTCCAAGACTTTGCAAGCCACCATTTGCTAGATGCCCTAACACCTAGTAGTCTATCCAACCATCACTAGATGGAAGGCACTACTCCCAAGTTCTTAAGACACTAATTGAATGATGCTGCTACACCATGAATTTGTAAGCGACCACTTTTGTCACTGAAGACCCCAACCTTCAATCTCTCTTGTGGACCACGTACTTCACTGTAAATAATAAAACATGGGCCTCATTTCATCCATTTTCACACTGGATCCACTATGGCATTTTTGCACAAAAGAAAAATCTCTTTGCGAAAACTTCACTAAACAAAATCTCTCACAAAAACTCTAACTAAAAATATGCCCTCACATAAAACAAAAACATATAATCAAGCTACAACACAAATCCCCAACATCAACATACTCATCACACCCAAGACTAACAAAAAAAAAGATTAAACATTAACAACTCAACATTTACTCAACCCAAAACAAAATCTCATTTTCATACAATAATGTAACAAAATCATATCCCTCACTCATTTTACATGACTACAACCCCATCAAACATACTCTACTCACAAAAATCCACATACTAGACAACCCAATAGTGATCTCTCTCACACACAACTCAACATTACATGGCATCAATAAAATACAAGCATTCATTATGCCCGACCATATGACTCATATCTTTAACTCTTGCGTGAAAAATTTCAACCATAAAGATAATAATGCCTATAATCACAACTATTAGCACATAAATCAACCATCAATCTCTATTCTCTATCAATTGTCCAATCACACCTACTCTATCTCTCCATGAAAACACAACTTCAACAATAAGCTAGAGGGGAAATTCTATTCCATACAAACTCTAATATTTGTAATCTTCATACATGGCCATATCTAATATCTACCCTGTCTAATGCACACACTCAATTATTATATAATTGATGCAACCATCTCTCTCTACCTTTGCATCGTACTCAACTGCACTTTTTAGCTCAATTATCACATTACCTAACATATACAATGATCCACAATAAGGAGTTATATAACAATGTTTGCCTAGCGCTCAAATTTGAAACCATTTGGACACTATCTCAATTAGCTTCTTCGATCAATGTGTTCAAACTCACCAAAGGACCAAATCAACTAAAACGTTGCAATATTGGGTCAGTTAGAACATTTGAACTAATTCCATGGGAAATCATTATGGATTGTGTGTGTGGAATTCTGCATTCGCGCATAGGAACTAAAAAAATTACCTACAAGACATATGTGTAGGCATGCTGTTGTTTGCTAAAGAAAATATAAATAGGCATCCCATTGCATGCTATAGAAAATATCATATTTGGACAGGCATGCCACACTGTGCCAAAGAAAATATCATATCTGGAAAATACAAATCTCCTTTGAACCATACCTCTACCAACTTCATCACCACTTTCTTAGGCACCTCCTAGACATGTACAACCTTTGAAAACACTTCATCAAACCTCCACAAACCTCTTCAATCTTTGATCATCAATACAAATCATGTTAACATCAATGCCAACAAAACCAGTTGACTAGGGTTGACATCTCCTTGTTTGGCATCAATTCCAATACCATGTGGCCAAAATTCTCCCCCTCTGGTGTTGATGTAAAGCTACAACCACAACCACAAAACTAATATTCAGTCAATGCTCTGGTTAATCTCTAGTTTGTATCTTCTTCACCTGTGGTTGTGTCACTCTCCCCCTTTGACATCAATGGAAAAGGGTGGACAATTCTGGCTTAACACCATGCGGAAAAGATGAATTATCCACACTGATATTAATAGACAAGGTTGATACCAAATGATTTGATGATGAAGTTGGATCAGCTACCAATAATTTCAAGATAATCATGAGGAGACAATAAGTTTGTTGCCAACACCATGCAAACCAATATGCCATACTTCCAACACCATGCTCTTCACTTTAAACATACTCCCCCTAAGCATGTCGGTTTGCAAAGATATTTTCCACGCTATTGTAAACATCAATCTTCTACTATCATACATGTCTCCTTGTCACATGCAAGACACAAATCATCTATCTATTGACTCCTTACAACCAACTAATGATATACAATGAATAATACATAGCTAATACATGAGATAAAAGACTACATCAATGATATCAAGCACACTCATGGCTGGTACAAATGGCTTATTACAACAAATATTATTTGTCCTATATATCCCCAAGACATATCACTCAACCAACTAACCCCAAATAAACAAGGTATAGGGACAAATCAATGTAAGTACATGACTGTAATAATGAATCTAACATAGGTATTATGCCAATGAATCCATGAGGCCCATTACATAACTAAGCTTGAATCACCTCTCTTTACACATATGACCACTAAACCAACATCTCAATAATGAAAATGATATTCAATGTGAATACATTACTTAGTCAGGAGATACAAGGTTGTAACAATGATACCAATATCCCATACATTACTACAAAAAAACTCAAAACTCTCTCCAATGTATGTATACATCAAGTGACCACCATACACATCCCTATCACCATGATTACAGGAACATGACCCAATGATGACATAAATGATGATACATGGCTACATATCACACACAAGAGTGCTTTACATGGCTGAAGAAAATGCCACACCAATAAGCATGCCAACTTCAAGTGTTGCTCAACCAATCGACCAGTGAACATATATGAATCCGCTATAAATGAATGAATGAAAACAATAAGGAAAACTAACAACAACTCTTAAAACCCTCATACCATGCATAGATCCCCTTGATTTGATTATATGTCCAATAGGAAGATTGATCCTATTGACTTGATCACGCATAAGGACTGGATCACACTATGCTGCTTCTCGTACTAATCTCCATCAACTCATTATGCTACCATGTACTCCCTTAACACTATGCACCTCTTACACACTTCTAAAATATTTTATGAATATGCATTTGGTAACCATGGACTGCAAAGGGGGCTAATATTTCCTACTAAAAATATAAAGAGGAAGAGACTTTCATTAATCTCTTACTTGTGCTTACTCTTTCCCTTAAACACATACATATTGTCCAGGGTACTGATTCCTTTGGAAATCACTCTCTTTGACTTATATTTCTTACTGTAGCAACCTTTGGAGTTGAATATCACTTCTTTGCCTCCATCAACCATCTGAATCATTCTAAAAATATTGTTCTTCAACCCCTAAACTAGTAGCACATCAATTGCATTGGTCTTCTCATCACCAAGGCTGGCCTTTCCTTTACCCAGCACTATAGGAGGTATATTACCTCCAAGAATGACATGGCCTTCTTTGGTTTTCTTGACGGAGAGGAAACCACTTTAGTCCCCTGAAATGTGACAGAACAACTTCTATCCATGTACCATCTATCATCATGATCATAAGCATGTATAACAATCCCACACTTCACTTGTTGCTACTCCTTCTTCTTGCACATTGTCATAGGTTGCTTCTTATGATGTGCATTCTCCTTTTGTTTTCTCATGGGCCTATTCTACTTCCACTACTCCTTTTTGTAGATCTATTTTGAGGAACTCAAAAATATGCAATCTCTAGCAATGTGGCTGAAATTGTGACATGCCTATCATCTCATATGACGAAGATATGTGGCTGGAGGGGCAAGTCTTCTGTTTCTCACACTAGACTTCTACCTTGGATTGATTTTTCCTATTGGGCATAGCCCAACTTGGTTCAATTTTTGGGTCAAATAATTTGCATTTTGAGGAATAGAGCGAGTGGAGCCGATGAAGTTATATTCATCGCATGGTTTTTTAGGGGCTTTAAGGTGGGTCAAAGCCCCTTATTTTGTAACAAGTATTGGGTATTAGTCCATTGTTTTGTTGGATCCATGGTATGTGCACCATGGTCTTGTAGTAGGGAATTATATATAAAGAAGATGTAATAATTTGTCAAATATGATGATATGATAGAATAACTACGCATATATTGTTTGTATTCTCTGTCTTGAGTCCGTATTTTAGGGAAGGCTCCACAACTGAGTGCATGAAGGCCTCGAAGGGACTGCAACTGCGTGCATAGACCACCTGTAGCTAGGTGCATAGGTTAGGGAAGAGCATGCATTGAATATCATTATCAATAAATAAGAAGTTTTGGCAAAGTGTTGACTACCTTTCTGTATTCATTCTCTGGTGTTATTAATATTGGTAGGCATACTTTTTACAGAATTATGCGAAAGAATACATGTTATACCATTTTTGTTATGTCTATGTGTTAAGTACCTGTCTATAAAATTAATCATCAATGTGGACCTTTCACTATGTTTGGCATGTTTGTAACACCTAAACAATTGACACTGCGGAAGGGGACATAACCAGGTCTTCAACAATGTTGTAATTTTGTAAAACTCTAGCATGTGGGTTGAAAGACGATTTTCAAAGCACACCTTTGGGAAGTGGTCAAATCATCATCTCAGGATTCAACTTGATTTGCAATGGTTTAGAGGGAGGAGGAGGAATTGATCTGGAAGGTTGACTAGTTGAACTAGTCTCATTTCCATTTTCCATAGGACCCTTAGATCCATAATCTTTTTATCTCATAGCTACCATAACTTGTTGCGAAGACATCATCATGATATCTTGTGATGTGGAAGATGAAGATGTTTTATGAGAAACCATTTTTCTATCTTGAGAAGGAAATGCATCCTTCAAAAAAATAGGATTTGGAGAACCTCTAAGGAATTTGGAAACCTCTGTCCGATGTGGGCATTCCTTCGTATAATGATCCTCATTGAAAATAAGGCAACGATAGCGATGTTTTCATTTCTCGTTAGTAGGTTCAGTTTTAGCGGGTTTCTCGCTCAAAGAAGAATTTTGTTTCAATTTACATTTCCCCTTCCTTTTACCTATGGACGATTGACTCTTGTTGGTAGATAATTCTACGACATTAATGTTGGAAATAGATTCCGTAGAAAGGTTTTTAGCAGGTGAATCTTGTATGGCCAAAATTTGAGTAATTTTAGATTTTTTCGTTTACCCCTTAGACTGTTGGCTAATAGAACCTATTATACCATTAGTAGAATGAGATCCTATAGGAATTGTAACTATTGGATCATTTAAAATTGTTGGGCACGGTAAATTCGAGATTTTCGCGTATAAGGTGCTAGATTGGGTATAAATTAATTCTAAATACTAGGCATGAGCAATTACCCGCTCTTCTGTGATGACACCTCCCTTAGCAAAATCATCGGTAATAATGGGAAGTAATGACTTCATAAACCATTTACCCGAAAAATGATCTGGAATAAAAGCTTTGACTAACCAACGTCTACGTCTCCATTCATATATATGATCAGAAATGTTAGTAGATTTTTTTGTTTTAAGGAATTCAATAGTTCAGTACCAGTATCATATCGAATTTGTAGATGTCAATGGGTTAAAAACATTGTTTCTAGAGAGTTAAAGTTATGGAAAGAAGTGCGAGGTAGCTCAATGTACCATTTGGCTATCGAACTGGTTAAAGTTCATTAGAAAAGGTGAAGATAGAAAGAATGATTGATTAAAGAATTTCATGCACACAAAAGATGATATGTCATCGCATGATTGGATGGGTCTTCTCTTGATTTGCCTTCAAATTTGGGTATGTCACTCAGTAACTTGGTGGGAATCACGAGGAAATAAGGATAATAATAAATAGGATCGTTTGTTAACTGAGATAAATCAGGTAAATCTAGGGTTGCAATAAATAATAACTTCTCGTTAGTATATTTCTATAAAGTTTGATAACCTCGCAAGTTAAGTCCAATCCCTAGAGGAGGATACCCAGGATATCCTGGAATACGCTGTGCAGTTGGAATTGGGATTCCGCTAGGGTAACCAAGGTGAACCATAAGAGGTTGGGGTTGAACATGGACTTGATAAGTATGACTATGGTATGGTTGACTTTGGAAAGGTTGAGCTTGACCCATTTTACCCTTCTAATATTTCCTCTATAGAGGTTAAGCTTGTAAAGGTTGACGTTGAACAAATTGACTTTGAATAGGTTGACTTTGGATAAATTGACCTTGAAAATGTTGGTTTTCAAAAGTTTAACCTTCGAAAGGTGGACTTTGAAAAACTTGTCCTTGAAAAGGTGGAACCTGATAAGCTTGACCTTGAAAAGGTGGGTTTTGGAAATCTTGGTCTTGAAAAGGTGTTTACATTGTTCCTATAGTAGGTTGCCTGATAGGAATGTGTGGTATAGATTGGACTGTAGGACTTGTTTGATAAGCAGAAGCTCGAGGGATTTCTTGAGTAGTTTATGCTAAAGCAAGAGGGTCATCATTTTCCAATTCAAGATTGAACGATTTAATCATCAATTGGACAACTTCAAGTTCAGAGGGCGAGTTATAGAATTCCTTCAACTTTTGTAAGGATTCAAAAGTATTTGAAAATGGTGAAATATGGCAACTCACCTCTTCATTTACAGATGCTGCAATTAAGGCATAGGCCTTGTTGTTCTTATTTTCCCAATTGGCAATCTCATTATCTGAGGTGGGCTTTGTAGGTGCATTATCTCATTCTCCTTCACAAACTCCTCTCCACAAATCATTTAAAATGAGATTGTGTTTTATATCCCATGACCATTGAGGATAGTTCTCTTTTCTAGAGAGAATTAATCAAACAATTGATATCAATGAATGCATTTAAAATATGTGTACTATGTAAAAAATATACTTCTGCTGGAAAAAAATGCACTTTTGGTGGTAATTTTGTAAAAGATACAATATATATATATATATATATATATATATATATAACAAAGGTATTATTTGGGGAAGGTTTATATGGGGGAGGTGTTGTATGGGGAAGGTGGTATATGGGGGGGGGGGGGTATATGGAGAGGTGTTATATGCGGAGGTAGAGTTATATAATTGTGGCAGATTATTAAATGTGGCATATTTATATTATAGAATGGGGTTCATAACTGTGGATTTATATGAGCATGACATTATATATTGTAATTGTCGGAGGAGCGATAAGCGCTGGTATGGACCAGTGCCAAAAGTTATATGTTATGGCAACGTTCAAAATAACACCATACCACAACGTATGGGGAGGAGGGGGTATGGGGAGGAGTTGAGCTGGGCGATAACCAATTGCAATACCTACAAGAGTAATACCGCCAATCATTGCATGGTGGTATGGGAGGCGGTGTGATGTTGCAATAGAGAGCCACACCAACATAGTCATAGACGGAAGGGTATGCAATGTATTATATATGAAAGTCATGATAATCGAGAGTTGGGGTTATAACCATGATAACGGTCACGCCATTCAACGCAAAATAACACAATAATATCACATTGATACTCAATATTATGTGTACACATTAATCCTAGGTTGATCTAAGTGTGTACTTATCCTTGGGTTGGCTTGGGTTATGATAGAACATTGGAGTGAGAAGCGTATGGATAACATTCCTTGTGAGGGGCCTTGAGGGTACTTAGAGATACTTGGGGGTTGCTCGTACTCCAAGAGCCATGGCACATTGTGACTTTCTAGTTCGCCAGTGTTGGACCCCTACAATGATAATGGCATAACTTGACGGACTAAAAAGGAAAAGGAGCTAGTGCATTACCCTGTATTGTGTAGGTTGATAGGGACGAATATATTGTAGGTTCGAGTGTTGTTTGGGTTTGATACCTTCACCTTTAAATAATTTTTACTAATGATGGGTCATAGGTAGCTTTAAGAATCATTGTACAATGGTGGAGTCATAGCCCCACCTTGGGGGTGACCCACTACTGAGAGAGTAAGAGTTGTGTGGTCTATGGTTGGGTGGAACATCTAAGGTCTAAAGAAATTTGGTGCTTCATTCGAAAAATATAAGTGTTTTTTTGTGTTCATATGTCTTTTTGTGTTCATGTATTTACACATGTTTTTGATAGATAATCAATTTATATGTGTTTATCATGTTTTAATGGTTATGTGCATGTGTGTATTACATGATATAATATTGGAAGCTTGGCAATACTGAGAGGGAGGGGCTTGAACCAATATTGTGCATTGTTTATTGAACTATACTGATTTTCTCCTGTCATTACACAATTAACCGAATCATCAATATATCATCAACACCACAATATAGATAGAATATATTGACATAAACATGGACCGTGATCAACATATAAACCATAACAAGTAAATCAGGATAATACCAATGAACAATACATAAACATCATCATGCACATAGAGAGACCGAATGTAAGGTGGAAACCCAAAGGGAGAAAACCACCACATGATTTTCTGCTTTGCTCTTATTCTTATTAATGAAAATGCTCTTTTTACATCATATGCATTGGACACCACTAGTGTGCAAGCCACAAATTGCCATTCATTTGAGAAACTCTTGCTCTAGGCCACTACATGCTGGAATCCACTAGTTCTTGGACTCTACAGACTACGATATACTAGATTCCACTACTCAACGACTTTTCAAGCCACCACCTGCTGTATGCCCTAACACTCAATAGTATTTCCAACCACCACTAGATGGAAGCCACTACTCCCAAGTTCTTAAGACATTACTTGAAGGATGTCGCTACACCTGAATTTGTAAGCTAACACTTGTGTCACTGAAGACCCCAACCTTCAAGCTCTCCTATGGACCACGTTTCATAATTTTCACAGTAGATCCACTGTACTCTAAATAAGAAAACATGGGACTCATTTCATCTATTTTCACAATGGACCCACTATGGAAGTTTTGCACAAAATAAAAACCTCTCTGCGACAACTTCACTCAAAAAAATCTCTCACGAAAACTCTAACTCAAAATATGCTCTCACATACAACAAAAAAATATCATCAAGCTACAACACAAATCCCCAACATCAACATACTCATCACACCCAAGACTAACAAAAAAAAGAGATTAAACCCTAACAACTCAACATTCACTTAACCCAATACAAAATCTCACTGTCATACAATAACGTAACAAAAAAATATCCCTCACTCATTTTACATGAATACAACCCGATCAAACATACTCTACTCATAAAAATCAACATACTAGAAAACCCAATAGTGATCTCTCTCACACACAACTCAGCATTACATGGCATCAATAGAAATACAAGCATTCATTATGCTCAACCATATGACTCATATCTTTAACACTTGCGTGAAAAATTTCAACCATAAAGATAATAATCCCTATAATCACAACTATTAGCACACAGATCAACCATCAATCTCTATCCTCTATCGACTGTCCAATCACACCTCCTCTATGTCTTCATGAAAACTTCAACAATAAGATATAGGGGAAATTATATTATGTACAAACTCTAATATTTGTAATCTTCATACATGGCCATGTCTAATATCTGTCCTGTCTAATGCACACACTCAATTATTAGATAATTGATGCAACCATCTCTCTCTACCTCTGCATAATACTCAACTGCACTCTTTAGCTCAATTATCACATTGTCTAACATATACAATGATCCACAACAAGGAGTTATATAACAATGTTTTCCTAGCACTCCATTAGCTTATTCAATTAGTGTGTTCAAACTCACCAAAGGACCAAATCAATTAAAAACATTGTGATATTGGGTCAATTAGAACATTTGAACTAATTCCATGGGAAATTGTTGTGGATTTTGTGTGTGGAATTTCACATGCACACATAGGAACTAAAATATTTACCTACAAGACATCTGCGTAGGAAAGCCATTGTTTGCTAAAGAAAATATAAGTAGGCATGCCATTGTATGCCAAAGAAAATAACCTATCTGGCCAGGCATGTCGCATTGTGCCAGTGACACTATATAGAATCATGGAAAATGCAAATCTACTTTGACCCATACCTCTACCAAATTCATCACCACTTCCTTAGGCACCTCATAGACATGTACAACCTTTGAAAACACTTCATCAAACCTCCACAAACCTCTGCAATCTTTTATCATCAATACAAATCATATTAAAATCAATTCCAACAAAACTAGCTTACCAGGGTTGTCATCTCCTTGGTTAGCATCAATTCCAATACCATGCGACCAAAATTCTCCCCCTTTGGTATTGATGTCAACCTACAATCACAAACATAAAACTAATATTCAATAAATGCTCTGGTTAATATCTAGTTGGTCTCTTCTTGACTTGTGGTTGTGTCACTCTCCACCTTTGACATCAATGGAAAAGGGTGGACAAGTCTGGTTTCACACCATGCAGAAAAAATGAATTATCCACACTGATATTAATAGACAAGGTTGATACCAAATGATTTGATGAAGAAATTAGATTAGCTACCAATAATTGCAAGATAATCATGAGGATAAAAGAAGTTTGTTTCCAACATCATGCAAACCAATATGCCATACTTCCAACACCATGCTCTTCACTTTGAACATGCTCCCCATAAGCATTGGGGTTGTAAACATATTTTCCACGATATTTCACACATGAATCTTCTACTTTCGTACATGTCTCCTTATTACGTGCAAGAGACAACTCATCTATCTATTGTCTCCTTACAACCAACTAATGATATACCTTGAATAATACAAAACTAATACATGAGATATAAGATCACATCAATGATATCAAGCACACTCATGGTTGGTACAAATGGCATATTAAAACAAATAATATTTGTCATATATATTCCCAAGACATGTCACTCAACCAACTTGTAGTGTTGTTTCAATCAATCGTAATTGGCTAAGACTGCAACATTAATTGTCAACCCAGGGTAGGTCTTGCTGTTTCAATGGAGTTCACACTATTTGTGCCGATACACACCAACGAAGAATAAGAAAATGTCGAAAACGGTAAAATATGTCGCTGATCTAAATGTACGAATCAAACCATGCGTGTAGAAATAAAAACACTATAAAATTAAATCACAACTCACATCTATCAACGTAAAGGTGCGCCACATAGGAACTAATATCTACTCCAGCTGGTTACCACCATTATGTTGATTAACTTAGTGTAAAAACATAATATAAATAGAAACAACAACAAATGTAATCCACAATTTGTATAGCAACAATGAGAAACCATAAATTAATTAACTAAACTAGAATGTACACTACCTATATCACTGCAATCCCTGCAAAGAGGAGGGCCCTTCCTCCTTAGCAGGACATAGGAATAAAGCAAAACTGATTAATGAATCAACTGGAGAACAGTGACAACATCATCGTGCTAATTGATATTAAAAATAAACTCATAATTACAGAAGCAAAATAACAATACTCTTCTATATGCCGTATCCTTGTACATGAAAAATCGAGTCTTTTATAGTTATTACAACCTGAAATTAGAAACAGATCAGTGATGAGAATCTCATGATTCTCATGCTGATAAAAAAAAATAGTTAAAACATATTGCTAAATACAAATATACATCAGTTACGATTGCAACTGCTCGAGTCTTTTTGCCTCAAAAAAATAAACAATTCCTACTGCCGACAGATTTTATGTGGAATAGTACCCACATTTGCTAGCTTCGGCGCAACAACATCAAGTGAATGGTAGTTCGGGATGATGCGGCATCATTGGCGACAACATTTTTGGTGTGACAACAGATTCTTGTATCAACATGTGGTGTAACATCATCCTGTAAAAACATCCAATGTGTAACAACAACCTGTAACAACATCCAATGTGTAACAACAACATGTAACAGCATGCAGGGTGTAACGACGAACCGTTCTATGCTTTTTTGGAGTGAATCCATACTACTTTTTTGCATCATAGCTTTGTTCTCATGAGCCATCACCTGAAAACACGAGCTTCCCAAAATACTTCTTCAATACTTTCCCAGTGAGCCACAAAAAGGAATAAAGCCTCGTATTATTCGGTAAAATACAACAAAGTAACATGACAGTAGAATAGGTTAAAAAGGTGAGAAAACAAGGAATTTGATCATGTAAAGTCGTAGGCCTGGAGGATAGAAAGGTCAAAAATTGGGAAAGAATGTGCAGAAAATAGTTAAAAAAACACACCCAACATCTCCCCCCGACTAAAGCAATTGCATGTCCCCATGCAGAATCTCAGTTCCTTCTACTCTACCCCCAATGGAAATCTGTGAAATTGTAGGCACCAGAAGTATCATCACCCTAAGCTCTGAATCCTTGAATGTTCATCAATTGACATGGCCAATATTCCTCTTCGTAGTTGCATAAATGGTAATCAAGCTAATACTCATGTAATGGCAATCATATCAAAGGAAATTTGAACCTTAGGCCAATCCAAAACGCTCCCAGTGTCTGCACAATCCGAGCATATTCCGGCACCCGTGTAATAGCAGCCATGAAGTTCCTGTATTCAAAGGGGTCCCCTTCCTATAACTCTGCACTACAGGCCTCAGTGCACTTGAGACATTCGGCTAGCGCTAAACTTTTCATATTTGTATACAGGTTGAGGCAGATCCTCACGATTCTTTTTCTGTAGCTAGCCGATTGTTCTCTGATTTTTGGATTTCTCATGAATAGTTTAAACTCTCGCCAGAGTTCGTAAGCCATTCCTAGTTCAGCCTTGACCCACAATGTTGTTCTTTCCTCACTGGTTTATGTATTTTCTTGGCCAGGTGCCACTCAATCTGATTCCTCATGAATGAAAGGAAGGCCTGCAACTGCAAGTCCCCCATGTAGGAGAGGAAACTCGCCACCATATTCGTGCTAACATATTCACACATGATATTGTGCAAGAATAGTTCGCACAACAAGCTCTGGTTATCAAAGTCATAGGAGCGAAAAATTTCCAAAAATGTACGGGTTGAAGAACTCGAATATGATCTATTCTCAAAAGCTACCTTTAATTTAAATAAGTAATAATGTTCTTGTTGATGGCCTCGAAATCGGGTCAATAGCAAGGGGGATACCCACCCGGTCCGGGACCTGGTTGGCGGCTCCTTGCCCGTTTGGTGTAGCGGGTCCGACTGGGGGTAATGGGACCAGCTTCCCAATCTAAAGGTTATGTGCGTGTGTGTAGATTTTGATTATGCTGAGTCTGAAAGTATTTTAGAGCTAACTCAAATCTAACTAATAAACAGATTCTATACTATTGTAATCTAATGAAAACAACACATCTAATCTATGCTAACCCGGGATATATCTCTTATATTATGCGATCTAAAAAGATTTCGAACAATAATTGGTAATAAAGATCATTCAGCTATCATAAGAATATGAACCATTTAAGATAAACCATTCTGCATAAGAAGTTAGGCAAAACGGTTGTGAACAACATATCGCATAATAAGTGATTCATATGTCAAGCACAAACAAATGATTCCATCGTACAGAAGTGCCAAATGGTAACCCAAACATCCATACATTAACATATAAACAACTAAAACTGCATATCACTTTAAGAATATAAGCAGAAATTCGTCAAGAGATAAAAGTACCATTTATGACTGATTTTCACTCACAAACTTCAAGCAATAACAATTTATCTCTACTTGCTTCTAAGATCTACTAAGAGTACAGAAGTGCAACATCAGTAGCAGACATTAAAATGTAAACATAAATAAATCTCGATCCTTCCATTCATCAAAACCTCCTCTGAGGGTGCAGAAGTGCATGTTCCGAGGACAAGTTTTGACAAATTTTTGGACCCTTATCCAATGCAATGAGAAGGGTTAAAATACTACTTCCTAATTCTAATAATAGTATCATTACAAAATCTTAGGATATGGTTTTCAAATGACCGTCCTTTTTCTAATCTAGTTAAAAGAGAAAAAACAACAATCTAAATGAAATCATTTGTGAACTTGGTCTTTGAAGTTGCAAGTGTCCAGCATAGGCTTGAGAAGAGTCGGCTGGCTGATTTCTACGCTGAGATGGGCTGCGAAAACGACATCTATGAGAGATGGCACTACCTTCTCGGCTGCGCTCGTAATGCACTTCACCGTCATCCATTGGCTGTGTGGTTTAACCAAGTACGTCCAGTAACCTTCCCAATTCAACCTAGCCAATGCTTGGATTGCTTTCCCTTTTGCCTGTGCTTTCTGCCTCCATTCTGTCTCCAGTTGCAACTTGCTTGGTAGGTACCCCGAGGTGGTCTCTGTAATTAAATTGGCCCTGTGTAAATTTTCATTTACACAGTCGATAAGAATGCTCGCCTGTGTCGCCGCTGTCTCTGCTTCTTGCTCTGCCTACGTGATTTGTTTGTCCCATTTACTAAAGAGCAACTCCTTATGATTTTCATTAATCCTGGGTGCCCCTGCTCTTTTCCCTTCCTCATCATCTTGCCAAGTTAGATATTCTGTCACCCTCTTGTCGTTCTGATCATAGTCGCTCCGCAATTCCACCACCTGACTGGTGATTTTGTCGCTCAGCTCACAAAAGTGTCTCCACTGCGATATTTTATGTCCCAACTCTTCCTGTTGCTGCAGTAGTTGCTCTTTCAAGCCGATGGACTCTGAAATAAACTCTGCCAGTTTAGGCTCATCTTTATGCATTTCTTGCACCGTCTGCAGTTGTTTTTCTTTTTCTTCAAGACTTTTCTGATAGCCTATCTGCATCTGTTGAAAGTCTTCCTGTGGCTTTTCTAGCTGTCTGGAAGCTTCAGTGTTCGCGTTGGCTTGTTGCAACTGTTGTTGTAGCAGTTGTATATGATGTTCTTGTTCCTTTAAAAGTTGCTGAACTTCAGAGGCCTTGTCAATAGTTGCAGAGGCATATGCTCCTGCAATCTAAGACAGCTTCGTGAGATTTTCGGTCGGATTATTATTTGGGTCTTTCCACAAGACGTCCAAATGTTCAGCATTTTGAGACAGTGTATCCTCAAGCTTTCTCTTCTTTCTCTGTCTCCTTACAACTGCTTTGTGTTGGGGATTGTATAATACATCCAGTGGGGGGATTTCTTCTACGTTAAGTAGGAGTTCTGAGGTTGGAGCGATAGGAAGGCGTTCATCTTCTGTGGCACTACTGACCATGGTCGAAACGACTTCTTGCACCACCTGTGTATTGCTCACAGGTGTCTTCGGGACTTGCCCTTCAAGATTAGTTAATTCATTGAAGGTTTCCCACTCTTTATCTAGCTATGTTGTGACAAGGGGTGCTTCGATGATAGGAGGGGGGACATCTCTTTGGTCTTCTCTCTTGCTTCGGAGCTTTGAGCTTTGTTCTTCTTTCCCATTTCGCTTTGTGTTTCTGTCTGAGTCGTCTTCGCGTTTTATTCCTACAGATTACGAGTGAAATGGAAATGACTGATCCAGAAAGGTGATGGGAGAGTTTTAAATGCAAGAGATAAATCAAATATGCCACCTTAGGTGAAGCAAATCTCTACCAAGGCACGCATCTTTAATCCATTTAATAACTGACAACTAATTCATTTACTATGATTAAAAGCGCATGATTTCGGGTCAGATTATAGTAAGTGGCTTTTTCTTTGGATGGCGCACCTGAAGGATATGTACGGAAGTGATTTATGATTTGCTGACGTAACCTCGCATGTCGCGCGATCGCTAATCGCATCATCGCAAATCGCATGGATGTGGCATCGCAGCGATCGCAATATCGCAGATCGCAGGAATTTGATATTCACAAAATCTTGCCTGACTCATTTCTGCGATATGCGATCTAGCGATCGGCGTTATCGCAGATCGGCGGATCTTTAAGTTTTCTTTATGAGCGTTACCAATTTGCGATGCGATGTCATTATTAACACGAGGATGATGCGCATAAAAAAGGGGAATGAAGGTTTTTCCTATCTTTTGCAATGCGACCTTAAGGTTTTCTCTTTTATCATAGACTTAGGCTTTGAAATATCTAAGAGGCTTTTTCCAAGCGTATGATTGTGACTTCAAAAAGAAACTTTTGCTTTTCCTAAAAATTAACTAAGGGTCCCCATTCATTTAGTATCATGGCTGATACTTAATTGAATAAGGGGGGGTGTTGCTGGCTACAACAATTGGCGATTCATTTGGGAGAACCAGTTATCTCTGCTTTTACATTTATGCTTTCAAACTTCCTAAGAAAAATGTCTTAAAGAAAAACTTGAACTTTATTATAAAAAGATAAAGCAAATAATACTTTAAACTGTCAATGATGTTTCCTTTCAACCTGCTTCTATTTCAATTACTTGCGTCTTCAGCTTGTCTTTGCATTTAAACCAGTCATTACTTGGTCTTGTAAAACATAAAATAAAGTCTTCTCTATGTATCAGCTCTTTTTTTTTTAAATATGCTCCTTTGTCGCAGGTAGAGCCTCTGCTGCCAGCAGGCGTCCGTAGCCTCGACAGGGTTACCTATTACCCAACAATGATCCTTTATCATGCTTAAGGTTACTTACAACTTTTTCAGAGAAAAATCCTTTTTTGACACTTTTTCCTTTTTTATTCTCTAAAGAACAATGTCTTGGTTTGGTGGCCAAATTATGACGCAGTCATTCACTTGATTTACACTTTTGCTAAACAAGCTGGCTCGTGATGAGACCCCTTGCCTTTTGATTGCAACAATCTTGAGTCATTGCCCTGTTTTGGTAGACAGTGTTGGCAAAGTCAACAAATTATAATATCTGTGATCATGATAAGCCGGCTCGTGATGAGATCTCTCTTTCTTTGAGATATAGCGTCTTTTTAGATTATTCCTCTGAATGCTGCGTTTTCCTTTAGCAGGGAGGAAGTCAAATTTTCTTTCCTTAAGAAAGTTCTGGACGACAATGATAGGGCTGCTTTTGGTAAATGGCTGTTTTCACAGAGAATTTTTATTTTAATATTGATACCTTTCATTGTGCTGGCCTAAAAACAAATTTTCCACTGAGATAGCTTTCTTTAAAGTTTTTTTTTTTTTTTGGCAGTTGAAACTATCATCATATCTGGGTTAAAGTTCTATTGATAATAAAGATCAAATTCCTAAAAGATTTGCTGTTCATAGAAGCAGAAGTTTCAAAAATTTTCAATAGAGAAAAAAAAAAGGTGCCTTTAGTAAATGCCAAATGCCGTTAACCAAAGCAAACATTATTATGAGAGGCAAACATTCCCTAGGGTTATGTAGAGAATATGAATAACTTTTCCTATCGATTTATTAAAAGCAAACCTAATAACCTAGCTAAATTACTCCTACTCCTATTCTAACTATATACAGGAAATAACTATGTGAAATGATATTTCCAATGGTCCAGGAACCATGTATTCATTTTTATTCCTAGCCGTATGAATCTTCCAAGCATGAGTAAAAAGAACCAAAATTTCCTTGGATCATAAATATTGGCTGTGGAATAAAAACATACAACCCCAATTGGAATTCTGTCTGATTTTCCTTTCTCATGTGAGCTCTTTTCCAACTGGATACCTATTGGATCATAAAAATTAGGATGAATTTCTGTTATGAATTGATCATCTCTCAATAGGAGGGATAACAAGTCATATTGCGAAAATGATTTTTTAGTTTTAATGACTTGTAACCTGTTTTTTGTTAACGCTGAGTTTTTAGCGATTTCGTTTGAAATGAAAATTCCCATATATAAATCGCTAAAACATAATCTATCAAAAGTTTGAAAATTTAAAAAGAAATCTGATTTTGTACAAAATGAGTGCAAGTGAGAAAGAAATGATTGGGTATTTACAGAAATAGTGTTACAACACAACTGGGATTTACTTGTAACATCTTGCTCCTCACAAGAACTGGCCAGGTTTTGTGAATCAGGAACTAAGTTATGATTGCGAACAGGGATGGAGCTTTCCTCATGATATGAATCATAGATTGGGGTATTGTCTTGGATAGTAAAATTATTCAAATGAGCTTTTACTTTGAGATGAGGATCGGCTGATATGATTTCTGATTTAAGATGTTCCTTATTATCTGACCCTAGTTGAGTTACTTGAGATAACTCAACAACATCATCATTGTCAAAGTAACTATCGCAAAAGACTCTACAGATTTCCCTAGGTTCCTCTTTTTGATTATATGTTTTCAGACAAGAGAGGTCAGGAAGCTCTCATTCGTCATTGATCAAAGGCTGTGCTAAAGCGATCTCTTTATCTTGAAAACCTAATGATGAGTCGTTTGAATAACCCTCTGTGTTTTTTGAGATATGCTTGATATTGAGAGGGGAAACATTGTCATCACTAAAAACATTGGGATAGAGAGAAAAATGTGAATCTGGAACAATGCATTTAAAAACATCATGAAAGAATTTTTGTTCATCAGATTCATCATAAACATCGAGCTTTAGATCATACCTTTGTGCGCTGATACTTTCTGAAAGAGAAACAGTTGGTTGATCTAACCTTGACATAGGCATTTGTTGATTTGAAATGATATTGTCTGACTTTATGTCAGAGTCATCTTCTGGTTCCAAGGTAGTTTCCCTTTCAGCATTTTCGTCTTTATTTTCTGGTACTAGAGCATGCATGACTCGTAGGCTTTGCAGATTTTCTTTATTATGGATGATCTGTGTATTTGACTTGAAATGCTCATCTATATTAGAAGAAAATGAAACAACGGTTGAGCTAATTTCTGCTTGGTTAGATAAAGGAGGTAGGGAATACTCATCATAATCTGAAGATTCTTCATCTGTGAGCTCATCCTTGAGATCATACTGTAGACATTAAATATGAAATCGCATATTGAAATCCCTTACGGGTTCATCTTGTTTCCGTAGATAATCAATTTCATCATATACCTGTTCGTAGGCGTAACAATCAAATTCCAAGATGAAAGTCCTAATGAATTGGTCCCAGCTGTGGATTGATGCAACTGGGAGGGTTCTGCACCATTTTCTAGCTTCCGCTGTGATTGTAAGAGTAAAAATCCTGCACAAAACGCCTTCATCAATTCTCTGAATATCAGAACTCGAAACTTTTTGAATGAACTGAAGGGCATGATTAAATGCAGAAGAATTATTCTTACCGTTGAATTTTACCTGAGACAAGAGACTTACCACATCTGGTGGAGTGTTGGAAGAGGTAGGAACATGGATGCAACTCCAAATAGGAATTATATGAGCAGCCATCCTGTTTCAAGATTTATAATTTGGAAAACATTCCAACAGACACTATGCTCGGCCCTCCTTCTAGCGCCAATTATGTTGATGGCCCCGAAATCGGGTCAACAACAAGGGGGATACCCACCCGGTCCGGAACCTAGTTGGCGGCTCCTTGCCCGTTTGGTGTAGCGGGTCCGACTGGGGGTGATGGGACCAGCTCCCAATCTAAAGGTTATGTGTGTGTGTGTAGATTTTGATTATGGTGAGTCTGAAAGTATTTTAGAGCTAACTCAAATCTAACTAATAAAAAGATTATATACTATTGTAATCTAATGAAAACAACACATCTAATCTACGCTAACCCGGGATATATCTCTTATATTATGTGATCTAAAAAGATTTCGAACAATAACTGGTAATAAAGATCATTCAGCTATCATAAGAATATGAACCATTTAAGATAAACCATTCTGCATAAGAAGTTAGGCAAAACGGTTGTGAACAGCATATCGCATAATAAGTCATTCATATGTTAAGCACAAACAAATGATTCCACCATACAGAAGTGCCAAATGGTAACCCAAACATCCATACATTAACATATAAACAACTAAAACTGCATATCACTTTAAGAATATAAGCAGAAATTCGTCAAGAGATAAAAGTACCATTTATGACTGATTTTCACTCACAAACTTCAAGCAATAACGATTTATCTCTACTTGCTTCTAACATCTACTAAGAGTACAGAAGTGCAACATCAGTAGCAAACATTAAAATGTAAACATAAATAAATCTCGATCCTTCCATTCATCAAAACCTCCTCTGAGGGTGCAGAAGTGCATGTTCCGAGGACAAGTTTTTGACAAATTTCTGGACCCTTCTCCAATGCAATGAGAAGGGTTAAAATACTACTTCCTAATTCTAATAATAGTATCATTACAAAATCTTAGGATACGGTTTTCAAATTACCGTCCTTTTTCTAATCTAGTTAAAAGAGAAAAAACAACATTCTAAATGAAATCATTTGTGAACTTGGTCTTTGAAGTTGCAAGTGTCCAGCATAGGCTTGAGAAGAGTCGGCTGGCTGATTTCTGCGCTGAGCTGGGCTGCGAAAACGGCATCTATGAGAGCTGGCGCTACCTTCTCAGCTGCGTTCGTAATGCACTTCACCGTCATCCATTGGCTATGTGGTTTAACCAAGTACGTCCAGTAACCTTCCCAATTCAGCCTAGCCAATGCTTGGATTGCTTTCCCTTTTGCCTGTGCTTTCTTCCTCCATTCTGTCTCCAGTTGCAACTTGCTTGGTAGGTACCCCAGGGTGGTCTCTGTAATTAAATTGGCCCTGTGTAAATTTTCATTTACACAGTTGATAAGAATGCTCGCCTGTGTCACCGCTGTCTCTGCTGCTTGCTCTACCTGCGTGATTTGTTCGTCCCATTTATTAAAGAGCAACTCCTTATGATTTTCATTAATCCTGGGTGCCCCTGCTCTTTTCCCTTCCTCATCATCTTGCCAAGTCAGATATTCTGTCACCCTCTTGTCGTTCTGATCATAGTCGCTCCGCAATTCCACCACCTGACTGGTGATTTTGTCGCTCAGCTCACAAAAGTGTCTCCACTACGATATTTTACGTCCCAACTCTTCTTGTTGCTGCAGTAGTTGCTCTTTCAAGCCGATGGACTCTGAAATAAACTCTGCCAGTTTAGGCTCATCTTTATGCATTTCTTGCACCATCTGCAGTTGTTTTTCTTTTTCTTCAAGACTTTTCTGATAGCCTATCTGCATCTGTTGAAAGTCTTCCTGTAGCTTTTCTAGCTGTCTGGAAGCTTCAGTGTTCACGTTGGCTTGTTGCAACTGTTGTTGTAGCAGTTGTATATGATTTTCTTGTTCCTTTAAAAGTTGCTGAACTTCAGAGGCCTTGTCAATAGTTGCAGAGGCATATGCTCCTGCAATCTAAGACAGCTTCGTGAGATTTTCGGTCGGATTATTATTTGGGTCTTTCCACAAGACGTCCAAATGTTCAGCATTTTGAGACAGTGTATCCTCAAGCTTTCCCTTCTTTCTCTGTCTCCTTACAACTGCTTTGTGTTGGGGACTGTAGAATACATCCAGTGGGGGAATTTCTTCTACATTAAGTAGGAGTTCTGAGGTTGGAGCGATAGGAAGGCGTTCAACTTCTGTGGCGCTACTGACCATGGTCGAAACGACTTCTTGCACCTCCTGTGTATTGCTCACAGGTGTCTTCGGGACTTTCCCTTCAAGATTAATTAATTCATTGAAGGTTTTCCACTCTTTATCTAGCTCTGTTGTGACAAGGGGTGCTTCGATGATAGGAGGGGGGACATCTCTTTGGTCTTCTCTCTTGCTTCGGAGCTTTGAGCTTTGTTCTTCTTTCCCATTTCGCTTTGCGTTTCTGTCTGAGTCGTCTTCGCGTTTTGTTCCTGCAGATTACGAGTGAAATGGAAATGACTGATCCAGAAAGGTGATGGGAGAGTTTTAAATGCAAGAGATAAATCAAATATGCCACCTTATGTGAAGCAAATCTCTACCAAGGCACGCGTCTTTAATCCATTTAATAACTGACAACTAATTCATTTACTATCATTAAAAGCGCATGATTTCGGGTCAGATTATAGTAAGTGGCTTTTTCTTTGGATGGCGCACCTGAAGGATACGTACTGAAGTGATTTATGATTTGCTGACATAACCTCGCATGTCGCGCGATCGCTAATCACATCATCGCAAATCGCATGGATGTGGCATCACAGCGATCGCAATATCGCAGATCGCAGGAATTTGATATTCACAAAATCTTGCCTGACTCATTTCTGCGATATGCGATCTAGCGATCGGCATTATCGCAGATCGACGGATCTTTAAGTTTTCTTTATGAGCGTTACTAATTTGCGATGCGGTGTCATTATTAACATGAGGATGATGCGCATAAAAAAGGGGAATGAAGGTTTTTCCTATCTTTTGCAATGCGACCTTAAGGTTTTCTCTTTTATCATAGACTTAGGCTTTGAAATATCTAAGAGGCTTTTTCCAAGCGTATGATTGTGACTTCAAAAAGAAACTTTTGCTTTTCCTAAAAATTAACTAAGGGCCCCCATTCATTCAGTATCATGGCTGATACTTAATTGAATAAGGGGGGGTGTTGCTGGCTACAACAGTTCCCAAAGGAACATTGGGTATGACGGGGATGACCACCTGCATGCCAGCAGGTTTAGAGCAAGGTCACGAAGTTTGGTCTTGTCATTTATCAAGTCTAAGACCTGTCGATGCAGCTGATACAGTTGTTCATCCTTCTTCTTTATAACTTCCATGTGCCTCCGTGCCTCCTCTTCTCTTTCCCATTCTTCTTTTAGCCATTTTTCTCTCAGGGAATCCATCATTATTTTATGCATTTTGAGTGAAATCACTCCCTCCTATAGAGAGAGTGCCAACTGCTTCCACTTTTGCAGCTTTGGAAACAACAACAATCTCTCAGAATACCATCCTTCATCAGGACCGAGTGTTCTTCCGCATGCACTATCAATTGAGGGTGTAGCAGCCCCCTGAGGGTGAAACTGTTCCCCCTCGGTTGCTGGTTCTTGTGTAGTAGCAGTGTTGGCCACAAGCTTCTGTACATTGTTTTCTCGGATCGACTTCCGTCTTCACTGCTAGTTCTTGTGTAGCAGTATTGTTGAATGTAGGCTCATGGATATTATCTTTCTCTTCCTCCTGTTGGATGACTTCGTCCTCCACTGCTGGTTCTGATGAAACAGAAGTGTCAGCCAGGGGCTCCTGCGTATCCATTACCTAATCACTTCCTATGGATTGTGCCATCTCGGTTGTTGGTTCTTGTGTAACAACAACATCCTCGATAGGTTATTATGTAACAGCTTCCCAGATTTCAGTTTGAGTCTCCCTCGAGATGGTGTCTGCTACACAAACTTTGAATCCTATTGCCACCAACTTCTCAGCATAGGCTACCCACAGAGTGCCCAGGATTTCTCCCCTTCTGGCCCTATCCATGGCCTCTGCCAAAGTATCTAGCCTTGGGGTTCTTGGCTATACCTTTCCTTCTACTAGCTATTCCCTCAATTCTTAATTTTCTTTCTCTAGAATTTCAATTTTTGACAGCAAGGATTGGGTTTCACTCTTACTAGGTGAAGAAGGTTCTTCTAGCTGAGCTTGCTCCTCGTCCTTCTGCTCTATTGCTTCTTTGTTCTTTCTTGACATGGATGGGGACTCTAGGTGCCCACTAACCCTTATCCTATGCTTTGGCCTCCTGTCGCCAATTGGTTTATCAATCGGCCTCTTGCTGAACCTTACTGTCGAGGGATGGGGTTACTCCTTTGTCACCTCTAGATCTTCCTCAGACATCTCGGTTTGCCTTCTGCAGGTGGTCATGGGCCATTTCCGCATGAATTATTCCTAATTCTTTCCCTATTGGCTCAAAGCATCTAGCACAATGAGTTTGATAAGGCCATGGTTGGTAACACACATTTTTGGGTCTGCAACTGTTTTCACATCCACAATCATGTGCCTAATGTTTCCTAGCAAGAAATAAGGAAGGTTGATCAGTTGTTGATGCCGGAGGTGGTTCGATAATGGAAGATGATAATTAAAGACAATTTCTACCCTCACCTCGCAAGTAATGTACTTGATGAGGTAGATGGAAACATCTGCCCATGGATGGGGGAGTGACAGTCTATTAATTCCCCTTCCTTTCTTTACCAGGGACTCTTCTTCTTGGAGGAAATCCCCTTTCAGTGAGGGGTCATTGACCTTCCTATTGAAACATCTCTTCCCTTCCACTGACAATCCTTTTACTCTAGTAATCACCTCTTCTATGACCTCCAGCTTCAACCCTCTGACCTCTATCTGGATTCTCTCCAGATTTTTTGCAAATTCCATGGCAACACTACCATCTAATCCTTCCAACCTCTGGAAGAATTTGAACTAGCTTGCATCCTTGAAAATATGGCATGCTTATGTGAGATCTTCCAAGGCTTCTGTGGACCTTGGCTCATGCCATATTGCTTCTCCTCCCATTTCTTATGCAATTTAGTGCTGTTCCACCTGCTTATCCTTCCCTTTAAGTGCTTCGGGGTAGCCGACACACAATCTAGCTATTTCAGCCTGCACTATTATCTTCCTATTCTTCAAGCACTCTGAATGGGGATTCAATGCTTCCAACATGGGTAAATGGTAGGGTGGTAGGGTGGCGCAAGTGAGGATTTCAAATTGGGATTTGGCACACATGGTTCGTACTGCACAATGAATTTTTCCTTAATGGTGAGTCATGGGGAGGTCTCGTCGATGGTACACTTACCCTTTTTGGTATGATCAACATTAAGTAACAATAACTACTAGGTCATCATGCCTTAATTGCAAGATTTTTCAAATAATCACAAATCATGCGATGGTCATGTCACAATATGATTCGTCCCCCCCCCCCCAAGCTTAAATATGACAGTCGTCCTTAGCCGTCAAGAGTCATGTTAAGTTTCCATAATTACAAAATAAAATGAATTCAATATTACCTTTTTGATGACATACCTGGGTGATGTGGGTCAAAGTAATGGGGGGTGCGACATTCGAACCAGGCTTCAGTAGCGAGACACACAGACTTAATTCTGATGACAAGGATCATGGTGATGTTTTGCTACTTATTACAATAAAATATCTCATTTATTCCTGAAAAGTCGTCGGTTGTTACAGGTGTAACAACCAAGACAACTGATATATATTATTTTAATTTCTACAAAAATATAAAGAAGAAAAGATCATGTAACAACACTTATTGTAAGATATGCTTTGAAATAACAAATTCTGTTACAGAGTGTGTAACAGCCACCACGAGGTGGTTTTCAACTGCTACAAAAGTGTTTGTTTGTGCCTGGGAAAGGTTTTCACAACCAGATTATTATTATTGTTTTTGTTTTTTGATTTTTTGTTTTGTTTGTTTGTTTGTTTGTTTCTTTTTTTTTAAGTTTTGAAGGTGTAACAGCCGCCAAATGAAGTTGATTTTCATCTGTTACACTTATTGGAAAAATTAAAATTTTTGTAGCACAGGGGAGATTTCCCCTGTTCCCGTAATCTATAGATCCAAATTTGTGACAATGTTGACAAATGAATCCATTGAGGTAGGTTTGTGATATAACCGAAGACAGTTCCCATTCACAAGTAATGGTGTCCTCACATTGTCAATGGTCACCAAATTTACAGTCCCATTGTCAAATATTACATCTACCTCATAAGGAGCTAGCCATCTAGTGCAGAGCTTACCCTTGAAGTCTTGAAACCTTGAGTCATATAAGAGAGTCCAATCTCCTTTCTGGAACTTATTTTTCTTTATAAATCTATCATGCCACTTAGCTCTCTACTGCAGGATAATATCTGTTTGCTAGATAGCAGCCAACAATTTCTCCTCCATTTCATTGAGCTAGTTCAATCTCTGCCTTTATGTTGTAGCCAAATCCAAATTGACCTACAATGTTGTCCTTAATGTCTCAATTTCAAATTCAATGGGGAATAAAGGGTTCTTTCCATACACAAGTTGATATGGTGAGAATCCAGTGGTATTCCTCCATGTAGTCCTATATGCCCATAACACTTCTGGAAGTTTGTCAGCTCAATTTCTTCGATGACTGACCAAAGTCTTAGCAAGGATCCCATCAATGACTTTGTTAGCGCTATCTACTTGGCCATTTGTTTGTAGATGATAAGGTGTTGTGATTCTGTGATGGATTTTATATTTCTCGACCAACTCTTGGATGTTATGAGATGTGAAATAGGGCCCTCTATCTGTGACTATCTCTCTAGGTATGCCAAATTGAACAAAGATGTCTTCAAACAGAAAGTTTGAGACAACCTGCTTTGTGGCTCTAGTTAGTGCCTTTGCCTCAACCCATTTTGTGACATAGTCAGTGTAGACCAAGAAGTAGGATCTCTGTCTAGATGAAGGATTAATTGGTTCCAAAAAATATAGAGCCCACTTCTCAAAAGATTCTAGGACGATTTGGGGGTGTAACAACATCTCATCTGATTGTAGTGGTTGGTCCATCCTTTGACAACTATCACATCCCTTCATAAAATTCTTGGCATCCTGAAATATTGTTGGCCAGTAATACCGTGTTGAAAGGAATTTGTATCCTATCTGTTTGTCTCTAAAGTGTCCTCCACAGGGTTCCTCATGACAGGATTTACGGATATGAAAGACCTCATCTTCTCGAACACAACGTCTGATCTGGAAATCTGGTCCAGTGTGGTACAGGATCCCATCTATCTAGGTATATGTATCACTTTGTTGTATAATTTTTCTTTTCTCCTTGGAGGACAAATACTGTGGAAACTTCCCTACAACAAGATAATTGGCTATATCTGCATACCAAGGTGAGCAAGTAGAAATAGCAAAAAGATATTCATCAGGGAAATAATCTTTAGTGGGAGTGCAACTGTCATCAATAGTTAGCCTAGAAAGAAAGTCAGCTACTACATTGTCTTTTCTAGGCTTATCTACAATAGTAATATCAAATTCTTGTAACAACAATAACCAGTGTGTAATCTTACCATTTGTAATTGGCTTATTCATTAAAAACGAATGGAAGAATGGCTAGTGTGTACAAATACTTGATACCTAGTGATGTAATGTCAAAATTTATTGATGGCATGCACAATTGCTAAGAAATCCTTCTTGGTCACTATGTAGTTGAGCTCAGCCGGGGTTAGATTTTTTCTTATGTAGTAAATAGCATAAGGTTTCTTATCCTCCAGTTGGCCCAAAACAACACCTACAACAATATCTGATGCATCTGTAGCTATGTGAAACGACAGTTCCCAATTAGGTCCTCGCAAGACCGGAGCTGTTGATACACAACATTTCAGCTTTAAGAAGGCCTACTCACACTTCCCTGTCCACAAGAAATCAACATCCTTCATGAGCAAGGAAAATAATGGCGATGCAATTTTTGAAATTTTTTCTATAAATTTTCTGTAATACCCTGCATGCCCAAAGAAACTACGTACCTCTTTTTGTGTTTTGGGGGTTGGAATTTTTAGAATTACCTCTATTTTTGTAGGGTCTACCTTGATTCCATCAGCAGAAATGTAGTGTCCAAGCATGATCCCTTCAGTCATCATCATGTGACATTTCTCAGTGCTCAAAGCAACATTATTCTGTACACGCCGTTCCAACACTTTTTCCAGATTGACTAATGTTGTTTCAAAAGCATCTCCATAAGGTGTGAAATTGTCCATGAAGATTTCCAGGAAGTCATTCAACAAGTGAGAGAAAATTCCCAATGTTTCCCTTTGAAATGTTGTTGGCGCATTACAGAGCCCAAAAGGAAGTACTATGTATGTGTAGGTTCCCCAAGGACAAGTAAAGGTCGTTTTATCCTGGTTTTTCAGGGCAATCTGTGTTTGATTATAGCCACTAAATCCGTCCAAAAATGAAAATAATTTCTTTCCAAAGAGAGTATCGAGGACCTGATCTATAAACGGTAAGGGAAAATGGTCCTTCTGAGTGGCCTTATTGAGTTCTCTGTAATCAACACAGACTCTCCACTTGCCATTCTTTTTAGGAACGATGACAAGTAGTGACACCCACTGACTGTAAGATATTGGATAAATAAAATTATCACTCAGGAGTTTTTGTAGTTCTTCTTTCACCACCTCCTTTAGTGCAGGGTTCATGAGGTGTTGTGGCTATTTGACTGGTTTGCATCCATCCTTCAAATAAATACGATGAGTGCATAGGTTAGGGTGGATCCCTTTCATATTCGTATAATCCCATGCAAATGCCTTTTTATACTTTTGTAACAGTTGTAATAGCTGTTGGTTTTGTTCAGCAGTCAGGTTGCGATTAACATTCAAAAAATTCCCAGATTCAATCTCAATTGGACTGCTAGAAATATTTGGCATAGTTCTCATTTGTTAAAAATTATCTTCCACCTCTTCTTCCTCATTTGCATTTTCAATAGAAGAAAAAAAAAATGAGTTACTAATAAAACCATTAATGACATCATCTTATTTCTCATTTTTAAAATACCGGGCTTTCCCCAGAGTGAGGAGTGGCAGGGAAAGATCCAACTCATGCTCAAACTCATCCCACCAAGGGTTGTACACATCCATATTTGGTTTTTGGGGATAAATATTAAGGTTATGTGTTGTCTGGCCATCTGAGATCACCATAGATCTATCCTGCAACCTATAAATGCATCTATAGTGGCTAGCCAAGGTCTCCCTAGGATCAAAGGATGCCCCCCCAAGTTGGATTTGGGTTGTAAGATAAGAAAATTAGCCAGATATCTCGAGGAAGCTATTGTAATCACTATATCCTCTAGCATCCCCTTAGTTTTAACACAAGACCTGTCTGCTAATTCAAGCACAATAGGAGTATGTATGAGTCCTTGTAGCCTGAGAGCGATAAAAAGGTCCTTTGTTATTACATTAATGAAAGCCCCGAGATTGATCAATGTGTTGGCTATGGGCTGATCCTTAATGTAGATAATGACCATAGGATTTCCTAGATCATTGTAATTAGTTAGGAGAGGCTGAGCAGACATTAATTTGGATAGTTTCCCCATCACATGTATGGTGGCAGGGTCTTCAGGCTTCCTCCCATATTTCTTGATGCACAAATCTCTCACTGTCTTAACATAGATGGGTACTTTTTTAAGGGCTTGCAGCAGAGGAATTCGTACATGTAAATTTTGCAACTCCCTAAGAAAATCAAATTCAGGCTATGATGTCATCCTAGGTTTGGCCAATATTTGAGGATACAGGGGGTCTTGCATTACAATAGTCGAATCTCCTGTTATAGGTGTATCAACCTTCCCTGAATTGGCTGTTACAATAGTAACGGTTCTTCACGGGTCGGATATTACAGATGTAACAACTTCCTCTATATCAACTATTGTAGGTGCAGTAGCTGCCTCAAAGCTTTTGACATCTCCTTTGGATGGTTCACAGCGCTCCTCTGTAAGGATGGGGGAGTGACTTGGGTTAATTACTGTGCCCGATCACAATTATATTTCATTAAGTCCCGTGGGGGTAATAAGGTAGGTCTAGAAGGTAGTCGGAGCCTCTATACCCCGAGTTTCTTTATTGTTTGGTTTTGGGTTAGGTTACACAGGTAGTTTGGGTCACACAAGTGGTGGAGCAGGAGCTTGGAAAGGAGGTAACTATAGCTGTTGTTGCATGGGTGGTCCAGAAAAAGCTGAATTCTGGGCATTTCCTCTCCAGTTCTGGTTCCAAGGGTATGTTTGGAATTGAGGATTTTGAACAGGAGGAGATGAAGAATTTTGGTTCTAGGGTTAAGGGAACTGTGCTGAAGGAGGGGGAGAATATTGCCATGGATATTATTGGTTATTATATGCATTGTTCCAGGAATTTAAAGAGGAAAAGTCTTGAGACATACTTGGAGGTCACGGTTGCCATGGCCTCCTTGGTGCAATGAAGTAAGAGGACTGCACCTCTTTGCTTGATTCTCTGGGTACTACCTTTAGTCTAGGAAGCTCTGGACATTAGTTTGTTGAATTCTCCAGCTTGCAGATATTACACAGGCTGATGTTGTTCAATTTTCATTCCTTGAAAGGATGCTTCTTCCAACAAGTCGGACAGAACACAACTATGGGTGCGTCAACTTCTGCTTGTGTCTTCTTGATCTATGATGTTGTTATCTGGGCCGAGAGAGTACTGAGGATTTTGGTCTTGAAGTTTTCGAACAAATTCCCAATCTCTGCTCTGGTTACTCCTTCTCCTGCAGATTTTTGTATAAGAACAGAGGCATCTCGAATTGTACTCCTTCCTTTGGATGACCATCGAGAGCATCTTAGGAAAAGCTTTACAATTTCAGTGAATGGCTCTTGCGATATATCCTATTTTCCCAATAGGTTTAGGGTGTCAAGGCAGTCATCCCTCATTCCTTTGATGAATATATTTTTCAATATTTTCTGGTCTAAATCGTTGTGTTTATATCTCTGCAGATTATAGTGGAACCCTTCCACATAATCTTCCAGGATTTCATCCTCCTTATGTGTCATTCTAAATATTTATTCCCTTAAGTCACTGGTCCTGCAATAGTCTTGGTACTTTGATAAGAACGTCTCCTTCATATCATTCCATGTTGAAATAGAAGCAGAGCCCAATCCCATGAACCATCTCAAGGCTGTCCCTTTTAACGTAGCAGGGAATAGCTTTAATTTCTGAGCATCTGTTGTATAATCATAACTTCTACATAAGACATCAAACTCAAATAGAAATGTTTTTGGATCTTCCACAGTCATCCCCTGAAATGATGCTAAGGATGATAGAGGAATATTTTTCATAGGAGCTTCACCTATGATATTCCCGATTGGGAACTCAAAGGTGGTGATAGTTGCATCTGGTTTAACATTGTTATCATTGATGTCCTCCATGACTAATTCTTCTAACTCTTGTTGTAGCATACGTCCATCAAATTGTTTTTGTGATGGCCCTGTACATGTGATTAGTGCCATAGATATCCCGGGGGCTGGCCGTTTCACTGCACTACCTGTATCTGGATATTGATAAACCAACAGGTGCTCTTCTATCTCAGGTGTCTGATGTTACCCCTCAATTTCCCCTTGCCCCTCGGTCCTCAATTTGGGCTACTATCTTCTCCTTCTTGCTCATGAATTGAATCCTTGGCCTTGGGGGTATGAGTTTTAGATTTAGAATGATATGGTCCTGAGATGGAGGAATTAGAGGTTTCTGCTTTCTCTACGGGAGTAACAACTTTCTGCGGCCTTGTTTTCCTTGCATTCCTTTGAGAGACTGACTGTTCTTTTTCTGCCTTGGAGATTAGTTCATGAATAAATGTCTTCCTTCCAAAATATTCACCCTTCCTTCACTTTTTATGACTTGTCACAGTAACGACAGTGACAAGTATGTTAAAGTGATGTGCAGGTTCTTACCTCTCGTCTTACCGCGCAGTGATTGAAGAGCTGAAGACAAGCTAACAAAACATCAAAATTTGTTAAGTGTCCTAGTAATCACAATGTTGAGCCTACCGAGGTATGCTAGAGTGATGCGCAGGTTCTTACCTCTCGTCTTACCACCCAGAAACTATGGACTAGGAATACTCTATATCAAACAAACAACTTCACTGACTGTATCGTCAACTGCCATCCCCCGCAACGACATCAAAATGTAGTGTTGTTTTAATGAATCTTAATTGACTGAGACTGCAACATTAATTTTCAACCCAGGGTAGTTTTTTTTGTTCCAATGGAGTTCACACTGTCTGTGCCGATACACTCCAACCAAGAATAAGAAAATGCAAAAAACTATAAAATATTTCACTGATCTAAATTTCTGAATCAAACCATGCGTGTAAACATAAAAACACTCTATGGAATTAAATCACAACTCGTGGCTATCAAAGTAAAGGCATGCCAAGTAGGAACTAACATCTAATCTAGCTGGTTACTACCATTCTATTGATTAACTCAGTGTAGCATCATAATATAAATAGAAACAACAACGAATGTAATCCACGCTTTGTATAGCAACATCGAGAAACCATAAATCAATTAACTAAACTAGAATGTACACTACCTATATCACTGCAATACCTGCTAAAGAGGAGGGTACTTCTTCCCGAGTAGGGTGAAGGAATAACACAAAAGTGATTAACAAATCAGCTGAAGAACAGTAGCAGCATCACCATGCTAATTGATATTAAAAATAAACTCATAATTACAGAAGCAGAGTAACAGTACTCTTCTATATTCCGTATCCTTGTGCATTAGAAATCGAGTCTTTTATAGTTATTACAACCTGAAATTAGAAATAGATCAGTCATGAGAATCTCACGATTCTCATGGTGATAAAAAATAAAAGTAGTTACAACCTATTTCTAAGTACAAATATAGATCAATTATGATTGCAACTGCTTGAGTCTTGTTGCTTCAAAAAAAAAACAATTCCTACTGCCGACAGATGTTATGTGGAATAGTTCCCACATATGCCAGCTTTGGTGCAACAACATCGAGTGAATGGCTATTCGAGATGATGCAACATCACTGGCGACAACAATTTTGGTGTGACGACAGATTCTTGTATCAGCGCATGGTGTAACATCATCCTGTAACAACATCCAATGTGTAACAACAACCTGTAACAACATCCAATGTGTAACAACAACATGTAACAACTTCTAGGGTGTAATAGCAAACCATTCTACCCTTTTCTACAGTTAATCGGCGTTGCCTGTCTACTTCATAGCTTTGTTCTCACGAGCCATCAACTGAAAAGAAGAGATTCCCAAAATACTTCTTCAATACTCTCCCAGTTAGCCACAAAAAGGAATAAAGCCTCGTATTGTTCAGTAAATACAACAAAGTAACATGACAGTAGAATATGTTAAAAAGGTAAGAAAATAGGAAATTTGATCATTTAAAGTCGTAGGCATGGAGGACAAAAAGGTCAAAACTAGGGAAAGAATGTGAAAAAATAGGTACCACACCCAACATAACTAACCCCAAATAAAACAACAAGGTATAGGGCCAAATCAATGTAAATACATGACCGTAATAATTACTCTAACATAGGTATTATACTAATGAATCCATGAGGCCCATTACATAACTAAGCTTGACTCACCTCTCTTTACACATATGACCACTAAACCAACATATCAATAATGACAATGATATAAAATGTGAATACATTACTTAATCAAGAGATACATGGTTGTAGCAATGATACCAATATCCCATACATTGCCGCAACAAAACTCAAAAATCTCTCCAATGTATGTATAGATCAAGTGACCTCCATACACATGCATATCACCATGATTATAGAACCATGACCCAATGATGACATCAATGATAAAACATGGCTACATATCACACACAAGAGTGTGTTACATGGCTGAAGAAAATGCCACACTAATAAGCATGCCAACTTCAAGTGCTACTCAATCAATGGAGCAGTACACATATATGAATCTGCTACAAATGAATGAGTGAAAGCAATAAGGAAAAGTAACAACATCTCTTAAAACCCTCATACCATGCATAGATCCCCCTGATTTGATTATATGTCCAATAGGAAGAATGATCCTATTGACCTGATCATGCATAAGGACTGGATCACACTATGCTACTTCTCGTACTAATCTCCATCAACTCATTATGCTACCATGTACTCCCTTAACACTATGCACCTCTTACACACTTCTACAATTTTTTCTGAATATGCATTTGGCAACGATGGACTGCAAAGGGGGCTAATATTCCCTACTCAGAATCTAAAGAGGAAGAGACTTTCCTTAATCTCTTACTTGTGCTCACTCTTCCCCTTTAACACATACACATTGTCCAGGGTACTGATTCCTTTAGAAAGCACTCTATTTGACTTATATTTCTTACTGTAGCAACCTTTGGAGTTTGATATCACTTCTTTGCCTCCATCAACCATTTGACTCATGTTAAAAATATTGTTCTTCGACCCCTAAACTAGTAGCACATCAATTGCATTGGTATTCTCATCACCAAGGCTGGCCTTTTCTTTACCCAACACCTTAGAAAGTGTATTACCTCTAGGAATGACATGACCATCTTTGTTCTTCCTGATGGAGAGAAAACTACTTTAGTCCCCTGACATGTGATGGGAAATCCTTCTATCCATGTACCATCTATCATCATGATCATAAGTATGTATAAAAATCCCACACTTCACTTGTTTCTCCTCTTTATTATTTCACATTGTCATAGGCTACTTCTTATCATTTGCATTCTCCTTTTGTTTTCTCTTGGGCCTATTCTACTTCCACTACTCCTTTTTCCAGATCTATTTTGAGGAAATAAAAAATATGCAATATCTAGCAATGTGGCTGAATTTGTGACATGAATATCATCTCATATGATGAAGATATGTGGCTAGAGGGTCAAGTGTCTTGTTTCTAAAACTGGACTTCTACCATGGATTGATTTTTCCTGTTCGGCGTAACCCAACTTGGTTCAATTTTTGGGTGAAAGACTTCGCATTTTGAGGAATAGAGCGTGTGGAGCGGATGAAGTTATATTCATTTTATGGTTTTTTAGGGGCTTTAGTGCGGGTCAAAGTCCCTAATTTTGTAACAGGTATTGGGCATTAGTCCATTGTTTTGTTGGATCCATGGTATGTGGACCACGGTCTTGTAGTAGGGAATTCTACATAAAGAAGATGCAATACCTTTTCAAATAAGATGATATGATTGAAGAACTAAGCATATATTGTTTATATTCTCTATCTTGAGTCTATATTTTGGGGAAGGCTCCACAACTGAGTACACGAAGGCCTCGAAGAGTCTGCAGATGAGTGCGTAGACCACCTGCAGCTGGGTGCATAGGTCAGGGAAGAGCATATTTCGAATATCATTATGAATAAAGAATAAGTTTTGGCAAAGTATTGTGTACCTTTTTGTATTCATTCTCTATTGTTATTGATATCGATATGCATACTTTTTACAGTCAATTATGTGAAACAGTACATGTTATACCGTTTTCTGTTATGTCTATGCGTTAAGTACCTATCTATAAGATTAATCATCAGCGAAAATTTATTTATGTACGCGAAGTTGCAGGAAGTTGATGGGCCTCTAAATTAGACATAAATTAAGGCCCATGCCTCTAATTTAAAACTTAAAACAATGTAAACTTTGAAACGGGAACTATAAACTCAAAATGGGAACTCTGGCCCAAAAACCCCAAAAAAACCACAAAAACAGTGCTAAAAACGAAAAGTGTGTATACTGGAGCAATGTTTTTTTTTAGGTGTAAATTTTGAACGTGTTTTAAAAATGGCAGTGACTACGAAATTTTCTACGAAATTTTCCTGCAAAATATAGCTTCAAAACGAAAGTGTTGATACTGGAATAATGATTTTTTTTTTTAGGGTCAATTTTCTAACTTTTTAAAAAATGCTAATAAAACCAATTTTTTATGTCTCAAACAAAGTTAAATTTTAAGGAAAAAACACATTAATGTTTCTGGTAGAATATCATTTTTCTTTCCTAAGTATAAATTTAACATGTTTTCAACCACAACATGCTAGATACAAAAGAAATTGAAATTTTTTCAACTATAAAACTAAAAAAACATGACATTATGAACAAATTATATCACTGAATGAATTCAAAAGTCTTTATTTGTATACTGAGTAAAACAGACATTATATCTCTAATTTGATATTGCATTGTAGATATTTAAACAATAAAATTTATCATACTTAAGACATAATCCAACTCCATCCACCCCCCCAATTTCTCATTTGGAATGATGACCCAAGTACTAACGACCCATCCCCCGCCACCGCCCACCCCCCCAATTTCTCGCCACCGCGCACCCCCCAATTTCTCATTGTTTTTCAGGGTTGTTCAACTATTGTGTACTCTAGAGTTTTCAATTAGATAGTTTTTTTTTTGCTCTTTTTTATTTTTTATCTAAAATACATTATTAATGTATAAATATATTTAGTATCTTGGAAAAATAAATTTTAAAATTTGAATTTGAGTTTAAAACTCAAATTTGTGATCTTAAAGCATATAAAATTTTAAATGAAATAGATTAGAAAATATGCCTTTAAACCCAAACGCTTTACAAAGGGAAAAAAATTAAAATAAAACATTTCTGTCTCATCTTTCTAACAGCAAAGAGCGGTGATAATAAAATTTAAAAAATTTAATTTTCCTCTCAAATGACTTGTAACATGTTTAGTCGTGTTCTTTATTCCGAGAGTCTAAAACTGCATTTAGTCCTATGTATATATATAGTGTACGTATGCACTTATCCCTTACCTTTCTTTATGAGCCTCGACGTTCTAAATGCTTCATGCAGAAAAGTCTCATATAGACGTAGCCTATATTTAGCACAGTTGTAAATTTGCTTTTTAAAAAAATGTGTAATATAGAGCTATCCAATGGATGGTATATCAAACACATTTGTAACTGTGGCGGTAAAAACTGTGCTGATTATTTTGAAGATAATGCAGGCGTGGAATCAGTTTGAGCAGAATCAAGTTTTGGATATTGTGGATCCATTTGGAATCAAGCTTAGAATCCTTTTCATGACATTTGATCACAGGTGCCAGAGAATTCAGAATATAAAACCTGTAGGTTGATCCATGAAAGATCAGTTCCATTTCTTAATAGGATTTAAAATGCTTTTGTACCCTGCGATCCCAAATGTAGGGTCGCATAAGATACCATATCATTTCTTGAGAACTTGTTTCATTATGTTCCCTTGTGTTTAAATTGTGGCCGCGCCAGCATTGATAGATGCAATTGTACCAAACTCCAAAAGACTCCGCCCTTCCACCATTGTGGAGCTTCTTCTATTATTCCATTGACTATTAAAATGGATAACTGCACTGAAGCTGAAAATGGATACCGAGCTTCAAATTCTCAGGGAGTAATGTGTGTTACAGGCACCTGGAGTTTCCTGAGTATTGACATTACAAGAATGCTGCTCCGCCAGGGTTACTTTGTTCGTCTTGCAGTTTCGATAAGAGCATGTGAAATGTTTTTTACTTTCAACATTCGAGCACTAGGGTTTGTAAATCAGTTAAATTAGGGTATGTAAACCAATTAGGGTTTGTAACTCAGTTAAATTATTGCGAGGAAGGTGTTACAGGCACCCCCGGGCCACCCCGCCCCGCCCGGCCGGCGGCGGGTCGATTCCGGGAATATTTCCAGGTGATCTATAAGCTGCGTTTGCCCATTCAATATTTCCAGGTGATCTATAAGCTGCGTTTGCCCATTCAATATTTCCATGTGCCTCCAGGTTGGGGCGTTTGCAGTGTTTAAAAAGTGAATGCATCAACCAAATGACTCTTCACGTGATGGCAATGTGAATCATTTATGAGAACCGTGAATATTGTACTTCATCTCCTCCTCGTTGTGCTCATAATTTCAGTATTAATGTTTTCTTATTTAGTACTATTCTCTAAGAGGTCACAGCGCCACCCCCAGGCCGCCCCGGCCCGCTCGACCGGCGGCGGGTCGATTCCGGGAATCGACCCGCCGCCGGTCGAGCGGGGCGGGGCGGCCCGGGGGTGGCGCTGTGACCTCTTAGATAAATCTTAATTGGGAGTTTATTAAAGTTAAGAAAATAAAATATTTACTTTTAAAAAAGAAATTTGCATTTTGAAAATTTTTATTTATTTTAGAGTTGATAAATCTTAAATTTTATTCAAAATTAAAATGTATCTAAATTAATTTAATTTAATCCTTGCAATCCGCACAGGAAGGTGTTACAGGCACCCCCGGGCCGCCCCGCCCCGCCCGACCGGCGGCGGGTCGATTCCGGGAATCGACCTGCCGCCGGTCGAGCGGGGCGGGGCGACCCGGGGGTGGCGCTGTGACCTCTTAGATAAATCTCAGTGCTAATATAAATTAATCTGCCCTCGATCGGAGGAACTCAACCATACCCCCGGGCCGCCCCGCCCCGCCCGAGCGGGGCGGGGCGGCCCGGGGGTGGCGCTGTGACCTCTTAGAGAACAGTACTAAATAAGAAAACATTAATACTGAAATTATGAGCACAACGAGGAGGAGATGAAGTACAATATTCACGGTTCTCATAAATGATTCACATTGCCATCACGTGAAGAGTCATTTGGTTGATGCATTCACTTTTTAAACACTGCAAACGCCCCAACCTGGAGGCACCTGGAAATATTGAATGGGCAAACCCAGCTTATAGATCAACTCTTTTATGGACGAAGCCACGCGTTTTTCTGTTTTTCAGGTTGGTTTATGTATATTCATGTGTGTTAATTTTTTTGTGTTTGTTATATATAATTTTTTTTTTTATAATAATTAAAAGGTAGGTTTGAAAGTGGTTCTCATGATATTTCACTAATCTAGTTATATAACACTAAAATATTATTTTTAAATGGGTTATTTTTGCTGGTTGGGAATGAGATTGGTGAGATCATTATCATGACTATAAAATCAAAATCATTTCAATTCTAAAAGTTATAATACAATAATATTGTTTTAAAACAAATATGTAAGGAAAAGGATTAAAAGTCGGTTTTTAAGAGAGAAAATGTATTTGGATTTACAGTATTATGAATGGAAAATAAGAATATTGTAACTAAAAAATGAATTGGGTAGATTATCTGAAATCAAATTTATAAATTTAATAATTTGCTGTGAGGAGAATGTATATAAATGGGCAGAACTGCAATATAGATAGAAAATAATAGTATTGTGTTAAAAAAACATGGATTGTGGTGCCACATCATAGTTGTACGTTATTAATATCATTTGGTGGTTTTTGTATGATGGTGGTTATGCGCAGCGGATTGCGAGGAAGGTGTTACAGGCACCTCTGGGCCGCCCCGCCCCGCCCGACCGGCCGGCCACGAACTAAAAGCCAGCAAGCAACAAGCTTTCAAAGCCAGCCACCCAAGATTAGTTTGATAACGAAGTCGCTCGCCACCACTAGAGGTATGGTATGAGATAATAGATCTATTCCCCAAAACTTCCGAATTGTATTGTTATGAAGTTCAATTTCAATCTATATATGTAATCATGTCATTTCTATATCACAAAACAGAAAGAAAGCCTTTTCACGACCTGTCTCAATTTCTTTTATGCTAGTGTTCGTTATGTATGAAAATGCGACCAGCAAAGAAATTTTGCCATCTCAATTATTAATTTTGATCTGGATAAGGTTTGCGTGAGTGGCATCATGAAAATGTGATGGAGTTTCAATAACTAATCGATTCAATATTTTCTTTGTTTTAAAAACGAAGAAGTCCGAAGTCCGAAGTCCGAATGTTATGGATTTTGGAGAAAACGCCAACAACATCTACGAATTACCTGCACAAACATACCATAAAGATATTAAATTCGATTCTGCACAAATATCAAAATTGCAATATGTTTAAAGTTGTGTGATGAGGTTTTATGAGTATAATACACAACATAATATGTGTGTTTCTTTTGTTTTATATATGTGTGCTTTACATCTGTTTGATATAATACGAATTTTGGGTTTATTTAACAATATTTATAAGTTTTAAAATTAAATAATGAAGTGAAAGGCTTGGTCATTTTGAGTCTAAGTTTATTTTCAATTTTTGATTCATTATTTGTTGCTTAGATTTCAAAACTATCTAAGTAGGGCTTTTTTGCACATTTGCAAAACCATTTCCCACCAACACTAGACATCTCTAATAAGTCATATATCTAGGCTAAGGTCTGGGGACTCAAGGAAGGGAAGGTAGTCCAACACAGAATGACTGTAGAGAGATATCGTGTCATCCCTGGGTGGGTTACGTATGGACATGAAATCGAAGAGGGTAACACCATAGCCTCCCTAGTGGGTAGGTGTATGTGAGTGTTAAAGTGAAAAATCTATATGCTACACAAGGCGCCCTTTGTAAGAGATGCTATCCGTAATATGGGAATAGTAGTGAGTTGCAAGGAAGGAGAGAAGTCAGCAAAATGAAAGAAGGAAAAGAGAAAAAGAAGAGTAACAACAATAGCAAGGCAATTATGCATGGGGAGGAGCCTACTAGTGTGTGTAGCAGGAGGCAATTATGAATGGAATGGTTCGGTAGTAATTGAAGTTTATTATCATTTAATAAAATAGAGAAGGATAGTCTTTATATTTATTTTTTATATCTATATGTAAACTCTAGATTTATAAATATCGAACTAGGTAACATTTAAATTTATTTCTTTCAAATTTTTAATTAAATATAGTTAAAAATTATGTATAAAGCTTTGCAATGTTTTGACTCTGACATTTCATGAAAAGAATAATCAATGAATTAAAGTTGTTATGTGTTCAATATTTATAATTTGTGATTTTTGCATTGATTTTTAAGTTAATCATTATTTTTTGAAAAAAAAAAGTAGTTATTATTATCTTTTTGACATGAAATTCATAAAAAAAACTATTAATTGACCATTTTTAGTTAATATTTTTGTATAAAAATTGTGATTTTGACATGTTAATTCTAGCAAAAAATTATTTAGTTTTTTTGTTATATTTATGTTAAAAATGGTTATTTTTTATGTCCATTGTTAAAAAATGTTGTTTTTTAGAAACAATTATTTCATGTGGATTGAAAAATTAATTAAGGATGTCTAAATATGTAGATTATCTAAAATTCAAACTATCGACTTTCTAATTTAAAAACGCAAAACAATAAAAACCCCACTAAAAAAAAAAAAAATTAAGATAGAGAACAAGAAAATATGAATACAATGACGACTTCAAAAACTATCGAATTTAGAAAATAATTTTTTACATTTTACACACTAGAAAATTTAAAGTCAAAAAATAGGTCTTTAAAAAAAAGGGTGTGATGCAGAATACTCACTTTTTAAAATCAGGATGAAAATCACTACCATTCACTACCATTCTAAAACTTAATGCACATGAAAAAAATTAAAGTTCCAAAAACCATGTTCTAAAAAAACATGTGTATTCTGCATCACCACTTTTGAAAATCGGGTCATTTTTTTGCCACCTCTACAAAACGGGTAACAGTATCAGTTCCCGTTTCAAAGTTTACATTGTTATAAATTAAGGCCTACGACCACAAGTTCTATTGATGGGAACAAGTTCTATCTATGTACCATCTATCATCATGATCATAAGTATGTATAAAAATCCCACACTTCACTTCTTTCTCCTCCTTCATCTTGCACATTATCATAGGCTGCTTCTTATCATGTGCATTGTCCTTTTCTTTTCTCTTGGGCCTATTATACTTCCTCTACTCTTTTTTCCAAATCTATTTTGAGGAACTCAAAAATATGCAATCTCTAGTAATGTTGCCAAAATGGTGACATGCATATCATATCGTATGACAAAGATATGTGGATAGAGGGTCAAGTTTCCTATTTCTCACACTAGACTTCTACCTTGGATTGGTTTTTCTTGTTGGGCGTAGCCCAACTTCGTCCAAGTTTTGAGTCAAAGACTCCACATTTTGAGGAATGGAGCGCACAGAGCCGACAAAGTTATATTCATTGCGTGTTGTTTTAGGGGCTTTAGGGTAGGTCAAAGCTACTTATTTTGTAACAGGTATTGGGTATTAGTCCATTGTTTGTTTGGATCCATGGTATGTGGACCATGGTCTTGTAGTAGGGAAGTCTACATAAAGAAGATGTAATGCTTTGTCAAATATGATGATATGATATAAGAACTAAGCATATATTGTTTTTATTCTCTATATTGAGTATGTATTTTGGGGAAGACTCCATAGTTCAGTGCATGAAGGCCTGAAGAGTCTAGAACTGAGTGCGTAGACCACCTACACCTATGTGTGTAGGTCAGGGAAGAGCATGTATTGAAAATCGTTATTAATAAAGAAGAAGTTTTGACGAAGTTTTTTGTACATTTTTGTATTCATTATTTGTTGTTACTGATATCGTTATGCATACTTTTTACTGAAATATGCGAAACAATACATGTTATGCCATTTTCTGTTATGTCTATTCGTTAAGTACCTATCTATAAGATTAATCATCAATGCAAATTCATTTATGTATGCGAAGTTGTAGGAAGGTGATGGGCCTCTAAATTAGACATAAATTAAGGCCCATGACTCTAATTTAAAACATAAATTAAGGCCTATGACCATCATTCAACACATTAAACCTTTATTTTTGCATTAGATAATTTATTTTTAACTTTAACATATTCATTAGGAAAGTTTATGAATAATTGAATATTTGTGACTAATATTATTTATTTTTTGTGGAATATTATGAGAACATTGGGCAGATTATGAACAGTTGGAGGAGGAGATAATTTAAGGACTTGTTCCCTACTACTGGAGGATCAATAATAAATAATAAGTCAACAAGATATTATGGAATTATGGCACAAATTGTGGAACTCCAATGATTGAGAAAATCTAGGAATGTGTTCCACTAATCAAGGGAGCAGATTCACCAATCAAGGGATTTCGGTGGGGAAAGCTTCTTCCATCCATGGGAAATGATTCTTAATCATTTTGTATAAGTACCAAGTCAAATTTTCCTCTAAGGAATGATTGAGAAAATCTAGGAACATGTTCTCTGCCATTTAATGCAAATTCCTAGTATTGGGGACTAGATCCACTAATCAAGGGATTTTGGTGGGGAAAGCTTCCTCCATTCATGGGGAATGATTCCTAATCATCTGGTATAAGTACCAAGTCGAATTTTCCTCTAGGGGGAGATTTTTATTAGTGTTATTGTGGAGAGAGCTTGTATTTTTGTAGCTCCATTGTATTTTCTTGAAGGGATGTAATTCTATTGATGAAAATAACGAAGATTGGTGTCATGTTCAGCTTCTAAATCTTATTCTCCTCCATAGGTCCTTGAGTTTCCTTGGACTTGGCCATCCCAGGAACCTTAGAGCCCTTCTATATCATTTTCTTTCCTTCTTTTCATTGCTTATTCACATGCATCTCTACCTTTTATTTCTTTCTATTTCTGCATTTAGTATTAATGATTTATTGTTGTAGGATTGAGTTAAATGGTTGATGTAAGTTCTTTTACAGGATAAAAATCGTTATTTCATCCTTGGAAAACCTTTGTAAGTTCATAATAATCATTGAGTTGCTTGGATTAGTCTTCTTATTCCCAAATCTAGATTGTTGGACCTCCTTTTTAGTGAAGAACAATATATTTCTGATACTTTTTAGAGCATGCTAACGAGCTTCAATCAACTTGATTCCACTTGCATTAGATCACAAAAAAATTCTAGTTCATAACAAAAATTACCCCATTGCATTTGCACTTGATTTGGTTAGGAATTTTTTATATTTACTAGCTCACTAGTTCTCGAATTTCTAGATTTTTGACTAGTAATGTTTTTATTTTTTTTTATTTTTTTTTAGAATGGATTACGAGAGGTATTTTTGAGTGATTCCACTTACCCTAAGACATCCTTGTTAATAAAAAAATTTTTACCATCCAATTTGGATTTTATTTGCTTGGTCATTAAACCCTCACCAATTTCATCATTTCACAAAGAAACTTCTCCATGCTTTTTGAGCGAATCCATCCATCTCCCAACTTTGGTTTTGATTTCTGAGTGATCCTAAGAATTTTACCACTCCATTCCACCCATAACACACATTTCCTAAGCCTCCCACCACCTCCAACACCTCACATCTTCCTCTCGACTATATCCTGTAGGTTTCCTGTAATTCCTATAGGATCATCCTGTAGGTTTCCTGTACATCCTGTAGGTTTTCCTAAGACGACCTGTTTTGAGGCCGAATTGATGGAAAACCTCTAGTAAGTCACCAAAAGCCTCCTAAGAGTCTCCCACACCATCCAATCATCTCCTAACCCTTCCATCAAACCTTCAACATCCTTAAATTCACTTGCCACATCACCAAAGGAAATTGGTTTGCATACTTGATTTTGCATGAAAAGACAAAAAGACAAAAAGACAAAAACAAATTTATTTCAGTCCCTTTACTTGCACATTAGTGATGTTTGATGCTTCTTACTTCCATTCTTAGATGGTAGCTTTTGGTTCATGATAATTTAGCATTATTGCAAAGCATAGTTTCTTGGCAATTAATTAGGAAATGGTGTGATTTAGCATTGAATTTCCGTCTCCTTCCTTGTACTTTATTTCTTGCAATAGGTTAAGGTTCCATTTTGAACAGTTCATTTTCTGCAATTAGTTTAGGATTTTACTTCAGTAAATGCATTCCATTACATCATGACAACAAAGGAAGGACACATTGTATGCCGCACATATAGTGTTGACACCTCTTAGTTTGTACGAACCTCGGGTTGATAATTTAAGTTGGTAGCCTTGGGAGTTGCAACAATCTTGTTGCAATACTGAGGCTCATCACTTTTTGGTGTCATTGCTGGGGAGGTGTCAAAGTATGCATTGTTTTCTTCCCTAGTTGTTTCATTTCTTTTTACTTTTTGTAAAAACAAAAAATGTTTGCATTAGGCATATTTAATTTCAAAAGTAGAAAATTGCATTGCATTATAGTTTTCATTCAATCATAAAAACAAAAACAAAAAATCTCCAACACCAACCCACCCCCCCATTTGATCACATAGTGCAGTGAGAGCCATATCAAAATCCACTTTTGTAGGTAGAAGAAGAAGGAGATGGCAAAGAATGTAGAATAAATGGATGTAGATGATGAAAATGAGGAAGACCATCTCGGATTTCCCATTCTAGATACTAATGTTAATGTGAACATGAAGAAAATCTCTCCATCTTTTCTTCCAAAATTTCATGGTCTAAGGTTAGAGGATCCAGAAACCTTTCTCTTTGAATTTGAGATTCTTTGTAGATCTTATGGTTACTTATTAAAAACTCAAAAACTGAGATTATTTCTAGCAACTTTGAAGGATAGAGCTCTTAAATGGTTCATGAGTTTAGGGACTAATTCAATAAGGACATGGAATGATATGCAAAATATATTTATAGAAAACTATAAAGATCATGATCTTAAAGAAGGAACATTTAGAATGAATCAAAGAGAAGATGAGAGTCTAGAGGATCTAATAGAGAGGTTCATGTACAACGTTAAGAGGGGAGAACTACATCATTTAGGATCTGACACACTAAAAACTATCTTACTTAGAACAATTAGGGATGAATGGATTAATCTCCTTAATCTTATGAGTAGAGGTGATGTATGTCAATTATCATTTGAGGAAATTTGTGGAACATACAAACACATATCAAGATGAAAGGCAAGAGTAAGTAAATCAGCATCAAGGTCGGTAAGTCAAGCTAAACTTGGAAATTTGTTTGATGATTTTAAAGCAGAAATTCTTAGCAATCTAACCAAACAAGTAGAAATGTTAAGAATGCAAAATTTGAAAAAAGAAGATGTTTGTGTTGTCCATGCAGAATCACATTATGTTAAATTTTGCTCCTCATTACCAAGGTTGAAGGAAGTTCACCAAGAGGTAATGGAGCAAGTCAATTTCCAATGCAACAATGTTATGTAACTCCAAGAGGACCATGGAAGCCTATTCAGCCTGATATGATGCAAGAGCCTAATTCACAATTTCAAGGTTATGCATATCCACCTCAAAGTAATTGGAACACACCCTTTCCTTGGCAACATTGGCCATCTCAACCGCAAAACCAACTTGGCAACAAGGTTGGCAAGGAACTTATGGGAGACATCCACAATATCCGCAGTATTTTCCTCAATATCCTCCATACCAAACTCAATGTTATCCTTACCATTCACCTCCACCACAACCATAACCCCATCCACATCCATCTCAAATATACTCTCCCACTCAACTATATGTACCACCATTCCCAAACCCACACGTTGAAGTAGCTTAGCCCACTTACAATGCTGAGGTACAACACTTCCAAACAACTCCTCTTGAGCTCAATGGTATTCACCATAGCTCAAGAAGAGTATTGCAAAAAAGAGGTTATATTGATATCATTGAAAGACCACATCTAGAAGAAGAATATTCAAATAAGAAGACTATAGAACCATGGGCTGCGATTGATGAAGAGCAAACATCAAAATCAGAGATAAGAGAACTCCCTCATGGTTACCATCAAATACACCATGTACTCAAGAGAAAAATTAGCAAAAAGAGGAAGATTTGAAGGTCATGGTAGAAGAAGACATGAAGAATGATCCAGATTAGCAAAAGGACCAAGGACATCACAACTATATTGAAATATGGTTCCAGACAGTCACTAAGTTGCAACATCACTCTCTTCCTCAACTATGCTTGATCCTTTCAAAGTCAAATCATTTGGTCTCTGAAATCCAGGTACATGTCAAAGCATACATTTCAAGCCTCCACATCATTTTGTCTGTCATCTTGATGTGCACATGGCTCCATTGGAAGTATTCTTATACTTGAAAGTGATTTTGTTTTTCAACTAGGGTAGGGTAGAAGAAAAAAAATGAAAAATAAGATAAAAAAATAAAAATCTAAGGTGAAAACCTCCTTGGAGGAACCTTAGATTGGCTCATTGATTGAAAAACTCCATGAGGCGGTCAATGGGTTGAAAAAAAAGAAAAAAAAGATCCTAGGTGAAAACCTCCTTTGAGGTGCCTAGGCAAACCTACTAGTTGAAAACCTCATTGAGGTAGCTGGTAGGCCAAGAAGAAAAAGAGAGAAAAAATAAAAGAATCCTTGCTCCATGCAGGCATGTACTCTCCAACATTTGCAATCAACAAGAACAAGTTGGTACCAAAAGGAAAATTGGTCAAGCCTAGTCAAAAGAAGTCAAATTTTGACTTTCTGATACTTCGCTCAAATGCTCCAACAAGGCCAAGGCCATGCCAATCCATCACCCTCATCTATTTTCACCATACACCCATCATTCTCAAGCTTCTACCACTCATTTTCCTTGCTGTCCTAAAAAACTACAAGATGCTCTGTTTTACTACGTGATACAAAAATACATAGACAAGAAATTTGTTTTTGCCATAACTTGAAAACCATGCATCTATTTGCCAAGCTATTTTAGGGGGATATGCATATGGATGATGGTAACATGCTCAAGTAGTTTCAGAAAATTCTAGTGCACGGTTTCCAAGAAATTGGCCTCCATCACCTTTAGCCATTTTTGTATTTTCTCAATATCCATGCATCCATTTAAAAATCTGTTTCATGGGAAGATGCATATTGATGCTGGTAACATTCTCAAGCAATTTAAGCAAATTCTAGTGCACGGTTTCTAAGAAATCAGCCTCCATCACCTTCAGCCATTTTTAGTTTTTCTTGAGATCCATGCCTCTAGTGACCAATTTTTTTCTATGGGGAAGTACATAATGATGATGGAAACATGCTCCAAAAGTTTCAGCTCAATCCAGTCTACCGTTTGGGAGATATGGACAAAACAATTCGCTGTCCGGTAAACCTACATGGTACAGAACAACACCTATAGGATTGGCAGGGAGCAGTTTTAAAGGAGATCTAGAGGTCAAAGAAGCTCCTCCAGAGCTTAGCATCATCATCAGGATCATCAACATCACCATCCAACACCTTCACATCAACATCAAATCAGTAGCAACATGCATGTCTCTCCAACAACCATCAAGTAGGTACATGTATGCAATATTCTTGACCTCTTCTCTTGAGCATATTATAGTTAGAAATTTGTTTTCAATGCATGAGAGATGAGATTTTATAAGCTAAGGATTGGTCAGCAGTCTCAGCCACCTTCAACTAGTTAATTTCAACTCACTCCTTCACTCATGCAATGTTGAAAAGTCAAATTATGAAGGATGATCATTTCAAGGAATGAGGACAATAGTTAAAAGAAGAAATTGTTTCAAAGGCCAAGGTCACCACAACACTCCAAGCCCTCCATCCACTTCATATTCACTATCTCTTCATCATTCATCCATCCCATTTCATTCTTGAAAAAGAAAAACAAAGAGAGCATCCTCTCCATTTTCATGAAATATCCATTTGCAGGTCAGCAAGAAGGACGATCAAAGAGCAAAGGAGGATCACAATGAGACCCCAGTCACTCACATTTTTATTTTACCACTCATTACCATTCATTCCTCCACCATTTATGTCACTTTTTCCACTCCTTTACTTCAGTTTACAAAGGGACTGAGTTTTCTACAGGATGATCCTGTAGGAATTACAGTGACCCAGAAATCCTACAGGAGGCAGTCCTAAGGCAAATAAATTATGGAACAAGGTAGCAGATGGTTGACAAGCGTATGGAAGACCTTGCCAAACTAAAAAATATTCAAGAACTCATCTTGAATAAGGGAAAGAAAGGAAGCTAATGGTATCAAGAGACAATGATTTTCTTTGAACAAATATGCTTTTGGGCTTGCCCTTGCAGAGCTTACAACCAAGATTCTTAATGCACAAGAGAGAGGCCACTAGGGCCATGGATGAGACACAATGAGGTCACTAAGTTGCTAAGGGGATGAGCAACACTTTCAGCAGGGGGGTATGATGGACCTCTAAATTAGATATAAATTAAGGCCCATGCCTCTAATTTAAAACATAAATTAAGGCCTATGACCATCCTTTAGCACATTAAACCTCTCTTTTTGCATTAGATAATTTATTTTTAACTTTAATATATTCATTAGGAAGGTTTATGAATAATTGAATATTTGTGCCTAATATTACTTATTTTTTGTGGAATATTATGAGAATATTGGGCAGATTATGAAGAGTTGGAGGAGGAGATAATTTAGGGAGATGTTCCCTACTACTGGAGGATCAATAATAAATAATAAGTCAACAAGATATTATGGAATTATGGCACAAATTATGGAACTCCAATGATTGAGAAAATCTAGGAATGTGTTCCACTAATCAAGGGAGCAGACCAATCAAGCGAGCAGATCCACTAATTAAGGGATTTCAGTGGGGAAAGCTTCCTCCATCCATGGGGAATGATTATTAATCATTTTGTATAAGTACCAAGTTGAATTTTCTTCTAGGAAATGATTGAGAAAATCTAGGAATGTGTTTCCTGCCATTTAATGCAAATTCCTAGTATTGGGGACTAGATCCACTAATCAAGGGATTTTGGTGGGGAAAGCTTTCTCCATTCATGGGGAATGATTCTTAATCATCTAGCATAAGTACCAAGTCAAATTTTCCTCTAGGGGGAGATTTTCATTAGTGTTATTGTGGAGAGAGCTTGTATTTTTGCAACTCCATTGTATTTTCTTGCACGGATGTAATTCTATTAATGAAAATAATGAAGATTGGTGTCATGTTCAGTGTCTAAATCTTGTTCTCTTCCATAGGTCTCTGATTTTCCTTGGGCTTGGCCATCTCAGGTATCTCAGAGCCATTTTTTATCATTTTCTTTCTTTCTTTTCATTGCTTATTCGCATGCATCTCTAGTTTTTATTTCTTTCTATTTCTGCATTTAGTATTAATGATTTATTATTGTAGGATTGAGTTAAATGGCCGATGCAAGTTCTTTTGCAGGATCAAAAACATTATTTCATCCTTGGAAAATATTTGTAAGTTCATAATAATCATTGATTTGTTTGGATTAGTGTTCTTATTCCCAAATCTAGATTGTTGGACCTCGTTTTTAGCGAAGAACAATAAATTTCTGCTATTTTTTAGAGCATTTTAACGAGCTTCAATCGACTTGATTCCACTTGCATTAGATCAAAATAACATTCTATTTCATAAGAAAAATTACCCCATTGCATTTTCACTTGATTTTGTTAGGAATTTTTTAGATTTCCTAGCTCACTAGTTCTTGAATTTCTAGATTTTCGACTAGTAATGTTTCTTTTTATTTTTTCTAGAATGGGTTAACAGAGGTCTTTTTGAGTGATTCCAATTTTAATAGGGACATAATACATCCTAGTTAATAAAAAAATTTGTCCCATCTAATTTGGATTTTATTTTCTTGGTCATTAAACCCTCACCAATTCCATCATTTCACAAGGAAACTTCTCCAAGCTTTTTGAGTGAATTCATCCATCTCTCAACTTTGGTTTTGAGTTCTGAGTGATCCTAGGAATTTTACCACTCCATTCCACCCATTAGACACCTTTACTAAGCCTCCCATCACCTCCAACACCTCACATTTCCCTCTCGGCTGTATCCTGTAGGTTTCCTGTAATTCCTACACGATCATCCTGTAGGTTTCTATTACATCCTGTAGGTTTTCCTAAAACGACCTGTTTTGAGGCCGAATTGATGGAAAACCTCTAGGAAGTCACCAAAAGCTTCCCAGGAGTCTCTCACACCATCCAACCATCTCCTAACCATTCCATCCAACCTTCAACATCCTTAAATTCACTTGCCACATCACCAAAGGAAATTAGTTTGCAACTTGATTTTGCATGAAAAGACAAAAAGACAAAAACAAATTTACTTCAGTCCTTTACTTGCACATTAGTGATGTTTGATGCTTCTTATTTCCATTCTTAGATAGTAGAATTTGGTTCATGATAATTTAGCATTATTGCAAAGCATAGTTTCTTGGTAGTTAATTAGGAAATGGTGTGATTTAGAATTGAATTTCCGTCTCTTTCCTTGTACTTTCTTTCTTGCAATAGGTTAAGGTTCCATTTCGAAAAGTTCATTTTTTGCAATTAGTTTAGGATTTTACTTCAATACATGCATTCCATTACATCATGATAGCAAAGGAAGGACACATTGTATGCCGCACATATAGTGTTGACACCTCTTGAGTTTGTACGAACCTGGGTTGATAATTAAAGTCAGTAGCCTTGGGAGTTGCAACATTCTTGTTGCAATACCGAGGCTCACCAGAAGGTAGAAAACATAACTAAATACACAGATGAAACAACACATATATCCCTCTGTAGAAACCTTGTTATGCAACCTCCCATAACTACTTACGGTGAGAGTGTGATCTGCTTGTAGGTCGTTACCGAAAGGGGCCAGTGGTTGAGGGTTTTGTTGGTGTGCAACACACTCTGAACCTAGGTCAAGACCCCTTAAACAAACAAATGGTTCCATTTCCAGGACCAAGATATACTTAAGGGATATGTTTTGGAGCACGTCGAAGAAATAAATCTAGGAGTGGGTTTACTAGAGAGAAATATAATTTACAGAAAAAGAGAATAGAAACCCTCGATTATCAGCTGAATATTTGTTACAGAAGTATATTTTTGAAGATCAATATGAAATCTTCTTTGGTTCATTCCTATTGAATTGTACGAGTAGGTATCTAAGTTGACCAAGTATAAGATTTGTTTCAAGAACGAAGAACCTAAGGAGTGGAGTCATAAATTGATATGACAACTCAAGAATGTCTGTAATATTATCTCTAGGGTTGTTGATTTCTGGATCGATAACATTTTGGGAGTATTTATCACTGAGTTTGATAGACGTGATCATGTCCTATAGTGAATATGAATGAATATTTATTTTTAAAGGACCACAAGGTAAGTTAATAAGATGTTTTAATTTCTCGATTAAGATGTTATTGTGTGAAAAGGGGTTTCTGCAAGTGTAGTCAAATTAATGTTTGGGCAAAGAGGAAATAAGCATGAACCAAGATCTATGTGAAGTGGGAAATGATACAAAACAGATCTAAAGAATTTTATTGAAACTGACTATAGCCCCTTGTTAGGAGGATCTGAGAGTGAATAAGAAATAAGTAACCATACAAACCCACGACATTCCCCGACCCATCCTGAAGGAACGTCAAAGTTACGAGTTGAGAAAAATCAGGGCGTCTTTAGGATTCCCCATCCATCCAATCCTCTTACACCCCATCCCCCTCCCCATAGTTCCCTACACCCCCAACCCCACCTCCTCCCCCTCCAACTAGTTCCCCAAGAAGGAAAATGGTCGATGACATTAAGCTGTCTATTTTTAAAGGATTGGGATAAGAGGATCCTAATTAGTTCTAGTTTGTAGCTGATGCAATATGGAAAGCAATACAGATCACTAGTGATGATGTAAAGAAGGCACAAATCATCATGTCGCTGTGAGAAAGAGCGCTAACCCGGTATATGAAGTAATCTGTGACTAAGCTGACTAATTCATTGGATGAAGTTGAGAAAGAATTGGTATCATAATTCAAGAAGCCGGAATCAGAATCACAGTGCATCACAGAGCTAAAAGAAATCAAACAGACAACGACTAAATCGGTGTGGGAATTGGATCAATGATTCAAGGTGTTGATGGGTCAAGTAAGCTTAATATACCCCCAGAACAACATAAAGAGTGGTTCATAGTCATGCTACTACCACATATTAGGTTACCTTTGACACAACAGAAGATTATGACTCAAGCTGAAGCATTGGAAATTGTGATGAAGCTGGAAGCTTCGATAATTGGAGATACTCATGCAGGAGTATAGCAGAAACAAAGTCAACTAGCCAATCTAGCCTTGGAGTTGCAAGATCTCAAGAAGGGTAAATAGACCATATTAGAAGTATGGTGTACAAAATACAAAGAGGGTCATTATAGGAATCAATGACATGGATTACGTTATCTTGGATCTAGGATATGATCTCAATGTCTTGCTAAAGAAAACTTTGGAAATGATGGGTAATATGAAGTTGTAGTGGTCAACCATCTAGCTGAAGATGGTGAATCAACAGAATATCATCCCTCTAGGAAGATTATCAGGTATGACAATAGACATTGATGGAGTACACACTACCACTGACTTAGAAGTGATTGAGATTGTGGATGATAGTAATGTCTACCCTACATTGCTTGGACTGGATTGGGAATTTTATAACATGGATATAATTAATTTGAAGAAAAGGAAAGTGATATTTGAAATCAATAATATGAGAGTTATTGTGCCATTAGATCGATCAGAGGGAGTAAGATATAGTGAACCTGTCAGAGAAAAATACAACGTAGATGACATCGACAACATTTACCAGATAACAACTAAAGAAGAAGAATGGATTAACCCTACTGTAGATGGAAAAATGACTTGGGAACAAGATATTTCCCGCACTTCAGATTCAGAAGAGGAATTGGAAAATTGGTAGAACAAGTTGCATGAAGTGTCTACAAGGTGATGTGCAAGGATCACTAAAGTAGTTCGTTGTATGAGAGCTGAGGTACGCGATTTACCTTTATATGATGGTTTGGGTGATGCAAATACTTTCTTTATAGATTATGAAAGACGAGTACCTGAATGTCAGAGGTTGTAATATCTGTATCAAGCATTGAGGGCTACTCCTGCTAGATGGTGGGGTAATCATAAGAAGAATATAGGATATTGGAAAAAATGTAGAAGGTTGATGTGGGTAAAATTTGGACAAGTAGAAACAAAGCTCATAGATACGTATAATGGCCAAAATGATCCTAGAGACCACATACAACTCTGTATGATAGCTTGGGGAGAAGTTTTGCGAGAAGAATGGGTGCATGGCTTCATCCATACCTTGGAGACAATTCCTCATAATTGGTATCTAAAAAATAAGCTTTGACATGGTACTACTAGCTAGGCGGAAATGGATGATGGATTTATAATGACATTCCAATTTTGAGATGAGTGTCCACATATAGATGCAGCTCTTCATATAGTTAAGAAGAATATATTTGAAAATTAAGTTCCAGTTTTCTGGAAAAATGATTGGGCTATGCAGATACGTAATATAATGGAATGTTTTAATCTCACCGTCTAAGATGATGAAGATCCTCATAATATTGACATCAAAGTGTCAGAAGGTCATCATGAAGTAAATGGACCTGAGATAGAGATGACTGATATAACGAATCCGTTGAAGACGAGGATGGTGAATATAGGGTTAGAGGCTGAACCAAAGTATGCAACAATAGGATATTACTGGTGTTATCACAAAATCGTGTACTAAGGGCTGCTACTTAGCAAGATCTCATGCAACTACTTCAAACCAGGCTTTAGACTAAGGCTTAGCCTCCTTAGTCAGAGAGGGCTCTCTCACAGATTTTTGATAGGAATCAATAACTAGAAAAGATGGCTAACTCTTCAAACAGTACATGAAAATAAGCTGGTTGGAACAACAAAATAACACTTCTTCCATTGGGCTCATGGAGTCAAACACCTCTGCAGTAAACTATTAACTACTCAATCATGGAAGCCAAGGCATATAATGTTTAAACACTCAGAACATTTCTAAAAAAAAACCTCAACTCATAAACATACACAGGAAGTCTGAGCACTAGGTGAATTCAGAGTGATTGCATGTCTATTGAGCTGTAAAACAGAAAGGATAAAGAAAAAACCACATATATTCTGAGCCTTTGAACACAAGATGAATCTTGGGAAGAAAAAGTAATCTTTCTATTACTGTCAAAAGTCTTTTTCATTAGCCAATATAAAAACTCTGTTTTTTGTATAAATCTCCAACCCTACTTACATCAGAGTTTTCACTATATATAGGAAAACCAAAACTAAAACTACCTTGAGTCTCCTCCTCAAGCATGAGGGGAGAGCTCGATGGTCTATCATTAACTAACCTTATCTATTTTTAAACAAACTCATTAAATACATAAGGTATTGTGCTGTAAATGCATAGAGTCCTAATTACATTGAAAGTCCAACTCTATCTCCTCGTATGCATGATTCTTCTTGGATCCTTGACAGCTGTACATTTTCTATTGTGGCTGAGATATGTTGGAGGAACATTCACTGAACGAGCTGGTCTCAGGTGCTAGCTGTGCAAATGGCTCATTAATTAGTAAAGATGAGTACCCTATCTTCACGGTCCCTGTCTTCCATTCTTCTTCACTTATTTAAAGACCACGCTCCAAGCTCTTTAATCCTTCAATAACAACGCATAACACCATATGCCTCATGATCTGGATGCCTTGTGGACTGAACAGGTGTACAAACCAAAAATCCCGGTAACCCTACCAGAACCCTAGTAATTCGGTCATAAAGTGCCTTTAAGAAAACTTTAGCAAAAAGCAAAATATTTCACTTTTTCTTCAAAACTTACACCTGTCACTGTTTGAATTGCTATGATAGCCTTGTATGATCTCCCTCCTGTCCTCGAGGCATTCCTTTCAAAATTCGCTGACCTCATCATCAAATTCATTGTTTTCTTATAAAACAGCATCTACAGTAGTTTCGTAGCGCGCTACGAAACTACTGTTTTTGTCAAAACAAAACATATTTATCTTGAAGCGCTTTCTGCTTAAACTCATGATTTCTTCAGACATTTTATACAGGTGTTGGGGACCTAAATAATTTCAAAATGATGGAAGTTGAACCAAAATTTATCAAAACTTGAAAAGCACCTTTCCTCTTAAGTCAGTGAGCTAGTTTACCTAGCTTCTTCTTCAAACTGCTAACCTCTTTCTTCAAAGCCTTATTTTCTGATCTCAGGCTCATGTTCAGCTTTCTTATGAGTTTTGCTTGCTTAAGTGCTGGTACCATCGATGAAAATACATCAGACCTTGAGTCAGCTTGCCCCAGTAGACTTGTGCTGCCTTTTAATACAGCCCTTCTATAACTAGCATATCTCACTGCACATTCTCTAGAAAAACTCTTTATCTGAGCCACTTTTTCCTGGGTTGTTCCTGCCTGGTTCTTGATAGCTATGACATTTCCCCCTTGGCTAATAATAACCTTTTTACTCTTATCTTTACTCTTGGCTGCATGCACTATTTTAGTCAAAACTTCAAGAAACTCTGTACTAGGCATTTTTACAGCTGCCTCCTCTTTATGCACTTTCTCGGCCTCTTTCATTTGTCTTCTTGTAATTGGCCTCCGTGGCTTGAACACATATTCTTCACTAGGCTCCTCAAACCGTAACCTTTTCGAAGCCTTTGATTTTTTCATGCTCTCTGGTGAGGATTGGGTTAAGTCAATGTGCATTGGTTGCACTGGCTGGTCCTGCTCAAACTCCATTGGCTCAATCTGCACTGATTGATCTTGTTCAAGTTCAATTGCTTCAAGTAAATCAGTTAAACTAGCTTTTGACATAGGACTTTCTTCAACAGCAATTGACTTACCCTTCTCCTTGCTTAATTGACCTCTGGTTTTTACTCTTGATACCTTTTCAACTTCACTTGCTGCAGGTGCATCCTTCTTCTGTTTGACCTTCTCTTTTGATGATGATTGAGGTGTCTCCTTGATCACCAAAGGCTTCACTGGTTTCTTCAACTTGGTTTTGGACTTCTTCTGATCTTTCACCTCCTTTCTGAGCTCAGCAAGAGTAGGTTCTTCAATTGCTTTTTCTCTTTCCCTAACAGGCAATGGAGTAAGGCCTGTCTTGCTCTGAAAGCCAGCCATAAAAATAAAGGAGTCCCAATCTTTACCAATCTTCTACAAACCATCTAACACTAACAACTTCACCAAACCATGATGAAACAGTGATGTTTCACAGTCATCTTTTTTCAGCTGAATTTTATCACACATTTTACTTAGGCTTCTGAACAAGTAGAAAGGGATATCTATTGATGCTTTGCCTGTGAAATGTAACAAAAGTTTAAAATGATATGGATAAACTTTGTTATACCTCCCTTCGCATGTTAAATATTTTTGGATGGATGTGAGGAGCAGGGCAAAATGTTCCTTCATGTAACTCCTTCGCACAGCTTTTGTGAGATCCTCATTTACATAAGGCTCCTTCAAAAATTCCTTACAGGGGCTCATGTCGAATTTAAAATTTTTGAACCATTCATGTCCACCTCTAGGAATCTCAGTCACATTAGAAATGGCTTCTGGGGATACAGGGAATTCTAGCATTGACACCTTAGAGTTTAAACCAGTAAAATTCAATGCAAAAGCTTTTGTTACCTCTGCGTGCCCTCCTTGCAACTTCTCACAAAACCTCCAGCAACCAGCACTTTTAAAAGCTCTTGCTACACCTTCATCCTTTAACGTAATATCAAGCCCCTCCGGTTCTGTTTTTTGGCACCTACCGGATCGATGTTCCCTTTTCTCCATTTTACTTTGAAAACTTTCGGACAGAGAACTAACAGCAGCTTCAACTCAGAATGCAACTTCAAACTTTGGAATGCAGGCTCGCTTGCAATCAGGTCCTTTTAAATGAAAACTCGGGCTCCCTTTGCGCTTCAACAGTCTTGTCATACAAGCAAGTTAGTTTACGCACTAATAACAAATATCATGACACTACCATACATCATAAAATCACTTTGAATGATGTTTATGTGCGTGGTTCTGAACCTCATGGCGGAATGATGACCCATAATGACCTGGAGAGGACATCAACTGACAATATATGGACGGACCTAATGACTCATCCCCCCAGACTTGACATTTCAAGAAAACGCGCTGCAAAATCCCCGAATCCCCGATTTAGTAGCGCAGACAGTTAAAAATTAACGAAATGCGCTACGAAATGGCTGATTATTGACACGCTACGAAAAGGCGAAAACATTATTGCGCTGCCAAATTGGCCAATCAGACTGCGCTGCGAAACTGCGCAAAGGACCAATGACGCAAACAAGACAAGACATGCCTTAAACAATTATGATGGAGGATGATAAACGGTTTTTGAAAATGACTCACATCAATACCTTTTTAAAACATGATCCCTAAGTAACACACATAGGAACATAACCACTAGACAACTCTTTTTTGACTATGAAATTTTTTGGACAACATTACATACATTGACTGCAATTCTAAGTGATAACAACTGGGATGAAGACAAAGTCAGCAAGATAACATATCTATTGCATGAATATCAAGAGTTTTTCCCCACTAAGTTTTTAGATATGAAGGGCATATTAGGAGATTTGGGAGTAATGAGGATTCCTCTGAAGATGGATGCAAAGCCTGTCAAGCAGAGACCTTGTAGACTAAATCCAAATACAAGGAGAAGGTGAAAAAAGAATTAGAAAAAATGTTAAAAATTGGGATAATTGAACATGTCAAAGAGTACGAATGGGTAAGTCCCATGGTGGTTCAGGAAAAGAAGGGAAAATGGGAAATCAGAATTTGTGTCGACTAGTTAAGAAAACTGAATGATGCATGCCTACATGACTGCTTCACTACACCATTTATAGATGAAGTATTGGACAATGTAGGAGGATAGGAGGCCTATTCTTTAACAAATGGCTTTTTAGGATAACATCGAATCAAAATTGAGCTAGAAGATAGACATAAAATGAATTTTGTGATAGAGTGGGACTCTTATTAGTACACAGTGATGCCTTTTGAACTAAAGAAAGCACCTGATATATTTTCCAGAGTTGTAATTGCAGCCTTCAAAGAATATATACACAAATTTCTAGAAGTATACTTCGATGATTGGAAAATATTTGGTCTATTAAAGAAGCATGTGGAAAGCTTAAGTTTGATGTTGGATACGTGTAGGAAGTACCAGATTTCATTGAGCTTGAAGAAGTATATATTTTTTTCACCATTTGGTATACTGTTGGGACATGTATTTTGTAAATAGGGACTAATGGTGGATCCCACGAAGATTGCAGTTACTGTGAACCTACCAGCACCAAAAACAGTGAGACAACTGTGCACGACACTGGGACACACTAGACACTACAAAAATTTTATAAAGGGGTACGCGCAGATAAATGGTCGATGGAGAAATTACCGAAGAAAGATGTAAATTTTCAATGGAGAGAAGAGTGCCAAAGGAGCCTGGATGCACTGAAAGAGAAGATGGTAACTGCACCTATTCTAGTTTTCCTAGACTAGAAGAAGGAGTTCTATGTACATGTTGATGCATCTTGCATAGCATTGGGTATAGTGCTAGCGCAACCAGCAGTAGGGGAAGTTAATCAGCCAATAGAATTTTCAAGAAGGAAACTATCCAATGCGGAAAATAACTATATCACGACAGAAAGAGAGGGATTATCTATGGTGTATGGATTACAAAATTCCAGGTACTATTTACTGGGGGTGCATTTCAGGATGTTCACTGATCACTTTGCACTGAAATATTTGGTGAATAAGCCTATTTTAAGAGGAAAGATCTATCGATGGTTGTTATTATTCCAAGAACATGACTTCAAAGTTATAGTAAAGTCAGGGAAATTGAATGTTGGACCCGATCATCTATCAAGAATAGAGATAGGAGAAGACCCACAAATATTGAAGATAACCTGCCCGATGCACAACGATTCACAATTAGAGTTGTAGATGATCACTTCACAGATATTATTTAGTTTTTGACCAAAGGAATGGTGCATGCGGAATACACTATGAAGCAAAAGAAGGAGTTGGTCCATCAAACAGCTGATTTCTCATTGATTGCTAGACACTTGTACACAATGGGACTAGATGAAGTACTGTGCAGATATGTCCCTGAACATCAATGGTAGAGTATTTTGATAGAAGCTCATGGAGGAGTTACAGGAGGGAACTATACAGGAAAATCCATTGTGCATAAAATCTTGAGATCTAGGTTATGGTGGCCCGTAATACATAATGATGCAAACTAATTCTGTCGAGCATGCGATGTATGTCAAAGAATAGGAAGTCCATCTAGAAGAGATGAGATTGCACTAGTGCCACAGGTAACTTTGCAAGATTTTGACAAATGATCGATTGATTTTGTTGGAATTATCAGTCTACTACGAAAGAAGACTCGTGCGAGGTATATAATCACTACGACTGAATATTTAACAAGATGGGTTGAGGCACAACCAGTGAAGTTCATATTTGAATATATACTGTCCAGGTTTAGTTGTCTGAAGATCTCGATGGGTGACCAAGTCACACATTTGTTGAAAAAGACCATTAAAGTACTAACTAAGGAATTTTGGGTTTATCACCAAAAGAGCACTCCTTATCATCCTTAGACAAATGGAACAGTGGAAGCTTTCAATAAGATTCTAGAGATAGCATTGACCAAGGTATGCAATGTCAATAGAATGACTAGGATTTGAGAATTCTAGCGGTATTGTGGGCATATAGAACAACATTCAAGAAATTGACAGGGAAGACACAATTTAGGTTGGTATGTGGACAAGAGGTAGTTATGCCTATGAAATGCATTGTGCCAAGTTTGAGAATTGCAGTTGTCACAGATATTGCAGACCCTGACATTATGAAAGAAAGCATGTCACATATACTAACTCTAGAAGAAGATAGGTTTATAGAAGGGTTCCATCAGCAAGTACATAAAGCAAGGGAGAAAGCTTGGCATGACAGGCATATTAAGAAGAAGACATTCAAAGAAGGAGATCATGTATTATTATAAGACAGCAAATTCGCGAAGTTCCCAGGAAAATTTAGAACACATTGGTTAGGACCATATATCATCAAGCACATCTATGATGGGGGTGCAGTTCAGCTCGTGAATTTAAATGGTCAGATGATTCTAGGATGAGTGAATGGTAGTAGATTAAAGATATACATGGATGAATCTGTCCTTGGAGCTTCACACTAAAAATTGAAGGGAATGAAGTCTTATTTCCACTTGCAGTTGAAATTGGGCATGAGACTATAAACTACTCTATAGAAATGGACTTCGCAAAAGGAAGAATATTATACGATATTCAGGAATATAACAAATTCTGAAGGAACTATGGAAAAGAAAAGATGACTACACTACGAGGGAAGGTTTGTCGAAGTTGGCCAGAAATATGACCGTTGGAAGGAAAAATATACTGTTAAAAGGAAATTGTTGTTAAGGGACGCAGGAAAAGAGCATTTTTGAAGCACAATTGGCTGTATCTAGTGCCATACCTGCATTAAATGAGAAAATCTTGAAGTAATCATGAGGCTGGAATTTATTTTTTTTATAAAAACCACATCCTGTGCCACATTTGACACTCTGCTGTCTAGAGAAGTTGAGGAGAGAGCTATTGTATGTCTGAGAGGAGTTTTGAATAACTTGTTGGAATATCGAGAAATGACTGGCGGGTATTATGGAGGCACAAGGATCGAAGATACCCATGTGCCCCAGATGCCATAGGTTGCCAAGAAAACATATAGCCACAAAACCAAAACTGCAGAAGAAGCATGAGAAGAGACCAGCTGAGGTCTTTTGGGTGGAACTCAGAACATCCCCGAGGAAGAAAACACAAATGAAAGTCCACATGAAGAACAGAGAAGATAAGCGGAAGAAGTTGGTGTAGAAAGGAAAGAAGTCAATACAACAGAAGGCACCTCAGTAGATCAATGATAGTGAAGAGGAGGCTAAATTTGAATGCATGTAGGCAGAGGACTAAGAGATTCCTGTTGTGCTCCCACCTTACATTCACCAAGAAAACCAAACACCAAGTCGATTAAGGAGCCCAACGATGGGAAGTTGGACATGTTCATTGTGTTGTTGTTGAGGGAAGTACCATTTGAGGGAAAAGTGTTGGGGAGGATCCCCTAGCTAAAGATGGAAGACTGGGTTTTAACGATCGAAGAAAATACCCTCAATTTGAACCAAGTAGGTATTTGAAGTAGGTTCGATACCGAGATAGTGGAGTCATGAGGCTAGAACTGTTCGAGTGGGCTGCAGGATTACAAAGATTGAGCCTCTTGAATATTCTTAATGTGCCACACTTCAGTCGAAGCAAAACAAGTAAAATCTGTGAGCATCATCTCCTCGCACTGGTACATGAGGGATGCATTTGGCTAGGGACAAGGGTCCTGATTGATGACATGTTAATTAGAAAAATCACAGCGTTGCCTCATCAGGGAAAAAATAAGGAAAAGGAGATGGCACAAATGATGAAGGAAAAGTTCATCTTAGTGAAGAAGTCCTAGGGATATGACATCAACTCCATTGATGACCAAGGAGTGTGTTTCGCTACGCACATCTTGGTAGGAAAGATAATGAGGAAGTGTAGGGCCAAAGAGGTGCTTGCAGCTGTAGTGTCTTTGGCTGCGCAGTGTAGCGCATGAGTCTAGTTTAACTAGGTTGCCTATCTATGCAAGGAAATTTTGAGAGACTATAGCAAAGCACAGGAAGAGGGGAATTCGTTCCACTACGTGTGGCTGTTAATACTCATCGTGCTGATTGCGTGGAAAGAACCAGAAGACTCGCAGTTTCCATCTGTCAAGGTGGATGTTTGTGAGGTAGCGAGGTATGCCTCCCTCTAGTTTGCTAAGGAGTCGATGTGTGCAACAAAGAATAGGATTTTCTTTATGGTGATGGCAATGGATCTACACATGGTGGTGAATCAACATCCAAGGTTGTCACCTAGTTTGTATAAGCAGTATTTTCACATTACAGATTTCAAAGTAGACTTCCATAAAGCTTATGTGAATGCAACAAAGGAACTAACTAAGACATGGCACTCATTACCATACTTAGTAACTAAAGATGATTTTCTCGTCATAGTACAACAATGGTCACAACAATGGATGAATCCACTTGGTGGAGTAGTTGGAACAGAGAAGGGTACCCTACAGGATGCAAGTATAAGTGGAAAGGATACAGATGTGGAAACATATGGAACTGAGCAGGAGCATGAGGAACCCCTCAGTGATGCATGAGTATCACATGAGTCACCTATTATTGTTAGAAGTAGAGACACAACTGCGGCAGGCAAGAGCAAAAAGAAGAAGGTGAATAAGTCCACGAGCATAAAAATGAATGTCCTCACTGATGGGGACATCGACGAGATCAAAGAGAAGGTCTAGGAGATCATGATGAAGACCTGTAACGGAATGGATGATCAATATAAAATGATCTTGAATGAAGTAAAGAAGGGCATTGCGAAGCTGAAGGCATTGCCATAAATAGAAAAAAAAAACCAGAAAAAAGAGCTCAGCTACTGCAGGTGGAACAAAGAATAGAAATGCAATTTGGCATTAGAATTGTGCAAGTGATAGATAGGGAACTTCACTGGTACTCACTGAAGGACAAAGAGTGATCTAAATTATTGAAGAATGTCATAATAAATATTTCTGTGATGCCCATTCAGATGATGCATGAATTCTATCAAAGTTTAACAACTAAGTTACAGGAGCGAGAGCAGAAAACCTTAGCGATGGTGATGCAGATGAAAAAGGAGACAGTTTCACTGAAGATGCAGCTAGAGGAGGTGTATAAGAAAAGAGATGAAGGATATAAGTGAGAAGAAAAATTGGAACAATCCATCAAGGAAAGTTGCAACACAATCTCGAATGTGAAGATTGGTGAGGAGGAACCACTAGCAGAGAAGGTCGCAAAGTTCACCCTCGCAATCAAGGAATTGAAGAATACACTGGCAAAGATAAAGTTCAAGTATGGAGAGTAGATATCAAAGATACAAATAAGGCTACAACCAAACATGCCACTAGAAGTGTGTGAGTAGAGGTAGAAATATTTAAAGGCAGCATTGAGAGGTATATTTGACACAGTGGAGGCATGCGGGAAATTATTGGATGACACAATGTAGATTTGGACCTCATTGTAGGAGGATCTAGACATCCAGAATATCAAGGAGGAATTATAGGTGAAATAGAATCAACACGATGAAATCTTGGCAGCTGTAAAGACCCTACCAGTCTTACAGAGACTCTCTAGTATTACTGAAGGGAAGAACCTCCAGAAGAAGATAGATGAGCTTTGGAGGAAGGAGAAAAGTTTGCAAGCAAGGACTCAGCCGTGGCAAGATGATGACCTGAAATTATCTCAGGTAGTGGATGAAAGGCTCAAAGAATTGAAGAAAAGGGAGGCATAATTTTTTCTGAAGGATGTTCACCCAACCACATAAGCATTGCTAGAGGAAGCATGCAAATAGGAGAAAAAAATGGTAGAGACAGTTCAACAATATAATGAATAGAATTGCAGCGAAGATCAAGGGAACCAAAGCTAAGTTACTCGGGACGCGTCACAAGTGAGTGTTTGAGGCATGTTCGGCACAACCAAACTTGGTCCAAATTTTCGGTCAAAGACTCCACATTTTGTGGAAGAGAGCGCGTGGAACCAATGAAGTCATATTCAATGTGCAGTGTTTTATGGGCTTTAGGGTAGGTAAAAGAACCTTATTTTGTAATAGGTATTGGTATTAGTCCATTGTTTTGTCAGATCCATGGTATGTGGACCATGGTCTTGTAGTAGGGAAGTCTATATAAAGAAGATGTAATACTTTGTCAAATATGATGATAAGATAGAAGAACTAAGCATATATTGTTCGTATTCTCTGTCTTGAGTCTGTATTTTGGGGAAGGCCCCACAATTGAACACATGGAGGCCTCAAGGAGTCCGTAGTTGAGTGTTAAGACCACGTGCAACTAGGTGTGTGTTGGTCAGGGAAGAGCATGTATTGAATATCATTATTAATAAAAAAGAAGTTTTGGTGAAGTATTGTGTACCTTTCTATATTCATTATTTGTTGTTATTGATATAATTATGCATATTGTTTAATAATTATGCAAAAGAATACATGTTATACTGTTTTATATTATTTTTTTATGCTAATTACCTATCTATAAGATTAATCATCATTACAAAGTCATTTATGTACGCGAAGTTGTAGGAAGGCAGAAAACATAAGTAAATACACAGATGCAACAACATGCATAACCATTTAGGTGAATAAACCCATTTCGCCAACTTACCATAACTGCTTCGGGTGAGACTGTGATCTGCTTGCAGGTCATTACCAAAAGGGGCTAGTGGTTAAGGGTTTTGTTGGTGCGTAGCACACTATGAACCTGGGTCAAGCCAACTTAAACCAACATTTCCTCTACTCCTTGTGTTAGACTTTCAATCTAATGCCTTATGGCAAAAGACATTACATGAGAAACAATATTCATTAAACAAACTAGTATACATGATGGCCCATAATCTCCTTGGTTGCCGAAAATGTTGATTGGATTTGAAATTTCTTCTCTTGTAGTTGGATTCCACATCCATAATTATGGCAAGGATAAAACTCAACCCCATCCATCAAAGGAGAAAAGAGTTTTTTACTCCTTTGAAATCTACCATATCTGCTTAACTCAACCCTAGGAGTGAATGTTCCTCTTAACATAGGTGCTCCATTTCTTTATTGTTGGTAGATCTGCTCCATGCTACCTTCCTTGTTGATCATGTTGGTGTTATTTTCTGCTATAGGGATTTTAGGATCTATATTCTTCTTTGCATGTTCTTGCGTGCTAGATTATCCCTTATGAAAACCAAGACCGAATCTATTCATGGGTGATCCTTGACTATTGAGGAGGTTATCCAAAACCTTGGAGCTCTTCTCCTACTTGAGTTGACTATCCTTCTGTTCAAGCTACTTCCTCATGGAGACAAATTTAGCCTCAAGCTTCTCAACTCAGCCTTCTCTCTCTTTCAATTCGATTCTTTTTACATCCTCAACTCTCTTGACTTCCTACAACTAGATCTTCAAGCTTAGAACTTCTGCTTTCAGCTTATTCTCCTTCTCATAAAAAATAAATATCAAATTTTCTTGATCTTTATAAATAATTGTTAGCTATAACACACGCCCTACTATCCCTATCCCCTATTAAGGCTATTAAAGGAGGTGAGTTACTATGCTGACTTGACCTCCAAGGTATAATTATAGAAATAGGATCTAAATTTTTCGATATTTTTGTACTTCCTCAAAACTTAAAATAGATGACATTATCGTGTTCATCTTGTTGATAAATTTATAATGATATAAAATTTGATTCAGTCTGAGTCCTAGATAAAAAGATATGTCTGTTCAAATATTGGCCTATTAGATAGCGCCACGTCACTCTAGCCTCCAACGTCGTGCCCATGTGGACACCCAAGTCAGATACCTTTACACCACATGATAAAACTGGTCCGACTATTGACCCACTCATGACCTTGTCATGTATTAATATAATGCCCATAATAATAATAACAACAACAACAATTATAAATAATGACCCAAGTCAACTACCTCTCCACCACATGACAACACTAGCCCAATTGTGGACCTACTCATAATCGTGTCACGTATTAATATAATTCCCACAATAATAATAATAATAATAATAATAATAATAATAATAATAAAACAAATGAAATAATAATAATAATAATAATATATAAATAGATAAAATAACAAATAACAAAGAAAATATAATAATAGAAAAATAAAAAATAATGAAGAAAAGATAATAATATACTGAAATTCTAAGTATATATATAATTAAACTATAGATAGTAAGAATAAGTAAAGCTATATATATATATATATATATATATATATATATATATATATATATATATATATATATATATATATATATATATATAGGAAATAAAAGCTTTCATGATGACACATGGATTGTGCACATGTGGATCCTTTTGGACCCCCCTGATAGCGATTAAACGAATGGAGTTGCTGCCCCATTAGGAACTGGGATCCAATATGGTGATACATATGAATAAAGAATATAATTAGACTCCACACCCAACAATCCCACACTTGGATACTAATTATAGCAATTCCACCACTACTTCATTTGTTAGAAATTGCTTCCACTTGGACCTACATGCTTCTTATCTTCATCCTCATACTTGAAGAACAATTGAAATTGAGTAGGATCTTAGTTTCTCCCTGGTTACAACTTTTGTTAACATATCTGCAAGATTCTGTCTAGTGTGTATATTTTCCAGCTTAAATTGTCCATCTTCCAACACTGATTGTATGAAATGGTAATTGAGTTGTATATATTTAGTCTTGGAATGAAATGTTGAGTTCTTTGTAAGATGAATGACACTATGGCTTTCACTATATAACCTGTCCAACTCCTGCTTCTTACCTAATTCATCCAAAAACCTTCATAACTAAATGTTTTCTTTACTAGCCTCTGTAGCAACAACGTACTCTTCTTCCATCATTGAAAGTGAAACAACACTTTGCATTTTTGAAACCCAACCAACAGTTGTTCTACCTATAGTAAAGACATACACGATGGTGCTCCTCTTGTTATCTCTATCACCTTCCATATTTTCATCAACAGATCCTTGTAGGGAAATTTTTGAACCACCAAAGCGTAATGCTTGATTTGTGGTACCTGTCAAATACCTGAGAATCAATTTCATTTCCATCCAATGTTATCTTCTTGAATTATTCATGTACCTTCTTACAACTCCCACTGCTGTGAAATATCAGGCCTTGTGGAGACCATTGCATACATTAAGTTTCCAAATGTTGATTCATATGGAACTTTAGACATATAATCCATCTCTTCCTGAGTCTTGGGACACATCTCCTTACTTAGTTTGAAATGGCTAGCCAAAGGTGTAGTAACTGGTTTTGCATTTTGCATATTAAATCTTTCTAACACCTTTTGTATGTACTCACTTTGAGACAATGTTAATTTGCAATTTTTCATATCTCTAGTTATTCTCATACCAAGGATTTGTTTTGCAGCACCAAAATCCTTCATTGCAAATGAATTTTCCAATTTCCTTTAAGCACGTTTATTACCTACATGTTAGGCCCTACAACAAGCATGTCATCTACATACAATAACAATATAAGATAGATGCTAGGATTTTTCTTATTAAGAAAAAAACAATGGTCAGAGTGATATCTAGTATAACCTTATTTAGACATAAACCTGTCAAATTTTAGATACAACTACCTTGGAGCCTGTTTTAAGCTATGCAATCTCTTTTTCAACTTGCACATTAATTTCTCCTTCCCTTTGGCCTCATATCCTTGTGGTTGCTTCATATAGATCTCTTCCTCCAAATCCCCATGGAGAAATTTTATCTTTACATCTAACTACTCAATATGCAAATCTTCTATTGCTACTAGACTTAAAATAGTTCTGATTGAATTCGTTTTAACAATAGGAGAAAATATTTCATCAAAGTCTATACCTTTATTTTGTGAAAACCCCTTCAGCACAACTCTAGCTTTATACTGCTTTCTACCTCCATCTTCTTCCTTTAAACTGTAACCCATTTATTGTAACAACCCTAGTGAAAATTCCATGTAAAATATATATAAGGCCACAATGATGCGACACGTATTCCAAGCTGAATGGCAGGGGAAACATCCTAGTGGGTGTTGATTCAGTTTATTATGGCTAAGGAAATTAACAAAGGCAATGGTTAAGGCTTTGGAAAGGCATGAGGCATTTATTGGAATTTTGTTTATGAAAATAATGGAAATTAGGAGAATTGGAAGGTGAAAGGTCACAGATTTCATGAGAGGAGGAAAATGAAGGAAAATAATGGAAAATGAAGAAAATAGAGGCCTCATTAATAAAAAGGCTTCCGAGGATCAGTGGGAAAGACATTATTAGTTCAGTATTAGAGCTCTCTCATTACTCTCTCTCTCTCTCATACTCTTGGATACTTAGATTTTTCTTGGAGCACTCTTGGAGGGTGTGGCATACTTGGATTCTTGGAACAAGAAGGAAAAGGAAGAGTAGGAAAGCACAAGAGGGCATCAAGATCAACAACTACATCAGATTTTCTTGTTGGTACTGAGTTGCATGTGTGATTTCTTCACTAGTTTTGGCATGCATGGAACATGCATGTGCTTTCTTGGTCATGATTTGTCACTTGCATGGAGGATTTCCTGGATTGACCGTGGATTTTCCTAGCCTTACCATTTCTTAGATAGCCATGGAGTTTGTGGGTTTATTTCCTTGTTGTTTTTTGGTTTGTTCTTATGTTTCCTTAGCTTGGGTTGAGTTACGAGTTCCTGGAACCTTGGTTGGACAAACACTCTGGAGCTCTGTGATGGCTTGAGTTGAGTTATTAGTCCTAGACCCTTCGTTGGACAAACTCTCTAGAGCTCTGTAACATCTTGCATTGAGTTACTAGTCCTGGAGCCTTGGTTGGACAAACACTCTGGAGCTCAATAAAAGTTGTGGGTTGAGTTACTAGTCCTAGAGCCTTGGTTGGACAAGTGCTCTAGAGCCCTATATAAGATGTGGGTTGAGTTACTAGTCCTAGGAGTCAAGTTGGAACAAATTCTCTCGAGCCTTGGAAGGCTTGGATAGAGACTGATTTGATGATGGTTTTGTGATGTCCGATCATGATGTGGAATGACTACTTGATGGGTTGAGGTGGATGGTCTTTGGAAGCCCTGGATGAGTTTTGATTGATGTGTTCTATGTGATTCCACATTCATGCTTGGAATATGATATGGGGGTGAATGGCTGAAGAGAGATTTGGCTCAGCCATTCTACAGTCGGGTGGAACATGGAAGTCTCATCCCAGGTTTGGATTTTGCATCATTAATGAAAGGTGATATCTCCTGGTATTTTTATGAGTATTATGATGGATTACATGTGGTGTATATGGCTGTGATTTTATTGATATTTTTTTCCCTACTATGCTGGTTATATATGTATTTTATGACAACAATTATGTATCGCTGTCATCATGTTCATACTTGTTATTTAATGATTAATGTATCTATGACCTAATGGATGAAATGGGAGCTAATGTGATAAGGAGACAATGCTTCATAGCTAATCTCATATAAGTATGAGATCCCTATTCTCATATATGTTATTTACACATGTAGGTTGCATATTTACTAAGTGTTTGACAAAATGTCTGTCATGGTTAGGCTTGGTTAGGTCAAGCCCTTGATCACATTTTGTGTTAGAGGCTTTGCCTTGGTGTCATTTAATGTCTTGGAGAGTCTCATCAAGTTCTAGGCATTAGTTTGGAGGCTAGCCTTGAAAAAGTGGCTTAAGTCTCACAATGTCTAGCATAGAACTAGCTGAGAGAAACTACAGTCTCTCCCTTGTAGCAACTATGGGAGTGACTATAGGTTTACAGTCACATGCATGCCTTGTCATGTGGTGGGATGGTTGTACGTGTTAATGATAATCGTTCAAAAGTAGAAACTATTTCTTCAAGTTTGGGTGGAACTTCTTCTCAGGTTACCTATGGAGTATGAGTCATCAACCTCCAAATTTAGTTCTTCTGCTAAAATAGCAAAACTATTTAATTTTCTCGATCGTATGGAAAACATTCACTATTACTACAGAATCAAAAGGAATTAAAAACCTAATTCATAACCTTATCACGTCCGCCACTCCACAAACCTTTAGCGCATCAAATCTCCGCCGTCGATCTCATTCCTCAATCCGATGGTTATTGCGTTACCCACTTGCCAACTAGCTTGGTCGTTTCCCACTATCTATCAATCACACTTGATCCAATAGCTATCACGTAATTTTGAGTGGATTCTAGAAAGATGCATAACAAGTTGAAAGCGCACAAGAAAAGTTGTTTTCCCATGCTACGTGTCAATCGTTAAGGGTAATTGCATGAATTTGAAAAATACCATTTACCGCTTTAAGACCGCATGAGATACTACTTACGCCTACAAAGACCACTCTTCTATTATGATTAACGTTTGCGCTTGTTGGCATGCAATGACCATTAGATCTATTGGATGACGATTCATATCTTTTCCTGGGTTTCTCGCAAATTTGTCAAGTTTCCTCGTTCCACCAAGACCTAGCACTTCCACCAAGTTTATTTAAATACATAGTGAGTGAAGATTTAGATGTGACAACACAAGATTATACAAAACTCAACAAAACTCAGAAATATTTCGAAGGAAATTAAAACCTCCGGGATTTGACCATTCATGCACAGTATTCACAGAGATACAAAGAAATTCAAAATTTTACATTCCAATCCTCCTTAGCCAAAATCTAGCCAAAATCTGTCAAAATCCCATTCTACTAATTCAAAACTTACATAAATACCTACTCATACAACAATCAGATCCTAAATCAATGGATCAAATCTGCCTAATCCTAGATAACATCTAATCTGCATGATATTCTCCCCAAGAATCTCAACTAAGCTTAATTAATATAAGACATCTACAATAACAAATTTAATATAATATAATTAAGACAATGAAACATCATTAAAACAATTTGAAAAACAAATGAAAATTAGAATAATAATATATTAATATATGATTTAAAATATAATATCAACAAACTTATACATTATTAACATAACTAGGATATACCAACTTAATTATTAGAAAAACAAAACTATGCACAATTAAAAGATAATTGTAGTAAAGACATAATAAGATTAAATTAGGGTATAAATCTAAAACAACATAGCCTATTAAAATTATATTTTAATAAACAAATCTAAATTAATATAATTAAGACAATAAAACGTAATTAAAACAAATGAAATAACAAAAGACAATTAGAACAATAACATATTAGTTTATGATTGAAATATATGTCGGCAACGCATCTCATAACTATTTATTAAAAGAAACAAAGATCAGTTTTCATCATTCTTTCACATCCTGAAGATGAATCATTTTTGCTAGTTCGAAACGTCAATCTAAAGAAAACTAATGCGATGAATCCGGAAGATGATCTACACAAATTTGAAGATTGTAGAAACCTTAAAGACAAAATTCTCACCCAATACGGAAGGGAGATAATGAAAAAAGTTCACAGGTTTGAACGATACAGATTGCTCTTAACGAAAAAGAAGACTGATCTCACATTTCTAAGGAGGTGCAGAGTTTCATCAATTATTCCAACCTTTGCTAAAATCAATCATTCCCTCAGAAGCCAGCACAATAACCAAATATTCATTAAATCTAGCATTGCTCTTATTCGAAGCAAAATCAGGAGAACCAGGTATGAACTCAGCACTTTATCCCAAAAAAATTATGATTTGCACACAATTTTAGCTAATTTAATACATCCAAGGTTATGGGTGTTAATTGACTCAGCTTCAAAATTAAAAGCTTCGAGATTGGAACAAAAATCAAAACATAAAACAATCTCATAAATTCACTAAACTTCAAGACAAACAAACGACCTCCCACAAAGTATCGGACTCCAGCTCACACTCTAAAATTAATGTTGCACAGATACTATCATTGAAATCCCTCATCAATCATAATCTCTCTCTCAACAATAAATCTACAGAAAAAACTGAACACTTATCCCCAACCCAGCCCACATCATCCCCTACGCACACAATGTCCTCCACGCAAACAGAATATTTATCCCCAACCCAGCCCACATTAACCCCTATGCCCACGCTGTCCTCCACGCAATTACATACAACTACGTCCATGCCCAAGCTACCTTTTGCATCTCTGCTCCAGCTATATACTGCATCCTTGCCCCAAAATACAAATGCGCCCTTGCTCCTTCCCATGCACCTACCCACGCAATCTTCCACGCATTTGAAAACAGAAAACCCATCCCATCAAACATTATGCAGCCATACCACCCATGCAGCCCCAACTTCGTCTCCTCTTCATTCTGCGTAGCAACTTCAATCACCCAAACTTCAGACTACGTCCCTACTCCAACCCTAGTAACCATCCCACCCTATGCTTCCACCCCAAGCCATACCATCTCCCACGCAATTTAACATGCACAACTTATCCCATCCCACGCACCTACCCACACCATCCTCTACAAAATATTTATCCCCAACCCAACCCACATTAACCCCTACACCCACGTTGTCCTCCACACAACAACCTGCGCATCCACTCCAACCTATGACATCTCCCACACATATAATGACTCACTCGTCTATGTTGTCACCCAAACCCTCACAACCTAAATCAGCCCTCATAACTAACAACCCAACCACCTCACATCCAACAATACACCACAAATTGGAAGAGACCTATCTCACTCTCCAACAACCAGCCGATAACATGGAACAACCTTTTAATATTGACCCAACCACACACACCAATAATAATAATAAACCCAAAAATAACAACGATAAGCTAGTCATAAATCTATCTAACCTCCAACTAAATGAACATATCCTCAACTTATTAAGGAAAGGTTTAAATTTCTCCATTACCCCTTGCCAGATCCCGGTTGAATAAATTCTGTGCAACATTGAGTATGGCATCAAAAACCTTCCTGATAACATAAAAGAACAAATCACACAAGACTGTTCCATCACTCTTAGGAAATCAAAGCCCCCCAAAAGCAACATCAACAAACATGAATATTGATCTCTTAAAACTTTGAACTCCAACCCCGACATAGTAGTGTTGAAATTAGACAAAGGAGGAGCCACCGTCATCATGAAAAAAAATGACTACAAAGAAAAATGCTTAACCATCTAAACAATAGTGGCTGCTACAGAAAACTCAATAAAAACCCATTAAACAAAATCTCCAAAAAAGTAGGAAACCGAATCAAAACAAGTAAGATTCAAGACAACAAAAATCTCATAGTTAGCAATCCTTACACACCTAGAATCTATGGAGCTCCAAAAATTCACAAAGATGGCATCCCTCTCAGACCAATAGTAAACACCATTAATGGGCCCACATACCACCTAGCAAAACACCTGGCCAAAAAACTAAAACCCCTAGTGGGAAACACAAACTCTTTTGTCAAAGACTCGACCCAATTCATTGAAGAAATTAAGAACATCAAACTTGATCAGAATGACATTTTGGTTAGTTTTGACATCACCTCGCTATACACCAATATCCCCATCAATGATGCCATGGATGTCATGTGTAAATTGATAGATCCTGACACAGCAAAGCTCATAGAAATCTGCCTTAGATCCACCTTTTTCAGTTTCATGGATGATATTTATGAACAAACTTGCGGAGTTGCTATGGGGTCACCTTTGTCTCCTATTATTGCTAATTTATTCATGGAAGATTTTGAAAACAAGGCCCTCAAGTCCGCACCCCTAAAACCTAAATTGTGGAAAAGATATGTGGATGACACTTTTATAATATGGCCTCATGGAAGAGAAACCTTAGAAGCCTTCATACAACACCTAAATAGTTTATCCCCTTCCATAAAATTCACTATGGAAGTCGAGAATAATAAGAGCCTCCCCTTTCTTGATATCCTCATCACTAGGAATGATGATGGCTCTATATCTCACCAAGTATATAGAAAAAAGACTCACACCGAACAATATTTACATGCCACCTCCCATCATCACCCAACCCATAAACTAGGAGTCCTTAACACAATAGCTACAAGAGCGTTCAGAAATTCTGATAAGGAACACCTAGAAAAAGAAAAAGAACACCTTATTAATGTTTTCCTAAGAAATGGATATAACAAACGTCAGGCTATCAAAGCCATAAACAAAGCAAACACTAGACCTAAAAAGGATAAATTTTTGATAATATATTAGGTAAAGTTAACCTCCCCTACATATTAGGGACTACTGATAGAATCTCTTGCATCCTAAAAAAGAATGGTATCCTAACCACCTTCAAACCTCTAAACACCATCCATAGCCGCCTTAATCCTATAAAAGACAAAATTGATCCAAAATGTCACAAGGGCGTCTATTTAATCCCCTGCTCGTGTGGAAAAACCTATGTAGGTGAGACCAGGAGATCCTTTAACACAAGAATCTAGGAACACTCAACCAAAATTAAACATAATTATTCCAAATCATCAGCTTTAGCAAAACATTCTGAAAAAACTAAACACCAAATTTGTACAGAAGACACCCGCATCCTAGCCAAAAGGGATCACTACTTCATAAGGAAATTCAGAGAAGCCATAGAAATTAACAAGCACCCCAATAATATCAATTGAGACGACAGATGGACCATAAGAAAAAACTGGATTCCAACCCTATCATCCAATGTTGCCCCTCCCTAACTTCAGTTAACTAGTAATTAAAAATTAACAACAACTCAAAAATGAATAACATAATAATTAGAATTAACATCAACTCATGTATATGATATAAAAATAATATTGTAATCTTTAATATTATTTAGAAAAGTAAACTCAGTGATACATTTTATAATATATCTTAATATATTATTAATAATATCAATGTTATATTGTACTTCATATCATATATTATTAAAATATATTATTAATAAAACACAATATTAATTAAAAAACATAGCGATAAACAACTATAACAAACCATAACTAGATTAAATAGGGTACAATCAAAATAACCATAGGCCCAATATAATAACATGGTTAACTTATAACTAAATTAACTGTAACTCAAAAACTTAAAGTTATCAACCAAAATCTTTATTATTACATAGAAATAGGGAACTATATTACACAATATACATTATTAATATTACTATAATAATATATATTTATAGTATTACTATAATATAGAACTTAAAATATAATATAAACAAACTCAATCATTATTAATAAGAACTAAGATATACCAATTTAATTATTAGAAAAACAATACTATGCACGATAAGACATCTCCAATAGGAAATTTAATATAGTATAAATAAGGCAATGAAACATAATTAAAACAATTTGAAAAACAAATGAAAATTAGAATAATAATATATGAATTTATGATTTCAAATATAATATCAACAAACTTATACTTATTAACATAACTAGGATATACCAACTTAATCATTAGAAAGACAAAACTATGCACAATTAAAAGACCACTGCAGTAAAAACATAATAAAATTAAATTAGGGTATAAATCTAAAACAACATAGCCTATTAAAATTCTATTTTAATAAAAAAAATCTAAATTAGTGTAATTAAGACAATAAAACACAATTAAAACAAATGAAATAACAAAAGACAATTAGAACAATAACATATTAGTTTATGATTGAAATATATGTCGGAAAAGCATCTTATAACTATTTATTAAAAGAAATAAAGATAAGTTTTCATCATTATTTCACATCCTAAAGATGAACCACCATTGCTGGTTCGAAACGTCGATCTAAAGAAAAATAATGCGATGAATCCAAAAGATAATCTACACAAATTTGAAGATCGCAGAAACCTTAAAGACAAAATAAGCTTAATTACTTGAATTAATTACAAGATAATTCAAATCCCTGAATTCTAGCTCAAATCGTATCTAGAAGGCTTTGTAAAGTGACAGCTAAAGGATCCCACTCCTTTGCTTGTAAACTATTTTTGTATTTTTGGAATAAAATTTGAAGTCTTTTGTCTTCAAGCCTCATGCTCATGCATCAGACTCTTGAGGACAAAATTCTTCATAGGCTCCTGTCGATGAGCTCTTCTACAGAACTACCCAACTTCCGTAGCATGGAATCTGTCATCTAGGTAGCATCAGCAATTGGTTGATCCTTCCACTTGATCAAACATTGAAAATACTCTTGTCCTCTTGTCTTTTTAAACAATCTCTTATCTAAAATCTTTTCTGGCTGCAAGGCCTTCGCTATAGGTAACTGTTTTACCTAATCAACCTCTTACTCTTCTTTACCTTCTGCTATATCATCTGCATTTCTATTTTATGGGACAACACACTTATCTCATCTTAGATCTCCATTCTGAGACCATTTATATATCTTGCAACTTTCTCGTCTATATCTTGAATTTGTCTAGCTCTTATGCTCACTTTGTAAAATTCCTCTGTGTATTCTTTCACTATGAAAGACCTTTGTCTAAGATTTTTCATCTGTCTAAATAATGATTGTTGATAATCACTTGGAAAAAACTTACCTCTCAATTTTGACACCATCCTATTCCACTTTTTAATTGGCTGCTTACCAAGTCTCCTTCTTTTTGCCTGCACTCCATCCCACCAAAGTTCTGCATGTCCTTTCAATTATGTGACAACAAATTTCACTCTCTTTCCTTCTTCCATTTCTTCATAATCGAAGAATTTATCCATGCCATTAATCCAGTCTATCAATTCCTCAGGGTTTAAACCTCCTACATAAACTGAACCCTCAAGTCTAGGTTTAGATGTGGATCCCAGCACTGATTTAAAGAATCTCATTTCAGGAGTAACTTCTATAGGTTCCTCTTCTTCTGCATCTTCAACTTCATGCTCACTTACATCTCCAGCACCTGCATCTCCTTGATTTCCCATTTCCACTGCTTCTAACCTAGCTTGCATCTGTTGCATAGCTTCCACCACTTTAGCATTTGCAACTAGTCTTCCTCTTCCTCGACCACCACCACGTCTTCCTCCAAGTCTAAAATCCATGTTGGATTTCTTTTTCTGATATTTGAGATCCTGCTCAGTGTCAGTAGGCTTCTCTAATACCACTAATGGTGGGCTGGTTGCAGGTGTTAATGATAATCGTTCAAAACTAGAAATGATTTCTTCAAGTTTGGGTGGAACTTCTTCTTGGGTTATCTTTGGAGTTTCAGTCATCAACCTCCAAATTTATCTCTTCTGCTAAAATAGCATAACTGTTTAATTTACCCGATGGTATGGCAAAACTTCAATAATACTATGGAACTAAAAGGAATTAAAAACCTCAATTCAAACCTTATCGCATCCGCCACTCCACAAACCTTCAACGCATCAAATCTCGATCGTCGATCTCATTCCTTAATCTGACGATTATCACGTTACCTACTCGCCAACTAGCTTGCCCATTTCCCACCGTCTATCAATCCCGCTTGATCCAATGACCATCGTGTATTATTGTGTGGATTCTAGCACGATGCGTAACAAGTTGAAAGTGCGCGAGAAAAGTGGTTTTCCTGTGCTACGTGTCAACCATTAAGGGTAATCACATGAATTTGCAAAATACCACTTACCACTTTGAGACCGCATGAGATACTACTTACGCCTACAAAGACCGCTCTTCTATTCTAATTAATGTTTGCGCTTGTTGGCATGTGATGACCATTAGATCTATTGGCAGGGAAAATTTTAAGAACCACCCTAAATTTATATGTATGATAAATGGGCTAATCCCCAGGATACATGGGAAAAATGGGAGGTGATTTTATCAATAATATAATATGTATATATATTTTTTGGGCGAATTTCTCACCAGATTATATTATCTTGTACAGTGATGGAGAATCTTTCACTGAATTATAAAATCTTGTAAGATCTTGGCAAATCTTTTACTGAATAATAAAACATTGTGAAGTCTTGGTGAATGTTTTGTTAAAGTATGAAACCATATATGATAATAAGAAAACATATTCATTAAACTGTAATATACTAACATACATGTTTGGAAAAAGAAACATAATTTTCTCTTCCTACAAACAATCTTCCAAGTTTTAGTGGCCGTGTTTGTCAAGGTTCTATTAGTTTTGATAATATTCCACAACAAAGTTCTTGTAGGTGTTGATATTGACAACAAGTTCTGTCAAGGTAGGAGAGATTAATCTTTTCTCTACAACTTTTGTCAAGCTACCACTTTTTTCAAGTTATCAAATTTATTTCATATTCCATAGACTCCAAATGCAAGATAAAAAAAAAAAAACACATCAAGTTTGTTTACCCCAACACGCCAACAAGTAGCAAGCCCGAACTATATTATATAAGAAAGTATTAGGTATCCCAAGGGCTTGAAGGGGATCTAATTGAAAGAAGTGACCATTGTGAGAATCATTTCAATCAATATATGAATATATAAATGTAGATTTATTATTATTTTAATTGGAAATATTCAATTAAATAATAAAATTTAATTATGTCTCTCCCAATCTAAATTTCTTATTAGCATAATTCACTACCCTCATAGGTCTCACATTTTTTAACAGCGTTGTAACATGTAGATTAATTTCCTTTTTGGTGAACAATCTCCACCTTTTAGGAAAATATGGTGCAGTGGCTCCAACCCCTACAGATCATTAGGACAAACTAAGAATAGCACAGAAGATGAAAGGTTGTACAAACCAACTTATTTTTCAAACAACTAATCCAACATCAATACCTAAAATTTTTCATGAAGATATCATATTGAGAATGTTTGAAAAATGGTGAGAAATCTTCTGCGAGGGTGATGCGGAAAGAGTGATAAGGTTTCATTGTTTTGAATTTTTTTTGTTAAATTAGAAAAATTTAAAAACCAATATTAATGGAGATATTGGTATTTTTTACTAAATTTTGTGAAGTGACTAAATGTAGCTTTAACCATTCACCTTAAGATGTTTTTACAATATAATTTCCTAAGTCTATTTAATATCTTCATTATCATAAAAACCAACCTATATCCATCTTAACTCCACATCTACCACTCTTAGGGGGATGAAATCTATTTATCCCTCTGAGCACTTGGTAGACCCAGAATTAAGATGGATCTATGATGATAGAATTTCCCCTTTAAATAGTCTATTCTCACATGAATAGCATGGTATTACCATGGGTCAATACTATGGGTTATCATAAACCTGGAGCTTAAAATTACTATTAGTAATTTATAAAAATTAATAAGATTAATAATTGATTTTTATTTTATTTTTTATTTTAACCAAGTTAAAATGTTTAACATACATTAAATTACAACATCCATTTTTACTCTTGATCCACCAAGCCCTGAGAGGGATCAAATATTTTTTCACTCCGTGCTAGTTTGCATATCACGATATTTGATACATCTCGGGGCTTAGTAGATCTAGTGTAAAGATGGATCTATGCTAGTTTAATTCCCCCAGTTTGCATATCACGATATTTGATACATCTCGGGGCTTAGTAGATGCAGTGTAAAGATGGATCTATGCTAGTTTAATTCCCCCATTTAAATAGGCTACATTCCATGTGAATACCATGGGTCAATACCATGTGCCATTTTTATTTTTATTAATACTAATATTAGGGTTAATAATGTTTTTTTGCATGGTATTAATAATAATCTAGCCCATGGTATTTGGCCTATAGTATTTTTCCCATAGGTTTCACCTAAATATAACGCATTTTTTTAGTGTTTGTAAATATAAGGTGACTTATGGAGTAAGTATAAAAAAATGTTTTATTTGTTTACCGTACCTCTAGTTTATTTATATTTTTATTAATTTACCATACCTCTTTTACAAATATGGTATTTGGCACATACGATTACTTAAATAAAACCTCTTTTTTGAGCCTTCATAAAAACAAAGAGGGTTATGGACTAAATATAAAGAGAGGTTTTATTTATTTACCATGCCTTTTAAGTATAAAAAAAGGTTTTATTTTTTTAAGATACCTCCACTTTATTTATATTTTTATTTGTTTACACCCTTGCATCTATATAAGGTGACTTCTAGAGTAAATATAAAAAATGTTTTATTTGTTTGCCATACCTCCCATTTATTTATATTTTTATTAATTTACCATACATCTTTTATAAATATGGTATTTGGCCCATAGGATTCACTTAAATAAAACCTATTCTTGAAAATTAGGGCGAATGGAAGGTTGTAACTCCAAATTTCAAGGGCTAACTTTACATTTTTTAACCTCTCCCTTAAAATAAGGTGGACTATCTGAGGCGATTTGTAAAAATGTACTATGATACAAACTATTCCCCCACTAAAAATTTAAAACCCCTTAATTTCACCAAAGGGCGAACATTCGCCCCTAAAATTTTCCATGCCTGTTGGATCTGTTCGATCAGATGATTTAGATCTTTTCCTGGGTTTCTCACGAATTTGTCAGGTTTCCTAGTTCTGCCAAGACATAGCACTTCTACCAAGTTTATTTAAATACACAGTGAGTGAATATTTAGATGCGAGAACACAAGATTATACAAAACTCAACAAAAGTCTGAAATATTTCGAAGGAAATTAAAGCCTCTGAGATTTAGCCATTCATGCACAGTATTCACAGAGATATAGAGAAATTCCAAATTTTACATTCCAATCCTCCTTAGCCAAAATCTGTCAAAATCCCATTTTACTAATTCAAAACTTACATAAATACCTGCTCATACAACAATCAGATCCAAAATCAATGGATCAAATCTTCCTAATCCTAGATAACATCTAATTTGCATGATATTCTCCTCCAGAATCTCAACCAAGCTTAATTACTTGAATTAATTACAAGATAATTCAAATCCTTGAGTTCTAGCTCAAATCCTATCTAGAAAGCTTTGTAACGTGACAACTAAAGGATCCCACTCCTTTGCTTGTAAACTTTTTTTGTATTTTTAGAATAAAATTTGGAGTCCTTTTTCTTTAAGCCTCATTCTCCTGCGTCATCATGGGAGTGAATCTAGGTCTAGTTCATTGAAATTTTAGGTTAACTTAGGGGTTGGGCACTTGAAGTGGTGGATTAACTCCTAGGGGCCCCGAAGAACTTGAGGGAGGTTTGTCGGTGAGCTCCAGTATTGTAGTAATGATGCTGCAACTCTTGGGACTCCCTACTTTACTTTTATCAATCCGGTAGTTCGTAACAAACTTGGAAGTGACGGTGCTATATGCACAAGTACTAGATCTTATTGCAGACTATCACTTGATCAACTGGCACAAGTTCACTAGGAGCTTAACCCAACTTCTATGAGTTCTTAGAAGAAGCTTTTAACTGTGATGGATGAAAGCTAACTCAAAAGCGGCTAGTCTACTTGCAGAAAGAAGATGAAAGCTGAAAGGAAACACAAACCCTAGTTTTACCGACTAACCCTACTTGTGCAATAAAAGAGATGTAAGCTACTGAAATGGATGCCACTAACTATTGAAAAGGTAAAATGCGTGTGTTTAAGCTACTTCTGAAGGAAAATATGGAAAAATCATCTTTTTGTATTTTTGAGTAATTTTATGCAGAATTATTATGCATGTGTTTTAACTATTTTTTACTGTGCAGAGGTTTATTGGAAAAAGGAATTGAGTGGGTGTTCTCAGGAGGTTTGGAAGGTGTGTAGAGGACCTAAGGGGTCCCTAGTAGCCTTTTGGATATTTCCACCACGTTCAGATCTCGAAAAATCACTCGTGTGAACTTCTACATGAGGTTGCAGGGGATCTACAGGAAATTCTACAGGAAGAGGTCGAAAGTGGTTTTTAGAGAGTTGATGGTGGAAAAAACGGTGGGAAAGTGGAGATGAAGGATGGGTAGGGATGTTAAGAGGTCTAGGACCTGGTAAATGAAGCTTAGGAATGATGAAGATGGTTGGATTTGTTCAAGGATAAAGAAAGCAATGTTGCACAAAAATGTAGAAATTAGGGCAAGTTGGGAAAGTATGGCGAATGAGTGAAGGAGACCTTGAGCAAGGGACTAGAGTAGGTTTTATGGTGGAGGAAGGATAGGCTAGCGTGTCTTATAGGTGTTCTGCACATTACTTTCCAAAACTGATCCGAGCAAAGACTATAAAACAAAGATTTATCTATTTTGACCTAATTCTGACCTAGAAACCATAAACATGATGAACAAAGGTTTATAGATAGGAAATCATGCAAGAAATCTATGGAAACTAAGTAAGAACATATCTAAGCATGAAAACACAACTAATATCAACGTTTCCAACCCAAAATCTAACACTAATAATTATATTGGAAGGCAAAAACAGTGTTTTTGTGGCAACAAGTGTGCCTTGATCTCAATTCATGGTCCAAAAGAGGGAGAAAGGAGATCAAGGGTTGCTTGGTAGCCTTTTTATGGATATTTTTTGTTATCAAACTATCAAATCAACCTAAAGCATGAAAAACTATCTTAATCATCAAAAACAACCTAAGTAATAAAGCAAGATTTTAACCTAAATAACAGAATTTATTCTATGAATGCAAGAAAAACACATAAAAGTACACAAATGAGGTACTGGGCACTTGGGTTGGGCCCAACCCCAAGAGCTATAGTCTCCTAAGAAAGATCAGAGCTGGTTCAAAGCTGGATTCATCTTCGTTGATCAAAGAATAATAGTTACATCACAAGAACTGTCTGTAAAAAGAAGCTCAAAAATGTGTTGATACAAGGCTGCACTAAAGTGCAAAAATAGACCATCAAATGGCTAACCTACTAAGGCTTGAAGCCTTCCTACTTATGAAAATGAGAACTCCCAAAAATTCTCCTTAACTTTAGGAGCTTGGCTGCCCAAAACTGCAGTTAACAGCCACTTCACTTGACCTGCTTGGATGCCCCTTGAAATCATCTTTGGTGGGCTGTTGAACTTCGAGCTGATGGTGGAGAACTCAAGGAAGGGGTCATTTAGTGCAGGAGACACCCCTCCTATAAATCCTCAGCCTTGTTTCTTCGAATTTGGCTGCCAATCTGCTAAAAAATGCTTGATCTTGGTCCAAAAATGTCCAAAAATCTGCAATAAGCACGTATTAGACTTTGTGGTCAAGTGACTATTACCATTCACTCAATTAACATAAATATTTTCAAAAGCATGCATAAAAATATGGAGAATGGTGGATTAAATGAGAATAATAGGAAAAATGAGCCCATATAGTTACCCATTTCTGGGGCTCATCATCTGTAAGGTCTTGTTTTATCGATTCCACTTCCTTAAGGTCACATAGGAGGTCGAATCCAACCATAGTAGCCTCTCGTCGCATGTTTACCCCATCTGACCAGTTGCTTGGATAGATGTGGGAAGAGGGTGTTACAAAGTGGTATTAGAGCATGGTTGTGCTCTCCTTGGTCTGTGTGTTGGTCATACATCCATGTTGGTTGCATATGTGTTCCTTATGCACGTATTCCATGTGGTTGTTGCATTTTCATGTTGTTGGTCATGGTTGTAGTGATGTTTCCATGTGAAGGTTGAAGGTGTGGTTGTGGAGTATGCCTTCATGTGTGTATGGTTGATTAAGCATTGTTATGCACGTTAGTGTTCACATATTCTCAAGTGCACATGATGTGGTTGTTGTTGTCATGCATGAGGTTATGGTTTAGTCAGTTGATATGGTCATGGATTGATGGTTGGATTCTAGTTAGAATGGTGTGTATATGGTTTGGCACTCATGTGTCACATGTCTATATGTAGTTTTTATGCATGTTTAGTCTTGGTTATAGTTTTTCATGAATAGTAGGTCAAAAATGCCTTGTGAAGTCATTATATGCAAATTTAGGTCATCATGGTGCTATTGGTTGTTATGATGCTAATGTGTTGGCTAAGATAGAACATGAGATGCAGATCATTAAAGTGAAGTTGCAACATTGGATCTCGAAGCACGAGTAGATCGTCATATAGGTATTGAATAATTGGTATGCAGGTATGTAAGTTAAGGATTGTCATGTGCATTAGGTTTATGTACATGTTTTTGATGTTATGGTTACATACATGATAGATGATAGTTGATTGCTATAGTCATATGCACATGAGTCGGATAGTCAAGAATGATCGTAACATGTGGTTGTATGCATTACTATTGTTTTTTCATGTTAGATAACTTGATGATTATGTTGTATGTTATTAATTAAGTATCTTATATGTTAACCTGTTGCTGTTATATGATATTTAGCTTGATGATTAGGTCATATGTTGTTGATGAGCATGTTATATGTTCACTGATTGTCATTATATGTTAGTTAACTTGATGATTAGAGTTATTTAATTGAGATCTTGATGTTGTAATTTGCATTGGGCATATGCATGATGGTTATGCTCATTGAATTGAAGATATTAATCTCATATGTATTGTGTTAACTTGGTTTGACCTATGCAAATAATTATGGTTTCAATATTCAGGTATGAGCCAAAATATTTGTGATATGGTTCTGTACTAATCTAGACTGATCGTATGTTTGTGATTGTTATGCATGAATGGAAAATGATTATGAGCATATGATGTGAACCTCTTAGTTAGTTATTGTTATGTGTATCATGATTTATGTTTGAGTTGATATGTTGTTAAGTTGTATCGTGCTAACCTAGATTGATCGTGGAGACAAGATTGCCTCCCCTGAGATACATTAAGATATGAGTTTGCTTATGTTGTCTATCTTATGTTTGAGTGTTTGATTATGCCATCTAGTTGATTTAGTTAACATGGTCTGTTTGCAAGTTGTTTGAATGTTTGATGAATTGCATAATATGAGTATGTGTTCAAATGATATTGTTTTAAGATGATTGTACTAATACATATGTGTTGAGACAGTTGATATGTACTTGAGTGTAGTAGGTGATAGTTGTAGCATTATGACTAATGACTATGAGTTGACTATGGATTATGACATGATTATTAGTCTTGGTAAATTTTACTTGATAGATATAATTGTCCTGATATATGGAACATGTGGTTGACATTTGTTAACAGTTGCAGGGTAGCATGATTGGTATTAGCGTGATGAGGTAACAATTGATTTGTTTATATAACTAATAGTTGGATGATGTGATAGTGCATAATAAGACTCATTTGTAGCAAGGAGTTGTAGCGTTTACAACCACCCTCCAAAATTTTTCCTTAGCTTCATTTTGGAGCCTCCCTACACACCTTTCATAGTAGCATGTCTTGTCTTGTCAACTACACAAGCTTCAATGATTTTCTTGTAGATTGACAACCTTTCCATCAAAGCTTGTTGCATCCCCCTCACAAGCTATTTCACCGGACTTGGTCTAGCTACAAGTTGAGTAGCTCCCTCAAGAAATTGTGCAATTCTAGAGGGGAAGAAACCTTCCCTCAAGAAATTTCACAATTTTGTCTGGAAGCCTACTAGGCTCCAAAATTGCGCAAATCTACCTATCACTGTTCACTAGAAAAACTGTGCAATTCCTCCCAGTAGGACTACTCAGCCCAGAAATTGTGAAATTCTGGGCTGCAATCACCTGTTCTACCCAGAAATTGCACCCTCTGGGCAACCAACCTAGCTCCCTCCCAGAAATGCAGATTTTTTCCTCCCAGCTGAGCAGACTATTTCTTGTGCAGTTGAGTTGACCGGTTCCCTACGGGACCGAGAAAAACTGATTTTCATGCATGGGATTCTTCTCCCAAGGGAGCATACAAAGGCATCCCTTGATTCAGGGATATGATTTTAATAGCTGGAGGTTGCATGCAAGGATCATTTCATAAACCTCCCACCAAGTGTCGCTCTTCCTAGATTTGTGGCATGCACATCACATCTTCGATTTTATCGAAACTCATGAAACAGACGCTACAGAGCTCATTCCTCACATCAAAATTGTAGCTCTGATATCCCACATTGCATCTAGGATTCATCGGCACATTCAACTCAAGTGTTTTGGGGTAAGCCCACCTACCATGTCTTGTGTTGCATTTCTATCGCTTTTTCTATTTTGCTTTGTGTGATTGTTGTTTGCTTGATTTCAGTGAGTGCTTGTTGTATTTTTGTTTCATGTTAGCTTGTAGAAGCACCATTTTAGTTTTTGTTCGCATCTCATTGTTTTCGCATGAATGCCGCTATTTTGCATGAACGGTTGCCGTATTCATGCTTTCCCATTTTCTGAACCTGACACTTGTTATTTTCATGAATGATCATTTACTCTTGTTTGCACTCATCTCATCATGAATTCACACTTCTCATGTTTTCAGTCGCTCGTTGCCTGGACTGGGCTGTCTTGGCCTGTACCGTGCCTTGCCCAGCTAGCACTACGCATTTCCGGAAGTGAAGGCTCTGCCTTCCCTCCAGAAATTGTGCAAGTCTAGCTAGGCATTGACCTCTAAGCATGCATTGCACAATTCTTGGAGGCAGTGTCCTGTTGGCCCTAGAAACTGCGCAATGCAGTTTGCTGGATGCATGTCACCCCTGACTGAAATCATGCATTTCACAATTTTAGTCCTTAGTAGGCTCGGTTGGACTGTGCATTGCATAGTTCTAGTAGTCATTCATCCTACTGATAGCCTAGATTATGCCTTGTGCAATTTTGGCGGTCAACTCTCGAACTCCCGGCAGAAGTTACGCAACTTTCATCATCAACCACACAGGTATGTTGCAAGTCAGTTCTCAAGTTTTTTTTTTTTTTTATTGACATATTGCTTGCTATGAGTGTTTCCATGTCTCTAGGTATTGTGAGTGTTCATCAACCTCTCAACAGCATAGGTACAATGGTTTCCATGAGAGCAGAGTTGAAGACACCATTCAGAGCAAACTTGGGGATGCAGTCGATCAAGTTTCTATGAACTTGCTTATCCATGAAGAGATGAAGTTTTCTCGTAGATAAGGACATCAAGATATGATGGAAGCAGCATCACAACAAGTAGCACCATCAACAATAGCTGAAGGCAGCATACCGGATGCAACGAACGCAAGAGGAAGTTTGTTGACAACATAGAGGCAGAACAAAGTTGCAAGCTCAAGCAGATCCACTTGTGATGAAAGCAACTATGGAGACTCAGGCTATGAGGTGACAACGCGACATGAAGAGCCCGCGAAGGCAGAGAGTAGAAGAAACAAGAATTTGCATGTGCTGAAGCAACAACTCAAGGAAGACCACGGGCTGCAGATATGAGAGAATGAGTTGTAGCAGGAACAAGTACAACAGGGGGCGCAACATGCACTCACGGATGAAGCTGCACCCATACAAGTTATAGATCCATCCCTGAAGCTAGCATGGAGCAGACAAGGTGAGTAGTGTTGTTGATCACATGCAAGGGAATGCAGCAACATGCATGTAATTATGTGCATGCATGCGATACCACCCATTCGGCACACTCATCGAGGCGAAGACAAGAAGAAAGCCTGACTAGAGCTGCACATGTACCTTGACAAGTTGATGTGCATGGCCACTAGCACATGCTTGGAGAGCAGTGTAAACACTATGCATCAACATGTTTCCAATACAGTCGCACCAAGATGACCATGCGCATTCTATCAGATGAGTTGGATAGAGGAGCCACAACAGTGCACCCTGATGCAACGAAGGCAAGAGTTCGCTTCAGCAAGATTTCACCATTGAGTGCACAGACATCATCATGGAAAACCAAGCTTGGCCTCATCTCATCACCTTTGACCATCACAAGCATGTCAAAGAGTTGGTCTCACCACAATGGTTCGAGTGCCAGTGATTGGTTGCATGGATTTCTTAAGCCATTTTATCTCACATGGGCACATGTGCATTGTAATGCAATGTCTTGTCAAGTGGAAGTTCAAGTGTCGATAGTTGGATGTAATAGTCATAGAGTAGATGAAGAGTCATGAGGGTAGATGAACTATCACAAAGGGGAATGTCAAGGGCCACCCCACCCTTTGCTGTAAATAATCCCTCATAACTCATTGTATATGATTTTTGTTAGCCAAGCTTCGATAGGAGTATCTTAGAGAAAGGTTGGATAGTATTGTAACATGCCTTGGCTTCTCCACCACGCAGAGCTAGTATATCTCTTTGGAGGAGGAGGTGGTTGTGGCTACAATGTTCCACTATTAGAACTAGCGGGTGTACATGGATGTATTGTGTTATGGCCTAAATCTACCTCAGGTTGAGAAAGGTAGGATCTAGCGTAACATCAAACCATGCTTAACTTGGTAGCTAGCCCTACCAGGTTGGGAGAGGGCTCTCTCCTTGTCAATATCAGAAGAATATGGTCAATAGAGCTTGAGATGACTGTGTAATGACTGATTTTATGCTAGGTATGTGTACAGAGGTGTTTGATTAAATTTAAGATGGGTTTGCTGGCTCAATTGTGAAAACCAGATTTGGGTCCGGGGAATGGACACAGTCTTGCAGAGATCTCTATGGGGCGAGGTAGGCAAATGGTTTAGTACTTCAAATTTAGTGAGATGGAGAGATTTTAGACTGGTGAGGATTTGAAGAGGGCATGAAAGTCTCAGGCATCCTCTTCAAACAACTGAAAACATAAATAACTAAACAAACCCTAGGTAGAGCACTGCAATCACAATGGATTCTACCTTTATCCCTGTTTGATTTAGTTAAGATGAAGCAAAGAGAGATGATGGCATACATAAAACACATGTAAACTTACAATTACAGAAGGAAACACGATACCAAATCAAGATGCCACAAGAATCCCATAAAGTGCTGCAAACCTTGGTCAATTCCTTTGCCAAACTGCTGAATATGAACGTACAATAATGCTCAAAGCATTCACAAGAGTCCAACTTTTCTCAATGACTGAAAACTATTAGATATAGCATCAAACAACTCATGCTAGGTTTTAGGGGTCGATTTCATGAGTTTAGGAGCTGTTTCAACAAGATCTAAACTAAGAGCTGAAAAGTAGGCAGTGGAACAACATGCCTCTAAAACCTAGGAAATTGATTCATTCAGCTGCAAACTACTTTTTCATGATGAATCTACCTCTTTGAGTGAAAATTTAGCATAATTACATCAAAATCCATCAATTAATATTAAATTATATCATGAGTTTGACTATTAGAAAGAGAAAAGTCAAAGTGTGAAGAAACTAGGTGAAAAACAAAGTTTTTTGGCTAAAATGAGCAAATTTCACCCTATGCACCGTGCTACTTTGGAGCTGATTTTGAAGGCCTTCCCATGCACCCAATTTTCTCCAAGTGGGCTTGTTGGAAATTTATACCTATCTACTTTCTAGAACAAGTGGAATTTCAGAATGTGCACTCCATTTGGCCTTCCAAAACTTAGTCCTCCCAACAATGCTTCCTGTGTGTCCAAAAAGGGGAAGAAAGGTCATTTTTGACGTGTTTTTGACCTTTTTGGAAGCTCAAACCCTGTCAAAATTTCTTGGACATGTGAAGGAATTCATATTTTTCCATGGAAAATCCAAAAACACTGAGTTTTCCTCAAAAGGAGGTCTCTAGAAAAAGCGCTCGCCAAGTGGCGCGACACATCAGGCAGAAAAGCCTATTTTTTTAGGCCTAAAATTTCAAAATTGCAAAAAGTTTCCCAAATTTCTTGGAATTTGTGCTGAGTGTTCCTCATTAGGTGTTGTGTTGGGCTAAGGAAGCCTCAATCAAGATCTGGAGTCTATCTTTCTCTTTTCTCTTCCTCATGGATTTCTTCAACTTGGCCTTCAAATTCTTGATTCTTGCTTGGCACACCTTGTTTCTCGCCAAGTAGTGGTATGCCATGTTTCTCAACATGTTTTTCTCGTTTTTGGCCTTCTCCAACATCCTCTCCAAGTGCAAGTTTGTCCTCTCAAGCCAAGATACACGATCAACTTGAATTTCTTGCTCAAGTGTGGTCAATTTGATTTTCCTCCTCTTGGCAGCTTGTTGGTTTGCCCTTATTTTTTGGAGCTCCATGATGGTTTGTTGATCTTTTAGCTATTTTTTCCTTTGCTCCAAATAATTAACGATCCACTTGGCCTTTCCAGGTTGAGAGAAAAATTTTGAATGTCATCTTGTTGCTCTCGAATGATCTCTTTAAGCTTTGAGCTTTGTGAGCCCAAATCAGTGTCCTCATCCTGAATGAGGATGAAATCTGCCTCTTGACCTCCTGAAGATCCCTCATCATGCAAGGGCTGCTTGCCCTTGTCCTGTACCTACTCTGTTGATGGAGGAAACACGACCCCTTCCACCCCGAGTGGAGATAGTACTCATTTTGCTGCTGCAAACAACCTTCTAGTGCCCTTTTGATATGTAACAAACACTGGCACACTAGTGGTTTGTGTCTCATGAACCTCCTACTGATGTGAAGGCTCTACTGCCTCATGAAAAACTGATGGGGGTACTTGAGGACCTGTAAAGACCTCATGTGCGATGAAATTCTCCCATGAGATATTCAGTAAACCGAGCTGATGCAAGACCACAATTTTGATTAGTGCAAAGTGATATATGCTATTATACTACTGCTGAGGAGGCTTCCTTTGCACTAAGGTGGTCATCTTCTCAATGTTCCGGCAAATGAAATAAGGGAGGTTCATCATCCTCACCCTAGTAAAGTGCATCAACAATCTGATATGATAGGAATACAGACGAGAAAATCTACCCTCACAGTTGAAATATCTAATTATGAGTTTCATCAAGGGAGCATATGTGTCCTGTAGATACTTCAAAGGAAAAACTATACTGACATGTCTCTGAAAACTAGCCTTGATGTAAGGCTCATAATGCTCTCTGTTTACCAGCTGCCTCTTATTCCAATGTTCACCTACATTTGGAATACCAATTGCTTGAGCAATAGTCTCAGGTGTAAGGGTGAATGTCACACCTGCCAAAGTGACTTGGCCATTATGAAGATGGAGCACAAACAATCTGGCCAGCTCATGGTGGTACTTGACTCTCTCCACCATCGCATAGAACTGATAACAAGATTGGTGTTGAAAACATGTGACAGCAAGAGGATAGGCCAATAGTTCGGCAAGTGAAGTGGGCTCCTCTTGGTTATGTTTTCCACTCTTATGAGGCCTCCTTGGTGCATGCATTTCCCTAGAAGAATCACTGACTGTTTCCTCATTTTTGTCAGAGGAAGAATCTGACTCCATGTTTGCCAATGTTTGAGTTTTCTTAGATGAGTATGAAGATAGTTTATTGTGTATTTAGGTTTTTGCTACCAAAGATATGAATGTATGCAGGACTGTGGAGGGAGTGCGTATGAGGGGTTTACGAATGTTGCTGACAGGTTTTCAGGGAATAGAAGGGTTTAGGGGATGATATTTAGAGTTTGGGAATAGCAATTAGGGTTTGGGGATATTTGACTAGGGTTTGGGATAATGGGATTAGGGATTAAGGGTTAATAGTTTAGGGATATGGGGAATATGGAATAGGGAATATTAATGAAAAGGGAGGGAGAAATTGAAGTGGCGGAGTGAGGGAGTAAGGGAGTGAAAATGTTTAGGAGTGGAATTTAGCAGCAAAATATGAAAAATGTAAACCCTATGCAATTATTTTTTTAACAAGAAATACAAGGAGGTAGGGTTTCAATATTTTCCATTAAATAATCATAAACACCAAGATAAACTCATTCATTGGCCATGAAGGAATGTTAACTTACTTGGACAATTGGGGATTTAACAATTTTGTGAGTTTGGAAGAGGCTGTGAGTGAAATTGGGCCTTGCAGTCTTGTGCACCATGCCACCTCATAGGTGTGCCACGCTTTCTTAATGCGTCGCTCAAGTTATAAAATTACACTGCAGATCGCTGCTCAATGCGCTGCGCTGGATGAGTGCACTGTGCTTCAACCCAGTGCGTCGTGCCAGTGAGAATGACAAACTTGCTGCGATTTTTGCCTCCTTTGCTTCAACACGACTTTTCAATTGCTCACTCTTTCTTCCTTGGACACAAATGAACTTTTTAAACATGAAAAATAGTTTATATACATATAGTTTTGATTTTTCATTTACAAAAACCCACTCTTCTAATGTTTGATTTTGACTTGCTTTTAAAACTTTGTTTTTTGGGCAGTTTGATTTATTTTTTGCCTTTGATAGACTGAATGCTTTGACTTTTTGTTTGCTTTGCAAGTGGTGGAGTTGTAGAGGCTTGGCAAGGTGACCAGGGCTGCCTCTGAAGTTATTACATATGGAAAAAATGAAATTACATCAAATTTGTACATGAAAGCATAAAAAACCCTGTTTTTCCTCAAAACAAGGTTTTGAGGAAAAATCAGTCACTAAGCATGTGATTATGGAAATTATTGTTGTTGAGACTTTATTTGACCTCCTCATGTGCTTGCTGACCGTTATTGAGCATTTACAAGACCTTATTGACGAAACCCTAGACCTAATGAGACCTAAAACCCTAAAAATGACTTTTGCAGATTTAAAGACAAAAAATGACTGCAGATGATCTAAATGTATGAAAATGGGCCAGCAGGTAAAGGACATGAGGGAAAATGTCTAATATACCACTACCATTAGATGATCCATGAATCTAATGGAATGCAGTTGATCGGGTGAGACACCTAACATGAAATGCAACAAGAGAATTTGATCAATGATGGAGGGATGAAGATACCGACACTAACATATTGTATGACTCGAACTTACACTTCTTAATATAACAAAGCCAACATGTTTTCATGCATATGCTGTTATTGTAGTTGGAGTATTCTGGTTGCTATAACAATGTATGTTATTTAACTTACACATTTGTGTATGAACTATTTTGTATGCAATTGTATGAATCTTGTTGCAGATGTGCTGTTGGTTTAAACATCACTTTGGATTGCTCGCTATCTTGCTTTCCAGCCGATGATGCATCTTTTCTCATTTGTTTCCTTCCAAGCTGAGTACTATTACAGGTTTCCAAGGGGTGCACTCACCTCACCCTCAGTGTGTTAGAATCTCTCATGCACCTTCCTTGACTCGCCGCAGCTGTCACACCCTTGCTATCAACAGGGACATCTTACTTGCCTCCATGTGAAATCATAATCAAGGCATTATCATACGACCCACTTGTGGGACTCCTACACCAAACAGTCTGAGGTCTAATTAGGACTTCTTACTAGGGAGATCCCCTGACATGTTGGCGGTTCCAGTGCTATCAACAAAAGGTAAAGGTAAAAGAGAAGGAATTGAACAAGAATTCATTTGGCTATGTTTGGAAACCCTAATTCGAAATGAATGAAGTGCTTTGAGTTCGTCTGACATTATGTGGGTATGTGCTATATTAATGGACATGTACTTGACATGTATGTTAGCTAGTCCCTAGTTACAAGTGGTTTTCCAAGGGAATTGGAGTCCTTTGAGAGATGGCATGGATGTGTTTAGTTGCAAGCAATGTGCTTGACATAACAAGGAAAGGTAACTAGTGTGTTGTTATGTTTATTTATGCACTGATAGTTATGTGTTGAAGCAAGTATGATGCAGGGAGTTTCATGGAAAGAAAGGTTGCCATGAAATCTTGAAGATGGCTCAAGTTGAGCTTTCCTTGGGAACCATGGGGATTGAGTCATCGTGTTTGTTGTTGGCCTTGTGCTTTTGTTTATTTTTATTTTTATTTTTTTATTTTCTTGCACTTTATTTGTAACTTTATTTATGTCTAGAGTATGGCCATACCACTTTATTTGTAGAGTTGTGTTGTTATTGGGTTTCATGGTTTTCTTCTTGTTTTTGTTTCCATTCTTGCCTTTTATGTTTTGAGTCTTGGGAATTAGTTGAGAAAGAGGAAAGTTGATGTAGCTTGGGGAGAGCTGTGTGGTACTAAATAGGTAATGTAAGACACATATGAAGCTCAGTTCATGAGTAAGCACAACGGAAGGTAAGACTGTGACATTCCATTGAACTAGTTGGGTCCATTGCGGTAAATGGACGGTGACAATATAGTCATGAGAAAGGTAACTAGAAAAGGTAAAGTAAATGGATATGAGGTGTTGGATGTGTTGGCTATGTTGGGAACAATTGTTCTCGATGTCGTGCATTTTGTGCATGAATAAAGGGAGCTCTCTTAACCTTGACCTTATAATATCTGGAAATTTTGTTGTGATCATGATTATGTTGATTCTTATATATGCATACATGTAGGTGTGTATGTATGTCATGTGTGACAGTGTGATCATGAATCGTGATTATTTTATGCTAATTTTTATATGTACATATGTATGTATATATGACGTTGACTGATGAGATCATTATTATTTTATGATGTATGTATGTGTACATGTATCTATGTCACTGTCTAACAGGATCATCAGGAACCATTCTTGTTGAGGATTGATTGTTTATGTAGGAAAATGACATGAAGAGGTTCCTGGTCTAGGAGGAATCAAGTGGGAAGATGTTAGGTCTCTATAATACTAGTGATTACTCGATTACTATTGTAGTTGTATCCCTTATTAATATTGCTGTGCCACTATTGTCCCCATATTGTTATTACTGTGCCCCATAGAATTCCTCTATTGTTATTTTTGTGGCTTTATATTATTATTGTTAGGTCGACTGGGTTATATTGTGACTCCTTAGACTCCTATATATAGAAAGGAGGTTTTTTCATTTGTATCATCTAAGAATTGTTCATCTATGTAATGTAAAGGAGGTTGCCCCCTCGAAGAGGCTGAATTCTAAGGCATTGATCTATCTTTTCTATCTTTTTCTGAGCTAGTTTCATAACATTTGGAATCAAAGCTTTGGATTCTAGGGTTTCGCTGCTCCAAATATGTGATCGTGGCATTTTCACTATAATTTTTTTTCTACGACATTTCAGAAGCTAAAAAAAAAACCCACTTGAGACGAAATCGTACTAAACCCCAGATCTGAATTTCAAAACTTTTTGCACTATATTTGCGGAGATATGATCTGAGGAAGTTTGTCTTTTTGTAGAATCTTGAATTACATTCCAAACAGGTGACCTGGTGAAAATCATCATAACTTTCTCTCTGAGCATTGGATTGAAATTTCGTAAGAATTTACAGAAATAGGACAGACTTTAGTTTCTTTTGTATATTTTTCAGAGAAAAAGGTTGAAACAGTGACTCATGGAACATCGTACAATTTCGCACTACTGAATTAGTCTATAATCAGGTCACTGTGGGAGATTTGGCATAACTCTTCCTTGGATAATCCAATTTGGATCAGATTGGTGGCATTGGAAAGAGGACATAGAGGACTGCTGCAGGTCACAATTTTAGAACTAGATGATCTTAAATTATAAAGATACATCAGAGGCAATATCGAGCTCCTACAAAGTGAAAAAAGGCGTGTAGATTTTTTTAAATTTTTTCTTAAGCTTGGTTTGAAAAATTATTTTGAAGAATTCAAAGGGCAGAGTAGAGCATTATTATCAATAACTGATGCCCTGAGGAAAGAAAATACAAACACCTAGTAAGCAACCTGAAAGCCCTAGCATGACTCATGAAGAAAAGGAAGAAATGTTACATGATATATCAAAATTACAAGACCAAGTGCAACAAACGTCAATCTCACAAAAGCTAACAAAAGTTAAGATAAATGGCATGGAATCTAAGATAAAGGGCATGGAAGATAAGATGAATGGCATGGAAGCTAATATGGATGATTTGAAGATAGATTTGACAAAGTTTCTACAAGAAATGCTTACTAATGGTGAAACAGTAGTAAAGGAAACTCATGATGAGAACAAAAGAAATGTTAATAATGATTTCATAGACTCTAGTGTTGGACTGAAGACCCACCATATTCCAAAAATCAATATGAGGAAGTTTGATGGCAAGGATCCCGCAACATGGATATTACAAATGGGGCAATTGTTCGATCTCAATAACGTGTAAACCACACAAAAGGTACGTATTGAAACTTTATATTTGGAACCAAATCAGTTTGTATGGTATCAATGGCTTTGCTCTCGTAAACAAATTATCACTTGGGCAATTTTTACGAAAGAATTAACAGCACATTATGAGGATACAAAAAGCAACACATTTTTTAGCCAATTGATAAGTCTCAAACAAAAGGGTTCAATAATAAAGCACATTGAGGAGTTCCAAAAATTTAACATAAGGGTAAAAAATATTCTAGAGGAGTATAGGATTGATGTGTTCATAGGGACTTTAAAGGATAATATTCAACATGATGTTTTCCTTTGGGAACCTGATTCATTAGAGAAGGCATTCAGGTTAGCAAGAAAAATGGAAAGCAAAATTATGGCAACAAAGAAGCATACCACTAACAACTATAAAGATGGAAGTGTTGTTGCCCCTAGTTTTCCACAACCTATAAGGTTGACACCATAGAAATTGAAAGAAAAAAAGAGTAAAAGGGCTTTGTTACAGTTGTGATAGCAAATACACTAAAGGTCATAAGTGTGCTGAGAAGAAATTATTCTACATCGATTGTGAAGAGGAAGAAGAAAAAGAGTAAGAAAGGTCAAAAGAAGAGGATATACTCCAAGAACAAAGCCTAGATAAAGAAAAAATGAATCTGACCATATCTTGTAATGCATTGGCTAGAATTACCACTCCTCAAACCATCAAGATAGAAGGACAAATCAAGAAGAAAAAGGTAATAGTGTTGATTGATTCAGGAAGTACCCACAATTTTATTCATTGTAAGATAGCAAAAGAATTGAATTGCTTCCTATATCTAGCATCAGAGTGTCAAGTGATGGTTGCAAATGGAGGAATGATAAATTTCTTTGGAAAGTGCCATAATATCAAGCTTTCCATAGGAAAATATGTATTGAATAGCCCAATGCTTTCCATTCCAATGGGAGGTGCTGATGTTGTACTAGGAGTCCAATGGCTACAATCCTTGGGTACAATAGCTTTTAATTTTCAAGAACTTATCATGAAATTTTCTGTGGAAGGAAAGGAAGTTGAATTAAGGGGTATTGCAGGGAAACCGAGAAAGATAATCAACTCTAACGGTATGACAAAGCTTCTAAAAAATGAACAAAGAGGTGTAAATGCACAAATATGTTTGCTAGATGTTTCCACATTGGAATCATCTATTTCTCCAAATCTCCAAAAAGTCTTGGACAATCATTCCAAGGTATTTGAGACTCCCAAAGGTTTCCCACCTATTCGTGATCATGATCATGCTATTCATCTGATTCCAGGAAGTGTTCCTCCAAACATCAGGCTGTCCAGATATCCCTATGCCCAAAAGAGTGAAATTGAACGTATGGTTGTAGAAATGCTAGAGGCGGGTATAATTCAACCTAGTCAAAGTTCTTTCTCTACTCCAGTAGTATTGGTGCAGAAGAAGGATGGATCATGGCGCATGTGTTCGGATTATAGGGAGCTCAACAAGCTCACTATTAAAGATAAGTTTCCCATTCCTGTCATTGACGAATTACTGGATGAATTGCATGGATCAATTTACCTCACCAAGTTGGATCTTCATTCAGGATATCATCAAATCAGAATGAAGACTGAAGACATTCCGAAAACAACATTTAGAACTCATGAGGGTCATTATGAATTTTTGGTCATGCCTTTTGGCCTTACCAATGCACCTTCTACATTTCAAGGTTTGATGAATTCCATTTTTAAACCCTTCCTTATAAAATTTGTTTTAGTATTTTTTGATGATATACTAATCTACAACAAGTCTTGGAAGGATCATGTTAAACATGTTGATAGGGTGATACAACTATTGGAGGAGAAACAATTATATGCAAAAAGATCCAAATTCTTCTTTGGAGTACAAGAGGTAGAATATCTGGGTCATATTGTATCTCATGAAGGAGTTAAGGTAGACCCTAGCAAAATTAAAGCCATTAAAGAATGGAAAATCCGCACATCCATAAAGCATATGCGAGGATTTCTCGGGTTGACAGGGTATTATCAGAAGTTTGTTAAGAATTATGGGAGAATAGTAGCACCTCTAATAACATTATTGAAGAAAGATGCATTTTCATGGACTCCGGAAGCAACAAAGGCCTTTGAACATCTTAAAGAGGCAATGTGCCAAGCACTGGTCTTAGCTACACTGAACTTCACAAAAACCCTTATTGTGGAATGTGGTGCTTCAGGAAATGGAATTCGTGTTGTTTTAATGCAAGATGAAAGACCCATTGCTTTTGAAAGTCGTCCAATCAAGGGAAAGTTTTTACACAAAGCTATTTATGAGAAGGAAATGTTGGCAATACTCCATGCACTTAAGAAATGGCGACCCTACCTAATGGGAAGACACTTCAAGGTAAAAACAGATCATGATAGCCTTAAACACTTTTTAGAACAAAGATTATCCGCTGAAGGGCAACAAAAGTGGGTCACAAAGATGTTGGGTTATGAATTTGAAATCATCTACAAAAAGGGAAGCAAAATGTGGTGGCAGATGCACTCTCAAGAAAGGATGAGGATGTGGAAGCATTTTTGTGTGCCATTTCTATTATCGAACCAGATTGGATAAACGAAGCAAGGGAGGAATGGAATAATGATGAAGAAGTGTGGGCACTTATTCGAAAGTTACAACAAGATTCCAGTATATCTGATACATTTAGCTGGAAAAATGATTCGTTATGGTACAAAGATCGCTTATACCTTTGTAAGAATTCCCAACTAAAACAAAAGATTCTTATGGAATTGCACACTTCTCCCTTAGGAGGGCACTCAGGATTTTTAAAAACTTACCGTAGGGTTAAGAAGGATTTTTTTTGGGATGGCCTTAAATCGGATATTCAAAAGTTTGTGGCAGAATGTTTGGTTTGCCAACAAAATAAAGTTGAAACAATTAAGACACTCGGTCTATTACAACCTTTATCCATTCCAAGCCAACGTTGGGAGGAGTTTTTAATGGATTTTATCACACGTTTACCCAAGTCTAAGGGAAAGAGTGTCATCATGGTGGTAGTTGACAGACTTACCAAGTATGCACACTTTTGTGCATTATCACATCCATTTAAAGCCAGTACAGTTTCTACGGAATTTATGGAAACAATTCACAAGCTACATGGAAAACCAAAGATTATTGTAAGTGACAGAGATCCCATTTTCATTGGAAATTTTTGGACAAAATTATTTTCTTGTCTTGGTACTCAGTTAGCTCATAGTTCATCTTATCATCCTCAATCTCATGGGCAAATTGAGATAGTAAACAAATGTTTGGAATGATATCTTCGTTGCTTTGTATTTGATAAACAAACACAATGGGTTAAATGGTTGCCTCTAGCTAAATGGTGGTATAACACTCCTTCCATACAACAACAAAAATGACCCCATTTATGGCACTTTATGGATATCAGCCACCATCCATCACATCATATTTAAGAGAAAATTCTAAGGTTCAAGCAGTGGAACATCACATCGAACATCAACAACAAGTCCTCCAACTCTTAAAGGATAACCTCGTGTTGGCACAGAATAGAATGAAACAACAGGCAGATCAACATCGCAGTGAAAGAAGTTTTGATGTAGGTGATTGGGTATTTGTACGGCTACAACCAAATAAGCAAATGTCCCTGAAGCAAGATAAGAAGGATAATAAATTATCACCAAAGTGTTATGGTCCGTACAAGGTGTTGCAAAAGATTGGTACTATGGCTTACAAATTGGAGCTTCCTGTAACTTCTCAATTGCACCCAGTTTTCCATGTTTCATGTTTAAAGAAGGTTATAGGCGACAAGCTCCCAGTTCAATCAATATTACCAAAACTTGATGAGGAAGGAAAAATTATATTGGAACTGGAAGCAGTCACAGAAACAAGAACTCAAGAGCTATGAAATTGATCAATTTTGAAGTATCTTATCAAGTGGGAGAACTTATCCACTGAAGATTCCACATGGGATGATGGAAATTTTGTATAGAAGCATCCTGAACTACTCAAGCATTGAGGACAACACTTTTTCGAAGGAGAAGGGCATGTTAGGTCCCTATAATACTAGTGATTACCTCATTACTATTATAGTTGTATCCCTTATTAATATTGTTGTGCCCCTATTGTCCCCATATTGTTATTATTGTGCCCCATAGAATTCCTCTATTGTTATTTTTGTGGCTTTATATTATTATTGTTAGGTTGGCTGGGTTATATTGTGACCCCTTAGACTCCTATATATAGAAAGGAGGTTTTGTCATTTGTATCATCCAAGAATTTTTCATTTATGTAATGTAAATGAGGTTGCCCCCTCGAAGAGGCTGAATTCTAAGGCATTGATCTATCTTTTCTATCTTTTTCTAAGCTGGTTTCATAACGAAAGAGTATTCATGACAAACATATGAGGTCAATATCATGTGAATATGAACTTATATTGTATGCTTGTATTATGCCTATGCTTATGTTATGGAAAAGTCATATCGAGGGATATATCAGCAAAGTGAAAGTAGTGTGGTTTGTGGCATGTTGGGACAAGCACGGATAAGGCACTGGAAGTAAGGTTGCTTGGTAAAGATTCCATGTGGTTTTGGATGTGTGGTATGATTATTGTGCATATGTTGTACTTGTTACACCTGTGATGTTGTGTGCATGTGGTGTGGTGTATATTTAGTGTGTGCACATGTTGATTATGTAATGTTATGTACATGGTGTAGTACATATAGTGTTGTATGAATGTTGCATATTCAATGCTAGGTATAGATGGTTCTATGTACATGTTTGATATGTGGTATTGTGTACATAGTGCACTGTGTGCATGATGGATATGCGGTGTTGTGTGCATATGGTATAGTGCACATGTTGGATATGTAGTGCTATGCACAATTGGTGTTGCGTGCATGTTATACATGTGGTGCTATGTACATATGGTGTGGTGTGTATGATTGTACAACTGGTGCTATGTGCATGTGGTGTTGTGTACATGTTGTACAAGTGGCACTGTGTGTAGGTGGTGTTGTGTACATGTCTTGCATGTGGTGCTGTGTACATGTGGTGTCACGTACATGTCCTGCATATGGTATTGTGTAGACGTTGTATTGTGGTGCGGTGTACATATGGCACTGTGTAGACTTTGTGTAGGTAGGTGTTGTGTACATGTGATGTTGTGTATATGTTGTGAAGGTGGTGCTTTGTACATGTGGTACTGGTGTACATGTGGGATTGATTGCATGTCATACATCCTCTGTTGAGGGCATGTGGTACTAGCCTACTAGGTATGTGCATTGTGTAGGTGCGTGTATTGTGTGTTGTTGTACATTAAGTATATATGTATTATGTTCTGTTGTACACCAGGTTTAGGTGAATGTATTGTGTTATGCATTGGATGTAGGCATATGTATTGTATTGTATACATTGGGTGTAGGTGTACGTGTTGTATGTCAGGTGTAGGTGCATGCGTTGCATGGTGTTGTATGTGTGTGATGCACACTATGTATATGTGCACCTGGTTGAGGAGAAGGCACTAGGTTTTTGCTGGGTGTGGAAATTGATCTAGTGTGTGTATGAAAGAACGAAGGAAGAAGTAAGGATTGATGAAGATAAGTATTGGTACTTTATTTCATTTTATTATGCATGTGGTTTATGATTGTGGTTGATAATGATTACATGTGAATTATGATTATGGTTTATGATGATTAATTGTGATTTATGATTTTGATATATGATGGTTATGTTTTGAGCTAACCCGATGAGATATTTTTATACATGTTGATTTGGTCAAATATACTAGTTTGACTTGTCATGACAGGAAGAAAATAGGATTGCAAATGTACCTTATTGATGAGCTACCAATGAGTTATGATGTAAATTTATTTCAATTTATTTTAAATCTAATGGAAGTTATGTGTTTGGTACAAGGTGTATGCAAATGTCGAGTTAGGTGGTTGAAATCGACTGCAAGAATTTGCAACAACAAAAGGAATTGGAAAATACAACAATATGCTAGTAAAACATTCAAGAATAGGGCCATTGTGGGACACTGGTACCCAATATTGTCCATTGATTTCCATGAGCATGCTATGACTAGTATGATGGTTTTTGAGGCAGAGATATGCCTTGGTTTTTGTATCTTCCGATGCGAGGAAGCCTTGCCAAGGGATGGAATGCCTGAGATGGGGGTGACAGCAGAACTTGGAAGGTGAGTGACTGCATGGAAGGGGTTGACCGTATTTCCCGAGGGACTATGTAGCAGAGAAGGGAAGGTTGGGGATGAATTTCTTTTGGTCATTAACATTTCTATATGGAATCAGATGCACATTGGGAGTGCACCCTGGAAAAATGAGCCGATAACTACTCACTGAGAGGAAAAGTGGCACAGGATTATAACGCTAGACATTGGATGTAGTTTGACTATAACAGTGGATTCTAGACTTCCTGGGAAAGAGGTGAATCCTGGTATTACTTGAAAGTGGAGGTGTGAGCCTCTAGATTCCCTTGTTGCGGATGCAAGCATCATATCTTTTTATGTGTTGGTTGAGAAAATGTGTATATGCATATATTATTGTAAATACTGTATCGAGAGGGATCTATAAACCTCCATAGATAGTATGGTTATTTGTTGGTTGAAGAAAATGTGTATGTGTTTATGTGGATTGTAAAAATCATAATGAGTTGTGCTATAAAGCTCCAGTAAACGGTATGTTTGTCATGTCTCAGTAGTGGTCATTGTAAATACTCCAACGAGCTATGTTATAAAGCTACATGGGCAATATGAATTTTTTTATTAATTTTTTTTTCCAGCAATCTTTTTGGTTATAGGTGTCATTGAACACCGAGGATGGTTTTCCCCCAAGTGGGAGGGTTCTGTAACAACCCTGGTGAAAATTCCATGTAAAAATATATATAAGGCCATGGTGATGAGACACATATTCCAAGCTGAATGGTGGGGGAAACATCTTAGTTGGTGTTGATTCAGTTTATTATGGCTAAGGAAATTAACAAAGGCAATGGTTAAGGATTTGAAAAGGCACAAGGCATTTATTGGCATTTTATTTATAAAAATAATTCAAATTAGGAGAAAAGGAAGGTGAAAGGTTAGAGGTTGTGTGTGAGGAGGAAAATGAAGGAAAATAATGTAAAATGAAGAAATTAGAGGCCTCATTAATAAAAAGGATTCTGAGGATCAGTGGGCAAGACTTGATTAATTCAGTATTTGAGCTCTCTCATTATTCTCTCTCTCTCTCTCATACTCTTAGATACTTAGATTTTTCTTGGAGCACTCTTGGAGGGTGTGGCATACTTGGATTCTTGGAGCAAGAAGGCAAAGGAAGAGTAGGAAAGTGCAAGAGGGTGTCAGGATCAACAACTACATCAGATTTTCTTGCAGGTATTGAGTTGCATGTATGATTTCTATACCAGTTTTAGCATGCATGTGGATCCTTAGTCATGATCTGTCACTCGCATGGAGGGTTTCTTGGATTGATAGTGGATTTTCCTAGCCTTTCCATTTCCTAGATAGCCATGGAGTTTGTGGGTTTATTTCCTTGTGTTTTTGGTTGGTTCTCATGTTTTCTTAGCTTGGATTGAGTTACTAGTTCCTTGAGCCTTGGTTGGACAAACACTCTGGAGCCATGTAATGACTTGGGTTGAGTTATTAGTCCTGGAGCCTTGGTTGGACAAATTCTCTGGAGCTCTATAACAACTTAGGTTGAGTTACTAGTCTAGGAGCCTTTGTTGGACAAATTCTCTGGAGCCCGGTAAAAGGTATGTGTTGAGTTACTAGTCCTGGAGCCTTGGTTGGACAAATGCTCTAGATCCCTAAATAACTTGTGGGTTGAATTACTAGTCCTGGGAGCCATGTTGGAACAAACGTTATGGAGCTTTGGAAGGCTTGGATGGAGACCGATCTAATGATGGTTTTGTGATGTCTGCCCGTGAGGTGGAATCACTGTTTGATGGGTTGAGGTGGATGGCCTCTAGGAGCCCTAGATGAGTTTTGATTGATGTGTTCTATGAGATCCCACATTCATGCTTGGAATATGGCACAAGGGTGAATGAATGAAGAGAGATTTGGCTCAACCATTCTATGATCGGGTGGAACATGGAAGTACCATCCTGGGTTTGGATTTTGCATCATTAACAAAAGGTGATATCTCCTGGTATTTCTATGAATATTATTATGGATTATATGTGGTGTATATGGTTGTGATTTTATTGATATTTGTGTCCCTACTATGTTGGTTATGTATGTATTTTATGACAGTGGTTATGTATCATCATGTTCTTAGTTGTTATTGAATGAAAGAATGTATCTATGACCTAATGGATGAAACAATAGATAATGTAATAAGGAGACAATGCTTCCTAGTGAATCTCAGATAATCATGAGATCCATATGCTTAGATCTGTTATTTACACCTCTAGGTTACATATTTGACAAAATGTCTATCATGGTTAGGCTTGGTTAGGTCAATCCCTTGATCAAGTTTTGTGTAGAGGCTTTGCCTTGGTGTCATTTAATGTCTTGGAGAGTCTCATCAAGTTTTAGGCATTGGTTTGAAGGTTATACCTGAAAAAGTGGCTTAAATCACGCAGTCTCTAGCATAGAGCTGGCTGAGAGAGACTTTAGTCTCTCCCTTGTAGGCACTGTGGGAGTGACTATAGGTTTACAGTCACGTGCATGCCTCGTCATGGGAGTGAATTTGGGTCTAATTCATTGAAATGCTAGGTTAACTCAAGGGTTAGGCACCTGTAGTGGTGGATTAGCTCCTTGGGGTCCTGAAGCACCTAAAGGAGGTCTATAAGGTCTTGTTTTGTCAATTCCACTTCCTGAATGCCACATAGGAGGTCGAATCCAACCATAGTATCCTCTCATCGCATGTTTACCCCGATTGGTTAGTTACTTGGGTAGATGTGGGAGGAGGGTGTTACATTTATTCTACAATGTTATTTTACCTACAAGAAACCCGACTAAGTCCCAAGACTAGTTATGTACCAAGGAGTCAATCTCTTCTTTCATGGATATCTCCCACTTCTTCTTGGTTTCTACCTGCATTTCTTCTTCATAACATTCTAGTTCACAAGAATAAGTCAACAATACATAATATAATTAAGGAGAGTATCATTCAGGGGGTCTATTTATTCTGGTAGATCTTTTAACACCACCTTCACGTGTTTGAGGTGCTTTTTATTGTTGTTGTGGATATTGATCATTATTATTTTTAGACACCTTTACATTTTTTGTGATCTCATCAAGCACTGTTTATTCTTTGTTTTCTTTTTCCTTTTTCCTTTCCTACACTTGATCCTTATACAAGACCTTTCTTTCAATACAACATCTCTATTCCTAATGATTTTGTGATTTTAATAATAATATAAGAGATAACCAAAATCATTAACAACATATCTAATAAAGGTACATTTCTTTGATTTTTCCTCAAGCTTTGTTTTATTTTCGTTATTAATGTGGACAAAGGCTTCACAACCAAAAGTCTTTAAAAACAAGTAGTTTACTTTTTTACCTATCCATGCCTCCTCTGGAATACCACCATCCAAGGAACTTGAAGGACATATTTTTATTATATAAACAACAATATATATAGCATCTTCCAAAAATTTTAAAGGAAATCTTGCATGCAATCTTATGCACCTTGCACGCTCCATGATTGTCTTGTTCATCCTTTCTTACACACCATTTTCATATGGTGTTCTTGGAACTGTCTTCTCTCTACAAATTTCATGCTTTGAAAAATACTTATCAAACTATTTTCTGCAATATTCTCCTCCATTGTCTGATCTGAGACACTTCAACTTCTTTCCTATCTCATTCTCAACTAAATCTTTCCATTTCTTGAAAGTGTCAAATACATTAGATTTATTTCGAATACAATAAATCTAGGCTTTTTTGGTTGCATCATCAATAAATTAACATAATAACGAGAGCCACCAAGACATGATACCTGAGCAGGTTCCCATACATATGTATGCACAAGATCTAATTTTTCTCTCTTCTTTTATTTCTCAACTCGGAGAAATCTGACTCTCTTCTGTTTTCCATAAACACAATTCTCACAGAAATCCAAATCAACATGCTTCAAACCTGACAGCAAATTTCTTGAGTGAAGAATATGCATCCCCTTCTCACTCATGTTCACAGGCCTATGATGCCACAATGTTGTATCATTCTCTTGTGGACATTAAAGAATTAGCATAATTAGAAATACCATTGCATAAATACAATGTACCAACCTTTTTCTCCTTTTGCTATTACAAGGGCTCATTTAGTGACCTTCTAGGTTTTATCTATAAAAGTAGTTACACAACCTTCACTTTCCAATTGCCCTATTGAAATTAATTGTTTCTTCAAATATGGAACTTGCCTTACCTCCTTCAATAACCATTTGTTTCCATTCTGTTGTTTTATGAAAAAATCCCATTTCAATGATTTTATAGGGTTTATAATCACCTAGATGAACCTGTCCAAAATCTCCTCGAACATAATCATGAAAACGTTTCCTATTAGGTTTGGAATAGAATGAGGCCCCTGAATCTACCACCCATGCATCAATAATATTTTCTAGTGAAAGAATCAAATCATCTTGCAACACATTGCCTACCACATTCACTTCATGATTGTTTTCCTACTATGCGTCTCCTTCTTTTCCCTTCTGAGACTTACAATCTTTCTTCATGTGTCTTTTCTTCCTGCATTTACAACACATTATCCCTGATATGGACTTGGATCTTCCTTTCCTTGACTTACTGCGATATCCTAGGCTCTTTCCCCTTTCCATTTATCTTCCCCTAGTCTCTGTAGTCAAAGCATTACCTGATGTCTCATTGGAGGTTTTCTGTTGTGTTTCCTCGCTAAGGATATCACCAACTACATCATACAAATTTAAAGTACTAGATCGAGAGACAAAGTTACTAATGACCATAACTAAGCCATTCCAACTTTTTGGAAATGGGCATAGAAATAACAGAGCCCTAACTTCATTAACAAAGTTTAAATGACTTCTAGCCTTATTAAATTCATTTAAATGATCAATGACATATTCACTTTTTGACATCTTCATATTAAATAAATGCTTCATAAGAATTACCTTGTTTGAGGCCAAGGGATTTTCATATAGTTTGTCCAATGTTGTCACTAAACCCTCTGTTGTTGTTTACTTTGAAATATTAAAGGCTACCCACACTGCTAGGCACAATTGTATTTTTCCAAGTGCCTTTCTATTGAGTATCTCCCATTCTGTGTATGTGATACTCATCGACTTATTTGTCTTTCCGCTCAATAGTAGGTACAGATCTTTCTGATACAAATAATATTCCATCTGCATCTTCCACAACTGGTACTTTTGGCCATTAAATTTCTTGACCCTAAACCTACCATCTTCCATCATTTCTCCCACTCGAACCAAGAACCCTTCTCTCCTACGAGTTTATCAACCAAACAGACCTTTGACTCTGATACCAGTTGTTAGAAAATCATATATTACAGAGCAATGGAACAAATAAAATATTGCAGAAAGACAAACACAAAAAATGCATCAAACAAGATAGACACATATATATGTGGTTCACCCAATTTGGGCTACGTCCACAGAGAAACACCTAGTCCTTCATGTTATATTATCCAACAAAATGAATAGATACAACCTACAGTAGATATGTTGTAATTTCCTCTTCCCTCTCACACAATCTCCTCTCTCTTTCTCGCTTATAATGAACATATACATAGCCACAATATAATTACCTCATATATAGCTTCAAATAAAGAAAATAATCAAGCTCCACACCGGTTAGGTCCCTATACTACTAGTGTAACCTCTTATTTTATTAGTGCAATCCCCTTATTATATTATTGTGCCCATGTAGCCTCCATATTGTTATTATTGTAACCCATAGAAGCCCACTATTGTTATTGTTGTTCCCTTACATTATTATTGTTATGTCAGCTCTAATTATATTATGACCCATTAGACTCTTATATATAGAAAGGAGGTATTGTCATTTGTATCATCAAATAACTGTTCATTTGTGTAATGTAAAGGAGATTTCCGTCTCGAAGAGGCTGATTTTTAAGTCGTTGATCTATCTTTTCTATCTTTTTGTGAGTTGGTTTCATAACAATTGGTATTAGGGCCTTGGATTCTAGGGTTTCGCTGCTCCAAACAAGTCATTGTGGTATTTTCACTGTAACATTTTCTCTATGAAGTTTCAAAATCTTAAACAAAAACCCATTTGATAAAAAATAATTTTGAACCTCGGGTCCGAGTTTTCAATCTTGTCTTGCTATAGTTTCAAAGCTATGATATGAGGAATTTAGGGTTTATGCAAGCTCCATAATTCCATCTCAAATAGGTCATCGTGGAAGTTTCACTATCATTTTTCTTCTACGAAGGTTCAGACTGTGAAATTAAACCCCATGTGATCTGACATCTTGGTGAAGCTCGAGCTTGAATTTCAGATCTTGTTTCGCTATATTTTCACAAATATGGTCCAATACATTTAAGGTTTTTGCAGGCTCCCGAATGACATTCCAAACATGTGACCTTGGGAAATTCGTCATAACTTTATCTTTGAGTATCATATTGGAATTTCATAATAAGTTTCAGAAAGAGGAAAAACTGTAATTTTCTGTATATTGTTTTCAATTCTGAAGGTCAAAATAGTGACATGTGGCAGGTCGTATAAATTCGTTGTACTAAACCAGTCTATAATCAGGTCATCATAGGAAATTTATCATAAATATTTATTGAAGAATCCAATATTGATCAAACTGGTGGGGTTAGACAGAGGACTGAGAGGGATACCACATGCCAAAATTTCAGAACTTAAAGATCCAAAATTACAGATTTATAGTCGTTTAAATATCGAGCTCCTAAAAGAAAGAAAAGTAATGACTCGAATCAAGAAAATAGAAATACCTAGTAAGAAAAATTGGATGGATGATTTGAAGAATGTGATTGAAGCCAAGATAAATAGTTTTATATGTGCCATGGAAGATAATATTGATGGTATGGAAGAAGATTTGAAGAAATACATGGAAGGTTTGAAGGAAGGTGGGACAAAGCTGCTACAAGAAAGGCCTCCTAATGACGAAAGGGTAGCAGAGGAAACTCATGATGAGAAAATAATAAATGTTAATCATGATTTCATAGAATCTAACATTGGATTGAAGACCCACCATATTCCAAAGATCGATATGAGGAAGTTTGATGGCAAGGATCCCATAACATGGATACTATAGATGGAGAAATATTTTGATCTACATGATGTGCAACTATTACAAAAGGTACATATTGCATCTTTATATTTAGAACTGAATCAATTTTTATGGTATAAAGGGATTTGTTCTCATAAACCACTTGTCACTTGGTCAATTTTCATGGAGGAAATGATAGCACATTATGAGGATACAAAGAGAAACACCTTCTTTAGCTAATTGATAAATCTCGAAAAAAGGGTTCAATGGTAGAGCACATTGAGGACTTCCAAAAATTGAATATAAGGGTAAATGATATTCCAGAGAAGCAGACGATTGATGTCTTCATAGGGACTTTAAAGGATAACATTCAACATGAGCTTTGTCTTTGGGAACCTGATTCATTGGAGAAGGCATTCGGGTTGGAAAGAAAAATTGAAAGAAAAATTATGGCAACAAGAAATCCTACCACTTGCAATTATAAAGATGGAAGTGTTGTTGCCACTAGCTTTCCACAACCTACAAGGTTGACACCACAACAATTGGAAGAAAAAAGAGCAAAAGGGATTTGTTATAGTTGTGATAGAAAATACACTAAAGGTAATAAGTGTGCTGAAAAAAAATTATTTTACATTGATTGTGAAGAGGAGGAAGAAAAAATTAAGAAATGTCAAAAGAAGAGGATATACATTAGGAACCAACCCCATAGAAAGAAGAAATGAATCCGACCATATCTTGTAATGCGTTGGTAGGAATTACCAGTCCTATAACTCTCAAGATAGAAGGACATATCAAAAAGAAAAAGGATAACCTCACTTTCATGCAGAATAAAATGAAACAACAGGAAAATTAACATTGCAACGAAAGAAGTTTTGATATAGAAGATTGGGTATTTTTATGAATACAACCATACAAACAAATGTCCCTCAAGCAAGATAAGAAGGATAATAAATTATCACCAAAGTACTATGGTCCTTACAAGGCATTGCAAAAGATTAGTACTATGGCATACAAATTGGAGCTTCCTGCATCTTCCCGAGTGCCCCCAGTTTTCCATGTTTCTTGCTTAAAGAAGGTTATAGGTGACAAGCTCCCAATTCAAACAGTATTGTCAAAACTTGACGAGGAAGGAAAAATCATATTGGAACCTGAAGTAGTCACATAAACAAGAACCCGATAGCTATGAAATTGATCAATTTTAGAGTATCTCATCAAGTGGAAGAACTTACCCGCTAAAGATTCCACATAGGAGGACTAGAATTTTATATAGAAGCATCCGGAACTACTCAAGTGTTGAGGACAACACTTTTTGAAGGAAAGGGGCATGTCAGGTCCCTATACAAGTAGTGTACCCCTTATTGTTATTAGTGCAACCCCCTTATTATATTGTTGTACCCATGTAGTCCCCATATTGTTATTATTGTGCTCCATAGAAGCCCACTATTGTTATTGTGGTGCCATTACATTATTATAGTTATGTTTGCTTTGATTATATTATAATCCCTTATACCACTGTATATAGAAAGGAGGCCTTGCTATTTGTATCATCGAAGAATTGTTCATTTGTGTAATGTAAAGGAGGTTGCCCCCTTGAAGAGGCTGATTTTTAAGTCATTGATCTATCTTTTCTATCTTTTTGTGAGCTGGTTTCATAACAACACCCAACATAAACTTTTCATAACACCATTTAGCAATATCCAATGTGGTGATTAAGGTTTTGATTGAGCTTTAGTTCTCTCTAGGATTTTGATGTATTATGTAGGACTAATTTACTATAACGTGTTATTCTTTTACATGTCATTCCTTGGATGGTCCTCGACTTCCACCTATCACATGAACAAAGTTACGATGGTGATTTGACGATTACTAAATGGAAACTCTTTCACCCTAGATCCCAAATATTTTGATCTAAAGGCTTGGTTTTTTCAAAAGAAGGTTAGAGTAAATAACTCCCAAAACCCACACTAATATACGATCATTCACACTCCATCTGGTTTGAGTGGGAGGCTAGGAAACTAGATGAACCCTAGAGGTTATTACTTGAATAATAATGTCTATTGCCAAGCATTTCTTTTCAGGTGAGTGCATCTTTGAGTGGTAGTTGATGGATACCCATTTTAATTACCAATTTATCTCTGTTCTTACTAATGTATGCATTTGTTGTATTATGACTCTCTTGATGCAGAGGTTTCTCTGCAAGCTAGATGGTTACCATGCTCGTGGCGACAACATCTTTCCTTCACACTCCAATATGCGAGGTATACTGTTGACTTATATTTTGATTTTGATTTTTTTTTTTTATGAATTCCTGTTCCAATTACTACTGGGTTAGTTCTAGCTTTCCTTAGTGTTTTGAGGCAAGTTTCTTCAATAGTTTCGGAGAAACCAAAGCTTACCAGGTATGACCCTCCTTGAACCTCTTCCATTTAATTTTTGTTTTTCTGCTTACGATGTTTTTATGTGGTCCACTTATATTGAGATCCTTTTCCTTTGGTTTTAGGTGAGGGGATTGACCACACTCTTCCTAGGGTTTGGACTAGGGTTTGAATTAGTTTCCACTGTTGCAACTAGGTGGTCATTTTCTTTCCACTTTCTTTCATAGGTTCTCTGGCCGGTCTCTTCACTGTGGCTGAAGATAGAGTGGAGGTTTATGCACGACTCCATGTCATTGTTTATTGAAGATAAAATTCCTTTTTATTAAATTTCCAAAGGAAATTAATCGTTAGGGTTATGGTTTACAATGTAATTTGTTAACTTGTCAGCACCAATGTTATATTCATACAATTATATTTTGAAGAGTTTTAGTTGGTGTACAAATGAGTGAAATGGATCCCTTGTTACAATTTTTCTTATAAGAACACCCCACCTTAGGGTTTATACTCAATTCTTCTTACTATTTCGTTCGCAATTTCTGTATAACAACTATCTTTATAAATGCAGTGGTGACAATTTTGATTTTTAACATTCTGTAATAATTATTCTGTGACCTTTTACTGAATGGCTTTGGTTACAAATAGGTTTCATGTTTTTTTTTAAGGGTTTAATAGTCAGATTTCCCTCCTTACTCTGTTCTGGTTATGTATATATTGACCCTCCTCCGAGGACCTATGTTGGTTTACAATTCTACTCAACAATGACACCCTTTTTGGAGTTTTTGGTATCTCATATATATATATATATATATATATATATATATATATATATATATATATATATAGATATATATATATTAAAGGACAAATTTAGCATGGATCTCTTGCGGAGAATTTTAGAGGTTCTATATATTCTTTTACTTATTATCATTGTATTCATAAGGATTTCCAAATTGCAACTTTCTCTTATTATTTCGTTGCAACTTAGTTGTGCATTTCAAATTAGAGTTCTTTTGTTTAAAATATTTTTGTCAGAATCCTGTACAATTAGTTAAGTAGGACCTAGTTCCTCTGGGACCTACCTTGGCCCACTAGATTAAACATCATTTATCTTACGGATTAAGGACTATTCTGCTAACGAATTTTAGTTCGTTAGCCTGGAACTAAGCTGCTCTGTTTTTTCCTAATGTTAATCATTCATTCATCCCTAAGTTCTCACCTAAGTTCTAGTTCATTTATTTAGCTCCTTTTAAGTGCGACCCCAAGGTTTCTTCCCAATACATAGGTATCCTCTTTATAGAGGTTTATTAGAAAAATGGAAACTTCCCTTACATTGGATAGTATTTCACTTACAGTAACGTTGTTTGTAAAGAAAAAAATACAACTCTTATTTTATACATATAAATTCCTAGATGTTAAGAATACACAAAAGAACATTCATGATTCTTACTACTCACAATTCATCAAAAATTAGTTAGAAAAACCTTTCTCTTATATTCAATAACGGTTTGTTCATACATGCAGATAGGTTCTCAATGAAGATTAACCCATAATATTTATAGAAAATGCAACACTTACAGAAATACATAAATTCTAGAAAAGTAATTGCACTTATCTATTTCAATTTAGATAGTAGGAATTCAACTAGGAGAATGGAAAATCCTCTTATCCAATGAGAATTGTCCTCGATTCTCCCTGAGAATTTTCAATTTCAAAACAATAGATAGATAGTGATCCCCACCAAGAATGATCAGACTCACAAGTTTGTCTTAGGGTTTCGACTAGCTCCTCGTCCAACTCAAGAATACCCAAACTGGCATCGTCTTTCCTCCCTTAAGAGCATCCTGTTTAAGGTTTCAAGTTCTTCATCTCTTCTCTTCAAAATGCCTCCAACCTTTGGCGCCTGCCTTCCTTCGTCTCTTTTCCCCACTAAAATGTTTTATCTTTGACAAGATAAAAAGTAATTATCTCTAACTCAAAATGTCATCTAGAATCTTTTCTTATAAATTTCAAAACTTATAAATTTCTTTTAAATAAAACTTTTTAGAACACTAAAATTTCGTGAAGCTTTTCACTAAGCCCCAATTATCAAATCTAGTACACTAAACATAAATAATAAAATATTTACAACTAAAAACCAACTAAACTAAACCCGAGACTAAATAAATTATTTATTACTATTTTAAAAATATTTGGTTTTTTAAATATATATTTATTTATAACTAATATATTTATATTTAAATAAAAATATTATAAAAATTTAAATATAATACTAAAAAATTGAAATTAAATAAGCAGATTTAATTTGCTATGATAATAAAAATCATCCATATGAATAAACTAGTTTAAATTAAGTGAGTAGCTATCTTTGTTGCTCTTGGCATGACACTTTAATTATGCGTTTGTTATAAGTGTTGCTTGGTGTGTCTTCTTCTAATGATTGAAAACACAAAGAAACAACTTTTCTTGCTTTACCTCCGAAATATGCTTCGATGGTTATTGTGTATATATGTTCACAATTAAATTCTTCGAGCTTTACCATTTTACTTTCAAAATTATTAGTTAAAAAAAAACCTATTTTAGTCTTCAAATAATTTTGTGATTTTTATAATTGTCTTACAATTTTAAGTTTAATATTTAAGCTATCTCGGATTCTTATAATTGATTTACAGTTTTAAGAGTAAGTTAAAGTTATTATAAATCTATAAGTTGTTTTATAATTTTAAATTTATGATTTAGAAGATTGTCTTCAGGGTCTATCATATGAATGAATTAATAGCCGATATGTTTTGAATTAAATAATATGGTTCATTTATATTAGTTAGTTGAAATAGATTGATAATTAATTTATTTATGTGATAGATATTAAAGACAATTTTATAAAGTAATTCTACTCACAGAAGTTTACATTCACATAAATTTACGATTTAACGATATTTCCTTTAAAATTAAGGTTTCATAATCTTTGGTTAATTTTTAATTATTATGAGAGTAATATTATTTTACAAGATTTTAAGAAAAAGTTTAAATTTAAATTTTATTTTTGAATTAATTTTTTTGTGTTTTTAAAAAAAATATTAATTTTCAGTTTAAAAAACATATCAATCCAAATTTTATAAAATAAAACAATTTTAATTTTAAAATGGTTAAAATTTATTATAAAGTCTTATTCATATATATATATATAAATTACTAAATTATAAAGTAAAATTCCATTTTTTAAATTTTCTTGACAAAATTTTATCTATAACTATATTTGTAATCTTCTTATAATTATTTATTAAATTTGTTAACATGATTAGAGTAATATTAATTTATTCAATTCCCAGCCTTTTAAGATGATATATTGGACATGATAACTTAAAAAAATATTAGTTTATAAAATTATAAATATATTAATGTATTTGATTGTTAAATACTATTATTTACTTAAAATCAATTTAAATGCATATAAATACAATAATAAATATTTATTTTCTTTTATTTGATTATTAAATATTTTTTTCATATATATATATATATATATATATATCATTTCCCCTTTTACCATTTAGATAATCAAAAAAATTTCTTTTCTTTATATGCATGATTTCTCCTTTTTACTATTTAAATATTTAGATTTATTGATATTTAAATTAAGATTAGATATTTATTCAACTAATATGGGTTATATGCTTTCAAATATAACTAGTATAGATCCATGGTAACTAGTATGGATCTAGAGGGATCAAATATTTTCAGGTGCAAATCTCTTTCAAAATGAAAAACTTGGAAAAAGCATCACATCCCTCTCATTGCTTATAGAACCCAATGAATGTGTAGTGGTTATTTATGTTTTTCTCCATATATATACAACTTTTAATTTTTCATTTTTTAAATGGTTATATAGAGTACATTAAATCTTCAATTACTTTTTTCTATTTTTAGATTGAATATTTATTGTATATAATATTAAAATATTTTCTTTTAACATTTTATTTTTATATATAGATATATGACTCTGATATCAACATTAATTAGTAACATGACTTTTCAAATGGTTTATTTAAATTCAATGTTGAAATATTATAAATCAGTTAACATAGATCTTCAAATAGTTCATTTAAATTCTTCAGTGTTATAATATTTTTGAAAAATATGTGTTTTAAACTTCTTACTGACACTTTTTTTTCTTACTTCCTATTACCTCAATATTTTTTTTAGTTGATATGAAATTATATTAAGTCAATGTATTTCAAAATCTTTTATTTATGATTAAGAGTGCGAATTTTTTTTACCACATTGAGTTGTAATATTAACTACAAATCTAGTGATTATAATGGATTGAGATTATTGATGTTTTATAATGCTTAACTAAACATGCATATTCATTTTTGTTTTTTATTATATCCTACATTAATTTTCTATTTAGAGAATATTTTATTTTTCTTTTTAGAAACATATACCAACTCTAATAAAATTACGCATGTCTTCATATTACATTGTAGAATGTGAATTTGGACACAATAATAAAATGTTTTGATAGATTTTTTTATCAATATACAAATTTTGATAGATCTATAAACCTAGATCTCATTTCTTATCAATTTATGTAAATTATAATTATATCCATCTCTGTGAAACCAATTCATATTCCACTACCTCATAACCATAACCCTAATAAATTTACATTATGTTATTCTAACGCACTAATCTTCTATATACCAAGAAGATTCTACCTCTACGTACCATTTATATCTCCAGCTTCTCCTCAAATTACTATGATAAAAATTATAAATATCACAAGATAAATTACCACGAGATTTATCTACACTGCTATTCATTTCATCATCAATATATATCATATATAATTATAAATAAATTATTTATAAAATTTTAGTAAAGAGATTTGATTTTTTTAAATATTTAAAAAATTAAAAGAATTTATAACATATATTTATATTGTTAGTGGAATAAAATCTAATCAAATAAATATTTTATGTATCAATAAATTTAAATGCCTAAATAATAAAGAGGAAAATTAAATATTTATTAATACATTTATAAATTAACTTTAAAAAAATAATGAATTAATATTATTGTAATCATGTTGACAAGTTTAATAATTAATTATAAGAAAATCACAAATATAATTATAAAAAATTAATTATAAGAAAATCATAAATATAATTATATATAAAATTTTGTAGGCAGAAGTTTAAAGAAGAAAATTTAAAATTTGAATTAGGAATAATTTTAAATAAAAAAATTACTATTTTATATTCAATTGACCATTTTAAAAGTAAAATAATTTCATGTTAAAATATTTGAACTAATCAATTTTTAAAAAGTAAAAATTGATTATTTAAAAAAAATAACATAGATATGAAATTTAAGTTTAAAACTTTCCATAAAACTTCGTATAACAACATTAATTTAATAATAATTAATAATTAACCAACCTTACAATAAAATAACCTTAAACATAAAAATATTAAATAACCTTGAATCTTAAAATATTGAACTTAAAATTATAAAACAATTTATAAAATCATAAAACTATTTCAAGTAAACTTAATATTATAAAGCAATTGAAAAATATTAAAAATAAAATAAAATAATTTAGAAGGTAAAATGTCCTAGGATGTTTTTCTTTTATTAATAATTTTAAAAAAGTAAAATAACAAAGCTTGAAAAATTCAAAATCTTAAATTATGGACCTATATACACAATCATCATCCACACATGGGAGGTAAAGCGAGAGAGGCTGTTTCTTTGTGTTTTCAATTATTGGAAGGAGACACACCAAGACGCACTTGTAACAAACGCATAATTGCAGTGTCATGCCAAGTGCAAGAAAGGTAGCTACTCAAGTAACTCAAACGAACTTATTTATCAAGTAACTCACACACTATTTAACAAGATGAGATTGGCAGCATTTAACATATGGTTAGTGAATTGTTTTACAGTCTCTAGTTTGGTTGAGCTGGCAATGCTCTAGATTATAACTTTAGCTTTGTTTTTTATTCTGTTTCAAGGTTCTTCTTCTGTAAATTGCGTGGCGCAGAATTCTACAATGGTTTCTCTGGATATTTCTAGAAAACCAACCTTGCAAATGTCGCTGTTGTTATCAGTGTTCTGTCTTTGTCAGCTGTTGTTGACTGGATGTGCCAGCGATGGGCGGAAAACGTTCATAGTTCGGGTTGACAGTAATTCAAAACCGGCGGTCTTTCCCACTCACGAGCAATGGTACACATCGACCGTTGCTTCTGTCAAGGCCGCCGTCAAAAAGGGATCGGGGTCTTATATGGATGCGCAGCATGACGATGCATTGCTGCTTCATGTTTATAGCACTGTTTTGCAAGGATTCTCCGCAAGGCTAACGGAGCACGAAGCCGCAGAGATGGAGAGAACACCGGGAGTTCTCGCCATTTTTCCCGATCGTGTGCTCCAGCTTCACACGACGCGATCCCCGCACTTCCTTGGCCTGGAGACGCCCAACGCAAGCCACTTGTGGGTGGAATCTGACTACGGCTCCGATGTAGTGATCGGTGTGATTGATACCGGCATTTGGCCGGAACGGCGGAGCTTCAGCGATCGGAACTTGAGTTCCGTTCCCAAGCACTGGAAAGGCGAATGTGAAAGTGGGGACAGATTTAACAAGTCCAACTGCAACAAGAAGTTGGTTGGAGCGCGGTCTTTCTACCAAGGGTTTGAAGCGATGAATGGCCCCTTAAACGAGACAGCGGTGTTCTTTTCAGCGCGGGATTCGGATGGCCATGGCACGCACACCGCCTCCACAGCCGCGGGCGGTTTCGTTGACGGAGCCAATATGAACGGGTACGGGCTGGGAATCGCCAAAGGTATGGCGCCAAAAGCACGTATTGCGGTCTACAAGGTTTGTTGGGATCTAGGCTGCGCGGACTCCGACGTGCTGTCTGCCATCGAGAAGGCGTTAGACGACGGCGTGGATGTTCTCTCGCTGTCGATTGGGTACGAAGTTGCGATTCCTTATGATAACGACCCCATTGCGATCGGCGCCTTCGAGGCGGCACGGCGGGGAGTGTTCGTGTCTGCGTCGGCGGGAAACGATGGCCCCAGTAATTGTTCAGTTGTTAATGTCGCTCCCTGGATCACCACGGTTGGGGCCGGCAGTCTGGATCGTAACTTTACCGCAGACGTCCACCTCGGCAACGGGACAGTTATCCCTGGCGTATCGTTGTACAGTGGAAAGGGATTGAGCTCGCCTCTGGTGCCTCTCGTGTATGCTGGTAACGCATCTGCCGCGAACAAATCTTCGTCTTCGGCTATGTATTGCATGCCAGGATCGTTGGATCCCAAGGTTGTGATGGGCAAAATCGTGCTATGTGCGGGTGGGTACAATGGTGGGGTTGAGAAGGGGGTGGTGGTTCAGAATGCCGGAGGCGTGGGAATGATACTTGCTGCCGATGGGTTCGTTGCTCAGGCCTTTACGCTGCCCGCATCTGACGTCAACCCGTCTGCTGGGTCTTTGATCCTCCACTACATTCAATCAACCAAAAACCCTACCGCCACCATAAAGTTTCGTGGCACTCAACTCGGGGTCAAGCCAGCTCCTACCGTGGCTTTCTTTTCCAGCAGAGGGACCAATAACATAACGCGGGAAATTCTCAAGCCCGATCTGATAGCCCCCGGCTTGAACATTCTGGCTGCTTGGACAGACGCGGCCGGTCCTTCATTCCTCGCAGATGACAGCAGACGAACGGAGTTCAATATAATATCTGGGACGTCCATGTCATGCCCGCACGTTAGTGGGATCGCTGCGTTGCTGAAAGCAGTTCATCCCGAGTGGAGCCCCGCAGCCATCAAATCTGCTCTCATGACGACTTCTTACACTCAGGACCTTAAGATTCAGGAGACGATAGTTGATGAACACACGGGAAAGTCATCAACCCCTTATGCTTTCGGCGCAGGTCACGTCTCTCCGGAGAGAGCTGCAGATCCGGGGCTAATTTACGATCTGGGAGTCAACGACTATGCCAACTTTCTTTGCACAATTAATTATACTGAGCAAGCCATCAGGGTTATCACTAACATGAATGTTAGCTGCCCTGTCCAAAGAGGACAGCCTGGAAATTTGAATTATCCCTCATTTTCTGCGGTCTTCAATCTGAAACAGTCTTCTGCCCTGTCAACAAGCTTCAACAGAACAGTCACCAATGTTGGTCCTCCCGTGTCAAATTACACAGCCACAGTGATAGCCCCAGGAGAGACGGTGGTGACAGTGGAGCCGAGAATCCTGAGATTTACCAAGAGGGACGAGAAGCTAAGCTTCGTTCTAAACGTCAACGTCAAGCCTCTGAATATCGCCCCGGGAGCTTCAGACAGAACTCATGGACTGTTGTCTTGGAGTGATGGACATCACGTTGTACAGAGCCCAATTATAGTGACCATAGAGAACAAGTAGAGCCTGCCTGAAACGCGTTCTCCACCTAAACGTTGATCGCAGTTTCGTACCTCTATGTAGTTGCAGGAATAAAAGAAATGTAATATTGATATGGCCGAAGGCGCGCAATGAATTTTCCAGAACTTAGTCCATAAATTAAAAATTTCAGTGTCTTAGGCGCATTTCTTCACTCCTTTGGAACTCACTGTTAAAAAATTTCATTCGCTCTGTTTGTTTGCTGAAGTTAATTCTGTTGCAGATTCTCTGATATTTTGAAAATCGAATCTATCTATAGACAGTGGACTTCATTACTATCGGTCATTTCTTTCATTCGTGATATTTCAAAGCAAAAATGATCCAGTATTTAAATGAATCTACAATAAAAAAATAAAAATGACCCAATATGAAGAAATGCATATAAGTTGAAGTCACATTCTATGCTTCTGTTCAACCTAATAAAATCTACATATGCAGCGGTGTATATGAGTTGAAGTCACACAATATGCTTCTGTTCACAAAATATAAAAGCTGCATAGAGTGAGATATACAATGTTAGACCTAGAAGTATTTGAACCTACTCCTACATTGAGTCTGGAGTGTTTTGAATCAATCAATGTCAGACCATTTGGTTTTTAAGAGTTTGGGATCAATTAATGTCAGACCATTATGTATATAACATCATCTTAGTTCAATGTACTATTCTCATTTCCAAGCGGTATTGGAATTTTTGTTGAGACGGTGATGGTTCCTGGAGGATCCGGTAACAATCAAAGAATGTCAAGAAGAATCCCTGAAACGACTAAGCAAACCCAACGGAGAAGAAACCAAACCAATGAAGGGAGGCCATTGAGAAATCCTCTGAAAGGTAGACACTTGAATCCAAAAAATAATATGAGAATGGAAAAAGAAAATAACAATTGTTAGACATCCGAGAATGTGAGAATTGGCCAGGAAAAGAGGAATATAAGATGGCAAGTTCAACTTTGGTTGGTCAACAAAGTGAAGAGGAATGAGATTAAGTACAAAGAGGTGAATATTTTATCTAAGCCTACAACAAATCCAACCATTGTGAAGCTAGAGAAAGAATGACAACAGTTCTGAGGCATCCAAGAATGTGATCATTGAGAAAAAGAGCACTATAAGATGGGAAGTCCAACTTTTATTCATTAAGAATGTGAAAGGGTCTTAGATGAAAAACATGAGAAGATGAGGGTGTGAAACTCAGACTTTGAAGATAAAAGTTAATATTTTTTTTGAGCTATTAAATAATGTATGGATCTTAATAAATAATAGTTTGTTTATTAAATAATAATAAGAAATATATGAAATATATTTATAAGATTAATAAATAAATATAATGAATATATGATAAGATATAGTATTTTTTCAAATAATTAGTCTAGATCTATTTTAACTCTCGATCTATCCGAGAGGGATCAAATTTCTCGAGGTGCAAAACTTGAGAAAAGGTTTCCACCTCAAGAGATTTGATCCATCTCCCCCTTGATAGATTCAGTGTTAAGATGGATTTGTGTAGTCATACAAAATTTGTTGAACATCTATTTATTTTGATCATTTTAAATATGCTAAATATGTCTAAGATTAATTTGGTCAATTTAATTTGAAATTTGCTTAGTTGCCTCTGTTTGTTGAGATGAGAGATATGGTTAGTAACTTGAATGATGAAAAATGTTTAAATACAAATTTTGAGTGAAAAGTGTCATTGTAACAATTTTGATAGACAAAAAATGTGAATACTAAGAATATAGTCAATTATAAACAATATTTATTGCAATCAATCTAAAACTATTTTCTTCTACTGTTAGTATTGTCACATCTATTAGTTTTTCCATTTTCTCATATCAATTATATCAAAAGAGTAGTTGGAATCATAAACCATTCAAATATTTAACTCGAGCTACTGTAATAAACAACATTCTTGTCTCTATTGCTCTTTAATATTAATAGTAGTTTTCACCAAAGTCAAGCATTATGACTTATGGAGTGTTAAACCCCAAATAATTTTCAGTGGTAGTTATTTTATATTACTCTATTTGAATGCAAAGTAATTAACAATGTTGAATGATGGAAAATGAGAATAATAAGAATGTAACCAATTATAAATAGTTTATAGTTTCAAGAAGCAAACATTTGGGGTAAGAAAACATTTTATTTAGGATAAAATTCAAGTATTGTATTTATGGTTGCATAATTTTTATGTGCTTACATTGAGAGAGAGAGAGAGTGCGTATCATTTGGAGTAATAAGCAAAGATTTTATTTAGGATGAAAATTAAAGTATTGTATTCATTGTTGCATAATTTTTATGTTCTTACATTGAGTGTGTGTGTGTAAGTAATTAACAACGTTGAATGATGGAAAATGGGAATAATAAGAATGTGCCTAAGTATAAATAGTTTAGAGGTTCAAGAAGCAAACATTTGAGATAAGCAAACATTTTATTTAGGATAAAATTCAAGTATTGTATTTCTGGTTGCATAATTTTTATGTGCTTATATTGAGAGAGAGTGTGTATCATTTGGAGTAAGCAAACATTTTATTTAGGATGAAAATTAAATTATTGTATTCGTAGTTGCATAATTTTTTTTTGCTTACATTGAGAGAGAGTGTGTGTGTTTTGGGGGTGAGAAGGAGAGACAAGGGGAGATATAGATATAGATGGGGGGAGAGGGAAGAAGAAAGAGGCAAATACATGGAGGGAGGAAGATATCTATATATATAGATATGAAGAGAGAAATAATAGAGAGAGAGAAGGGGAAAGGAAGGGAGGGAGATAGAGATAGATGGATATATAGAGAGTGTGTGTATGTTTAGTGGCTGAGATAGAGAGATAGAGAAGGAGAGACAATGGGAGATAGAGATATAGATGGAGGAGGTAGAGATGTGCTTACATGAAATCAATGCACACTATTAATCTAATTACATTGAAATTAATATGCATTAATGAAATCGACATCTACACTGAAATCAACACATCTAGTGTAAATGATTAAATAGTCAATATCTACATGAATGCAAGCAATCAAATAAGCAGAAATCATCATTTACGGTGAAATCAATGCATCTAGTGTAAGGTATTAAATATGATTAGAAATTGACATATACACTGAAATCAATGCATCTAGTGCAAGCGATCAAATAGGATTAGAAGTCAATATCTACACTGAAACCAATGCATCTTGTGCAAGCAATCAAATAGGAGTAGACATCAACATCGACATTGAAATCAATGAATCTAATGTAAGGATCAAATAGGATTAGAAGTCAATATCTACACCTAATGTAAGGTATTAAATAGAATTATAAATCGACATCTACATTGAAATCAATGCATATAGTGCATGTGATCAAATAGGATTAGAAATCAACAACTACTTTGAAAGAAATATATCTATTTACAATATGACAAGATTTTCAATCATGAATATTTACCATGGATATTCTTAACTTCTAAGTAGGCTTTTTTTACAATACCATGGGTCAATACCCACAAGACAAAGATTGAGAGGGAGAGGAGGGAAAAAAATTATAATACCATAGGCTATTAACATGGCTTATCAATACCATGTGTCATTTAGACTTTTGATTATTATGCTATAGATCTAGGATTTTAATTGTAACAATACCATGTCTTATTAATACCACATGCCCAAAAAGTAAAATATTTTGCGAATATTTTATTTTAATTTAATTTTATAACATATTTTAATTAAATCTAAGAGCAAAAAAGTTATAGTTACTTTTGAGATATATCGAAACCCTCCATATATATTGATTACATAAAATATAATATCAAAATATTATATGTTACCCAATATTTATAACCATCCCCACCTAATAAATAGTGGCTAGGGGTGGGGAGAAATACTAGTTAAAATGTAATATTATTAAAATGTACCTAATATTTCAAGTCACACCCCACCCTAAATATTACATTCTATTCAATATTTCCTCTTGCTCCTACTAATTTTATTGAGTACCTTCCATTATATTGAGTTTACCTTCATACAACTGAAAACTTGAAATTTACGTGATTATTATTATTACAATATTACATAAATCACACAACCAAAAGCTTGAACGCCACAGAATATAAATTTTCCAAGTTATTATTATTACAAAAATCACACAACCTTCCATTATATTGACTTTACCTTCATACAACCAAAAACTTGAAATTTACTTGATTATTATTATTACAGTGTTACATAAATCACAGAACGGAAAAGTTTAACACCATGAAATATAAATTTTCCAAGTTATTATTATTACAGAAATCACACAATAGAAAAGCTAAACTCCACGAAATATAAATTTACCGAGTTATTATTATTACAGAAATTACACAATAGAAAACCTAAATGCCACTAAATTTACCTAGTTATTATTATAGGATATGCCCAATTAAATCATCTACTTCCTTTACCAAATTGTTTTAGTATTACATAAATCTCGGGTTATTATTTTACAGAAATCACACAACATAAAACTTAAATGCCACGAAATTTACCTAGTTATTATTACAGGATATGCCCAATTGAATATCGACTTCCTTTACCAAATTGTTTTAGTATTACATAAATCTTGAGCTATTATTATTATATAAATCACACAACAAAAAACTTAAATGCCACGAAATTTACTTGCTTATTATTACAGGATATGCCCAATTGAATCATCCACTTCCTTTACCAAGTTTTCTTAGTATTACATAAATCACACAACTGAAAACTTGAACGCCACTAAATATATCATCCACTTCCTTTACTTATTTTTTTATTATTTGATGAATAAGCTAATCAGTCTCTTTTTAAATTGTATATATTGAGTTTGTTAATATTAGCTGACACATTAATGTAACCTTACGTGATAACATCTCCTTCATATTTTTTAATATTTTTTTTAATGTAACGTTACCTATACAATATATATTAGCCAACACATATATAGTAACATTACAGATATCTTCAACATATACAATATATATTAGCTTACACAAATATTTTTTTAATATAATGGTACTTTACATGAAACATCTCCTTCATATTTTTTAATATATTTTTTTTTTAATGTAACATTTACGTGACAACATCTCCATGATATATTTTTAATATTTTTTAATGTAATGTTACATGACAACATCTCCCTCATATACTGGGCTGTAGAGCACCTCTCGACATAAATATAATGATATAAAAATAAATAATATAATAATAATTCTTATCCAATTATAATTTTTTTATAAATATTTATTAATAAATAAATGATGATGATGATGATAGTTAATGTTCGCTGAGACCAAACAACGATCTATCGGACCTAAATAAACAAATTATTTATTTTGATTTAATATTTTATTCCTATGCTCAAAAAGCTTGGAGAGAAGCCTTCCGAGCTCACTATAATTTTGACATTGTAAAAGGCTAGGAAGGTCAGTATTGTAACAAAGATTGTGAAACTAAGATCTAATGTGGTTGTATGCAGGGCACTCTAAGAGGAAGTGGTTTTCATCCTCGATGCTCCTATTCTCACATATATGGTAGATCATTTCCATCCATGGCATTTTAGGAACTGCCCAACGACCTGTTTCACTATGGAGCTCATGAGAATTTGTTCTAATCTTTGCTATAATTTTCTTTTTTGAGCTAGTTAAAATAGAGAGATACTTTTGATCTCTCTATTTGGTTGGTTATTTTTCTCTCTCCCCATAATTTTGATATAAAAATAAATAATATAATAATAATTCTTATCCAATTATAATTTTTTTTTATAAACATTTATTAATAAATAAATATAATGATGACATAAAAAAATGATTTTTTATTGAAAAATATAAGATACATTTTAATTTATATTTATAATTATGTTTCATTTAATATAAATTATCATTTTTTTAATTGTACATATATTTATTATCTCGATAGGCATGTATATTTTGGAATAAGGCTTTGAGAGTTTTAATCTAGACAGTGTCCATTATGGAATAGAGCTTCTAGATTTTTAATTTAATCATTAATAATTATTAGGTGGATGGTAGAGATTTAATCTCCCTAGAATATTCATTGAAATTTATCGCTAGAGTACTTCTGTTTTTTTACCCTTTTAATTAAATTGATTAATTAAAAAAGAATGGCATATCAACAAGTATCATATGGAGTGAGTTGTGATTTTTTGGGCATGTGGTATTTATAACAATGTCTCTTTACATATTAACTTCTCATTGTAAAGTGGAAGTAAATCTCCATGATTAAGAGTCTTGTTATATATATATAAACTTATTATTTAATTTTTTAATAATTAATAATAATAATAGACCAATGTTTGGTCTCAGCGAACGTTAACCATCATCATCATCATCAATAATAATAATAATTTGAAATAATTACAAAATGTGATATCAACCAGTGTCATATGGAATGGGTTATGATGTTTTGGCCAGATGGTGTTGATAAACCATAGTATTGTAACAATGTTTATTTACAAATTAAGATTTCATGGGGTGGAAATAAATCTCCATAATTAAGAATCTTGTTCTATGTTATCTTAGATGTATATATATTTAACTTATTATTTAATTCATTTTAAAATAATAATAATAATAATCTGAAATAAAACTATAATTTAGTTAGCTTTTATGATTTCTTAATTTAATTTTTAGCAATGTGAGATTTCTCCTGAAGTAAACTTTTTGATGTTTATTATGGATAATTCATTTTTTGTTTATCAATTTCTAAATATAGCCATTATCTATTCGACTTGTACCATCATACACACTTGTTGTATCATACATACAAACGTACCCTTAATCATAATTTACAAGGCTTGGAGTCATTTCATCAAAGCTCTAAGACTTATGAGGAAGATCCTAATCATTCCTCACAATTACTTGAGATAAATCCAATTAACATATTCATGTTGAATAAATTATTTACAAAAATTTCAACATTTATATATCAACCAAAATATATAAACTTGTGAGATGTATGTGTAAGGTTAATATTTCCTGTCTTACATTCCTATATATACTTCTAAGTAAAAGGATATTACATCACATCTCATAAATCACATTTTAACTCAATATACTTGGCAAAGATCATGTGCACGATAAAGCTACTAAGACCTTATTTTCACAAAGTTATGTATTGGATCAATTTATGTAATTCCACTTTCCATGGATCGTTGTTCATTAATAACCTTTAAAAATTAATTTATATAAGAAAAATATTTTCCAACCATTATTTACTATGATTACAAATGTAGACACTTAGACTATAGTCACATGTTCAACGAATACTTCTTGTACTAATACTTAGTTTTAGTCAATTCAAAAGTTATTCAAGGAATAACTTCCTTATTCATAAAGATGGAAATAGATTTGGAGTGAAACCAAATACAAATGAAGACTAAATTGCACGACATATCTAGTAATGAATTGATGTCCAGTGGAATGTGATTATGAAAGCTACAAATCAAGTCTTTCATTTAGTTCAAAACACTAAAATGTTTAGATAAGAATATTTTTAAGTAATTTGTTCAATAATAACTAGTTATAAATGAATGTTTTATCTAACTCATAAACATGTATCATATAGAGTTCAAATATTACATATAAGGAAATGAAATGATAAGTTAACTAAAATGTAAAAGAAACTAAATATGAATAGTAATGAATGAAAACTAAGTAATGCAATGCATGTATACTCGAAGAGCCTGTCATAGTTTCCATATGCTAGATGTATTATTAAAATAAGATCACACCATGATTCAAAGCATCAATTGTATTTGTATTATCAAAATTAGGTTCACAAGTTTACAATAATTATGCCCATTAGTTTGTTATCTACAATATATATCTCAACGTATCTAAAACCATGGTTTATATGAGAGTTATAATGCAAAGAAAGTAATGCTATGTAGGTAGCATTGAATCCTATATCTTGTTGTTCATGGACTAGTTTATGATTAATTGGAGTTAAATCTTGAGCAAATGATGAATTCTCAACCTATCTAAAACCATGGTTTATATGAGATTTATAATGCAAATAAAGTAGTGTTAACTAGGTAACATTGAATCCCATATCTTATTGTTCATGGACCGGTTCATGACTAATTGGAGTTCAATCTTGAGCAAATGATGAATTCTCAACCCATCTAAAACCATGGTTTATATTAGAGTTATAATGCAAGGAAAGTAGTGCTAACTAGGTAGCATTGAATCCCATATCTTATTGTTCATGGACCAATTCATGACTAATTGGAGTTAAATCTTAAGAAAATGATGAATTTAATTAAAATAGGATATAAATTCCTTGTGCTAATTCATGACTAATTGGAGTTAAATCTTGAGCAATAGATAAATTTAATTAAAATAAGGGACAAATTCCTTGTGCTAATTCGTTAACCATTATGCAAAAGAATCACTAACTACTTTTATTGTATTTATAATTTCATGATAGAATACATGAAATTATCTTATGTGATATGGATACTTCTGTGGACATGCACAATGATATGGGATAGCTATTCATAAATGTAGTTTGACTTTGAGTTTGACCATGATCTAACACTTACCTTTTTTAGTCTGGAATCAATTTAACAAACACCAAATCGTTTGCTCAAACCTAGGAGTGAAACCCATGAGGCATATTTTGACATGGAGAAGTGTTAGTATGCCATCTAATGAATGTGGACATGCACAATGATATGGGATAACTATTCATAAATGTAGTTTGACTTTGAGTTTGACCATGATCTAGCACTTGCCTTTTTTAGTCTGGAATCAATTTAACAAACGCCAAATTGTTTGCTCGAACCTAGGAGTGAAACCCATGAGGCATATTTTGACATGGAGAAGTGTTAGTATGCCATTTAATGAATGGTTACTCAATCTTCATTGTGGTTATAGGATCTCAAAATTTTACAATCCTTGTGAACAAAATAAATGCCAACTCTATTGATTTAAAAAAAATAGGGAATATTATGAAAAATAGACAACATAGTACCTTGTGAAGTTCATTGTAGTGTATACTTTGTAGAAGAATGAGTAATATAAAAAATAGATAGTAAAGAAGTTAAAATGGAGGTGTAAGAAGTAGAAAAAGGGTATTATTGATAGTGAAATTTGTGCAAAAACAAGGGCCCAACATCTCTCCTACACCTTAGCATTGCATATCTCCATTCCATTAAAATAGACACTTCACCATGACTTCAATGTTGCTATTAAGAAATTCCCGAAACTGAACAAAAGCATATCAACCTCAAACCTTTGTAAGGAGTCTTATGTTACATCTATCAAAATGAACAAAAGTGTAACACCCTCAAAAGTGTATCAATCTCAAGACTTTTTAAGGAATCATATGTTACATCTATCAAAATGTCCAAATAAGAGGTTGAGGCTTATATAGATTCCTCCTCTTTTAATCCTCAACCTTTTATTCTGTATTTCATTGGGTTGGCTTTTTCTATACCACTTTCTTGCTTGAGCAACTTTTTGTTTTGCATGCCAAATTTGCATTCTCTTTCTACAATTTGATACTTTATCTCTTCATGAATTCATTATTTCTCCATATAGTTAAATTTCTATAATTTATTCTTTTAACCTTTTTCTTATTCACCCCTTTAATCCCTAAAAACTAGAGGTATCTATAGAGTTTCCATATACCAAAATATATCTCATAATTGATATATCAACTGTTGCCTTGATAGACTTTTATTATATAGATAAACGAGGGTATACCATGGAGAATTAGGTTTTGGTATTTTTAGGGAAGCTTTTAAGAATTATCTCTTCATCTCCTTGCTTCTCATGACTTGTATTCAATTCTGTGTGAGATTTTTTTTTCATACTTCTTATAAAGGATATCCCAAGGTCTCTTCCCTTTATTTTTCCGATAAATTTCATTTATACTTCCCTATTTGCACAGTAAATCCCTTAGGTTTGTGACGATTGAGGACTTGGCTACAAATCTCTTGATTATCGATAACAGTTTCCTCATGAACGCCATTACAACAATCGAAATCAACCCATGCATGCATCATTTTGTCAATTTAGTCTTCCATAATGATAATTTTGATGAACCCATGGTGATTAAAAAATCAATTTATATTCGGAGAGTTTCTTTGAATATGCTTTTCCATCTTAGTGCGACCATAAGTAAAAGGGAAGATTAATCTTGTCATCATAGTAAACAAATGTGATATAACAATGTAATTGCGTTCCTACCCTTGCATGTTATATACTTTTGAATTACAAAAAACACGTTTTTCCAAGTCATCTTTTAACCACAATCTCATAACTCCGTATTCCCAGTTAGGATTCTATCGTAGTAGAAACAGGATTCGGGTCCATGCTCGTTTCTTTGTCTATTTTGTTTAACCATTTTCCACTAACTTGAGGAAGTCTGGTAACATGGGCAATCGAATCCTCTAATACTTAAAAGCGTCAAATTTCCTACTCGAGCAAGACTTCCATCGAAACTCTCTGCAAATGTCTGTGTTACATGTCACTATAGCCTTGGGATTTTTGAAAGAATTGAAACCATACGATCGCCTGAAAGACATGGCTACATGCTTTGAATTCACGGTATGTTTCTAAAAGTTCAATTTCCATGGGTTTCTTCCGGATGGCATCGTGTTTACCCACACCGTGGGGCTTTTGCTTGAGCATTTTGTTTATTATTATTATTATCTTTTTGACACTATCAACGAGGCGTTTGGGCATAAGATAAGGTGATGGAAATGATTACAAAATTAAATGGAAGTTTAGTTGCGTGACTCATGTCAAATCATGTGAGGATTTGAAATGAGTGATGAAAATCATATCGGAAGAAGGTGGCTCGATTTGAGGTGAAAATGACACTATGATTACTCATACATGAATATCACGAAAGATTAAAAAAATAAATAGTTGGCCATGAGTTTATAAGTATTTATTAAGATGGCTTATGATGCTAGAATGTTATGGAATTGTAGTGAAATTTATTATTTGGTTGTGTGATAAGTATGTTAAGAGTTTATAAGTACTTATTAAGATGGCTTATGATGCTAGAATGTGATGGAATTGTAGTGAAATTTATTATTTGGTTGTGTGATAAGTATGCTATATGTGATAAGTAAGGTATCTATAAAAATAAATTAGCATAGTCATATTTACAAAAGTAAATATGGGAGCATATATATTAATTACATTTTTTTTTTAATGTAGTTGATATATATAAATATTAACAACCATATTATTTATATATATTATTGTATAAATATTATAATAATAATATAGACTCATAATAATATTATTAATATTAATTAATTAGATTATCATTATATTATTCAAAAAATAAATTATTATTATTATTATTATTATTAAATAATTATGAAATTAATAATAATAATAATATTATTATTATTATTATTATTATTATTTTATTATTATTATAATAATATATTAGGATTATTATTGAATTATTATTATTATAATAATAATAGCTCATAATAATAATGATGATCCAATAATAATTTGAATTGTGATAAGTGAATTATTATGTGTAATTTTTTAAATACCAACCATTTATGATAATTAATAAATATATAAATAATAACAATGATATTCTTACATATTTATAATTATTATATTAATATTATTACGATAATTAAACTTATAATAATATTAGTAATATTAAATATTAATAATTCATAATTAGTAATATTAATTAATTAATAATAATAATAATGATGATTATTGTTATTATTATTATTATGAGGTTTTATTAATTCAACCATGTTTATTTTAGTATTTTTAATATTTATCTTAGGGTTTGTATACATTGGGTTTATAATATTAGTCCCTTTTGTTTATCATTACCCAAGGGATTAATACTAAAAACCCAAGGGATTATGAACCAAAGGGAATAATATTAAACATAAGGGACTAATATTATAAACCCAAGGAATTAGTGAACCCAACGGATAAATATTAAAAACCTAAGGGTTCAAGAAGCGCAAGGGATTGATATTACAAATACAAGAGATTAATAAAGATGACCATGATTGATATTATAAACCCAATTTAATAATAAAACCATGGGTGATCATGTATGGTTTATTTTCATGGTGAGACAATCTTTGTCAAAATGCGACATCCAACCATTGGACTAACATTATAAACCCAATATTGCTATACCCAAACATAAATACTACAAACACTAAATTAAACATGATTTATTTTGATGGTGAGACAATCTTTGTCACAATGCGACATTCAACCATGGTTGACCATGATTCATAATATAAACCTAAGGGAATAATAAACCCAAGGGATTAGTATTAAAACTCCAAGGGATTGTGAAACCAAGGGAATAATATTAAACCCAAGGGACTAATATTATAAACCTAAGGGATTGATATTATAAACCTAAAGGAATAATAAAACTAAGGGATCAATACTAAAAGCCCAGGGGAATATGAACCCAAGGAAATAATATTAAACCCATTGGACTAATATTGTAAACCCAACATTGTTAAACCAAAATATAAACACTACAAACACTAAAATAAACGTGGTTTATTTTGATGGTGAGACAATAATTGTCACAATCCCTTATAGATAATATAAACCTAAGGGAATAATAAACCCAAGGGATTGATATTATAAACCCAAATGAATAATAAACCCAAGGACTAATAGTAAAACCCCAAGGGATTGTGAACCCAAGGGAATAATGTTAAACCCAAGGGACTAATATTACAAACCTAAGGGAATAATAAACCCAAGGGATTGATATTATAAACCTAAAGGAATAATAAAATTAAGGGATCAATACTAAAACCCCAAGGGATTATGAACCTAAGGAAATAATATTAAATCCATTGGGCTAATATTATAAATCCAACATTGTTAAACCCAAATATAAACACTACAAACACTAAAAAAACATGGTTTATTGTCATGGTGAGACAATCGTTCTCACAATGCAACATTCAAACATGGTTGACCATGGTTTGCTATGATTGACAATGGTTTACCATGATTAATATTAAATGCAAAGCAATAATAAAATGAAGGGATTAATACTAAAAGCCCAAGGGATTATGAATTGAAGGGAATAATATTAAACCCATGAGACTAATATTATAAACCCAAGGAACTAATAAACCCAATGGTTTAATTTTATAAACCCAAGGAATTAGTGAACCCAAGGGATAAATATTAAAAACCTGAGGGATCAAGAGGTGTAATGGATTGATATTACAAATACAAGAGATTAATAAAGATGACCATGATTGATATTATAAACCCATGTTAATAATAAACCCAAAGGATTAATAGTAAAACCCCAAGCGATTATGATTGACAATGGTTGACCATGATCAATATTATAAACCTAAGGGAATAATAAACCCAAGGGATTGATATTATAAACCTAAAGGAATAATAAAACTAAGGGATCAATACTAAAGCCCTAGGGGATTATGAACCCAAAGAAATAATATTAAACACATGGGACTAATATTATAAACCCAACATTGTTAAATTGAAATATAAACACTACAAACACTAAAATAAACATGGTTTATTTTGATGGTGAGACAATCGTTGTCACAATGTGACATTCAAACATGGTTCACCATGGTTTGCTATGATTAACAATGGTTGACCGTGATTGATATTATAAATGAAAAGCAATAATAAAATGAAGGGATTAATACTAAAACACCAAGGGAATAATATTAAGCCCAATAAACCCAAGGGAACAATATAAACCCAACATTTGTAAACCCAAACATAAATATTACAAACACTAAAATAAACATGGTTTATTTTCATGGTGGGACAATCTTTGTCAAAATGTGACATTCAACCATGGGAATAATACTATAAACCCAACATTGGTAAACCCAAATGTAAATACTACAAACACTGAAATAAACATGGTTTATTATGATGGTGAGACAATTCTTGTCGCAATGCGACATTCAACCATGGTTGACCATGTTTGGCTACAATTGAAAATGGTTTACCATGATTGATATTATAAACCCAAGGGAATATAAACCCAAGAGATTGATATTATAAACCCAAATGAATAATAAACCCAAGGGATTAATATTAAAACTCGAGGGATTATGGACCCATGGGAATAATATTAAACCCAAGGGAGTAATATTATAAACCCACCATTTGTATTTAACCAAATATAAATATTACAAAGACTAAAATAAACATGATTTACTTTCATGGTGAGGCAATCCTTGTCAGAATGTGACATTCAACCACGGTTGACCATGGTTGACCATGATTGATATTATAAACCTAAGGGAATAATAAACCCAAGCGATTGATATTAAAACCCCAAGGGATTATGAACCCAAGGGAATAATATTAAGCCCAATAAACCCAAGGGAATAATATAAACCCAACATTTGTAAACCTAAATATAAATATTACAAACACTAAAATGAACATGGTTTATTTTCATGGTGGGACAATCTTTGTCAAAACACGACATTCAACCATGGGAACAATATTATTAATCCCAACTTATTTACATTAATACTAAAATCCCAAGGGATTAATACTAAAACCCCAAGGGATTAATTCTAAAACCCCTAAGGACTATGAACCTAAGGGAATAATATTAAGCCCAAGGGATTACTACTAAAACCCTAAGGGATTATGAACCCAAGGGAATAATATTAAGCCCAAGGGACTAATATTATAAACCCAACATTGATAAACCTAAATATATATACTACAAACACAAAAATAAACATGGTTTATTTTGATCGTGAGACAATCCTTGTCACAATGCAACATTCAAACATGGTTGACCATAGTTGGCTATGATTGACAATGGTTGACCATGATTGATGTTATAAACCTAAGGGAATAGCAAACCCAAGGGATTAATACTAAAACCCCAAGGGATTATGAACCCAAGGGAATAATATTAAACCCAAGGGACTAATATTATAAACCCAACATATATAAACCCTAAGAAAAATATTATAAACATTGAAATAAACATGATCGACCATCATTGATGTTCATATTGAGAAAATCCTTATCACAATTCCATGTTGGATCATGGTCTACATCATAATAAACCATGTTTGACTCAGGAATAATAAACCCAAGCGATTAATACTAAGACCCCAAGGGATTATGAACCAAAGGGAATATTATTAAACAAAAGGGAATAATAATATAAACCCAAGGGAATAATAAACCCAAGGGATTGATATAATAAACCCAAAGGAACAATAAACCCAAGGGATTATTATTTATTTTCACAGTGAGACAATCCTTGTCATAATGTGACATTCAAGCACGGTTCGCTATGATTGACAATGGTTTACCATGATCGATATTATAAACCTAAGGGAATAATAAACTCAAGGGATTAATATGAGAAAGTCAAAGGAATAATAAAACGAAGGGATTAATACTAAGACCCCAAGGGATTATGAACCCAAGGGAACAATATTAAATCCAAGAGACTGATATTATAAACCCAACGTATATAAAACCTAAGAAAAATATTATAAACATTAAAATAAACATGATCGACCATCATTGATTTGCATATTGAGACAATATTTGTCAATGTGATGTTGGACCATGATTGAACATGATTGATTTTCATATTGAGAAAATATTTGTTGCAATGTGATGTTGGACCATGGATGACCATGGTTGATTTTCATATTGAGACAATCTTTATCCCAATGTGACATTATAGCATGTTTGACCATGGATGACCATGGTTTTGATAATGTTACATTGGACCAAGAGACCATCTTCATCACAATGTGACCATGATTATTCACCATGGTTGACCATGATTAAGAATGGTTTATTTTCACATTGAGACATCTTTGTGACAATGGGATGTTGGACCATGGTTGATTTTCATATTGACCATGGTTGACCACAATTGACCATGATTGATTTTCATTTGTGACAATATTCGTCACAATGTGACATTTGACGATGGTAGACCAAGATTGAAGATGGTTGACATGACTGATTTTCATATTGAGACAATAATTCTTATAATGTAATGTTGGACCATGTTTGACCATGAATGGCCATGCTTGATGATGATTGACCATGGTTGATTATCATATTGAGACAATCTTTATCACAATGTGACGTTGGACAAAGAGACAATCTTCGTCATAATGTGAACATGATTATTGACCATGGTCGACCATAGTTGATAATGATTGACCATGGTTGATTTTCACATTGAACAATCTTCGTCAAAATGCGACATTGAAACATGGTTGACCATGGTCGACAATGGTTGACCATGATTGATGATGATTGAAGATGGTTGATTTACATATTGACCATGGTTGACCATGATTGACCATGGTTGAGCATAATTGATCATGATCAATTTTTATATACAATCTATGTGACAATGTGACGTTTGAATAAATATTATGAACCCTAAAATAAACATGGTTGTCCATCGTTGACCATGGTTGATTTTCATATTCCCATAATATTTGTCACAATGCGACATTGGACCATGGTTGGCCATGATTTATTTTCATATTGAGACAATATTTGTCACAATGCGATGTAGGACCATGGTTGATTTTCTTATAGATACAATCTTTGTCACAATGCAACATTGGACCATGGTTTTCATAATGTGACATTGAAGCAAAAGACAATGTTCATGACAATGTCATCATGATTATAGACCATGGTTGACCATGATAATATTATTTAATGCTATTAATATTAATAATTAACGTTAAAATTAATATTTATAAATATTAATAATATTAAAAGTAATATTAATATTCGTATTCATATCAATTAATATTAATATTAATATTAATATTTATAAATAAATGAAAGTACCTTTTGGATTAAATCCCATTATTAGGATTTCGTTGACATTTCGAACCAACTAATGTGGTTCATCCATATTAGATGTGGTTCATCCACATTAGTTGGTTCAAAATGTCAACCAAATCCTAATAATGTGATTAATCCGAAAGGCACTCTCATTTACAATATGGATCACAAAAGCCTAATATCTAACATTCATAAATAATTTTAAAATTTTATTAATATTTAATGTTATCAATGTTGATGGTATATTATATTAATTAATTAATTAATATAATATCAATAATATTAATAAATTAAAATAATAATAATAATAATAGATAAGATTGTAAATTAAAAAAATTTAATATTAAAAATAATAATAAAAATAATAGATAAGATTGTAAAATAAAAAATTTAATATTATTTTTAATATTAAAGGTTGATGATATTATTTATAATAATAATTTTAATGTCATTAATAATTTTAATATTGTTAATTAAATGTTATGAATACTAATATTAGAGATCTGTAATTTTTTTTTTGGTAAGGTTAGGCATTATTCATTCCATAAGACATCAAAATACAATTAAACTAGAGTTCGGGTGGCTGGTCTGCCCGAGGGAAACCAGATTGCCACCTTTTGGCTTGAAAGCCAGACCAAAATTTAAGAATGTTTAACTCTTTCTTCCTATCATAACCACTGTTCTGCTTATTCAAAGTGAGGCTAAACTGTAACAGAGAAAGGTACCCAGATATAGTTCAAATTCATCACAAAACATTATCGAAAATAAACACACCACTAATATTCATCCGACAGGTTCACCGGGGCCGACTTAGAGTCGCTGTCACCCAGCTTCAAGATCTTCTGCTCAATGGCCCATTTGAGCTCCAGCGTCATTTGCTCCATGTTTTTTAGCAGCAAATGGTTTCGGGAAACTTGAACTTTGATCGCCGCAAGTTCTTTCAAGAGAATGTTCTTTATGGAGGTTGATTCTTCCGACAGTTGGCGTTTGAGGAGTTCTTCCGCTTGCTTGCGTTCTTCATCTTCCTCCTCGCGCACCACCTGGTTAACCTCCATGGCCCTGCCAACCACATGCTTCATGATCCAGTAGAATTGTAACGTTCTATTGAATAACGAGTCCCTGCCTCTGGAAGTGCCTGGGTCAGAGATTATAGCCCAGTCCTCACGGGGGATCTCCTGGTTCGCACTTATTTCCCTCAGCTCGCGTTCCCATTCATGGATGAGAGCGCGGACCTCAGGAGAAATGCCAGACATGTACCCATCAATCAGGTGAAGGAGTTTATCGAAGTCGGGCTTTCTGCCACTTTTTTTAGGGTGACTACTGGTGCCGGCTTCCTTCTTTTGTTTAGGAGTGTTCCTTCTTGGAGCCATATTTCCTCTGGTCCTACCTGTCATAGCAGAAAGCCGAGAGTCAGTGCAAGAGATATAGAGCCTGGCCAGGGTCTGTGTTATAGATATTTTTGTGCCTTGCAACCACAAGCATGAAATGTCCATAAACCAAGGGCTCCTAAGTCCCTAAAAGTGTTGTTCTAACCCCTAAAGGAACAAGGTCAACAGATTACAGCTTCTCCCAGAGGTTCTCCATGAGAAACTACTCAGAATTGGTCAAAACAGGATCATTGCAGCTGCTCCACTGGCTAAGTACGTTGCATCTCACCTAAATACACTGTGAGGGTGCGTTGCATTTCAAAAGTCCCTTTGTGGGGTGCGATGGGCGAGAAATGACAAATGGCAGTGTCATTCCGCGAGGTGGAAAGACAATGGAAGCTTCCAGAATCTTCTCCTGTGACACTTGCCTCACTGAATTCAACCAAGGATGAGTAAGAGGCCTTCAGTCTCCAAGTGGAAGCAAGAACTATCAGAGAGAAGACACTAATCAAATCACAAGCTGAATCATCCCCCTTACAGATATCTATATATGGATCCCTCATCCCAGAGATCCAGAGGCTGGAATTTTGCATATTGTAAGGAATTGATGTTGGTTTCTAGAGACAAACATCAGATTGTTGGGTGATCTAAGCTTTGTTTGAGGTGAAGAGGGGCTTCTTTGCTGGGAGGTTGATGCTGGGTCGGAACAACTGGTTGTAACTCCTCCTGGATCTTTTCTTGTTTATCAATAAAAACTATTTGAGTTTTCCTCCATGCTTTTGTATCATTGATGCTTGTTACATTTGTATGGTCAATTTACATCTGATCCTAGATTGTTTATGAATATAGATCCATGTCTTTGTATAGTGCTATGCTTCTATGATCTTACAGGTACTTTGTGAAGCTGGGTGTGCAAGGGAGCAGGTAGCTGAGGACTATCAAAGAAGAGAGGGATCGAATCAAAGGATTAACGCAAGACAGAGGTTGGTCTTTCTGTTCCTCTCTATCTATAATTCATAAAGGAAAAACAAAAGTAGTTTTTCTCTGTTTGTTTCTAAGGCAGCTGTCACACCTTAGTGGGATAGAGTAGTTCTATATAGACACTTTTCCCTGTAACAAAATGGCGACCATACTGGGGAACTAATTAGTTTGTTTGTTTATCATTCTTTGTTGTTTGTTTCATAAACTTACAAGTAGCATTCGAACTGCATTTGCCATAACAAATGCAAAGTAGTTAATTGCTACTTCAATCCATCTACTGGATCTGTTTATGATTTAAACAATTGATTCACAAACTATCTGATTGCCCTTGTGATAGCTCTTATATCCTCCTTAGATCTACCCCTGATTGTTGCATTACTGATTGCTTTTTACTCAGCCAAAAACTAAGAACTGAACTGCAAACTGTGACCCGGAACCCGAACAGAGTCTCGTTTCTGGCCCAGCGCAGGTACTGTTCAGAGATTCTGAATTTCAGCGCACTTCCCGAGTGGACAACCTGCGCTGCATTTCAGATTCTCTTTGTTACAGGTGCGCTGATCAGACTAGCTCTGTGCAGCTGTGGCTTCTGTGCTTCATTCTTTCCAATTCTATTCCTGTATTTTGCTGCCGGTGATCAGTGTATGTCTGTTTGAAACTCCTTTTCCTTACTGTTATTCCGCCTCCTTTGTACAAAAGAACTATAGATTTTTTTGTGTGTTTGTTGAGTCATTTACAGTTTTCCTTTGCAAAAGTAGCGTAGTCGTACTGTCGTCCTTTGATTTGAATCTATCGTAAGTGTCGATTTCGATCGTAGGAGAAAGTTTGATTGCTGTTGATGGTCGATTATCCTGTTACTATTGCCTTTGGTCTGAATTTGTAATTTTCTAGTGTCAAAAACAATTATTCATTTCAAAATCGTAAGGTGTCGTAATCATCTCTATTTTTGATTTCGAAAAGAAGCTTGTTTATATTTGTCGCTTGAAAAGAATTTCAGATTTGTACATCAACTTTATTTTTAGCATCCATATACTAAGAAAGTCGAAAACAATTACATGCATGTGCATTTTCATATAGACAGTCTGTTTGGCTTGATTTAGGAAAGTGCATTTACAGTGTGCTCTTTGCTCTTTGTGAAAAGATTCTGTCTTTCTTTTCCCTAGTAGCTAGGATTTTCATTGCATAAAAGAGATAAAAAGTTTGTTTATCATCTTTAGATTGCATTTTAGGAATTACATCTACATCTCGTGGTGAACCCGAAAGGCAAAATTCATAAACAAGATCAACTTAAAATAAATTCAATGAATCTAACAACACTTTGGAACTTAACGCACAACATTTAGAGGTCTAGGCTAGAGACGTATTCCGGTGTCGTAAAGCCTAGTAACTGTTGTTCTCACTGATGGTTGGGTGATTCCTCCACTTTGAGATGATAATTGACAGTACGGACTTGTGCTCCCATGTACCGTCAAGTATATTTTGGGAGACCCCTATAGGCTTAAATCCTTTATCCATAGGAAGCCGTGTCTGCCGCCCTATCGATCGCAATGCACTGAACACAGCATTCAGGAAGATTGACTGCTGTACCGTAAAAAGTGTTCTGTAGTTTTGCGATTGGTTTGGTACTCCCTCTACCTAGACTTCCAGAGCAGTCCCTTTCGTTCCTTTTCAGACTCCTTAACAGAAAAGGTCCATCTGAGCACTTGTCACTTCAGGCTCATTAAAAATCGAAGGAGACTAGAGTCATCTTTTGTTTTTTCTCGACTCTTAAAAACTGAAAAAACAAGTTGTGTCAAAGCGTCTAAAATTTATTTTAAACGGAATATTCATTACCCCTTTCCTACGTTGATCTTGGGTTGAGAAAATGGAGTCCACCAACCAAGGAATTCCCCTTGGAGGAAATCCTAGTCCCTTCTCCTCTTGGGGAGATGTTGGTGCACCCGATATGGCCACATTGTCGCTTCTAGGATTGACAATTGGTTTGCTTGTATGGCTCTTCTCAACCTCTGTCGTTTAGAACACCACTATTCCTGAACAATCAAATCAGCAAATAGACGAGTCCAGAGTTACCCACCAACCTTCTACTTCCTCTAATTCTTCCTCTCCCCCTTCCTCTTCGCTTGATGGGGCTGGTAAAGCCAAAAGTCAAGTACCTAAGGAGAAGAAGGAAAGGAAGAAGAAAGAGAAGAAGAAGAAGGAGCCAAAAGCGAATGGGGGCAAACGAGTGTCATCTAACGAAAATCCACACACTGCACCGACCAGGCCTAAATCGCCATGTGTCATTTGCAAGGTAGACCACTATCACAGAGATTGTCCTTGCATCCCTCGGATCTTAAGGGACTGGTCTCCCTGTTTGCACAACCCGGTGTCGTCAACCTCTGATGATCATGTTGAAAACACATCGTCAACTAGTGAAAGTGAAGCCCCAGGACAAAAAGGAAAATATAGATTTCCTTGTAAACTGTGCGAAGGCGATCATGCCGTCCACCATTGTCCCTTCTCAGATGAAGCTAAAAGAGTTTTGGATGATCGTCCGGTTTCACCATTACGACTTCCTCCTGGATATAAAAAACTCTTGCCGAGTCCGTCACCAGTTGAAAATCCGGTTGGCCCGCTCAGGTGGTCGGCTGAAGCATCTATCATACAAGATAAACCATCTGAATCCATACCGGATGAAAGTCAAAAGGTCGAGGCAACAGTTGATCCGGTCTTGCCTTCAGAGGTTCCATCTTCAGATGATACAGTCACTGAAGAGAATAAGGATGACACCATCCAAATTCTCTTCATAAGAACATACTCCAACGAACATGGGGGAAATTTACCCGTTCCTTTACCGCAGGAAGGAAGTTCGTCAGAGTCGTACCCGGCCGTCTATTCGGTCCCACCTCCAAGCAACCTAGTTTTCTCCTTCGATTGGAATCAACTAGGCAGACCCCGTTTACCAGCGAGTATACCATTCTGAATTATTGTTCAAATATATAGAATGGTTATGGCTGGTACCATCATAGATGAGGGGGCTTCTGTGAGTATCCTTTCCTCAACTGCTTGGAAAGCACTTGGTTCGCCATCGCTTTTGCCTGAGATGAGAAATCTGACAGGCTGTGATAAAGGAACCAGTCGACCGTTAGGGATCCTTCCCAATGTGCCCATAACATTGAGAGGGAAAACTGTTCACATGAACGTAATGGTAGTTCAAGGACCCCTGGATTATAATCTACTCCTTGGACGAGACTATATTTATTGCATGGGAGCAATTGTCTCCTCACTCTTTAGAGTAATGTGTTTTCTGCAAGAAGGAAGAGTGGTCAAGCTCGTAGACCAGATTTCATTTCCCAGATCATACAGAGCAAATAGTCATATACCATCCCTGAATGGTCTTTTCACGCAAGAAATGTCTCAATCTCCAGTCCGTCCACCTGATGAGCGCGAGTGATTCGGGGGGACATGACTGAAACCCAGGGGGCATGCACCCTGGCCTGCTTTGGCAGGAAAACTTCGGGTATAGGGTAGGTTTCCGCGAGAGAATATGACTAGTCTGTACCCCCGTCCATGATTGGAAGAGGGGGTTATTCTAGAACAAGATCCTCTTGTCAAAGTTATGTGGGTTGGCGGGCATCGCCGCTCACCTTTGTTTATTTCGATAGACATCGCCGAAGAAGTGTTTTGTTTGCACTGTGAATTGAGCAATCTTTGGGTAGCCTGAAAGAGATATACCCTTCCTGATAGAACAAATGTTTTGTCAGCTCGAATAGAGGGTGACCTTGAAACTCTGTTTAATACCTGGGGCATGTAAACCTTTTGGAGTGCAAGAAAAGAACGACTATTTATTTTTTAAATTTGTAGGTCCTCTAACCCTTTAAACTCGTAGGATTATTCGTTTCCTAACTTTCATAAAGAAAGGATGTGGGGCAAATCTCTAAAAGTTTCCGTTTTATATGAGACATTCTTATCACACGACTAGATTAATCGAGCAGTTTTAGCACATAGTTCAAGCTCGTTAAAAAATAAACATAAGACATGAGCAAATGTTTCCACCCGTGTTTAAGCTCGTTAAAAGATGAACTATTCCCCGGTAAATAACCATCGTGAATGTAGTACTTCAACCATTAAAGCCTTGGTCGTGTTTGCATTGTCACATCCACTTTTTCATTGGCCGATCATTCACCTCCATTTGATTGTTTACCCATTTTGAGGAACAACTGCGAAGAGTGATTTCACTAGCCATCCTTGTGACACTGCCGTGATTGGAAAATTCCAAACCTTACCTGGAATCAGCTGCTACCCGTTTTATCACTCGTTCCTCAAAAGACGAGTCTCCTTTAAGCTCTTTTCAACTGACTCGTAAAATATGAAAAGATTGTCGAGCCATTGGCCTCTCCAGCTCGTTAAAGGGACACGAAGTGTTATCCCTCCTCTAGATTTTAATCTTTTTGGACCTAAGTGATTATTACACAAAAAGATCGAGCGCTTGTTTTGTTCGGCTCGTTAAATGTATCGAAAATTCATCCCTTCTGTATTGTTTTATACTTTTTCGGACTTAAGGGATTAGATGACGAAAAATGAATTTTGGAGTTACCTTTACGTTCCTTTTCAGACTCTCTAAAATTGAAAAGGACCGAGTTATCTTTGTCGTTAAACTCGTTAAAAAGATTAATAGCGACAAACTTGTCTATAGACGAGAACGAGTTTCACTATCGCTAGGCTCGTTAAAACATAGCGATGGGTTTGCCCAAAGGGCAAATTATAGAACAAGCATATGTTATCCTCCTCAAGCTCGACAAAAATAAAGAGGTACTGGTCAGCAATGACTGTGGAAAATTGGGAAGAAAACTCAAAGAAACTTTATTGGTAGCAAGTCGCTCTTCAACATGACACTTCCACTCCGTGTCCGAGTCGGGTTGGGTTGTTTCATTCACCGGTCACATCACCATGGTCACGCCATACCATCCACATTTGGGGTTAATGCTACCAATCCATCACATCAATGTCGCCGATATGTTCAAGAGAAGTCATTCAGAGAATTCACCTGTGTCTCACCCACTACCATACATTATACTCCATTCTTTCATGACCGCCACCCTGAACCTTATATCACCAGATCGTTTTCACCTCCATTAAAATCATTTGCTCCATTCTGTGTCATTGATGTGGGATTCATTAAGGCCCTCCTGTGACGGATCACTTCTTGTCGACATCAGCTCATTATCCAAGAATTTGATCTAGGAACACCCCATTCAGTACTTTGAAGCTTGCATGCCTCAATGACAAGTTTCTCACTTCCGGCGACAGGTTTACATCAATGGCCTTCGACCGAAAGATTTTGCGTGGTGTTCGACGCCAAGTCATTTATTCACACCACGTGAATTGTAATGCAGTACCTTGAGGGTCATTATCATTATCAGTGGTTCCTCTCGCGCTTGTTAACAGTTTACATCATTGACTGGTAATCAAGCGATTTCTTTCCATGTTCGACTTCAGAACATTTCTCACATGGATCGACTTGTACTTCGAGTGAAGATCGGACGAGATTGAAGACCCCAGATCTAGTTTCATCCATCCGGGCTGCGATATATATTCAGGGAAATAAAGACATTAAATGTACATCATTGCTGCACAGATAATCATCCACTCAAAAGGATGATGGCTCTATCAGAATCATCAGTCTACACTCAGACGATTGTCTGTCCTATGTACATGAAAATGAATTTATAAAGCTGAGCATGGGAATGCCCGCCTCAACTAGATCATGAAAATAGTATGAAGATAATGTATTGTATTGTATCTTATTACAGGTCTCCTCCCAGCATTGAAAGAACTTCGGATCCTCATAATAAAGCATTTCACCCGACACCAAAAGGTTAACGACCTCATACTTTAGGGGGCAACTTTTATAGACATTTTTGTGCCTTGCAACCACAAGCATGAAATGCCCATAGACCAAGGGATCCTAAGTCCCTAAAAGTGTTGTTCTAACCCCTAAAGGAACAAGGTCAACAAATTACAGCTTCTCCCAGAGGTTCTCCATGAGAAACTGCTCAGAATTGGTCAAAACAGGATCATTGCAGCTGCTCCACTGGCTAAGTGCGTTGCATCTCACCTAAATACACTGTGAGGGTGCGTTGCATTTCAAAAGTCCCTTCTGTAGGGTGCGATGGGTGAGAAATGACAAATGGCAGTGTCATTCCGCGAGGTGGAAAGACAATGGAAGCTTCCAGAATCTTCTCCTGTGACACTTGCCTCACTAAATTCGACCAAGGATGAGTAAGAGGCCTTCAGTCTCCAAGTGGAAGCAAGAACTATCAGAGAGAAGACACTAATCAGATCACAAGCTGACTCATCCCCCTTACAGATATCTATATATGGATCCCTCATCCCAGAGATCCAGAGGCTGGAATTTTGCATATTGTAAGGAATTGTTGTTGGTTTCTAGAGACAAACATCAGATTGTTGGGTGATCTAAGCTTTGTTTGAGGTGAAGAGGGGCTTCTTTGCTGGGAGGTTGATGCTGGGTCGGAACAACTGGTTGTAACTCCTCCTGGATCTTTTCTTGTTTATCAATAAAAACTATTTGAGTTTTCCTCCATGCTCTTGTATCATTGATGCTTGTTACATTTGTATGGTCAATTTACATCTGATCCTAGATTGTTTATGAATATAGATCCATGTCTTTGTATAGTGCTATGCTTCTGTGATCTTACAGGTACTTTGTGAAGCTGGGTGTGCAAGGGAGCAGGTAGCTGAGGACTATCAAAGAAGAGAGGGATCGAATCAAAGGATTAGCGCAAGACAGAGGTTGGTCTTTCTGTTCCTCTCTATTTATAATTCATAAAGGAAAAACAAAAGTAGTTTTTCTCTGTTTGTTTCTAAGGCAGCTGTCACACCTTAGTGGGATAGAGCAGTTCTATATAGACACTTTTCCCTGTAACAGTCTGGTCCATGTTGGCAACGAGCTTAGCATGGGAAGCCTTACGTGACATTAGAACAGGGCCAATATGTTCACGTTGGTAAAAGACCCGCCACTTTTTGATAGGAGTTCAGAGAACCCCTAGCCAACAGAGCAAAGAGACCAGACTGCCTTGGTCAGCGGAAGGGAGGAACAAAATTGGAGCCTGTCAGAGTAGAAAACCAAAGAGAAGAGAATAACATGGGTGCTAGGACCCTCCAGAAGCATGGCGAGACCTGGCAAAGCCCCCCAAACTGCCTGACTCTTGGAGCAGGACATGGCCTTACCATAAATCAGAACTTTTCCGTCCAGGGACTGGAAAAGGAGGAACCAGAAGGAGCCTGAGGGACCCTTAATGTCGCAGCGACAGGGGGTCTGCTTACAGGGCCACAGCATATCCATCCAGACCAAGAGACCAGAAAAACAAGCATGCATGCCTGAGGGACGAGGACAGAAGGAAACATACCACCTTTTCTTGCTGAGGCCGATGAGGAGGGCTGGTCGCAGAGATGTGCAGGCGTCTTTCCGTTCTTTGTCATTCTTCTTGTTGAGCGAAATGAGCCTGCCATCTGTTTTCTCGGGTTTATTAACTAGATGTCATGTCGAGCATGCTGCCACTTGGCTTATAGAAATTCTGGCCTCTGCTTGTCCATTTATTTTTCCGTCACGCCAACCGGTTTTTTCATCTCGGAAAGTGGCGTGGATTGTCCTTTCCACATCATGCATCATCATTCCTTTCTCTGTCCGGCTGCTCTTGCCGTAGCCCAACTTGACTCCTGTTGCCACCTGTCGTCCTTCCCCGGCTATTGGAGATCTATAATTGAATGCATAGTTTATACTTTTAATTATACTCATCATCTATTTCAATTTATTCTTTTAATCTATTTCATATTTTGATTTTTTTTAGAATTTCATTTCAAAAATTATTATTTAACAAATATATTTCAAAGCTTACTCATTCACTAGTATTGATATCTATAATTTTTCAAATGAAATTTAATCTACTTTACATTTTCAGAATTTAATGTTCAAGAAAGATAAATTTTAGAATTATATTTCGATATTTAATATTTTTCAAAAATAGATACTTATCATTTATTAATTGATGTTTTGTTGCTATTTTCCACTTCACATTTTAAAATTTCTATGTTTAATAAAAATAAGTTTTACAATTACATTTCAAAATTTGTTGTTTCACAATGAACATGGATAATTTGATACATATCCATTTTTTTCTGATTAATTTTAATATACACTTCATATTTTAACATTTCTATCTTTAATAAAGACAAAATTAATATAATATTTCAAAATTTTATGTGTTATAATTACAACTTGGAATCCATATATTTATGATGTGTTGTTATTTTCCAATTTACATCAAATTTTTTAATGTTTTTCTACTCTTTCAAAACCATGTATATTTATAATGTTGTATTGTTCTTTCCCACTTTACATTCTAAAATTTATGTTTACTGAAACTATAAATTTTTAAAAGTAAGCTTCAAAATTACTATTTCACAAATATGGACATGTATAATTTAATAGATACACAAGATCTTTAATTAATTTTATATTCTATGGCCTGATATGATAATTTTATTATAAAGATACATTTTCAACATTTATAATTTCATAAATATGGGGATAAATAATTTTGTATCTCTATATTAATATTCCTTTTTTTCCCTATTAACATTAAATGTGTGTGTGTGTTTTTAATAAATAGGTTTTTCTTTTTAATTACATTTCAAGGTTTATTGAACATCTATAATTGAATGCATAATTTATTCTTCTAATTATATTCATCATCTATTTCAATTTATTCTTTTAATCTATTTCATATTTTGATTTTTTTTTTAGAATTGCATTTCAAATATTATTATTCAACAAATATATTTCAAAGTTCACTAGTTCACCAGTATTGATGCCTATAATTTTTCAAATTAAATTTAATCTACTTTAAATTTTAAGAATTTAATGTTCAACAAAGATAAATTTTAGAATTATATTTCAATCTTTATTATTTTTCAAAAATAAATACCTATAATTTATTAATTGATGTCTTGTTGTTACTTTCCACTTGACATTTTAACATGTCTATATTTAATGAAAATAAACTTGACAATTACATTTAAAAATTTGTTACCACACAATGAATATGGATAATTTGATGCACATCCATTTTTTTTATAATTAATTTTAAGATGCACTTCATATTTTAAAACTAAATTGATGTTTTATTTTTATTTTCCACTTGACATTTTAAAATTTCTATGTTTAATAAAAATAAATTGTTGGTGTTTCCACTTGATTATTAATATCTATGTGTTTCTTAAGATTAAGCTATGAATATTAATACCAAATTAAGATATTTAGTGTGTTTTCAATGTGTTGCCTAAGATTAAACTATGATTATTAATAGCAAATTAATACCATTGTTTATAAATTTTTTATAAATAATTATTAATAATCAATATCCTCTTTATCTAGATTTATTAATAATTTTAATATTATAATCATAACTATAACTAATAACTATAATCATAAATATAATTATAATTCTATTAAAATATTATTATAATCGTAATAATGATTATTTCCTTATAATTTTAACAAATATTTAATAATTATAGCTTAATCTCACCAAACACATTGAAACACACTAAATATCTTTCTAATTAATTAATGATTATAATTAACAAAGTTGAAAAACTTATTGTGTATGAACTTTGCCATGTGAGGGCTAGTGAGTGTCTAAGAAAGATAAATTGAGTAGGGTTACAACACTTTGGATGTTTCTTTATTGTATTTAAAAATTGATAAATAATAATTAATATACTTTTATGATTTTTTTGTAATTTTTTTTTTTTTATAAACATAAATAATATGATAAGGGAGTATTTTTTGTGTATATAAATTATTATTTTTGATGAGGTAGTGTTTATTAAAAATTAGCTTAAATTTATCTTAATTGTATATAGAACATATACATAAACAATTGATTAAATATTAGATGAACATCACAATTGTTATAATAATAAATGTAAAATAAAAATAAAAAACATATTGCCATGGAAATATTTGATTCTATTAAATTTAAAATAAATAATAATAATAATTATTATTATTATTATTATTATTTTTAACTTAAAAAAGATTCAAAATAACACTAACTCGAACCATTATGGCAGAACCACAAGTGGATTGGAAGGGACATTTCTAATCGTGAAGTCCGAACTTTGACAGCCCAAACCCAAACCATTATAGAGAAGAATGGAAAGGTTATAGCGTCCGGGCTGTCAAAGTTCGGACTTTGGCAGTTCCATAGGTCCCTTCCTCTCCAATAACCCCGATGCTATAGAGAGGGGTTCAAATGGAAGAACCATGCCATTCTTGGCCTTTCATGAGTTAGCAGCCACCGTTGCCCCTAATCTATCTGATAAAGACCCCGCATACGATACACTACTCATAATTTCACTGGCATGAGCTGCAACCCATTGCACAAACAATTAATCAATAACCATTTTAGAATAAACAGCTTTCGAAATAAATTTAATATATTCATATCCTTACCCTCAGATGCGGATTCTTCAATGGACTTCCCTTTAGATACTGCACGAGAGCTCAATTCAACCTCCATAGTTTCTCCTGTCCTGTTTGCATGCTTCTCCCGTAAAGCCTCTTTAGACACCACCACCTGGGCTTTCCCAAGAGCTGCATGAAATCCGATCAATTCAGTAAGAAAATCGGCAATGTCGCTATCATTCTAAATTGTTCCAAGATATATTTTCCAAAAGCATAAGGAAACTATCTCACGTTTCAGGTAGGCTAGGGCCGTAGTGAAGCATATGTTGAAGGGTGACCTATTGTGGAATGAACAAAGTTGCAGTGAGGAAAAGGAGCAGGAGGCACCATTACCGGAGGTTAGGTATATTTGCCAAAAGCATAAGGAAACTATCTCACGTTTCAGGTAGGCTAGGGCTGTAGTGAAGCATATCTTGAAGGGTGACCTATTGTGGAAGGAACAAAGTTGCAGTGAGGAAAAGGAGCAGGAGGCACCATTACCGGAGGTTATGATCTAAATGTGTAGAAGTAAAAAATTTATATCATATATATAATTATTGTAATCAATAAAAAAAGTATCCCGATAATTTTTTATTTTTATATTTTTCTAACACTATATTAACTCCTGACATTATGCTTTGTTCACCTTAAATTAAATAGAGGCTGGCTAATGAAATTGTCTGAATTTATATATGTGATCAGCTGTTTAGTTCTGCCACCACTCTGTAAATTTTGTTTTATCTTCTACCTTGTTCATCTAAATGCAATTTCGTTACACATCAATGTCAACAAGGTTCTAACATGATTCCTGCTATTTTCTCTTTTTGAAACCTGGCAAAACAATTTGTCAAATGCTTAAATTTCGTTCACTCAGTCGAATTTTTATCTTCTTAATAAATATTAGACAGAGTAGGGTAAAGCTTACAATCACTGATAACGGCGAAGCGTAGAGAATGACAGTCGCTACCATTCCTGCAGTTCCTACAATGACCTTCTTATGCTTCTGGTCATGTAGACCACAAAATGAAGCTACCACAATAGTCCCAAACACCACCAACGCACAGGCGACCATCACAGAAAACAATTGAAGAGGGCTATTATATATGGTAACACCATCACAGAAAACAATTGAAGAGGGCTATTGTATATGGTAACCCCGAGAAGCTCTCCGTAGTTCTCTTTTCTATCACACTCTTGAATGTTGTACTATTCATCGATATCGCAGAAAATAAATTACTCTTACATCCAATATGGTGGTTTATTTCTAGTTGAATTGTATTCTATTAAAATATACACGATGGAATCATGGAGTGAAAATTATTATACTCACATTGGTGCACCATACATGAGCAAAGCGATGGCACTTCCTGAAATGTCATGACAAGTCAGAAAAGTCAGTGGACAGGATTAACATCTTTGTTCATATATAACTAACACGACTATCTGGAAGTTAAGAATTATGCCTAATGTGATCAATAGACACATAAATTCATGTCTATGCTTATAGAATACTGAGAAAGAGCTTTATATTTAGAGATATGGTAGCATCTAGGGACCTAAAATTCCAATCCCCAAGCGTATGAAGTTGTTCATCATTTCTTTGTTCCCGCAATTGCTATATGTTGGATATTTTTGATGGGAAAATCCCAAAAACAAAAATTCAAACACAAAGATGCAATGCTCTGTTTCCTTCTTAAATTTTTTTTATGAGGAACAGAGTATTTCACCACCATAAAAACATTTCCATTCATTAAAATATATGCGTGATACATATTCATCCTCTTTGCTGAGAGGGATTCACCACACAAAAAAATACATTCAACAAAAAACATTTACTCTGTTTTCACCTGAGAATTCACTGAGCTGGGTTTACTGCTGTAAATCCCCTTTTACATTCACTGCTGTGAAAGACACTTTACTGCTGTAATAAAAATTTACATATACATACAAATGCGCTCCACCATTTTCTTTATGCACTGCTGTGCAAAACCACACATGGTTTTTCGCTACTCCTCAGTTTTACGATGGCCAACACCACCATTACAACCCACGAGCATATTTCTTTTGGCTCGTTCATATATTTTTTTTAACTCGTGTCTGTGTTCTTTTTACATGCCATTACCAAAAATGGTCAACGCATAAAAAGCATTAAACATTACATACATGGTACATATGTGCCATACAAAAATTACGTAATATGTATATGCGCCCATACCTCCGATTAAAAAACATTAACACTTTACCTACCCATATGACAGTTTATTAATAAAAGTTATGGTCAATGAAACTTGATTTTACTCCACGCTATGAAATTAATGTTTGCCGTATGCAGGTTTGGAGCAGCTTCGGACAATCAACGGATGAAAAAGGTGGAGCAGATCGAACGGCGGACAGAGATATCGGGAGATCATTTTCTGCAGAGCTTTATGTCCCGAGAATGTCAGACATGGTGACGTAAGGGGACAGCCACGCGTCAACTCCAAATTTTCTCGGGCTCAAATATACGGAAAGTCCCTTTACCGGAAAGTGGCCCGAGAACTCTCAGGCGGGATTGGTGAACGGTTTCTGGCGGTTTTGGGTGAGAACGTCTTCGTTGAAATTAGATTTCAACACTATATCTGCGCCACAAGGAAAATAAGGAAGAAAGCAATGCCTCTCAGCGAGGAGGTGGCCCAAATTCTTAATATGATTATAGCATTTTGCACTGTGAGCGAGAGTGGCTGTATACTTATAGGCTATAGCAAGAGTGGCTATATACTTACACCCGTCTCCTTGCTTATGATATTACTTCGATTTCTTTCTAGCTATACCATTCCAGAAAAACCTATGTGACTCAGGAATTTCGTCTTTAGGCTTCAAGAAAAGACCGTGGAACAGTTGCCCATATTGCCAGATGGAGATATTTGATTTTATTAAATTTAAAATAAATATTTTATTTTTTTAAACTTAAAAAAATTCATAAATATATAAATGATTAAAATAACCCTGATGCAAACCATTATCACATCGCAAGAACCACAAGTGGACTGGAAGGGACCTTTGGAACCGTCGAAGTCTGAACTCCAACAACTCGGAACCGAACCATTATAGAGAAGAATGGAAAGGTTATTGGGTTCGGGCTGTTGGAGTTCAGACTTCGGCGGCTCCAAAGGTCCCTTCCACTCCAATAACCCCGATGCTATAGAGAGAGGTTCAAACGGAAGAACCATGCCTTTCTTAGCCTTTCCCGAGTTAGCAGTAGTCGTTGCCCATAATCTATCCGATAAATATCCCACAAACGATACACCACTTCTCCTCATAATTTCACTGGACGAGCTGCAACCCATTGCACAAACAATTAATCAGTAGCCATTGCAGAATAAACAGCTTTTGAAATAAATTTAATATATTCATATCCTTACCCTCAGATGTGGATTGTTCAACAGACTTCCCTTTATATACTGCATGAGAGCTCAGTTCAACTTCCATAGTGTCGGGAATTTTTGGTTATTCCAAACAAAATACAGTGGAAAAATTCTTTGTTTCCACTGTTGATAATTTTCTAATAAATTCTGAAACAACAAAAATATGAACAGAGAGTAATACTTTGTTTTCTGATAATTCAAAAACACAAGAACAAAGAATAAAATAATACTCTACTTTGCCTGATAAAAAACTGATCAAAATAATACTCTGTATGAGAGCTCAGTTCAACATCCATAATTTCTCCTATCCTGTTTGCATGCTTCTCCCATAAAGCCTCTTTAGACACCACCGCCTGGGCTTTCCCAAGAGCTACATGAAATCTGATCAATTTAGTAAGAAAATTGGCAATGTCGCTATCATTCTAAATTGTTCCAAGATATATTGCCAAAAGCATAAGGAAAGATCTAGCGTTTCAGGTAGGCTAGGGACGTAGTCTTTTTTAGAGAGCAGAATGAGTTATTGTCTTCCATGCACTTTTGTATTTCAACTCTCTTTATTGGCATCTTTCAATTTAGGCCTCAAAAAGATTAATTAACAAAATGATTAACTTGCCAATTCTGATAAGGAGTCACGCCTATCGGTGTAATTATGACAAGGTATAAGGAATGAAAGAGAATAAAATAGCTTATTCTAGTTGTCCTAGAAGCTTCCCATATTTTTGATAAACAAAGGAGATTGGCAAGTGATTTACCTCACAATACATATGGTGGGACTTTAACTAGCACAATGGGAGTTAACTTTACTAGTGGCAAAAAAATGCCAACATGAAAGAAAAGGAAGGAATATTTAGAACTTGAATAATAAATCATGTCATAGAGGATTAAAAAGGTCTCCAAAATGAGAAATATCTCTTATCTTTGATTTTGGATAAATAAATATGGAAAAGGATGATCTCTAAACAACTTGCTACAGGATGGAATTTTGGTAGAAACTAGGAACTTAGTAATTTCTAAAAAGTAGTGGATATAAAATTATTTATAATTTATGCCAAAACACTATTAACACTAAAAGTGATGAATAACGATAATCGTTGGAGGCGCTATTAAGTGGAACTTGGTGTGTGATCTTCTCCAATACATAATGTTAAATACACAAGGTATTGATAGGTATATTTTGATCAATCATGGGTTGCGTTTCTATTCAAAAAGATGTACATATAAATACAATTTTCTTAACCATTGGTTTCATATTCCAAGAGGTCTCTTGGACTTCTTTGGTTGTTGGAACTCTTTCCAACATTCCCCACATCAATCCAAAGGGGTGCATATGAGTCCAAGAAGAGAGTTGAAATACAAAAGTGCATGGAAGACAATAACTCATTCTGCTCTCTAAAAAAATGGTTTTTAGGGAATACCACAAACCAAAAGAGGTGGAAGAAATCAAATTCTCAACTAATGGTGGTTTAAGGATGACCACCAACTCTGGAACTAAAGCTTGATGGAGTTCCTAGAACAATTCCAATCTCGCTAGAAGTTGAGGTATTATGCCACTGGAAGTGCTCCCTGATAATGGTTTATATATGACCAAGAAATGAGGTAGTAAGAAGCAAATTATTTTGTTGGTGGTGGTTTAAGGTAGGCCACCAACCAAAAGCATGCTCATGGGACATTACTAAGTCTTTAGCTACAACTCTAAATCTTGATATGGTTGACTATGACTCTAGAGGATTTAGCAAATAGCTCCACTTCAAGTTACGACTAAAGCTTGCTTTTGCTTCCAATTTGGTAATTGACAATTAATTCCCCCCTTTTAGATACAATGTGAGAAGATGAAGAAATACCAATTGCAAGATGTGTAAATACTTGAGAATGAACTATGTAGTATGACCAAATATCTTCTTGGTTGTTGAATCCCATTGCAAAGAAGTGATCCATCCAAGGTGAATCATCATTCTTGAGAGAGGATTTTTTATGCAACATCTATCTGAATGATGAATATTTTTACCATAATGATCACATGAGTGAAGATTAAAAAAAATATTTCACATGGACAACTCAATCCAGTGTTGGCATTTAAAATTTTGTGGTTGTTGCGGAAAAGAAGTAGGATTTGGAATTGGTTAATATGAACCACCCTAAAGAAACCCAACAGTTTGAAACATGATGGGTTTGGAGTAGCGTGGAGTGTGAAAGGAAACATCCTTGCCATGCTTAGGACTAGTTTTGTGCTTGTTGTTGACAAGTTCTTCCTAAGGTTTGATAATGGGCTTGGGAAGTGCAACGTGAACTTTTGCATGCTCATCTAAAACTGCTCCTGAAGTGGCCTCATTATTTTGATAAATTTCTAATTGCTAATTCAAGTCAACTTTAGACTAAAAACGAGATTTGTCCTAAACAAGAATTAATTTAGAATGTTGAAATCTCTGTTGTAACTCATCTTGTTATAACTATGATTCAAGCTGCAAAAAATCAATATTTTCTTATGCATTTTGAAAAAATGTTCAAGTATTAGAGAAACTGTCCTTACTAATTTGGGATATATTATGATTAATAGAGAGAATGATAGTGTACAGTGATGTGTGGTTTGACGGTAAGTCACTTGGGCTATGCCCGGGCAGACCGAAGTTCAAATCTCATTGAGTACATTTAGCAGCCTGCTGTGGTGGCGGATAGAGGGGCGGATTCCCCTTTCCCGTTGAGTCTGCTCTTGCCAAAATCATAGGAACTTAGTATAACGGATTTGCAGGTGATTGGTTATGCTCTTGGTGTTATAGTGGCAGCGTTCAGGTTTGATTCTGGGTCTCTTCTAGATTAGGGTAGACAGTTACCGATTCACCATGTGGTATAAAAAATAGAGAGAATGATAGTGCTTAATAACTCTAACAAATCATCGAATTTGGTCATTTTTCAAGATCAACAATACACATTTAGAAAGTGAAGATATTTTTTCCAACCAAAAATGCACTTGTAAACATATAGAAGAACAGTTAGCTTTCATTGATTAATAGCTGCAACTACACAATGAATAGTGTGTGAAAAAAATGAATAAGTCCTCTCAATTATGAATCACATGAATCTCACAAGTGTTCTCACAATGCCTTCACCATAGATGGACACTGACTCTCTTTATTTTCTAGTTTGAAAGTATTTATATAATTATTTAGGACAATTTAATTCCTCCTCAACATTCCCACATATATGATTCCTGACATTTCTTAGTTCTTCAAGTGACTACCTTAATTTCAACCATCCAAACTTATAAAAAAACACCAAAAATTATGATACATGACTCGACTGTCAACCTACTCCATTGAGAAAAAAATATTAGAACTAACAACAATAGTTCTGCCCTGCTATCTCTATAGTTGAAGCATCAAACCCAATTGCAATTTTTTGTTGGTAAGAAATAAATCGACATACTATTGGGATGACAGAGACTTTATGATTTGCATGTAATAACTATATAATGAAATTAAAATTCTACTACAAATATTTAAAATCTTGCTATGTGCATGCGAGGATCATCGGATCCCAAGGTTGTCATGGGAAAGATCGTGCTATGTGAAGATGAGGGTGACAGGGTTCATAAGTGGGTGCTGAAGGAGTGGTGTTTTAGTAAGTTGGAGGCATGGGAATGATACTTGATAGAAATGGGTTTGTTGGTCACATAATATGCTTGTGTTCACAAAATAATAAAGGCTACACAAAGTGAGATATACATTGTTAAACCTAAAGTATTTAAACCTAATCTTGTGTCAAGTATTGAGATTTTTGAATCAATTAATGTCATACCATTTGTGTTTTAAGAGTTTGCAATCAATCAATGTCAGACGTTTTTGTATATACCATCATATTTTTTTTTTGATTGGTAAGCACCCATGAGGGATTTGAACCAATGACCTATTGCAAGGAGTGCCTTAATAGTGCATCCATTCACCGTCAATCCAAAGCCCCATGTCTTGTATATAGCATCATATTAGGTATATGATATTATTCTCATTTCCAGGCAGTGTTGGAATTTTTATTGAGACAGTTATAGTCATTGGAAGATATGGGATGTAACAAATGGGATAATATAAAAAGATCCCTGAAACAAATAACCATACCCAACAAAAAAGAAACCATACCAATGAATAGAGGCCACTGTGAAATCCTCTAAAATTAAACACTTGAATCCAAATAAATATTAGAATGGAGAGAGAAAATAACAATTCTAAGAAATCCAAGAATGTAAGAATTGGAAAGAAGAGGAAGATAAGATGGCAAGTCTAAATTTGACAGGTCAACAAACTGAAAAGGAATAAGACTAATAAAAGATACGTGAATAGTTTACTTTAAGTTTGAAAGAGAGAACAAATAGACGTACACACTAATGAAGGAAATATTAAAAAAGGGGACATAATTTATCAATATTGTCATTATAAATAGATTTTACAATGCATGAAGGCATTTCTAGAATTATATAGCACTCTGAGATTCTAGAGATAACCAAAATTAACTATTTCTAAAAATATTAGTTATCTAAAATTAGTTTGGACTCATAAGTATGTGTCCAACATGATGCAACTAACTACTCACCATAGTTAACATACAAGATTTTTATTTATAGATTTGAAGCTTCTATGATCTGCATTTTGTGTAGTGATGTCTTCCGGAGTCATCACATTCATCTTTTATTGTATCGACGTTTCAAACCAACCTCTGTGGTTCATCATCACGATCAGATGTGTGAAAAAGTCAGATAATGATGGGGCAACAAATGGAGGAAAGGTTGGGTTGGTAATGTAGGGAGTCAATAGGTTTGATAATGTTGAGAAATAAATTTAGTTTATATATATATATATATATATATATATATATATATATATATATATATATATATATATATATATATATATATATATATATATATATATATATATATATAAGTTTATGTGATATTGTATGTTCATATTTATTTATTTAATTTTTCTGTAGACTTAGTTATAATTATTCAAGTATAATGTAACATTATAATATTATAATGTTATTAACTAAAAGTTTTAGTATTAATTATTTTTGATAACATTAATTAATACCTAATGTTATTATTCTAATATGATATAAGGTGACATTATAATATTATAATGTTTCAAATGTTATAATGTTATTTGTCCATCAACAAAAGTTTGTGTTAATTAATTTTTTTGACATTAGGATTATTACTGTTGACATTAGGATTGGATTGTACAATTTGCAAGTCATGTATTTTTCACTATATCCAACAAATATGCATTTTTCACTTCTTTCATCAAATTTCCTCCTCGATTCTTTTGGAACATATGCATAGGCTACACAACCAAAAATCCTCAAGTGTGATACAATTTTATTCACACCACTCCAAGATTCCAAAGGAACTCTAGCTTTTACACTTTTGATTGGTGATTTCTTCAAAATATAAACTAAACATGCTACTGCTTTTGCCCAATAATCATTTCACATATTCTTTTCCTTCAATATGATTCTTTTCATATTCATGATGGTCTGGTTTTTCCTTTTTGCTACTCCATTTTGATATGTAGTGGACCTTGTTTTAAATTTCCTCTTGATAGCTTTATCCTTGCAATATGATGCAAATGATTTGGAATCATACTCATCTTCTCCATCTAATCTTAATAATTTAATTTGTTTGTGGTTGTGCTTCTCTACCATGGATTTGATTTAATTGAATTTTCCAAATGTATATGATTTATTTTTGATAAAGAAGACCCATGTCATTATGTTGCAATCATCAATAAATCTAAGAAAAAAATGTCCTTCTATTGAGAGAGTTTGCATTGGACCAAAAAGTTTTTTCGTGTACTAGTTCAAGTCGAATTTTGGCTGTATAGCTATCGCCATTAGGAAAAATGTTTCTTTTGTGTTTGAAAATGATATAAATTTCACATGGTTTATTATGGACAACTATAAAAGGTAGACCTAAGACCATATAATTCTTCTACAAAAGGTCAACACTATTAAAAACTAAGTGGCCATTTCTAAGGCACCATGACCAAGTTTCATTAAAACTTGTTACAAATTGAGTATATGATAACGAATACTTGGAATTTCTCATGACTAGAGGTAACATCCTATTTTTTGTCATTTTTATCGTTGCTACGACACTTTGACTAGGTGGCCTATAATAATTGCGCAAATAGGACCTTTAAACTTGACTTCAAAACAATTTTCTGTCATTTTTTAGAACTTAGCACTTAACATGTACATAATAGACGTCAAGAATGTCCTTCTTTTCATTATGCTTTGTTACAGCTGTAACAATACCTTTATCTAAGGAATTAACAAGATGATTATCACCCAATTCAATTTGAATTTTAATTGTGTAATCAAAATAATGATCCATATTGTTTATGGAGAATATCTATTTTCAATCAACCATTTTCAAGTAAATTCTTTCATCTTTTTCGAGTCATGCAACATGGCTAGACATGTTATACTTTGAATACATTTTTGAAAAAAAAAAAATCAAATATTTGAGTAATGGTGGATCCCATGACAACTCTTTTAGTTTTCCATATTTGATAACAATGAATTAGGGATTCGACTCCATGATGGTTGATAGCTTTGGCAACATATGGGTTTAAAAATCCTTAGTGAGCAACAACTCTATTGATTTCGTAAAATCTCACCAAATATATTATGACTTCTACCTATTGATCATGATGTGGCTACGACTTATAACCACAACTATTCCTCTACAAATGAATTGATGTTATCCTTGCTCACAACAACAACAACTGCTTAATTTGAAAATATGTGGGTGGTTTAGTGAAATTTTTTATTTCACACTAGAAATTACTTTTTTCACTTATTCAAACAAAAATCTGATACACATATATATAATTGGATTGAGATCCATCTAATTCCAAATATGAATATGGGGGTTGATATATTCTCTTAAAAAAATCACAAATCAACTCTAAACTTAACATGGAAGCATTATCTCCAAGTCCCTCCTTTAATGCTTACATGTCAAAATTAACATCACAAAGATCAATAAAAGAATCTTAAATTACAGTTCACATATAAGTCACATCTATCTTATATGTGATGAGCGCTAGTATTGCTGTAAGAATGTTACAACTCCTGGCACTACCAACTTTACTTCATCAATGCGAGGTTTGTACAAACTTGGAGGTGACAGTGCTGTATACACAAATAGATGTAATGGGTCCACCCCTTGTCACTCTCGATCTAGGGCGATAGACCATTAGGGTTTCTCAAACCAACCTTTTATTGATTCAGAAGAAGTTGAATTACTAATTGAGGAAGGATAATTTTACCCTAATTGAGAGGATTGGAATGCTTCCTACTACAGTAATGAAAAACTGAAATAGATGCCTAAAACACACAACTCATCTAGCTATTTGTTAAGATACCTTGCTTCAAAAAGAATTCTAATTTAACACATGTGAAATCCTAACTAACCTAAGCATGAAATCTGATCTAAACAAGAACTTAACTGTTGTGCACATGAATAAGCATAACAACCTTTTTCTTTTTTGTCTTTTCATGAAAACATGAATTCTAATCCTTCTTGGTTGCATGACAGGTGGGATAGGTGTGGAGGGAGATGAGTGTAATGGGTCAAATGGCTTGGGAGACAAGAAGGGGTCTTCTCCTAGTTTTCATGATGCTTTTTTCACAAATCGGGCTCAAAACATGCCACTACAAGTTTTCCTACAGGATGTCTACAGGATATCCTAGTTCACCTACAGGATCCCTTGTTTTCCTACAAGAACATGCCAAAAGCATAAGGAGAGAATTGGACAGTGGAATGGAGCTTGGGGAAGGTAAGTGATGGAAGGAATAAGGCAAGGAAGTGGTTGGAACTCACTCAGAACTAAAATGAAAGCTCTATGATGGTTGGATTTGCTCAACAAGCATGTCAAGTTGTCCTTTTGAAATGATAACTCGGAATGAGAACTTAGTGACCTTCGGTGATCATGGGTGGGTGTGGATTGGCTGAGGCTGATGATATGAGGTCTTCCTGTAATATTGAAACTCCTACAACATACACATCATTGTTGGAATTTATCCATAAATCATTTCAAAACAAGGAGGGTTTACAACCATATAAGGAAACAAATTTTTCATCGTTTATTTGCCAAGTTCTTCCATGGAAATGCTTTAAACATATTATGAAAGAAACGTAAAATCTAATACAACACTTAAGATATCAGAAATGATAATTGCAACCTATATTCTAGAACTAAAATACTATGACCTAATTAGCAGAAAAAACCTAAGTTTCATAAGAAACTAGAATTCTGTCTTTTTGGGCTGAATGAGAGTTTTTGCTCAAAACATTGTCCCTAAAGGGAGGAATGAGGTAAGATCCACCTTTTATCATATTTTTTTGATATTTCCTTATCTCTCTAATGCTACTATTAAAGGTATGCACAAATGGAAGAAAAATAATCAAATTTACCAATACTTGCAATGTAACAATGCCCAAATCAATTTAACAAGTAGTCTATGAAATAACCTAAGCATACAAGTACAGTAAGAGGAAACTATGTTTCTAGGGTTGGGCCCTAACCCAAGAGCTTCAGCTCTCTGAGACAACTCAGCGCTGGATCAAGGGAATGCTCATTTTCATTAACATATCAAAAAATACATAATAATGTCTGGTCACAATCCTTCAACTCAAAAATGCTTAGCTATTTTGCATAAAAATCTGAATCCTAATGAGACTATAGGCCTCTTTTTTTATACAATTGAATTTTCCAACAAATTCCTTAAATCTAGGGAGACTTGGCTCCCAATCTTAACGTTAACTAGTTCTTAACTATCACTCACTTGGTTGCTAATGATGCTCATGACTCGACTGCCTGCAACTCTGAGTTGGTGTGATTTGATTGAGGTATCTTCATGTGAGTGAGGATTTAATGAGGGAGATACATCTCCTATAATCTCTCCTTCTTGTCTCATTCAAGTTCGTGCACCTTAATTAGCCATAATTTGCTCCCAAAAACCTGCAATCAATGCACATTAGACCACTAGACATGACATCTTACTTTTACTCATCTCATTAAGCAAAATATAATTAAAACATGTAAAAAATTATGAGAAGAGTTTATTTTAGTAAGCTTGGAGGTATATTAAGGTCCATATATTTTACCCAATGATGAGCCTCATCAATATGTTCTTCACTAGCACTTCTACTCACTTTGAAATATCACAGACCATGCTATTTCTCCACCACAAGCTTCGAGCTTCCCACTTGACTCATTTATGGTACAATTGTATTCAATCATCATTGATGTACTTGTAAGATAAAAAATATTGACATACCCAACTTGTCAGGGCTTCCACGATAAAAGTTTTCAAGTAATGAACCACTTTATCGACCTACCACCATATGCTAGATATTTTTCCTTCGACTATTTGTCAATTTATAGGAAGATGGTTTTGATATTGAATGTGTTCAGAAATGTATCATACAACTTGACCCATCTAACATTGTAACGCACTCCTCCCATACTTACCCAAGCTAACTAGTCCACCGGGGTAAATATGCCATGAAGAGTTACTATGGTATGATTCAACTCCCTAAGTACAGCTAAGGAAGTGGAATCGGAAAACCAAAACTTTACAGACCTCCTTCAAGTGCTACAATACTCCAAAGAGATAACCAACCACCTCAGGTTCCCAACCCCTGAGTTAACTTAGCCTTTCACTAAATTAAACCCCCAGTCACTCCCATAACAAGGCCTCCATGTGACTGAAAGCCTCTAATCGCTCCCATAGGCCTGCTCCCTAGCGACTTCAGTATTTTCCAATAAGTTATGTGTTAGCATCTACGAGATCTAAGACAATGTTTTAGGGCTAGGATCCATACCTCAACTCAAAACTTGATGAAACACTCAGAAGTGATAAATAACAAGGAAACAAGGCCTATAATGCAAAGCTTGAAGACGAACCTCGCATGACCCATACTAACTATGGCAGGAATTTTGTCAAACACATCATGAACATGTAATGTACAGGTCATAAAAACACATATGAACATAGGGCCTCTTACTTATTTGATATTTTTCTAGAAGGTTTTATGTCCTCTTTCAATAGATGCATTATCATCTATTAGGTCATTCATTAATTAACATTTCATCTAGTAACCAAAACATGATGAGAGTCATAACTCAAGATTGTCATAAAACCTTACTTGTAACCTACATATAACCATATAGACAACAATAATAAAACATCCATCATAACCACATAATAAAAACTACATTTACACAAAGAACATAAGAGGAAAAGAGCTATTGTTAACACATGCAAATCCAACCAAGTCAGGGACTTCCATGTAGCATCCGACTATAGATTGGGCTAAACCAAATATTTCATTCAGCCAACCACCCCAGTTCCATATTCCAAGCATGAATGTAGGACTCACAACAAAACTAACCATGTTTCTCAAGCTTTACTGCATATCTTGGCAGAACTAGTCAAGAATTTCTAGGCCTGAAGTAAGCACCTATACATCCAGGCTTTATCGTATATCCCGCTAATAGACTCCTAGGCCAAAACAAGAAACATACACTACCAAGCTTTACTGCAATCCTACTATTATCATTTTAGGGATCATTAGGCCGTAAACAAGAATGGATGTCTCTAGATCTCTCCACCTAAACCGTGAGGAATTTTCCCTTCTCCACTCTCAAGATTTACTGCATATCCCACCTTTACCATTTCAGGTATTTCTAGGCCTTTGGGAATTTTCCGGAGACCACCTCACTTAGTTTTGAAACCATATAACAGTCCATCTAAAGCAAATGAAATAATCCCATCAGACCATGGCTATCTAGAAATAGCAAGACAAGGGTGAAAACCACTATCACACCTAGATAAACCCATGCCAATGACAACAAGAGAGTCAAATACACACATGCATATACCATGCATGGAAAAACTAGCAAGGAAATCATACATGCAACTCGATACCTGCAAGTAATCTTCTTGTAGCCGTTTAATCCAACTTTTCCTTGCTTGATCTTTGCTTTCCTTTTCCTTCATTTTCTTTCCTTTCTCCAATGCTAGAGTGATCCAAGAATGCTCTAAGTGTGCAAGCGTATGAGAGAATAGAGACCGCTCCAAGATAAAAATTCCAAAAGGTTGTGAGCTGATCCTCAAACTCATTTTTATTAACTAGTCTTCTATTTTCTTCAATTTCCAATATTTTCCTTTAATTTCCTCCTCACATGTAGCCTGTGACCTTTCACCTTCCTTTTCTCCCAATTTCCATTATTTCCATAAATAGAATGCCAAATAGTACCTCTTTCCTTTCCAAAGCCTTTTCCTTTGCCTTTTTCATTTCCTCGTTAGCCATAATAAACCAAATGAACACCCGCTAGGATGTTTTACCCAACATTCTACTTGGAATACATGTCCCATGACCTTAGTCTTATTTTTCTTTTATTAACTTTATTACATGGATTTTTAACCCAGGGTTGTTAAAACCCCTCCCCCTTAGGGGAACACCTTCCTCGGTTTTCAATGACACCTACAACCAGTAAGACTACTAAAAAGAAAAACATACCTCCCATGGATCTTTATAACTTGGCTCGATGCAATATTTACAATGAACAACCTACTGAAAAGAAACACCAGCATGAAAGACATAACATCATGACAACCATAACACTTATTGGAGCTTTATAACATAACTTGTTGTAGTATTTACAATGAGAACCATGCTTAAATATGTACATATACCAAAACTCATTTGCCTTCACTGGGAAATAATGAAGGATACATAGTCTTGATCTAATCAACCATCTCCCATTTAGCTTCGTCGAGCCTAAAGTGCTTCCACTGCACTTTAACCTACTCGATTTCTTAGTTCCAGAGAATGAGCATATTTCTCTATAAAATGAACTAAGGTTTTAGCTGAAATTATCCTTGTGACTCCACCTACAATATAGACCAATCAATAAAATGATCAACATCATTTACATATCTTTTAAGCAATGAAACATGGAAAACAACATGGAATTTCACTGTCGGAGGCACTGCAAGTCTGTAGGCCACTTGATCTAGGTGGATATTCATGGCCACCAACCTATTGCACTTGGAACCCCACCATTTTTTATTTTAGTTTTTTAGTTTCCTTAATTGTAGCACAAATTACTATTTTTGGTAGTTTTCTGGGTCCTAAACTTCTGGAGTTGTTTTGAGGCCCTAAACGATGTTTTTATGGAAAATAGGAAAACATGAGTCTTTGACTCATGTTTTCAGTCAAAACTTGTATTTATTATATAGATATTTCTAATGAGGTATCATGCATGTGAAATGAAGATCATATACCAAAGGTACGAGCCTGGGAAGTTGATGTACGAACTTACCCAACGAGGCTTGCAATTTTGGCGCTTCATCTCCTAGATTTAGTTTTTTGGATGTTTAGGGATTTCCATTGTTTCTCAACAATATATAGGCCTTTGAGCCTCATTGTAATACAATTTAGAGGCATGTATCAAGCTGTTGTAGCTACTACAACACCCTCCAAAATTTTGTCTTACACTCAATTTTAGAGCCTTCCTTGGTCTTGCACATGTTGTCACAAACACCGAAACTCATTTCATGTACTTTCTTGATGTGTTTTTCTCCCCTTTGCAAGTTGGGTATACTTTCGTATTTTCACATGATTGGTTGTCACACAATTTGTAGAAGGTTTTTCTAATGGTTTCGAGGGTCTATCTTTCTGTCTATGAGTTGTTCTAACCATTCAAACATCCATCACACTCATTCAGACAGTTTTGAGCATTGCCACACAAGTGTCTTCATGGTCGTTGAAAAGTGTATCTTAAGTGTTTCACTTGTCGTAACTGGTCATAAGGCTATCACATAGAGGTAAATGCATTTCTTTATGTGTCATGGGTGATCTCTGTTATTGTGTTGTTAAGTATTCAAAGTGTGAGATCATAGTCGAAAATTTATCAACTAGTCTCACTGGTCTGACACTTAACCATTTCCGAAGAGGCTTTTCGACTAGTAAATTGAATTCACTCGGCCTACCTGGACTGCAAAGTGTGTAGTTACAGACCTCAAGGTGTGATCTTATCTCTTGGCATTGTGCAATGCACAGTCCCCGCCTCTCAGGGCTGCTGCATTGTGAAGATCCTATACTTAAGGCCTTGTCTTGGCCTTCAGGATTGCACAATCATTCCTCACAGCCTGACCTAAATTACGTGTTGTGAAAGAAAAATAATAAGCATCAATCTCTCTCCCTAAGCCTCTAAAATAAACAGTTTCCTAGTCCCCCTTTCCTTAGTCTGGACTATGCAAATTATTCCCTTAGTCTAGACTACACAAAATTTTCCCTTAGTCTAGACTGCACAAATTTTTCCCATAGTTTGGACTGCTCAAATTTTTCCCTAAGTCGGGATTGTGCAAATTTTTCCCTCAGTCTAGACTGTGTAAATTTTTCCCTCAGTTTGGAATGCGCCAGTTTTTCCCTCAGTTTGGACTACGCAAATTTTTCCCTCTATTTGGATTGCACAAATTTTTCCCTTAGTCTAGCCTGAGGTCAACACTGCATAGTTTCAATGGTCAATCCTGACCCTTAGCTGCTTGAACTATGCAATTTTGTAGTCACTAGGCCCTCTCTCCTGAGCTGTCATCCAGTCTCAACACAGTTTACGGATCCAAATTATCTATCTTAGACTAGGGGTTTTCAGACTGATATCATCTCATCATGAGTGAATTTCAAATGAAAGTACTCTCTCACACCATTACAATATGTTGAGGGAGGAGATGTAGAAGGGAAGCATGTTGAAAGATATCTTTATAGCAAGGCATGCAATCTTGTATACCAAAGCAAAGAAAAGAGACATCAACTTGCGATCACAACTCAACACTTAAGATCATCAAGGTTTCCTATCACCAGGCCATGAGGAGGTGGAAGACAAGGTGTTATCAAGAAGACATTGAAGACACAACAACAACAATAGCTTGACATTGCCACGTTATCTAGCAATCGATGTCAAAAATGTCATGTCATGATGTGTCATGAGTTGTCATACGTGACATCACCAATGTAGACCATGTATATTATATTCAAAATGTATTGTAAAGTAGAATTCCAAAGCACACACATGAATATGAAGAGTCATGTAAGTTGAAAAGTCATAGGAAGTTGAATAGTCATGAGGGTAGTCAAAGTGTCACAAAGTGGAAGCATCACCCCTTGGTTATATATACAACCTCATTGTATAAGCAAAGGATTTTTTCACCTTGGCTCCTCCCGTAAGGCATCAGAGAGATCAACTAGTTCTTTAAGGAGCAAGTAGTGGCTCCAATGTTCCACCACTAGTGCTAGTGATGTACATTGTAAACATGTGTCTTATAACTTGTACTTAATAATAGAAGCCTTCAAGGCCAACACGTTCTTCATGCCTGGATTATGTTCATGTTTGTAAGGATATTATGTAGATGTTTGTATTTCATGCTTGCTTTCACATTTGCTAAGATAGTTGAACTATTTCCGTTTTTTTTAGTACTTATGTGATTGAGAATGTGCTGCAGTGGTTGTTATCATTGTCCCATCCTTGTGGACTATTCTGTATGATATTAGACAAATCTTTCTTTATTTCTTGGTTGTAATGATCATCACATCCTCTGTGGACTATTCTGTTATATGTTAGACGAATCCTTCTAATTCATGTGTGTCTCTTCTTGGGTGGTACTACTACCTCTCACTTAGAGGCTCAATTTTCTCCCTTATCCATAGTAGAAGAACCTTGACACATTTACAATTGAACACTCGCTAGACACACCATATTTCTTTTTTAAGACACCATTGCATCCCTCTCTTGTGCTAATAGTTAGAGCCAAGGAATATCTTTGAGATATATGGCAACTGGGCCGATATTCTTGATGGGGTTCCTACACCAAACTGTGTGAGGTATAATTGAGACTTTACATCGGGGAGACCCCTTGGTTGAGGGATTTCCAACACCGTCAACAATGGTGATAGAAGGAGGGCCATATGACAATCTGAGCCCATTTAATCTAGTTTGAAACTCTTATCTAAAATGGCCCACCCTCAAATCTTACTCCTAGGGTGTTTCTCTAATTTTTCCCTTTATCAATTTTCAATCCTCGATGAGCCTCTCTATCACTTGTCCCAGTTAAATTTTGACGGTGAGGATGGAGCATCCAAAACCAAGCACATTTCTGATTTTCTTAAATTTTGTTAATCTTACGAAATCAATGATGAAGAGTTTGCTTGTGTGATTTTCTTCCTCACCCTTGAAGGTCATGTTAATCAATGGTGCCATACCTTACCACCCACTTCCATCAATTCTATTCATAACTTCCCCAGGGATCTTCATGAATCCTTTGTTAAGTATAATTACTGAGATGTTTGTAGAAGAATCAATCTCTTAAGAATGAAGCCCAATGAGTTAGTTGAGGATTTTTTTTAATCGATTCCTTCACATTTGTTGTGAAATTCCTGAAAAGGACATGAATTAGGACTTCTTGAAGCAAGAGTTTGAGTGCTTGGTTATTATATCTTTACATGGTGAACCTAAACCCCCTGATTTTCCTATTACCCCAACTCTTGTGAATCATGAGACACCCCTAATTTCATAGGAGGAATCTACTGCCTCTTTTGTTCATTTTCCTCCTCCTTTTCTAGTCCCGATGTAGGTGCCTCCTTATAGAGGTTGTAAAGCTGGGAAATTTGCAAACCAAATTCCTAACCCATCTTCTTGTTATTCTTCCACTTTTCATGATTTAGATTCAATGGAGGAAATTCCAGAATGGCTCATGAATCCTATGGTGAAGACTAAATCCTCCATTCTGAAATATGTTGTCACTATTCATAGTTCTAGTCTCAAATATGATCTGTATTTATGTTATCCTCTATCATCTACATGACATGACTCTTTGTACCATGACCCGCTCGATCAATCTTCTCCACCAACTATTTTTTCACACTCTCTTGATTTTCATGTTGCTAGTCCAAATTGCGATTAGATACAAGCTAGTCACATTACGCAAGTAGAGGAGCATGAATGTGGAGATGATTTCAACCTTTCCTCTCTTTTTCAAAATCCTCCATGTCAAAACAATGTACTTCCATTCTTGGATGATTCTCATCTTGGTATAAAATTGAATGCAATCAATTCTTTCAATCAATTTGTAGCCTGGGCAACAACCATTCCAATGATGATGACTTTATTAATGCATGTAATCACAAATTCCCAGGTGCATCAACTGATCTTTTGGTTTCTCATGAATATTTTACTTTGGATACAAAATATGTTTCAGTCAAAGAAGACATGCTTATCAAAACTTCCTCTTCATCTCACTATCCCTTGTGATCTAGCATATGCGATGCATCTACTTGCTATGGGGGTACCCCACGTTCTTCAAGTCCATCATTCGATGATTTAACCTCTCAATTGGCACAGGTTGGTAAGATTATCCATGAGGAAAATGAAAATAATATAATCTTTGAGTACTCTTACCAACCCTCATCATCTCTTCACTTGCACCAAGAAAAATATTCAAATTAGTTTGCTCATGAAATTCCCTCAATTCATTTATCTTCAAATTTGTGATTAGAAGAATATTTTGACTTCAGTAATCTCGTTGTTGAAGTTGAAAAATCCAGTAAAATCAGTGAAAAATATGGCTGCCACCTAGTGAGCAATGGATTTATTGAAACCATTGGTAGCAGCTATCCTCAAACCATGCATGATATGTTTCAATCTTCAAGATGTGATTTTACAATCCTGGAAAATTCTGAGACCTACCAAGGAGTCAAGTCACTTCAACTTCCGTTGATGGTTATGTCAAGATCTCACAACTCTAGTAAGCCCCCCGAACTAAGCCAAATCTATTTTTTCTTGCATAATCCTTCTCTTTACACAATTTCACTAGATGAAAATTTCTTTTTGAAAACTTTTTGGTATTTTCAGTATGATCTTTCAAATTTTCAAGATTTTATTTCTGATCGGATTGAGGAATCTTTTTCAATTTATTCATCTTCATGAAAATATCTTGCATCAAGCTTGGGTTTGGAATGTATGCCTCTCATAGAGTCATGGAATTCTGAATTTGATCATTTCAAAGATTATCTTTGGTCGAAGGAATCATGCTAATCAGATTCATCTCTTAATAGTCATCTCCCCATTTTTCTTATGAATGTCATATTGTAAATATTCATCCTCTTGGGTAATAATGACTACACAAGTCATCACTCGAATCAAGTTCTTCTTCATTCACCATGTCCTAACTAGCCTCATGTATTTTTTTTTGGTGGCATCTCTTTTTAATTCTTCTTACGATTAGGATGCTTGCATAGTTTGTCACCAGTTACAGGAAAACGATGTGTCACATTCGGCTTGCGAGGAACTTGGTTCAATTATTTAGAGCATTCACTAAATTGTTCTAATTGATTTATCATTTTTTAATACTAAATAGGAATCTGATGCTTTAATCAACTTATCTAATCATTATTTTGTCTTTGATGGTTGTCATTCATGTTATCTCTTTCCCACCAGCATATCCAATGTAAGTTGTTTTACACTCTTCGATCTTCATTTTTTAACATCTCACTGTTCGGATTTTTGTTGAGCAATTGAGGCACTTCAGTCTCGACTGATGGTCATGTCAGGACCTCATTGTCTTGACATGACTGTGAAATGTGATAAGATATATTTTCCCTCACAATATTCTTGTTATAATCCCATGCCTCTAATTGAAAATACATCGTTTCAAATATTTTGAGGTTTTCAAGAGGATCATCATGAATTTTATGATCCAACCGCTGAATGGTTGGATAAATCTTACTCAGTAGGCTCCATTGCAATAAATAGGTTTCACACTTTTTGTGTGCTTGATAATCAGGATGACACAGAAGAAGGTGCACTCACAAGAAGTCTTCAACGTTTTTCGATTATGCTTTCCATCAGAGAGGTAATAATGTGGATTGGATGAAAGTAGTGGTTGTGAAACATCTTTCTGCCCAAAGGAAAGACAGTCAAATGTTTGTGTAATTTATTCAATTTTTTTTTATCTTTTCTCTTTCACATTTGTTTATATCTCTTTAATCAATAACATCTTTGTGATTGCAGGCCGGTAACGATTATGGTGGCTACAATGGAAATTCCATTATATGTTACCCCAACCATCTAGTTGATATTTTAGGATTAGGATTAGTTGCATCCTAGTTTTCCTTATCTTGCACTCATCTTGTGTTGTCCTCTTTAGTCTGTCTTATTTTTTCTTATTTTTCTCTTGCAATATGCTTTGGTTTAGCTTCCTTGTTGTGTGTTGTATATCCCTTCATTTTGTTTCTGTTTTTGTTTTTGTTTTTTTTCTTTTGTTTGTTTGTTTGTTTGTTTTTTTTTTTTTGTTTATTTTGTTTTTTATTTATTTATTTTGTGTTGCTTGTCTCCTTTTGTTTTCCATCATGTGAATAAGTGTTGTGCCTGGACCTGTTTTGGCTTCTTAGTATATGTGGGGATAAATTCTAAAGAGTCTTGTGACACTTCAACATTTTGTTAACCTCCAGTCTGTCTTCCTTGTATTGGTATCTTCATGCTTATCCAACTAGTAGAAGCAAAGAAGGGGGAAAAATATAAACTAGTAAACCTAAATCAGAGGTCACAATATGATTCTTTAAAGGAATAACCTCTTCTGATCTTAATAAGTCAAGATCCCTCTTCCACCCCGAAATAAATAAGTGTTGATGCATGGTTCTACTTAAAATAAATAAATAATGGCTAGAGAAGAGAAATGCTTCCTACGCAGAGAGGTGAAGCAAGAGACTTTGTTGAGGTACTGTCCAGGCTCACTGGAAGCAGATCAATGTTTGTGTTCCCATGTGACTCCACCAGGGTACTATCCAGGCTTGCTGGCAGAGGAGTAACACTAGACATGAAAGATTATACTATGAAAATATTAATCTCATAAGCTACACTACCTTTCCTAACTCGAAACATTGTGATATTGTTGAATCTTATGTTGTGTTCAACTAGGAAGGCATAAAGGGAATCGTGTCTATTCATGGGGTAAGTGGGGAGACCAAAATAATTTTCACGATGAATAAATACTACCTGAAGAACCAAGGCCCTAAACAGAAGAAGTTAACCAAGGAAGAGAAGCTAAAATTCTACCAGTCTGTCACCAAGTGTTGCAGTTGCTACAACACCCTCCAAAATTTTGGCTTACACTCAATTTCAGAGCCTTCATTGGTTTTGCACATTCTTGTCACAAACACCGGAACTCATTTCATGTACTTTCGTGAAGTTTTTTCTACCCTTTACAAGATGGTGATTGTTGTCACCCTCTGAAAAGAGAGTTCCAGTTCTACAAACTTTGTATTTTAAAATCTAGCCACCGTGACCCATTTTTTAACTCTATCCGAAGTCCCTTTTGATTTCCAACTCTGGCCGTGTTTCCCCATTCCCCTTTGAAACATATTAAAAAACATTCGTAAAACATACCAAAGGCCTTTAAGACGTTTGGGACCAACAAAAATTTATCGCTATTGGCCCATTTTCCTTTGTCATACATATCTTCTTATCTCCCTTTTCTTTTGCAATTTCGAGATCACATATCGTAAAGTTTCCCACTTATGTCAATAAATTTTTGGCTCCCCTCGCCGATTGCAGTAACTCCTCCCCCAGCCAATTGCGATATCGCAATTAGGGATCAAACAAATCATAAATCCCTCCTCCACTGATATCGCAAAGTTCTTTCTCCCCTTGCTGATTATGATATCGCATAAGTCCCATCATCTCTCCTCGGCCAATATCGCAAGTCCTCCCTGCCGATTGCAATATTGCATAAGTACCATCACCACTTCTTCATCGATATCACAAGTTCATCCTGCTAATTGTGATATCGTAAGTTCTGTTTCCCCTCACCAATTGTGATAAGTCCTCCCCCACCAATTGTAATATCACAATCGGGGATCTCTCAAGCCACAAGTTCCTCCTTTGTCGAATCCTCTGGTGACTTGCGATTGCAATGGATGTGATATTTTAAATATTGCAGTTTGTTATAGTTTCAACCTAGCTTGTCGGCAAAACATTATGGAATACGGTAAAAAGCACTCCCTTGTATTGCAATTGCAATACCAACAAGCTCAGATCAATGTCCTAGATTGAATCGACCCAGATCAACGACCCAGATTGAATCAGCTTGGATCAATGGCCCATATCAACAAACATTAAAATGTATATTTCACTTCCACTTAGTGGGATGGCGAGGGTATTTTTTGTCATATAGGTCGGTAGTTGAGGTATTAAATGAAAGAATGGAGCAGTTATAGAGTGATATGGGCTAATCCTATGGCAAACTCCGTAAGAAGAAACCCAAGAAAACAATGGCCTTAGAAATGAATTCAACTGTTTCGCTGCACATCTTTGGAGAATAAATGAAGGTATGGAGACTCAGGAAGATCAATGGCCCAGCATGGGGCTCCACTCAGATACATAACGAAGGACATCGAGGAGATTCTCAACTTCTATTTGGTAACATGAAACTTAAAGTGGGCCCACTCCATGCTGTTGAGAACAAGTGATTTAGGAAGTTAAGGCGAAAGTGAAAGGAACCAACTAAACAGTAGGAAATGCACATCATGGCAGAGACACGGCCTGACTAGAGGCCATAATAGGAATGGAAGGGATATATTTTCCTCACTATCAGTCAATTTTCCTTATATATATTTTTTTTATTTCTTACATTTTAAATAAAGTAATCAACTCCTCATTCTAATCATTTTTGGGAAACAGAGATATCGCATGCCTAGACAACTAGTCAATCTGACAGCTGGCCCTAAGCCGAGATAATTTGTAAACATGATTCAAGGCCCTCGTTCACTGTATAAATGAGGGGGAGAAACACTTGATAGAGGTTCCAAAATTTTGGGCCCGAGTGGTCCTAATTGTTAGGTTCCATTTTGGTTCTAATGGCATGTTCATGAGGGATCAGATTGATGCATGCTGCATGTAATGGATTGGTTATTTGGACCCTTCAAGTTTTAATGAAACTCCCTGGTGACTCCAAGAAGATCAATGCATAGTATGTTTTCCCCTCTGTAATATCATTCCATATATGTTTTTCTGTCTCTAAAATAGTGTGATGAGGCTATCGATTTCTCCCTTGTTCATGATTGTATATTTGTTACCAAGTAGCAACAATAGCTGTGTTAGCTAAAAATTTACTTAAGTACCTGTAATGTGCACATATTTTCTTAAGCTTTTGGATACAAATGTGCCCATGAGTAAATGGCCTGAAACCCTAACTAGCGCTCCACTACTTCTACTCTTTCATCTGCTCCCTCTTCCATATTTTTGATGGAACATTGTTGTTTATGATTTTGTTGGCAACCCTATGCATAGAAATCCCTCCTATTCTACCTCCTCTTCATGTTACTACAACGTCAATACTAAGACTTCATGTTGTTGTGTGATGGCCACTAGAACAAGGCATTTCTCTTTGAGGTTGGCCTGATTTACCCCTTGAGCATTTAGATCCATGTGGTTGCCTGAGTTTTCCTTCATGAAGGATGATTGAACCAAACCCCCTTTATTATCCTTTTAACTACGTGACAATTGGAGTGCAACTGAAATCCCCCATTGAAAATCTTCCTTGCACTCCTCTATCTAGGATTTCCTAGGCACTAGTCTACAGTCAACCCAGAGGCTGTGTCTAGGAAGCTTTCTATGTTTCCCGAAGCACTCATGTTGCAGGTGCCATTAAAAGTGACAACATCTTTCTGACACTATTACTGGGGAATGGATTAGAATAGTTTTCCCTAGGTATGACAAAATTTTTACATTCCCTCTATAGGTGAGCAAGGGAAGTGTGGGTTGAATATCTCTCACCTTAGTGACTCCACTATTTCAATTCTATGGTAAACATCCTGGCAACTCCATAGTCCATATCTCTATTTGATCGTCTTGGATTTCAAGCAGCCTCATACTCACTCAAATGATAAAGGAGCAAAAAAATTTCCTACCTTTGAAACTAAGATCACTCACCTAGGGGGTTTTCAAAATTACCATTCTTGCAATCATGGCCAACCAATTTTCCCCACTGAATTTTTGTTCTATTGCTAGTTACTCCAATCATGTCCCTTTGTTTCATGAATGGAATAACTATTTGCCTAGATTCAGTGGAGACACAGATAGAAGGACTAACTAGCACCTCAAAGAATTTCATGAATGAATGGAACAACAAGGTATTTTGCTTGAGGCTGTATAGATTAAATTGTTCATGTATTCTTTAGACGATGATGCTAGAGTTTGGTATAGGACAATACCTCATGGTAGCATAGCTTCCTTAAAGAGCTTTCACATAGCATTAAATCAGTATTGCAAAATATTATATCCCCTAAATTGTTTGTTTGAAGGTTGTTGTGCACATTTTAATGTTGAAATTATTCCTGAGGTTAATGATCTTACTGATGATGTTTGTGGAGTTCCGCTCCAAGAAAACATCTGCTCGCATCAAAAAGCATCACCCAATGAGCACGAAAGAGAAGAAGGAAACATCATTGAGATACAAATAAACCCTCAGAGGTATTATTCAACCAAATTTTATGTTTCTCCTTCCTATGGCATACATGACTCTGATGGAGAGTCAAGTGATGCAGAGCCACAACAAGCCCAGTCATGGGAAGCTTCACAAGAAGCGGAGGCCCACCAGGATGTCAGCAAAGAGGCTCAAGTTTATGATGCACTTCCTTCACTTGGAGAACAAGAACAAGAACACCCTCTAATTTACAATTCATATTATTCAGAGGAGGATGAGATGATTATGGATGTTCAAAGGGAGTTGTTTACCAGAAAGTGGGGAGAAGGCTTCAAGAAACTAGTTTTGTTAGGAAAATCTAAAACTAAGCAGCCGAACTATATTTGTGACTGACCTGACCAAGTGTTGGGCGCGTGATCCCCCAAGGGAAGTTTTTGGGCTTAAAGCCAGATTTTGACTAAATCTGATGTAAAGGCTCCACGTTTTGTCAGTGTGGAGCGTGAACTTGTAAATAAGTCATAGGGTTGTCTGCCATCATTTTTGTAATACAATGTCAACTTTAGAGATCTACTCATGGTTGGCGGACCATGGGATTTTATAATTAGAGTGAGGCTCTAAGTTGTAAATTAGTTAGAGAAGTATAAGTAATAGATGGAGAATTAAGTCTTATCTAAGTGTAGAGTCTATTCTTGGGTTGTAGAGTAGGAGAAGGCTCTACATTTGAGTGTACAGAGGCCTAGTAGTCCACAGCTGAGTGTGTGGAACCCTGTAGCTGAGTGCGCAGGGCAAGTTGAGTCTGTAACCTTTGGAGAAGTAATAAAGAGAAGTTTTACATCATTTCTTGCTATCTTTTTCCTATTTCGTGCATTGAATGTATTGGATATAAATCACATTTCTATTGTTTATATGATGTGAGAACTTATATGAATGTGTTGATAAAGTGAATATAAGATAAAGTATCTATTTACGCAGAGATAACTAATTGTTATAAGAAGATAAGTAAGATACGTGGTGTAACATGGGGAAGTAGCACAAATCACTGTTAGGGAAACGTGAAATCACCTCATCACTTGGTGAGGGCTCCATGACGACGATTGTAACAGATCATAAAGGTATCACAGGTAAAGTTAGTGTGCGAAGTTACCTGCATGAAGATATTCATAGTTGGAGTCAATCGACCCCTCAGACATCTCAAGGGTGCAAAAAATTGGTTCCAGCATTCCCCCCATACTGCCTTCGGGACCTTAGTCTGTGCTCCATGGGCTGTTCCTGAAAGGGCCAGTAGTACAAGGATTTGTTTGGCTAATTAACTCCGAACCTAGTTCAGGCCTCCTCAGACCAACAAATTGTTCCATTGTCGGGACCAAAATCTGCATAGAGATGTCTCATGTCGTATCATTGGAATCCAACTAAGAAGGAAATTGAAGGTTGGTTGGACATGATAATTCACGAGTTCACGATGTAGATGAACAAGAATTTGTGACTGACAAAAGAAGAGTGGTTAGACTGCTACCTGTACACAGAGATCCACGAAATATTCTTCACATCTTTCCATACTGAGTTGTACGAGTGGATCACGAAGCTAGCAGATAGCCAAGGAAGGTGGAAACTCGACAATCTTATTGTGCGGATCTCGGAGTTGGTGCATATATTGGAATCAGCGGAGGATAAGATAGCGTGCATCGTTGATCACTAGCTCGATCGATTATAGGAGGATTCATTATTGAGTTCGGGGTAGATACTTCAGTTAGCTATAGCGAAGTGGAGTGACACTTTCTCAAAGGACTGCAATGTAATTACGTAAAGTCTTTGAATACTTGGATTAAAATGCTATTGTATGAAAAGAGAGTTATGCAATTACCTTGATGTCCAGAGCTACGCGAAGTGGAAAAACCTACAGAAACGAAGGAAGTAAGGGACCAGAGATAAGCCCTTTGATTTCACCTTCACAAGGGGATGAGGAAGAGCTCATGGAGGTCTCACTAAGAAGTGCGATCCATTTTATAAGGAAAATGTTTTAGCGCATACCACCCACACCCACACCGCCATGAGATTCACCACCTTCACCTCCATCTTTGAACGTACCACCTCCGCCACCACTGCGAGTCAATATGGAAAGCACGATAAAGTTGTCTGTGTTGAAGGGAGTAGGAAATGAAGATCCGGACCAGTTTTGGTTCGTGATAAGAGACATATGGAAAGTGCAGGGAGTTACAAATGATAATATAAAGAAAGTGACATTGGTTAGCGCTCTACAGGATTGCACACTGACCTGGTTTATTAAGCATTCTAACGACAATCTGAATGCAAGAATCACGGATATCCAAATTGATTTAAACAGGGAATTTATCAAGCCGAAGTCAGAAGTGTACTCGATCATTGGATTCAAAGAGATCACAATGTTACTAGGCGAGACCCCCTGGGAACTGGATCAGAGACTGAAGTGTACGATTCGTGAACCTAATATGAATTTGATGGATGGACAACATTGTGAATGGCTTGTAGCATCGCTAACACTGCATTTGAGGAATGCGTTGTCGCAACAGAGGTTAATGACTCAGGCAGAGGCCTTGGAGATTACAATGATGCTACATGAGACCCCAATACAAGATACTAACTTGGGAATTCAACAGATCCACATGCAGTTGAAAAACTTATGCCTTGAGATGCAGAGTCTAAAACAAGACTGGACAACCCGACTCGAAGTGCGCGAAGAAGTGTGGCACGTAAAATGCAAGGGTTAGGGTCATGATAAGGACTACTACCCTGTGTTCACGAATTACCTCACGGGAGGAGGACCAATGCCATTAAGGCCAGAAGCACAAGCAGGACCTAGTGTGGCACCTGCTTTACGGTGTGTGATTTGTCAAATAGGAGGAAAGCATGCTACGAAAAATTTCCATTTGTTACAGAAGTACACGCAGAATCCACAACAATTGTTTTGTAATTTCTGTAGATTGGTTGGACACGATGAGTGCACTTGTAGAAGGTATGAGATGATGAGGGATAGAACTCCCACCTATAGAGTTTAGGCTGAAATGTGGCCCCTAGACTAGAATGCAGGAGTGGCGTGAACCATATTTCAGGGGCGCGGACGAGGCCAAGGTGGAGGAGGACCTAGAAGAGGTTGCATACAGCTGATATGATACATTTACAGAGGGCTAGGACATTATGCCTGTGATTGTACAAGTCCAACGTGCCCATCATGCCTGTATTGTACCTTGTTTGGTCATGAGATGGAAGATTGTCCTATGCTGATAGCTAGGATACGTGACAAGGGAGCACTACTTCCTTCCCCGACTCAGAACTTGTAGATGATGAGGTCTGATCCGCGTGAGGAAGATCCAAATGTGAAAATTTTTCTCTGAAGTGGAATTGCAATAGGAGATGATAAAGGTAAACAACGCGAAGATAGTACTTGGGTTTGTAAGGCTCTGAAGAAAGAAGAAGAGTTTGATTTGGAGCGCGCTAAGGAAACCTTCATGGCAGCTAAGAAGAGCTTCGTTGATGCCTCCACTTCAGGAAGCAAAGATGGGCCAGAGCCGGAATTGCACCCATATATGCTTACGAAGTTCATAGAAACATGCATGAAGTTACTGCACAACAATAGGGTTGTAAAGGGACTATAGGAACTCATTAACAGGTGCGTTGGGACTGCGCTAGGAGAACTATGCGTAGTCAGGAAGATTAGAAAGCATGCGACAAGGACGGGAAGAGAAATGAGGCTAACCATGCAGATTGGAGAATATGAGATGGACCAAGTAATTATGGATTTAGGATCAGACGTGAATGTTCTGCCATGGGAGTGGATGGGAAGGCCTAAGCTACAATGGTATCCTATTCAGCTGTGAATGGCAAACCAACAAAAGATAATACCTATGGGGAGATTGCAGGGAATCACCATGGATATTGAGGGAGCGAGCGTGCTAGTAGACTTTGAAGTGATAGAGATTGTTGATGACAACAATCCATACTCGGCACTCTGAAGAATTGATTAGGCCACTGACATGAATGGGGTGACTAATCTGAAGAAGTGCAAGATGATTTTTGAGAAGATGTCTCTGCGCATAGTTATACCCTTAGACTTTGCTGAGGGATCGCACTACATAGAGATGGTGCGCGACTATGAAAGAGGCAATGATTTGGACTGCATCTACAATATAACTGCGTGAGAGCAAGACTGGGTAAATCCCACCATGAATGGACATATCTCATGGGAGTGCGAAAGCTCCTGTACGTCAGATTTTGAAAAGGAGATAGAGCGATGGTAGAACTGGTTACATGAGGTAACTATGTTGAACTGTAATATGGTGACAAGATCGTTGCATTGTGTATCGACATAAGTGAGGGATCTTCCTACTTATGACGGGTTAGGTGAGGTAGATACTTTCCTAGATAAGTTTGAAAGGGGGGTGTCAGAAAAGCAACGTTTCCAAGCCTTGAATTGGGTACTGCACACTACACCTGCGAGGTGGTGGGGTACGCACAAAGGGAGCTTTGAGGACTGGCATGAATGCAGATGAATGATGCGCACATGGTTTGGGAAGCCTAGAGTGAAATTGATAGATAAATGTAACAGGTAGGATAAACTGTGTGCACATCTAACTAGGTGGATGTCGGCATATAGAAAACAACCTAAGCGGATGTACATGAACTTCACGTTGGGAGATACGGTCGATAAGCATGTGTTGGGGGGAATATTGTGAAAAAGGCTCCTCAAGTTGGAATGACAAAGTGTAGAGAGAACAATCACATAGAAGGTTATCCATGCAGAAGAATTTAACGAGGTGTGCGAAGCATTGAACAAGGTATGTAGTGTGCAGCGAATTGATTGGGACCTACACGTACCAGCAATTTTATGGGTTTCTAGGGTGATGTGCAAGAAAATTATGGAACAGATGCCTTCTAGGTTGGCCTATGGAGCGAATGCTATAATGTTGATGGAGTCTATCATGCCTAGTTCATGCATAGCATTGCCCACAGATATGACGGATCGTGGGCCCTTGGAAGAAGGGATCGTGCAGCTGGACGAAGAAGAACACTTGGGATCTGATCAAGAGATCCATCAAGGTGATGTTAGGCTCCAAGAAGTCGTGAGGGAAAGAGTTTGGTTAAGGGCGAAAAGCACCATGACAGAAGAAGAAGTCAAGAAGCTTGAGGAAGGAATAAAGAAGGACTTTCTTTATAAAAAGTCTGTGGTGATAAAAAAAGAGGCACATGGTTCCATTGACAAATTTAGGAGCTACTACCGAGAGCTTTTCAGTGTGATGCCTTGGATCAGGCCATATTTTACTAAAGGGATCACCGATGGTGGCGCGATGCAGTTGGTAAAATGTGCGATGCAGTTGGTAAAATGCGCAATGCAGCGAGTAAAGTTAAATGGAGAACATTTCGCAGGAAGAGTGAATGGTAGTTGATTGAAGCCATACATGGGTGGCCCAACTAACTGATTAGCCCACTGAAGCACAGTCTTAGTGCTCCAAGTAGCTGAAAGGAGGTGCGTGACTATAAAAAGAGGCAGGGAAGCAGTTCACCAGTCTATGAACAATGCGTCTAGGAGATACAGCAGGCATATGCTTAGTGCGTTGCCGACCTTACAGCGGTCTAGGCATAGCTGGGAGGTCTCCACGTGAAGATCTCTACACCTATCGAGTGACTCGAGGGCAAGTCACGATGTTTGTGTTGGGGGCCTGTTGGGGGCGGGATCCCCTAAGGGAATTTTTGGGGCTTAAAGCCTAGATTTTGGCTAAATTTGATGTAAAGACTCTGCGCTTTGTGGGTGCGGAGCGTGAACATGTAAATGAGTCATAGGGTTGTCTACCCTCATTTTTGTAATACAATGTCGACTTTATAGATCTACCCATGGTCCGTGGACCATGGGATTGTATAAATAGAGCGAGGCTCTAAGTTGTAGATGAGTTAGAGAGGTAGAAGTAATAGATGGAGAATTAAGTCCTATCTAAGTTTAAAGTTGAGTCTTGGGTCGTAGAGTAGGAGAAGGCTCTGCAGCTGAGTGTGCGGAGGCCTAGTAGTGCGCAGCTAAGCGTGTGGACCCCTACAACTGAGTGCACAGGGCGAGTCGAGTCTATAACCTTTGGAGAAGTAATAAAGAGAATTTTTACATCATTTTTGTGTATATTTTTCCTCTTTTGTGCGTTGAATGTATTGAATATAAATTGCATTTCTATTGTTTATATGATGCGTGAACTTATATGAATGTGTTGATAAAGTGAATATAAGATAAAGTATCTGTTTACATGAAGATAACTAACTGTTATAAGAAGATAAGTAAGATACGCGGTGTAACTTTGGGAAGTAGTGCAAATCACTCCTACGGTAGTGTGAAATCACCTCAGCCCCTGGTGAGGGCAACACAAAGGCGATTGTAACAGATTAAGAAGGTCTCGTAGGTCAGGTCAGTGCTCAGAGTGTCTTGTGTGAAGCTATTCACGGTTGGACTAAATCGACCCCTCATACATCTCAAGGGTGTAGAAAATTGGTTCTAGCATCCTCCCATACTACTTCGGGTGAGACTTTAGTCCACGCTCTACAAGATGTTTCGAAAGGGCTAGTAGTACAAGGATTTGTTTGGCTAATTAACTCTGAACCTAGGTTAGGCCCCCTCAAACCAACACCAAGAATATATTGGTTAGTATAATTTGCATAAAAAAAGGCAACTACAAATATTTCTTGTCAGTTCTATGACCCTGTAGCTGACTACACGATGACATTCCTAAGTCAGAAACAAAGGTTGTTCTTAGAGCATGTAACAGGTTTTTCGATCGAAGATTTTTCATGTTGCATTCTTATTTTGTTTTTCGAATTTTCAATAGCATGGAGGCATTAGGTCCAACACCCAAATGTTGGCCTGGCTCCATTGAAGGGTTGAAATCACTTAGGTGAATTAAGCCCTATACATAAGTAGGATTTGTACATAAATAAGCTCACTAGCTGAGCATTTATTTCCCAGTTGGTAGAATTTATTTTTCTGCATTTCAGCTTGATGAGGAAAGGACTCCCTGCAAACAAGGTTCCATGGAGATTTTTTGGTTATGTAGCTTCATCATATTTTTGACTCCATGCCTAATGGTGAAGGATACTGGTCTGTAGGTTCTCAACACCTTGCTAGCAAGGCACTATCCCTAGTTGGATCTAATGTTGTCCCCCGCTGAAAAGAGAGCTCTAGCTATGCAAACTTTGTTTTTTAAACTTTAGCCGTGGTGACCCATTTTTTAAATCTACCTATGTTTCCCCATTCCCCTTTGGAACATGTTAAAAACCATTCGTAAAAAATACTAAAGGGCTTTAAAAATGTTGGGACCCGTAAAAATTTATCATTATCGGCCCATTTTCCTTTGTTATACATATCTTCTCATCTCCCTTTTCCTTTGCAATTGCAATATCACATATTACAAAGTTTTTCACTTACCGTAATAAAGTTTTATTTCCCCTCGTCGATTGTGGTAAATCCTCCCCCCACTGATTCTAATATCACAATCAAGGATTGCACAAATCATAAATCCCACCTCTGTCGATATCACAATGTTTTGTCTCCCCTCGCCAATTTCGATATCGCATAAGTCCCGTCATCTCTTCTCCACCAATATCGCAAGTCCTCCCCACCGATTACGATACCGCAGAAGTCTCGTCACCAATCCTCCGCTGATATCACAAGCTCGTCCTATAGATTGCGATATCGTAATTTCTATCTCCCCTCGCTGAGTGTAATAAGTCCTCCACTCAAGTCACAAGTTCCTCCTCCACTAAAGCCCCTTCTGACTTGTAATTGTGATGGATACGATATTTTATATATTGCAGTTTGTTAGCGTTTCGGGGCTAGCCCATCGGAAAAACATTATGGAATATGGTAAAAATCCCTCCCATATATTACGACTGCGATACCAATAGGCTCGGATTAATGACCTAGATTTAATCGATCCGGATCAATGACCCAGATTGAATCATCTAGGATAAACGACCGAGGTCAACGAACATTAAAACATCTATTTCACTTCTGCCTAGTGGGATGACGAGGGTATTTTTCGGCATATAGGTCAGTAGCTGAGGTTTTAAATGAAGGCATGGAGCAGTTGGAGAGCGATATGGGCTAATCCTGTGGAAACCTCCACAACAAGAAACTAGGAAAACAATGGCCTCCAAAATGAATTTGACTATTTTGCTACACGTCTTCGAATAGTAAAAGAAGGTGTGGAGACTCTGGAAGATTAATGGCCCAACAAATAGGGCTCCACTCAGATACACAATGAAATACTTCCAGGACATTCTCCACTTCTAGTCAGTAATTGGCAAGTCATAGTTGACCCACTCTTTGCTATGGAGAACGAGTGATTCAGGCAGTTAAGGCGAAAGTGATAGTAACCATTTGAGCAATAGGAAAGGAACATCATGGGATAGATGCGACCTGACCAAAGGCCATAACAGGAATGACTAGGAGATATTTTCCTCACTATCAACCAATTTTCCTTATAATTATATGTATCTCTTCAATTTTGAAAAAAGGAATAAAATCTTGATTGTAATCAATTTTGGGCAGCAAAGCCATTGCAAGCCTAGATAGCTAGTCAATCTGACAATTGGCACTTGGCTGAGATATTTTGTAAATGTGATTCAAAGGCCCCCTTCATTGTATATATGAGGGGGAGAAACACTTGATAGAGTTTCTGGAATTTTGTGTCCGAGTGGTCCTAATTCTTGGGTTCCATTTTGGTTCTAATGGCCTGTTCATGAGGGATCAGAGTGACGCATGCTCAATGTAATGGAATAGTTATTTGGAACCTTCAAGTATTAATGAAACTCCCTAGTGAAACTCCCTAGTGATTCAAGTATTTTTTCCCCTCTGTAATCTCATTCCACATATTTTTTTTTTGTCTCTAAAATAGTGTGATAAGGCTGTTAGTTTCTCCCTTGTTCATGATTGTATATTTGTTACCAAGTAGCAATAGTACCTATGTTAGCTACAGATTTACTTAAGTACCTAAAATGTGCACATATTTTCTTAAGATTTTGGATAAATATGTGCCCATGAGTAAATGGCTTGAAACCCTGACTAGCGCTTCACTAGTTCCACTCTTTCATCTCCTCCCTCTTCCATATTTTTGCTGGAACATATTTGCTCAAGATTTTGTTGGCAACTCTATGCATCGAATTCTGTCCTTTCTTTCCTCCTCTTCATGTTACTACAACACCGATATTAATACTACCCGTTTTTGTGTGATGGCCACCAGAACAAAGCATTTCTCTTTGAGGTTGGCCTAATTTACCCCCTGAGCATCTGGATCCATGTGTTGGCTTCAGTTTACCTTCATGAATGTTGATTGAACCAAACCCCCTTTATTATCCTTTTAACTACGTGACAATTGGAGTGCAACCAAAAGCCCCCATTGAAAATCTTCCATGCACTCCTCTATCTAAGATCTCCTAGGCACTAGTCTACAATCAACCTAGAGGTTGTCTCTATGAAGCTTTCTATGTCTCCTAAAGGACTCGTGCTACAGGTGCAATTAAAAGTTACAACAGGGATACTATCATATTTTTGCATGATTGGCTGTCGCGCAATGTGTAGAAGCATGTTTCGATGGTCTCGAAGGTATATATTTATGTCTATGATTTTTTCTAACCATTCAAGCATCTGTCTCAATCGCTCACAAAGTTTTGACCATTGTCGCAAGTGTCATCACGGTCGTCGCACGGTGTATCTTAAGTGTCGCACTTGTCGTAACTAGTCATGAGGTTGTCACACGAAGGTAAATGCATTATTTATATGTCATGGTGTTACATTGGAAAATGACCTCCTCATAAGCTCAGAGGAGAAGGGCAGGATGACTGAAGGACTGACTAAGTTCACAGGCCCATTTGTCAAGCTATTGCTATCTAGGAACTAGCAAACCTGCTTTATAAAGCTTCCTAGCGAGGCATAAGGTGTGTTACTGCCTAGGGTAACTTTTTTTGTTACCTTGGGAAGGGCGTTAGTCAACCTAAATGAGTTTCCACGGGTCAAAGGAACAAGTTGACTGAGAAATATCCCAATATTCACTCCTATGTCAGCTCACAAAAGCAGGGAAACATAAAAACTCGACCTGTTTGGAGGAATTACTATTCCTAACGGAGTCTACAAATGAGAAAGAGCACAAAAGCATCGAAACATCTGTGATTTTTCCTAAAGGAACTCATGAGGGATTTGGCAAGGCTTATCCTCTCATTCTATATATGTGAGGCTACAACCATTCTGGAAAAAGGTAGAAATATTTGAAAGGATTTCCTATTTGACTATAAAGACTAGTCTTTAACTGAGGCATTGAAAGAGGTTAAGAAGGGAGAGAGAGAGAGAGGAGTTGGAGGAGTAAGTCAAGGCTGATACAACTGATGGGTATAATCACCCTTTTCTACATTAATATAGAACTGCAATTGTGTTGTCCACTTTGTGGCTTTGGTAGTATTTATGCAATGTCGTTATTATGAGTGGATTAGATACATTTAATTAGATATCTTTATATGTTAGTGCATTGATTGTCAAATTTATATGTTGTGATATTATGCCTTGTCTTATCTATGTGTAGGTTTTGATTTGGAGCTAGCTGAGGGGTTTTCCACTCCGCTACTTTGCACTCTCCGTCAATACCACACCAAGACTTGAGGTAATAAGTCCTTCTTCCTGCTGTGATTCTCATTTGTTTAACATAGATATGCATGCATCTCTGTGCTAGCTGCAGCTAATCAAACAATATGCCAAGGATCTTGGGAAGATCCTTGAGGGTTTCTACATCACCAAACACCAGTGCATTAATCCCTATAGCAGAATTGGCAACTCCAATGGGACTAGACTTACTTCCAAGTTTTCTCCCAGAAAGTTCCTAGATCAATATTTCTTCCAGAACTTCTTGTACTTCTTGATCCCCTTTTCTGACCACTCAAGACTATACAACACCCTTCTTTCAGTGCTTAGCCCTAGATCTAATCCCCACAACCTTCTTTTTGAGCCTTTTCCCTCACTAATGATGTCTGCTAGTGTAAAAAGTGCTTTGTAAAGCATTGTGGTCTCACACACAGTCCATTAGTACAACCATTAACTCTTTGTACCCTCTATTACAGAGCATTAGCCAGCCATTTCTTGATAAACATACTGCTCTGTGACCTCATGGGTTGAGAAATCTGCTTGTACACTTATCAGGGATCTGCACCTGTGCTTGTCTGATTTCTCTGTCTCCAGAACAATTTTTTTTAGAGAAATAACTTTACTTCTTAAAGTTTTTTTTCATAAAAGAAAAAATACAAAACTTTTGTTGTTTTCTACTAGTTGGTTAGTTCTACGTTTATTTGGTTTCAAAAGTTGTTAGTGAATATTGAAGTTTTGTCAGTTGTGTTTGTGTTTTACTGAACTAGGATGCATTGTGTATATATTGACATATAAATGACTCTTCCTTTGTAGAAGCAACCTCTTCGTTGAAAGTGAAATTTAAAAGCATTGTTTTTGCATGATTCGAGTCAGAGTCCCACATAAGTTCATATGTCAACACCTCCATCGAAGACTCTAACTAAGTAAATTTAAAAATTACCTAATAAAATCAATCATGAACTCTTTTTTGAGTAAACACATATTAGTTTAGGCTAGGATCTTGGGTAAGGTAGTTGTGAGTTAACTGCCCAAGATCATACACTGAAACTAGTGTCATCAATGAGGGAAATCCTTCTGCACTCATACTATCTGAGGCCACTCCAGTAAAATCAGAGCTAAATACGAGACAACATCGAACCGTAATCAAAGTTAGCCCACCTTCACTTACATCTCCGTTGGGTATTTTGTGTATTGGGGATCCCTTCAGGGATATCGGAGCTGAGTCGGGGACTCCAGTATCCTGTGGAAACAGTGTACTGTTTGCAACTATGTCCCCCTCGGTAGTGTCTGAGATTTGAGGTAACCATATTGGCCATACTTTTAGGGATGAACATAAGGTGACTAGGGTGGGCTACCCTTCTACCTAACATAGACAAGCCTACACTGTCTTCAATTTTTGGGAGGGTGCTCATGTTCACTAGAGTACTTGGCCACTTAATCTGAGGTTCGGGCAAAGCTCAAGAGTAATTGTAACTGTACATTTGGCCAACTCTCTGTTTTATCCATTTTGATACTGTGTTTCATCTCCAGAAAATGGTGGTTATTAGACATGGTCATACCCTCTGCTTTTTGATTGATTTCTTTAGTGTATTTTTTATTTTTTAAGTGCCAGATTGCTATCACCGAGACTTTAATAAATATCACTATAAAATATATTGATAAAATTTATCAGCCACCATGGATACATCCAGCCCTCAGCGTCAATCTAGACAGTTGTTAGGTCATCCCCCACTCATTGTGGAGATCTGCTGAGCCCCAGTGAACCGGATTGCCCATATTTGGGCAATCAGTCTCCAAGATATAACACTGAATCAGTTTGGACATCCCGCAATTCAGGATTATAGGAAGATTTCTTTACTGAAGGTTTCATTCCTCCATACAATCCTCTGATCATGAATCCGTTGGGACCACTCTTGATTCTGGTTGCATTTGTACCTCCTATGTCTCCTGTTGGACCTACACCTACCATCCCATTGATGACTAATGGTTCATGGGCTTTTGTGGACACTTTTGGTCCACTGCCACCTCCCCATTCGGTAATCAGTACCAAATGTCTGATGGAAAACCCTGCTATCGCACCTATCTGGGGTTCAAACCCTATCATGACACCCAACGCAAGTGGAACCCAATACATACTGGTTTTTGACCCTTTTCAGTGCTCCTTATAACATTGCATATATCACAGTTAGCATGGGTCCCTTCAATGACCCCTTTGGTTGTAATCCATTGTTTAGTTCCAACCCCCAGGTTTAGATGCCTAGGGGCACTGTTCCCACTATGCACATACTGATTGGGAATGCTATAGTTCCCCCTCCGTTTATAGGACAACAGGGACAATCATTGATCGACATGAACCCTCCTTATGCTAGTCAAGGACCTATAGTTAATTATGTGGCAAGCAAGATGCCTCAACAAGGTCCTGCTCAATCCATATGGGCATCCCCCTCTCAACTTCAAATGAGTCAAGGGGGCATTCCTTATCCTAGGGGCACTTACATTCCCTAGTCTAATAATCCCTATAGATAGCCACACTACATGATTGTACCCCAAGGAAATTAATATTCCATGCATCCTGTGTATAATATTGGGAACAACACGATGGGAGGACTGCAAGAATCCTCAAGTCATGTGTCATTGCCTTGGTCTGATTCAGGGGCATCAAACACCTTAGCTTTCTTGGCAACAATTGATATCCCTAACTTTTAAAAACTCACCAATGACCCCATCTATCACAACTTACATTGGCCTACAATCCCGCACAAAATTCCCACAGACATCCTGAAATTCAAAGGGAAACAAGGGGAGGATCCAGGTACACACCTCACCACTTATCATTTATGGTGCATTTCTAACTACTTGGTGGATGATAGTATCTATCTATGTTTCTTTCCCCGCACCCTTACTATCAATGCAACCAATTGGTGCATTGAGTTACCATGTGCGCCATTCAATACCTTTGGTGCTTTAGCGATGGAATTATTAAAGCACTTTCAACTACCCATCTGCTATGAAACTAGGATGGAACTCCTTACTTCTTTACATCAGGACACTGCCACCCACATCTCTGATCACATCCATGAATGGAGACGTAGGTAGAGGCTAGTCAAAGCTCCCCTCCCATACTATCTATTAGCATATTGGCTCTGCAAATCTCTTCTCCCTCAAATCGCTAAATCTGTCACCTTAGATGGTGCAGTCACAGAAGACCAATCCATTCGTCATGCCCAAGACTTAGATTTGATTTATTCACGGTTTGGTAAATTATACAACATTCCCAATGCCCCTTGAAACTCCAATGCTCCTACTACTCAGCTACCTAGTGCGCATGCCGATGGTATTATTGGTGCTACCTACAGGGCTGCTGTAAAACAACTTAGTGGTCACATTGCCCAGTTGTTAGTTGACCCCTCTACCAAATCAACTGCTCTTCCTGCCACCACGATAAAATCTATGTAGTTTACACAAAAACCTGACAATAAGAACAAGAAGAATAAGAAAAATACTACTCCTTCTGAAGAGCAGTCGACCAAGTAGTACAACCCAAAGTAGAAAGTTGTTGCACCTCTAGACAATGGAAAGGACAAACCTGCCAAATTCCCTTGCAAAATATGTGAGGAAGACCATATGACACATCATTGTCTGCGTCTCCACAAATGCACAGATTTCCTTGCTAAAAAGGACATTTTCTGGACCCCTGTAGTCCTAAACAACCCTTTCCCTACTCAATAATAGCAACACCTTATTGCAAACCAAATCCAACCCCCGCAAGGGGGCAACAACAGTTCTCATCATCCTTCAACTGGTGAAGTACCATCTACCGTTTACACCTTTGAAATAGTAGATCTTCAAACAAGAGCCAAAACTTATGGAGTTTCAGTCGCTAATGCTGAGGAACACTCCTTGAGTCAAAAACCCACCACTGCCTAATGATATTCATATCGAAAGGTCGGTTGTTGATATTGTGATTCACCCCCCAAAAGCGGCACTTCATTGCACAATGCATAACACATATGCATGTGTTGCCCAGAACTATAGTATTGTAGAAGATTTGGCACAAGCACCATCAACTATGTCGGCACTCGAAGTATAATTGCAAACCTGTCCAAGACAAAGGAAAGCTCTGCTTTCGACAATTGGTGGAGTCAACCCTCAGGATTTCATGCTTGCAATTTTCGACATGGAAAAATGTAAACCTCCCCTTTCACAGCTTGCATTTCAGGTGCAAATATTTTCGAAAGGGCAAGGAGTACATAGAACTGTCATTGACAAAGGTGCCTCAACCTGCGTCATGTCAGCTTCATGTTGGCTCACTTTGGGTTCTCCAAGCCTATCCCCACCTTCGAATTCCCTTAAAGCTTTCGACGGACACACTTTCATCCAAAAAGGTTACCAATCCAACTACCCCATCACTTTGAGTGGGAAAACGGTAACAGTGGATATCGAAGTTGTGGATCGAAAACTTGACCATAATATAATGTTCAGTCGCAGTTGGACTTATACCATGACTAACATTGTGTTTACTATATTTTGCATCATCTTATGTCCATTGGATGGAGGGATACTCATAGTGGACCAACTGTCCTTTTGTACCCCAGATTACTCCCCGTTACCTAGCGGCTCTTTACCCTTAGTGGGTGGTGTACCTGACTCTTATGTCACTATCAGTACGGTCTATTGAAGAGTTCTTCCCTGATGGGTTGTTTTCCTCTCCCACCACCCGTTGTTCCACAGATGGTCTCTACGGTCTCATCTATTCCTCATGAACCAACCGACCCTTGGATCCACCCAGCCTCTTTAGACATTGACGCTTATGGAGAACAAATGTTGGTGTCACCAGCTGAATTGGCCTACCAATCTATTCATTAATCTACATCCGAATCTCTAGTCACTTTGGTCATGACCAGCGGTACCACCTCCTCTCCCATAAATTCCACTTCTAACCATCTCCTCAATCAATTCCTAACTTCGGATGAAGCTATTCGAGAGTTCATGTGTTTAGAAGAGCGACCTTGGGAGGACTCTCACCATCGTGTTTCGATATCTGCTTCACACACGATGCCCATTCAAATATTGTCTTGTGGCACACCTAAAATCGTTCCCTCGCTTTATATGACTATCCATACTTTGGATTCGGAAGGGAACATGGGAAATATTTCAAAAATAATACTTATTGATATTCAGTCAAAACAAGCATCCTAGAAAATATTCAAATTGGAGCTGATTGCAATCCTGAGGAAATTGTGAGCTTCACCTACCCTTTTAAGGATTTCCATGATGTTTTCCCTTGGTCTTACGAGGAAATGCATGGCATAGATCTTTCTATTGTCAAGAATGAGATCAAGAAGGATCAATCATTCTTTTTATGGTATTTTTCTTGCTCGTTAATCCGAAAAACCTCGAGTCTCCTTCTTTGGGCTCATTAAACTACTACAAAGAAGATATGAGCATGATATTTTTTGGGGCATTTTTCTTGCTCTTAAAATGAAAAAACCCCAAGTTCCTTATTTAGGCTTGTTAAAATATTATGAAGAAGATTTGGGCAACTCTTTTTCTCTCTTTTTTCTAGCTCATTAAACTGAAAATGATAGTCTAAGAATTCTTTTTAGGGACTTTTTCAAGCTCGTAAAATTGAAAAAACCTCGAGTCACTTCTTCGCTCTCATTAAAAACTTATGAAGAAGCTCTGAGCATTATTTTAAGGAACTTTTTCTCACTCGTTAAATTGAAAATCCCCCGAGTTTTTGTCATCTGGCTCGTTAAACGCCTTCGACAACAGTATGAGTGCTTTCTTTTTTCGGACTCTTTCTTTCTCCTAAATTGAAAAATCCTCGAGTTTTTCCCTTCTTCGGGCTAATCTATGAAGAAGGAATGAGTAGTTATTTTACCTCTTTTTCCTTAGTCATTAAAATGAAAAATATACCTCGATTTTTATTCATTTGACTTGTTATAATTTTATGAAAATCTATTGTGTTTGTTGTCATGTGACTCATTAAAAATTCACGACGAATATCGAGTTTAGTCCCTCTCCTCATACTCGTAAAAAAATGAGTCAAACATCTATTGAGTGTAGGTTTATCTCTTTATCTGGACTCAGTAGATTAACTTATGGAAAAGGAACCTTTTCAGGTATACTATTAAACCTTTGTCTCACCCAGTTAAAAACTATGACAAAGGGACCACCCTGGAGTCGCCCTTTACGATCTTTTCAAACACTCAAAATACAAAAATAACACTGAGTTGTTTCATCTAGACTCATTAAACTAAACAGATGAGGGATGGAGTTGCTCTTTACGATCTTTTTTGGCTCTTAAAATATGAAAAGAGTAATGAGTATACACGTATGGACTCATTAAACTAATCAGATGAGGAATATAGTTGATTTCACTGTGCAAACGATTGAACGATTTCCATTCAATCGACTGAACAACACTTTTTATTTTCTATTTTGATTTTTCCGTTCAAACGATTGAACGATTTCTGTTCAATCGATTGAACAACACTTGTTTAAGAAGATAAATTGTGAATTTTCCTCATTTTTTTGATCACTATGCCATTCTCTCTTCTTCTTTTGTATTGCAAATAAGCATCATTTGAATTGATTTGTGCCTCTTCTAAGCAAAACAGTAATAATAATATCATTATGACTTCTAAATCCTTTTTGATGGTTATCTTTATTCATAAGCTGATACGGTGTATCTTCAGAATCACTGCCTGCACATCTTTACTTTTGGACACATCATGAAATGATTCATTATTCTTAATCCATGTTGGCTTATGTTTATACTCCCGAATGGATAAAAATCATTGATATAATGATAAGGGGATAAGAGTATAACACTTTCATGGGAATCCTTTTACTTCTTGCACCATCCCTGACTCTTAAGGAGAAAATTAGCCTCCCTTTTTTTACTATGAGAGTTGCAAAAGAAAAATGGAAATGGTAAAATATGAAAATGCTTAAAACACTATCTAAAGAGGATAGGGGGTCTCATCACGAGGTAGCCTACCATGATCATAAGGATGTAACATGTGACATTCCAATTTCGCCACCAAACCAAGGTAATGACCTTCTTAATATTTAAATATGTCAGAAGAACAGGGGGTTTCATCATGAGCTAGCCTGATCACTTTGTTACACCCTGGTGATGGCACTATGGTTATCTGGTCACCATGCTAGCATAGTGGTCTCTTTATGACAAAGAATAGAATAATTAACTGTAAAAGAGATTTTGGCTCATTTGAGGGGGGGTTAAAAAGCAACCCTGTCAAGGCTATGAATGCCTGTTGACAGCAGTGGCTCTACTTGTGGTATTGGAGTATCACCTTATATTGCCATATGATATTTAGCTCTTATCTCCTATGGATTTGTTTCTGAAGAGAATTTCCACTTTAGTAGCACTTTTACAAGCCGAATAGCATGGTGACTTTAATCTATATTCTTTATATTCTATATGTCCAATCATTAAATGACAGTCATTAAGCACATATCGCCGATTATGCTGATGTGATTAATACTACTCACGGTGAAGATATTTGACATAATGAATTAAAAATTGATGTTTTATTTGATTTTGCCAATTCACATCCAACGAAAAATATTGCTTAAATTCTTTACCGATTTGCGTGTTGTGTTTATTCTAGATTGGTTGCCGACATTTATTTCGCATCAATGAATTTGCTTGCTTTTCATGTGCTGAAAGGACGTGGACACCCTTTTTTTCGCCAGAGGAGGGATGGCCTGCATATTCACGTCATGTGTCATAGTTATGGATAATTGTGTGACAATCATTTGGATTACCTCCAGAGTACGAACCGCATGATGAGTATGAATGTGTAATAATTAGCAGGAATTTCCGATTGGATGAAGAATGACAACCATTATGGCGGGCATGCGAACTTACGATCCTGCGTTAAGTATGGCTGACAGGATGAATGACTTAACTAAATATGATAATAATCGTCCAAACAACGTCATTTCCCTGTTAATTGTTGTAACATACATTGCTGTTGTTCTGAATTATAGAGGTAAAACACAATTGCATACAGGTGAACCAGCCTCAGGTGCAACAACCATGGGCGGAAGAGCTATCTGGAGTGAACCTCCAGTGCTGATGGTATCAGATCAAGCTCATGAAATCCTCGAATGCATTGGCTGGCTGCAGTATTTAAATAGATTGCAGGGATTTCATGAGGAGATAACAGTAGAATTTCTGCAGAATCTATAGAACAATAGTATAGTGGTAAAAGGAATAAGCATGATGGTTTCTGAAGAAGTACTAGTTGAAGTCACTAAAATTCTGGCAGAGGGGGCAAAATAGACAGATAAACATGTCCTTTTATATATATTGCAATTTAATTATTCCAGGATCCGGGTGAGTGGATGGTATGAATAGGGAAAGGACTTCATCCTTCAGTGTCATAGTAGTCGTGGCAAGAACTGGTGGTCATTGTCCAAAGATACATTAGCTATGATGGTTGACATGATGTGGTAAAGCCCCGACAACTAAAACTTCTAGCCATTTTAAAACAAATAATTTCAGTTAATTTACCATTTTATCTGAATTCCCTATTACATGATGTCGCTTTACGAGTAAGGACAGATAAAGACTCACATAGTGTACTCAACCATCATGGGTTAATTTAATTAATTATCACAAATAGATTGGCCTAGCAGCAATTAACATGGGATAGTATCATAAATCCCACCTTGGCTCCACCACTGGAAAATGCGGTAATAGAGCAGCAAGGGCCGAGAACCCCAGGCTTGAGAAGAACACTAAAGAGAAAGAATTCCTCTGCACCCTTAGAGCCAACAAAGCATAGGTGCTTTGTCCGAGTGAAAGCCCAGATTCGCATCCCAATTCAAGCAGAGGAAGTCGGACCATCCCGCACACCGCCTCCTAGTCCGAAAAATCCCCCTTTGCAATACTATCAGGAGGAAGTGGCCAAGGTATTGGAAAAAATGGGAATGTTTTCCTAAGGTAGAGAACAACCAGGGAGCATTGAAAAACAAAATTGTACCCCTGACCAGTCATCCCCTGTTGACAGCCCTGATCGTGAGAAAACCCAGACATTTACTAATGCCATGGAGGAATAGAGGGAGTCAATGTTGGGTTGTGTTATATTCTTTCCATGACTAGCCCACGTATTTAACTGAAGGGTTAGAGGTGGGGCGGAGCCCCCCTTCGTTGCACCAATTGTGTAGCGGGCAAGGGTCATAGGGGGTTTGAGGCATACCCATAACCCCACTTTATGGGGTCTGGGGCAGTGCCCTGGAAAATTTGGTTTTGGACCCTATGTTAGGATGGGCGGACCCACCTATGGTTTTATGCATGATTTTCGCACATGTTTTTGGACACCATGGTTTTCGGTCCATGGTATTGGATGCTTCAGCATGTATAAATATGTATTATAACATTGAAAGGAACATAATGAAAAATCAAGCTGGTTGTCCTAGTTTTGGGATCGAGGGGAAAATCTCTGTGTATATGTGTTTTATGTGTTATGCTCTCGCAATTGTTTATTTTCTATGTTTTAGAATTCATATGCAAGTAATTTCTATACAGGGTTAAAACCTACATTTGGTATCAAAGCAGTTTTGGCTTTAAGGGGACACCTTTGTTGCTGCGGGGTTTCGCTTGGGCCTATGGTAGACCCTGTTTAGTGGGAGAGCTGCGAGATCAATTCTGGAGGTGAAAGAAGATGGCGAGCAGTGGAAAGATAAAGATTGAGAAATTTAATGGTCAGATTTTTGAGTTGTGGAAACTCAAGATGGAGGATCTGTTGGTGGATAAAGATCAGTGGATCGCAATAGATCTGGGTACTAAACCAACGAGAGTGTCTGATGAAGAATGGAAGAAGTTGGATCGGAAGGAAAATAGCATAATACGATTATGCATCTTAGATTTAGTACCACTGAATTTATTAGGGGAAGCTATGGTGAAGGCTTTATGGGACAAGTTAGGGAATTTGTACCAATCTAAGTCTCTGGTGAAGAAACTATTCCTGCGGAAAAAGTTGTATAACACGAGGATGAAAGATGGAGACTCGGTGACAGAGCATCTGAATGCATTTAAATACTGTGGTAAGTCAGTTAGCATCTGTTGATATTAAAATTTCAGATGAAGATAAGTGCATCAGTTTGTTATGTTCTTTACCAAATTTGTGGGATAGTGTGGTTATTGCAATAGGCAGCAATGCAATTGCCTTGCAGTTTGATGAAATAGTCTCAGGCTTGTTTACGAAGGAGATGAGATGGAAAATATGGAGAGCTAGAATGATGATGCCTTGTCTGTACGAGGACAGTCCCATAACAGAAACAAAAATAAGTCATCGAGTGGGAGATCTAAATCTAGAGGGAGATCTAAATATCTAGGAAAACCTGTAAAGGTGGTGTGTTGGAAATGCGGAAAGGAAGGGCACTACAAAAGGGACTGTAAATTTAAAGCTCCTGATAAAGGTAAGGGATCTGATGATACTCCTTCTACAGAGGTGAAAAGCACCTTATATGAAGGTGGGGATGTGTACTTGGCTTCTTCAAGTACACGTGTAGATCATGAGGCATGGTTGATTGACTCAGGTGCATCCTTTCACTTCACTCCCCATAGAGAGTGGTTCTACGAGTATGAGAAATATGATGGTGGTGATGTCGTCTTGGAGGATGACAGGAAGGCTAGAATCATTGGTCGTGGAAAAGTAAAGTTGAAGCTACAAGGTGGAAGGGTTAGAACACTTCCATGTGTTCTGCATATTCCTGCATTAGCCAGAAATCTGATTTTTGTTAGCAAGCTTGATGATGCAAGTGTAAAAATAGTGTCCGAGAAGGATACCTACAAGATGGTTTGGGGAGCACTGGTATTGATGCGGGGAGTTCAAATTGGAACTCTGTACAAACTGCAAGGTAGCACGGTTGTTGATGGGTGCAACAGTTCTGTGGTTCTTGAAAGTGGAGCAGAAAATCTAGTGGTCTCTGGAGAGAAGACCATGTTGTGGCATCAAAGGCTTGGACATATTGGAGAGAAGGGCCTTCGAATACTTCATGGTAAAGGTATGGCAGAAGGTCTGAGTAATAGCTCTCTGGATTTTGATTTCTGCAAAAATTGTGTAAATGGGAAGCAAAATCGGGTGAGTTTACCCTCTGGTAGTAAGAGGGTGAAACAGATATTAGAGCTTGTGCACATTGATGTGTTTAGACCTGTGAAGGTTCCATCATTGGGTAACTCTATGTACTATGTATCATTTATAGATGACTTCTCAATGAATACATGGATATATTTCCTTAGGAAGAAATCTGAAGCCTTTGACAGGTTTAAAGAATTTAAAGCTCTTGTGGAAAATCAGACGAAGAAGAATATAAAGGTGTTGAGGACAGATAATGGTGGAGAATTTTGCAGCAAGGAATTTGAATAATTCTGTAAGAAGTGTGGTATATCATGGCAGAAGACTACTCCATATACACCTCAACAAAATGGAGTTGCAGAAAGAATGAACAAGACGTTAATGGAAAGGGCAAGAAGCATGCTCAGTGGTGTTGGGTTAGGACAAGAATTCTAGGTAGAGGCGGTGGATACTGCATGTTACTTGGTCAACAGGTCACCTTCATCAGCATTGGAGGATAAGACTCCACAAGAATTATGGACTGGTAAGAAACCCTCTCTTTCACATCTAAGGGTATTTGGATGTGATGCATATGTACATGTTCCAAAGGAGAAATGAACCAAGTTGGATAGTAAATCTGAAAAGTGCATCTTTATTGGGTATAAGGATGGTTTAAAGGGTTATAAGATTTGGAACCCATTAACAAGGAAGGTTGTGTACAACCGAGATGTGGTGTTCAGAGAGGTGAACGATGTTATTAAATATGAAGTCCAATCAAAGGAACCTAAGAAGATAGAGTTTGAGCTAAAGGAGGAAGAATCACACTCTATAGTGGAGGAGGAATTAGAAGATGAAGAGCTACAAACTCTGGCTGTGAGAAGATCTATTCGAGAAAGAAGGCAACCAGAAAGGTCTTGTACATCTGCTTTCTGTTCAAATTTTGCTTTGTCTGTTACTGATGATGATCCCAGAACTGTGAATGAAGAAGTGGATTCAAAGGATGGAAAACTCTGGAAAGAGGCCATGGTTGATGAAGTGGTATCTTTGCACAAAAATGAGGCTTTGGATCTGGTGGAGTTGTCGACTGGAAGGAAATGCATTGGCAGCAAATGGGCGTTCAAGAAGAAGACAAATGAAGAAGGAAAGGTGGAGAAATACAAAGCTCAATTGGTAGCAAAAGGTTATTCCCAGGTGCCAGGAATTGATTTTGGTGATATTTTTTCTCATGTTGCCAAGGTAACTTCTATTAGATTACTTTTATTTGTTGCTGCTGCTTTTGATTTTGAGGTAGAATAGATGGATGTGAAGACAAGATTTCTTCATGGGGATCTGGAAGAGGAGATCTACATGAAGCAACCTGAAGGATTTGTGGTGAAGGGTATGAAAGAATTGGTATGTAAGTTAAAGAAGTCTCTGTATGGGTTAAAACAATCATCAAGAATGTGGTATCAAAAATTTGATACATTTATATGGGGACTTGGCTTCGCCAGAAGCAAAGAAGATCAATATGTTTATTTTAAATTAATTGGTGACCGTGTTTTTTATCTGGTCTTGTATGTGGATGATATGTTGCTGGTTAGAAATGACAAAGAAATTATCTAGGATTTGAAGACCCAATTGTCCTCCAAATTCGACATGAAAGATCTTGGTGCTGTGAACTATATTTTGGGCATGGAAATTAAAGGAGATCAGACAAAGAGGAAGCTCTGGTTAAACCAGAGGAACTATGTCAAGACAATATTGCGGAGGTATAATATGTAGGATAGTAAACCGGTGAAGGTTCCTATTCTTGTAGGTATGTCGTTATCTGCTGAATAGTGTCCCAAGACATAGGAGGAGGAAGAGGACATGTCTCGTCTTCCATATGCAAGTGCAGTCGGTAGCCTAATGTATGCAATGGTCTATACTAGACTAGAAATTGCACATGCAGTGGGAGTATTGAGCAAGTTTATGTGAAAACCAGGGAAGGAGCATTGGACAACAGTGAAGCAGGTTTTTAGGTATTTGCCTGCACTAGTGATTATGGTTTGTGCTACCAAGGAAGACGAGGATTGGACACAATGTTGGATATTCATGGCTTTGTTGATGCAGAGTAGGCTAGAGATCTGGATCAAAGAAGATCTACAAATGGGTATGTGTTTAACCTACTTGGAGGTGTAGTCAGTTGGATGAGTAAGAAACAATCTGTAGTGGCACTATCAACTACAAAGGTAGAATACATGGCAGCCACTCATGCAAGCAAGGAAGTAGTTTGGTTGCAGAGATTGTGTTCAAGTATGGGGTTAGTATAGGGAGCTATAGGGATAGACTGTGACAGCCAAAGTGCAATTTTCTTGGCAAAGAACCTCGCATATCATTCAAAGACAAAGCACATTGAATTTTAGTATCACTTTGTGAGGGATATGATAGAAGATAAAAAGGTGTTGCCGGTAAAGGTGGACACTTTGAAGAATACTACAGATGCATTGACAAAATATGTGATCTCTGAGAAGTTCTCTTGGTGTAAAGAGACAATGGGAGTTTTAAGGCTAGAAAAATGACTAAGCTCTCTTGTGGCCCCCTGTGGAAAGAAAGAAACAAGTGGGAGAATGTTGGGTTGTGCTATATTCTTTCCACGACTAGCCCAAGTAGTTAACCGAAGGGTTAGAGGGGGGGTGGATCCCCCCTTCATTGCACCGATTGTGTAGCGGGGGGCAGGGGTCACAGGGGGTTTGAGGCATACCTGTAACCCCACTTTATGGGGTCTGGGGTAGTGTTAGGCCCCTATACTACTAGTGTAACCCCTTATGGTTATTATTACAACCCACTTATTATATTGATGTACCCATGTAGTGCCCATATTGTTACTATTGTGCCCCATAGAAGCCCATTATTGTTATTATTGTGCGCTTACATTATTATTGTTATGTCGGCTCTGATTATGTTATGACCCCTTAGACTCCTATATATAGGAAGGAGGTCTTTTCATTTGTATCATCAAAGAATTGTTCATTTATGTAATGTAAAGGAGGTTGCCCCCTCGAAGAGGCTAAATTCTATGGCATTGATCTATCTTTTCTATCTTTTCTTAAGCTAGTTTCATAACATTTGGTATCAGAGCTTTGAATTTGAGGGTTTCGCTGCTCCAAATAGGTCATCGTGGAATTTTCAAAAGCTAAACAAAAAACCCATTTGAGAAGAAATCGCATTGAACCTCAGGTCCAAATTTCAGAGCTTTTTGCGCTATATTTGCGGAGATATGATCTGAGGAAGTTGGTCTTTTTTCAGACTCCTGAATTACATTCCAAACAGGTGACCTAGGGAAAATCGTAATAACTTTCTCTCTGAGCATCGGATTGAAATTTCATAAGAAGGTATAGAAAGAGGACATACGATAGTTTCTTGTAGATATTTTCCAGATCCAAAGGTCGAAACATTGACACGTGGCACTTCATACAAGTTCGCTCTTCTGGAAAGGTCTATAATCAGGTCATCTTGGGAGATTGTGCATAACTCTTTCTTGGAGAATCCAATTTGGATAAGACTGGTGGCATTGGAAAGAGGACACAGAGGGCTACTATAGGTCGCAATTTCAAAACTTAAAGATCCGAAAGTATAGAGTTACAGTCATTTCAAGATTGAGCTCCTAAAATCAAGAAAAAACAAGATGAAGAAGTTTGATGGCAAGGATCCGGTAAATTGGATACTTTAGATGGAGCAATACTTTGATCTACATGGTGTACCACTATTACAAAAGGTATGTATTTCATCTTCATATTTATAACCGGATCAATTTTTATTGTATGAAGGGATTTGTTCTCGTAAACAACTTGTTACGTGGTCAATTTTCATGGAGGAAATGATAGCACATTATGAGGATACAAAGAGCAACACCTTATTTAGAGCAACACCACAACAATTGGAAAGAGTAAAAGGGCTTTGTGACATAGTGGAAAGAAAAATTATGGAAACCAGGAAGCATACCCCTCACAACTATAAAGATGGAAGTGTTGTTTCTCCTAGCCTTTCACAACCTACAAAGGTTACACCACAACAATTGGAAGCAGAAAAAAGAGAAAAATGGCTTTGTTACAATTGTGATAGCAAATGCACTAAAGGTCATAAGTGTGCTGAGAAGAAATTATTTTACATAGAATATGAAGAGGAGGAAGAAAAGTATCAAGAAACATCAAAAGAAGAAGATATACGCCAGGACCCCACCCCTGAGAAAGAAGAAATGAGTCAGACCATATCTTGTAAAGCATTGGCAAGAATTACCACTCCTCAAACTCTCAAGATAGAAGGACATATCAAGAATAAAAAGGTGAAAGAAATGAAATATCACATCAAGAAAGAAGAAATGAATCCAACCATATCTTGTAATTCATTGGTCGAAATTACCACTCCTCAAACTATCAAGATAGAAGGACATATCAAGAAGAAAAATGTTCAAGAAGTGAAAGATCACATTGAGCATCAAGAAATGAATCAAACCATATCTTGTAAAGGATTGGAGGAAATTAACACTCCTCAAACTCTAGAGATAGAAGGACATATCAAGAAGAAAAAGGTTCAAGCAGTGAAAGATCACATCGAGCATCAACAACAAGTTCTTTAAATTTTAAAGGATAACGCCACTTCGGTGCAAAATCAAACGAAACAACAGGTAGATCAACATCGTAGTGAAAAATGTTTTGATGTAGGTGATTGGGTATTTTTACTACTACATCTCAAGCAAGCTATTTATGAGAAGGAAATGTTGGCAATACTACATGCACTTAAAAAATGGTGACCTTACCAAATGGGAAGACTCTTCAAGGATGAGGATGTGGAAGCATTGTTTTGTGCTATTTCTATTATCCAACCAGATTGGATAAACGAAGCAAGGGATGAATGGAAGAAGGATGAAGAAGTATGGCCACTTATTCAAAAGTTGCAAAAAATCCCAATTCAAACAATATTGCCAGAAATTGAAGAGGAAGGAAAAATCATATTATAACTTGGAGCAGTCACGGAAACAAGAACTCGAAAGCTACAAAATCGATCAATTTCAGAGTATCTCATCAAGTGGAAGAACTTACCCGCTGAAGATTCCAGATGGGAGGACAAGAATCTTATACATAAGCATCAAGAACTACTCAAGCGTTGAGGACAACACTTTTTGAAGGAGAGGGGCATGTTAGGCCCCTATACTACTAGTGTTACAACCCCTTATTGTTATTAGTACAACCCACTTATTATATTGATGTACCCATGTAGTGCCCATATTGTTACTACTGTGCCCCATAGAAGCCCACTATTGTTATTATTGTGCCCTTACATTATTATTGTTATGTCATCTCTGATTATGTTATGACCCCTTAGACTCCTATATATAGAAAGGAGGTCTTTTCATTTGTATCATCAAAGAATTGTTCATTTATGTAAAAGGAGGTTGCCCACTCAAAGAGGCTAAATTCTAAGCCATTGATATATCTTTTCTATCTTTTCTTAAGTTGGTTTCATAACAGGTAGTGCTCTGGAAAATTTTGGTTTTGGACCCTATGTTAGGATGGGCAGACCCACCTATGGTTTTGTGCATGATTTTCGCACATGTTTTCAGACGCGATGGTTTTCGGTCCATGGTATTGGACGCGATGGTTTTTGTTCCATGGTATTGGATGCTTCAACATGTATAAATATGTATTATAACATTGAAAGGAACATAATGAAAAATCAAGCTGGTAGTCTCAGTTTTGGGATATAGGGGAAAATCTATGTATATGTGTTTTATGTGTTATGCTCTCGCAATTGTTTATTTTCTGTGTTTTAGAATTCGTATGTAGGTAATTTCTGTACGGGGTTAAAACCTACAGTCAATTCCTTCTATGGAAACACCCCTTGAAGCCGAGGTACATGAGGGAGAAGCTAGCAGGGAAGAAAATCAAACAGTAGGGGTAAAAGCATGTTAATGTGTCTCATTATATGGCAAAAGCAAAAAAGTACTCAAATGAAAAAAAGATAAAAAAAAAAAAAATAATATAAAATATCAATTAAATGAGTTGAGTTTCATACTTGTTAATTTAAAAAATAAATGCTAAATTTATAACAAATCTAACTCACAATAAATTTTGGTAAAAGCTATAGTGAACCTATTTAATGGGTTTAGAAAATATAAATAATGTTATAAACAGTAAATACTAAATTTGCAAATAAGTCAATTGATAGTAAATATTGGTAAAAACTATGGTTAATCACTCACAAAATATAAATAACTTTATGTAAAGTTAAATGAAATGCTAAAACTCTTTAAAAATATATATAAAAATAGAAGTAGAATTTCTAAACAAATAATTGTATATATTATATTTTGAATAATATAAAATACGTTATTATAATCATAATTAAAAATTTTATTATAAAAAATATAAAATATATTTTAAAATTTTTCAAAAAATAATTTTAACATTTTGTTATATGTTATTTTCAAATTTCTATTAAAAAAATTTGATTTTATAAACTTGAAAGGGTAGTTTCTTGGGTCGCGGTTTTATATATACGAAAATATGATCATTTTTACTAGTATTTTAATAATAATTAAAAATATGCTTACTTTTTATTTTTGAATTTGTTTAGCAATCTTTAGAATGTTTACAACACATCTCTTAAAGAAATTGGAATTAAAAAACATAAATCAATAGAGAAATGGGGGGTCGCGGTTTTGTCACTACTTAAAAATTTATGTAAAATATTAATGATACCTTTTAAAGAAAATGAATAAATTAGATAAAAATTATATATTAAATTTTAGAAAAAATATGACATGAAATTGAATTTAAATTGACATGTTTTGTCTTCTTTTACTACCACCTAGTTTTTGATGATTTTGTAAATTTAAGAGTAAACATTCCAACTCCATTTATTTTTATAAAACTTCTTTGCCACAAAAAGGGAAAAAGTGATACACATTAACATGCTTTTACCCTAGGCACCGGTCCAATGGAACCCCCAGTAGAAGGAAACCCTGAAGATGAAAACCCAGGAGATACTAATCAACCAGGTGATACTCCCTTTTCGAAGTCCCTTGAGGATGAGGCCTACCCAAGAGAAGACCCGGACAATGATAATTGTTCAGGAGATACCATTGCATTGGGATCTCCTAAAAAACAAATACATAATAATGACGAGCTAGAAGGAGAAACTCCACAAAGAGACACAATTCCAATTGGAAACATCCCTGATGATGACAACGTATTGCCTGTGTAGGAACCAGAGGATAACGTAGCTAACCCACTGTTAGATGGAGGTCCTAGAGTAAAGAAGTCCTACAGTGATGGGCTTAGAAAGAAGCTCAGAAAGTATAGAAAACAGAAGCAAGTAATCAGGCAAATGAAACATTGGTTAAAAGAGGCAACCAGAACCAAGAAATTGAAAGTGGAAATGGAAACTGCAGGAACACAAATAGAACAATGTTTTGGGAAGGATGCTAAGACTCAAACAGAGTTTCTTGTGGTATGTCCAAAAGAAACCCAGACTGAGCCATATATGATAGAAGACACTACCATGCAAATTGAGGACCCTTGTACCATTTTGCAGGGAACCCAAACGGACCACCCCACTGTGGATATTGTTGTCCAAACATATATTGAAGAAGATGTTTGAGTTGATTGTATAATTCAAGAAGCAACTGACCTTTCTATGCAGATAGATCCTATGGAGGCCCAGGATGGAGAGGCCCAAAAAGTTGAGACACCTCTTTACACCCCCATGGTAAGAGAGGTCATCATCAGGAAATTGTAGAATGAGCTACATGAACATCAAGGGTTGAGGAAGAAGTTTGAAGCACTTACCGTGATTGAAGATGAGACCTTTTCTCAATATAAGGCTGATAAAAATAAGGTTGAAAGATTAAAGGGTCAATTGCAAAAAGCTAGAGAACAAATGGAGACCGTCTTCTCTCTTTATTCAGACACCCTATCTTGTCGAGCCCTTGTCACAAATTATGCCTTATTTCTCATGGAAAGGTACCTCCTACTAAAGGTCAAGGCCGCTAAGGCTGGAAAACTAGTAGAGATAAAAACCACTCTAGAATTTATCAAATGCTTTAGAGAGCACGATGAGAAGGTTCAACACCTCCTCTGTGAACTCTATATGCATAATTTCTTTTTAGAAGATGACAAGGACAACCACCCTAGCCCTTTTATAGGTGAAATCCAATTTCAGGTATTCCTCTCATTTGCTACCAACCAACTCGAGTGGGCCAAGGCTCACAACATTTTCAGAAAACATGAGTATGTCATTGACCTATGGGTAAGAGGGGAGCCTACACAACCATTACACCTATCTGTCAAGCATAAACAATTTATGTAGCGAGCCGGTGTTGTAGACAAGTTGGGACCACTCCATATCGATATCATTCTGGCCGGAAAGGAATATTTCCAGGACATTAAGGAAGAAGCCTTGACTGCATCAAGATATAGGTGGGAAGTATCTAGTAACACTGTGAGGAACCAAGAGCCATTTGGATATCGAAACTTCAAAGCCGCCTCTTCTCGTTTCTATAAATATAGTAATATGACTTTAATGATTGGGCCTGATTGGATAGAATGTCGTTATAGACCCCCGATCATATGGCATCCTCCTATAAATATAGTAATATGATTTCAATGATGGGGCCTGATTGGATAGGATGTCATTATAGACCCCCAATCATATGGTATCCTCCTGATCAATACCACAGTGACTGTAACTTGAAGGATCAAGAGGTAACCAAGGCTTTTGCTATCCTTAAGTAGAAAAATGGTTTTAGGAATTACAAGGAGGTATATCTTGCTTATTCCCTAACTCAGTTGCATCTAGACTACTCACTTACATGTGGACATGCAACAAGGTAAGCTGGAGAGTATGTTGGGTCAGGGAAAATGAATGATTTCTCTTCATAAAATGCTTTATTTACCAAACATCCTTATATGATTATCTCTGTTTATAGATTAAAATGAGGAAAATATCAGCTAAATTTGGATGAAAGCATTTGGTGACAAAATAGGAAAATCTAGCACAAGAAATTGACTTTTTACTATCTTTATGTGCAAAGATGTGGACTGGGCAAAAGTCGTTCAGTTGACAGAACAACACGAGGCCATAAAAGGGAAAAGCTACAACGTCTTGGGCTGTAGACAAGGAAGTGGGAGATCATCTTGAACAATGCTATTTTATGACATGATCATATTATGTATTCCAAAATCCTCAAGATCTCCTAAGCCCAAGGATTTGCGTTGATCTAGTTACTCTTTTATGTTATATATAGGGCTGAAAGGCAATTAGAGACATTTCAAACTTTGATAGTCTATAATTATTCTTTTTGAAAAATATACGTTGTTATCTCGGTGACTCTGTAAACTTTTACTTGCATTAATGAAATAAGGTTGCATTTGATACATATTCAAATTCTGAGTTCTTGTTAAGCAGAGGCTTCTGGTGACTCTCGGCCCAGTCACATGAAGTTCTACTGCTCCCTTGTGTTATAGTCTTTATATTTAGTCTTTGATATTGATTTAATGTTTATTCATTGGTTACTTCATTTATCATAAATATTTAGGATACTAATTCATACTTTTGTTCAATTAGATTCTGAGTGAAGTCGCGTGACATACTTAAGTAGTGCTTTGATTGGAATGAGTGAATTGGTGTTAATAGCAGATTGTTGTTCATTTTGATTAATGTTACCATAAATCTTAGAGATAATTCTACTTAATTTCCACAGATTTCAATATAGATCATTTGCTATTTAGAAATCCTTTATTGCTATTTTCCATTCAATTGTTGTTTGCTGTTCAATTACCGATTTTCATTCAATCGTTGTTTGTTTTTCAATTACCGATTGTTATTGAATTACTGTTGTTGTTCAATTGAGAATTGCAAGTTAACTTAGGTTTCTATAGGTTAATAATGTTGTTCAATAGTTATAGTTTCTTTCCTTGACTGAGTAAGTTATCCTTAAGTCTATTTGAATAATTCCAAGTGTGATTCTTACTTGAATTCAGTTTCAATTGATTTCAGAACAAGTTGCATAGAATTGCAAAGTGTGTTAAGAGTATTTCTTCCATAGATAGTTCTTTTCAGAATTGTGTGAAGTGAATTGAAGAATTAGTCATTAGTGATTGCAATGATTCATCATTAAATAACCTCTAGATTCACTGCATATATTGTGCTGACACTCTTGAGATAAAAAGACTTACCTCAGGTTGACAACTAATGTAGGGCTTGAGATTGCTTGTAAATAGACATCTTAGTGAGACAACACCAATGATAGAATTATCTTCACCAGCAGCAATTTTATAAAACAACTCCATCTATTTTTTCACATAAATAAATGAAAAAGTAAGTAAAATTCCACAAGCATATTGGTTATTATAAAACAAAGAGAAAGGAAGCAAGGTATGGAATTTCAATTCAAAGTTCCAAAAAACATGAAGCAATATTACTATTTGCATTTTCTAGTGTTGGATCTTTGCACAAAAATAACCCGCATTTTCTTCTTTTCACTTCAAGTTTTGGCCCCGATTGAATCCTTTAACAGGATATGCACCGTTCCATAAATGTACGATGATACAAATAATGCAATTATACAACTATACACTCTTAAAATTCAATCTTTAATTGTTCTTTGTACCACGAAGTTGGGTCAAGAATTCTTTTAACTTTCAAAAGTTCATATAAATTGTAATGCATGCCTAAGTGGATTTGGTTTGCTCCATTTTCCAAAAAACATTCATGTTTTCATGGAAGACTTTATGTATCTACTAACTAATATTGTATTTGTAAATAATCTCATGTATTTTCATTGAAGCTTGTGTTGGTGAAACTCAATATTTAAATTGTCATTAAACAAATATTCTAGATTAGTATGGGCATACACATCGGTCTTTCTCCTTGTATTTTACCTAAAGAGAAATAGGCTGAGGTGACTTAATGAAAATTATGATTCAATAATGTAAGGCATTATGCATTTTAACATGGGTGGGTTGTTGACTTGGCATTCATATTTAATCGTAGCTTATTATTAATATATGGTTGTAGAGTCACTATCAAATGGTTTAGTAACGGATTTGAGGAAGTTATCAATCTTGAGTTTGTGAAGCTCATGATTCAAAACTTCTCTTCATACTTATTATGCACTCACCCAATTGTTATTATGCACCAACATTCTCCTTTAAGTCTACACCAGCAACTTATGACACTTATATGCACACTGTTGTTGATGTCAATGATCATGGTACAAGAGAAGCTTGCAAGGTGAACAAAAATATTCACAATGGATGGATATTTAAAAAAAAAAAAAAAAACTATTTTGTTATTCAGTTTTTTAATATAAAAAAGTACATGGAAATATGATATAATCTGAGATTATTCTCCTTTTACATGAGACTGTTAGAGAAAATACAGTTCTAGAGAGAACTGGAATTGGTGGAGGAAATGCATATTTTAACTAATATGGATTTCAAACTTACTAATTTCTAATTTTAAAATAGAGAAGAGAAAACGTTGATTTTCTAGAGAATTTACTATGACACATGATTCTTGTCTCCACAACTAACTTTGAGAAAGATCTGAAAGAAGTATAAGTCTCCAATTTGAGTAAATTAACGATTTTCCTGAGAAGATTTAAAATCTATAGGTTGACAAAAAAACTGCCTTACAAGGACTAGAGCTAAATCGGAAAGGTTCTTGTAGCTGAAGGTTAAACTGAAAGATCTTCTAGCTTATGGGCACCCAGTGTGCACTTTGAATTGTGTTTCGAAACCTATCTTCAAAGTAGATGAAACCTGACTTGATATTGACTACAAGCGAAGGTGGAATTTTTCCAAAAGGTTTCTACCAAATGGCTTAATAGATTCCTCTTTAAAACTATTTTGTTTCTTTAGCAAATGAAGCCTTCCTTCGAGCAAGAATGTTTGTATTGTGTCATGTCAAATCCGCCAAGGTACTTTCGTCAATTATATTTTGAGATACGTATTTCTATATTCGATAGAAGTAGGTTGATAAATGGATAACGCAACTGCCTAGACAAGCAGGAGGCCTTGAAACACACATGTTATAGAGCATATCAGTTTAAAAAACAACATCAGAATTTGAGAAAGTTTCGATGGTGAATTTGTAAAAAAGGGTTTTCATTTCTATTGGGACTGAGGAGAGTCGAGACTACGTGCTTTGGTTTATTTTTGTTAGAGACCATGCCTCTAATTTCTAGTCCGTAAACCTTTTTATCGTCTCCAAATGATCATTTATTTTCAGGAATAATGATGCAATAAGAGAAGGAAGATCTAGCTAACATTAATTTCTTTTATCTCAACACATTGTAGATCATAGGGACCCTGTGGATGCATATGGAGGTACGTAGAAGTTTGTGTGAATCACGATGGGTAAGGGCTATCCTTTCCTGGCTTACCTTCATTGTACATGGCTCTGTTATGCTATAGAGAATCATGAACCTAAAATGCCACATTTATTGTATGCCTCTCTTTTGAGTTGTCACGTAGCTTTCTATATTGCTTTGCACCATCATCCTTCTCTCACACATATTTCCTCACCGCTTCTACACTAAGTTGGCCTAAACAATGGATACTGAAAGTGAATTTACTTAAAAATGACTCCCTAAAGACACCATGAAACCCAAGTTCTCCATAAATGGAGAGAAAGCTTCTGGAAACAAAAAATATTTGGGGCATCTGGTAGTTACGCTACACCATGGGAGAATTGATCAATGTACAACGAAGCTCTTCGGGTGAAGTCTATCCATAAACTTTGTTGTAGATCTCTCACTGCCCATGATGGAAAAGGGTTGAACCACGTGGCACAAGGAAATCCTTAGCAAATACCTTTTTAGGCTACATAAATCTAGTTTTTGAATGTGAGTAGTTAATTCGAGAGTGAAATATCAAGAAAAGGGATGTCCATTTCTATCAAAGCCACACCCTACTGCACTACATCTCATCCAACAATCCATTTTGACTGAAAGAATACCCTGAACCATGTAGTCCTCAACAACGCATGGAATTTCTAAGGACACACAAACTACTATAAACTAGTGTTGATGCTTCTCTGCCAGTCTGTCATCTAGGCACTAATCTATGTTCATGTTTGTGACTAGTCATTATTTTCATATTTTTAAAGTCTCCTTTTTTTAAAGGATTTTGGATGGGGTCCCCAACATTTCCATGAAATTTTCTAAAATTTGGGGTTGGGGCAAGTCTCGACACATACCCTGGATGTGGTTCCCTATTTCTGCATCCCCACTATCCAGAAACTTGGTGGAACATTGTGTGTTGTTAGTGAACAAAATGGTCAAAATTAATCATCCACAAGTCTTAGTGATTTTTAATGAGTATTAATAACCCCATTCACTTATCCACTTTAACAAATGCACCCACAACAACCATACACAAAAATTATTCTCACAAAATATGTGAAATGAATCCTGTAAACATTGGTTTTAATTTTGAAGTGTACTCAATTTCAATGCTGAAAACCATATTGATTGTTTTTGGGGTCATCACTCTATGAATATTTTTGCAAAAGACTACAAACCAAGATCTGCTATTACTGCCACTCAACTTCAGGTTGGTAATCATATATTTGTAAAGTTTTGGCAGTTTAAAAATTCTGTCGAAGCATCCTCTAAACTTTAAAGCAATAAAACATAACCAAAGTGAAGGAAAAAAAAATCTATGGACAAATCTATGTAATTAGTGCAGAAAATAGGCTCTAACAAGAAAAAGGTATTTTCCAGAAAACAAAACATCATGGAATAAATAACCCTAATATTCCATTGATTTGGTTCTCTTATGGACACCAAAATATGATCACAACATTATGACCCACAGAAGAAAAACTAATAGTAAACAAGGGCATAAAACAGGCTCTAACAGCCATAGAAAAAGGTCTTTTCGAGACAACAAAAAATCATGGAATAAACAACCCTAATATTCCCTTGATTTGGTTCTCTTATGGACACCAAAATATGATCACAACATTATGACCCACAGAAGAAAAAATAACAGTGAACAAGGGCAGAAAACAGGCTCTAATAGCCATAGAAAAAGGTCTTTTCCAGACAACAAAACATCATGGAATAAACAACCCTAATATTCCCTTGATTTGGTTCTCTTATGGACACCAAAATATGATCACAACATTATGACCCACAGAAGAAAAACTAACAGTGAACAAGGTAGAAAATGTTCACACCCACTTTGCTACCTTGTTGAGGTCACAAACAAGAAGAGGGGATTGCATGGAACCAAAACACTGACACAAAACCCTGCAACAAACAAAAATAGAGAAAAAAACAACATTAAAGTAGTGAACAACATAGAGAAATTCCCAAGCTTGAGTGCACTAGACATGAGATTCACAATTGCACATAAAAAGAAAGACATGCAAACCATAAAAGAATGTCAAAGATGTAGTGTCCGTAGGCTTAAAACACTTATATTAGAGAGGATTGGCTCAATGATCAAAAGATAATTTAAAAATGAGGTTTGAGTAGTGTATTTAATAATTTGTACACAACTCAAGTTGGGTGCCCTCCTGTTGATACCCTGAAAATCGTTGTATCAACATTGGGGGATAGCCACCCGGTCCGGACCTTAATACAACTCATTTTCCATTTGGAATGGTGGCTCCGACTGGGGATAATGGGACCAGTTTCCCATAAATGAATAAATGGGATGGATGAATGATTGATTGTCTAATCTAATGATAGGTGAATAACTTAATCTACCAGCAAAATAAAAGAACTACTACTAATCCCGGGAACTATTATACTTTGAAGTATAGCACTTGATGATATATGTTTATTGACATGCATATAGATGACTCCATCTAATAAACATGGGCATTTATTCATTCAATGATTACTTTGCTTAAATAGTTAAACAAAGTGATTAACGCAATATTGCTACACTTATCATTTATATCATCAATACATATATGGTCAAAAGAAAAGTATTACCATAAACATCCAATAGTGGAGGAAATAAAGAAATGTTGTTAAAACACATACATATATTCGATAATAGCAAAGGCGATCAAACGACATTTCATATAAAAGGAATGAATTCAAACATAGATAATAGTACCATATGAGCTGCTAGTCACTCCCAATATCAATCACTATTTGAGATTCTTCTTCCAACGCAGAAATACTTTCAAACAAAGACAATAGTGCACATTTGCATAAAAGCTTCCTTGCCAAAATTAGAATAATTGGTCCAGTTTTATAAAAGAATATGCCTGAAGTACAGTAGTGCAACTTTCGACTTTAAGTCAAGTACAAAACTTTACGACCCTTTCCAAAACAATGAAAGGGTCAATAAATACTTAATTAAGCTAACTATCTATGAAACTGAAATCCTACTTAATTGGTATCAAATGATCTTGAATATCTCCTTCTCAGCAACCTGGCAGTCGGCGGCATGAATCATCAAGTAGGCTATTTGCCTTTAAACCTGAGCTGACATATCGCAAGCATTGGCTCCACTTCGGGCGGTTTGTTGAGGCAAGAGTTGAGCTGGGCGGCATAGGTGGCATCCTGAATATCGGGAATAATATACCCGATTGCATCTGTAAGGCATTTGAGGGCGGCTCTTTGACTGTGCGGTTTTACCAAGAAGAACCAATAGGCGTCCCATGTTAAACTGTTAATTCCAGCGATTAATCTCCCATTTTTCTCTAGATCTGGATAACATGACTGCTCCAATGTTTTCGCCGCTGTCAATTTACCTGGAGTGCATTGGGAAATCATGTTAGACAAGTAGAGAGTATTATTAACCAATTCAACCAAATTACTTGTGGTTGATTTGCATCTTGAAATTGCCCTCTCTGCTTTCATTAACTGGGACTGCCATTCTGTAAATAATATTTCCTTATGTGATTCTAAAATCTTTGGTAAATTTGACGCCTGTCCCTAATCGGTATCTTTCCACTCAAGAAATTCAGTTAATGTTTCATCAGCTTGATCCAAGTCTGTTCTAGCCTTTTCTGATTGTTTACTTATTGATGTCGTCAAATCGCATAATGGTTCCGCCTGGGTAATTTGTTTACATAAAAGCTTGATCTATGTTATTAATGCCTTATTTATCTGTAATGCTTCTGATTTGAATTCGACTATCTGTGGAAGATCCTTTGTCTTCTCAAGCTGGGCTGATAGCTGAGCAATCTGCTCATCTTTTGACTTCAGCATTTGTTCATTCGCTGCCCTCAGTTGTGCCAAGGCCTCAAACAACTCTTTCTGCTTCTGGACTGCGCTGTGATCAATCCTCTATTTCTCTTCCCGCAATTGTTGAGTTAATTGATTATTTATTTGTTGTTGTGTTAACAATTTCTGTTCTGCCTACTCTGCTTTCTGCTATGCTTCTGTTAGCTGTGCTTGCAATAAAAATATCTCCTGGTCTTTTGTTTTTAATAAAAGACTCACCTCTGATGCCTTGTCTATTGTTGCTGCCGAATAGGCTCCAGCATATTGTGATAGTTTTGTTAGGTCATCAGAGGGGTCAAATTCCTCCTTCCAAACCACATTGCCCGCGACCGTCTGTTCTAGGAAAAGGGAAGGTTGATCAGTCATGTTCCTCTTCCTCTGCCGTTTTACCACAGCTTTTTGTCTTGGGCTATAGAAGACATCCAAGGGAGGAATTTCTTCTATCTGCAAAATAATTTGATCGGAGGGATCCTTTGGGATTATTTCTACTTCCTTCGAACTGGGTAGGCCGCTAGTTCCACTTGGAACCTGTTTTGAAGTGGTCTCCTGTGTATCTGCCGCTTTTGAAGTTTCGGTGTCCTTTGAGCATTCAAGATTACTGATAATTGAATCAAATTGCTGCCATTCCTAGAGAAATTTGGTATCAATTTGAGTATCTACATTTACCTCTATGTTGCTCTGTTCCTGCTCATTAGTCTGGGTTTCCTCTTGCACTTTCTCCTGTTCTTTTGTTGTAACTGGAGGTTCCTTAGTATGTCTCTGTTCAGGCTCGCTTGATCCTGTTGCTGGGGTTGTCGCTAACAGATCTAGAGGCAGAGTTTGCAACCTCTGTTCTCTAAGTCTATTGAATTCAACTAACCCTTCATCCTTGTATTCCATTATGGCCAGCGATCTAACTTGATACATTGATTCCGCTGAGGAGAACAGGTCATCAAACTTATCCTCTTTATGATCAAACTTTGTCAATTTGGCCTGTTCGAGTGCATTATAGGCGACCTTGTTGGGATCAAATCTCCTGTTAGGGAGAGTCGCTAGAGTTAATGACTTCATCTTCGTAGCTTCTTTTTCTGCATGTTTGAAATCATGCAAAGTGTAGACACCACATCTCAGAGGAAAGGAGGGCCAGACCTGCTTCTTATTTTTCTTCAGAGTTTGTGTAACTCCTCCGGCAATAATCTGATAGGCTATCTCCCTTGCCAGCAGTTTATCAGGTATGTACAAAGGAAGGACATGAGGTTCGGCTTGGCTGCCAAAAATTCTTATATAAGTAAATTTTTCCTCTTCGGACCATCTTCCTATTGATGTCAAATCAATCCCTGCTTGGTAAGAAATTTTGGGAGAAGGTTTATTAAAAATAGAGTAATGAATGGGTAACTTGAAGCCATTGCAGACTTGGTATAAATGGTGCTTATAGGAAGTCTTCCACAATTTCTGATGGTGTATGTGAATAGGCGTGGGGTCTTGTGCAGTTCACCTCCAGCTGAGTACGGGAAATTCATAATTAGAACACAGGGTATTTAGTATATAAGCACTGTAGTAGAATGGGGGAATAAGCCTTTCGGTGACGGAGGTTTTAGTTCTAAAATTAATAACTGCTGTTGCTAGCTTATCTGACAGTATGGTTGCCCAATTCATTATCTCACTATTACACGCCGCTTCCATCAAGGGAACCATTTCTATAGTGAAGTTAGCGGAATCGTGCAACCCCCACAATCTACACATCATTATCCCAGCATAACAATACAGAGAACATAGGGAATCAACAGAGTACTTACCAGAAGTTTCATGCTTGTGTTTCGTCAGATTTTGCCTCCAATCCCGAATGGGTTTGGATTCAGTTTCGTTCTCACTTCAAAGTTTCTCCAGAAATGCCTTGTTGTACTTCTTCTCTGGCTCAGGCAAATGATACATTTGCCTCAAATCATTAGCCTTGAATGAACCGAAGATTCTCCCATCTCTGGTCGAGAAGGTTCTGTCTGTGATTGGGATTTCCTCAATTGCCCTCCTTACTACATCCGTATATGGGAGAATTTGTTCCCAAGCCGCTATCCGATGAAGGAAAGAGTCGGCCAAGTCCTTTAAAGTACCAGCAGATTTTCAATTGGTATCCACTGTGGCTTGTACTTCCGTCACCTTTGGTTCTTCGGCCTCGATCAAATTATAGATACTTTGCCAAGTGGTCTTGCCGAGTCTTGAACATGTAGTATCAGATATCAATCCTTTTTTTTTAGTTCCTGGATCAGCGACGACTTGTCCTGTGGCTGGTGTAGCGGAAGCGATTGCAGTTTTCTTAGACTTCTTCCCCATTCTGCTTGAATCTATTACTTCGGAAGAATTCTGCACAGAACTGAAAATAAGCATAACACAGAGAATTGGTAGCGAAAACCAAATACGAGTGAGATATATTGATCAATGGACGATGAAGGATTAAATTAAAGTGGCCGCGGATACAATCTATGAGAAGATTTTTTAAGCTTACTATTTCATTAAATGACTGTTAAAACCTGCCAATCCTTTAAATGCCCATCATATCGTTTATCGGCCGAATGATTTGTTTAAGCGTGCTTTGGATGTTTTGGCGGTTGAGCATAGGTGAATCATTGTTTGAAAGATAAGGCCTTTAATACGAATTAATCGTAATATCCCTGCTTTAATGGTTTTTTGAAGTTTGTGCTTTTGGCTTTATCACAATCGGGCGTCGGGGGAAAACTTAAATCTTTATATTGACACCTTTTGGAATCCCCGATCGCCGATAGCGATATCGCATCGCATCGCATTGGGAGTATTAACTGGGGTACTTTAGAATGCATGCATGGTATATCCCTGATCGCCGATAGCGATATCACATCGCATCGGGGCGAAAGGGACTTGATTGCATCGCATCGGAGCAGAAGGCACTTGATCGCATCGCATCGGAGCGGAAGGCACTTTTGTTATGGGAACTTATTATTGTCGATATCCGATAGCCTATTGCATTTTATCGCATCGGAGAAAACCAATGGGCCTTTAAGTTATGCCTCCTTTGTCATTGCGATATGTGATCTTGCGATCACTTTATCGCAATGATAAAAGATTAATCGTTTATATTATAAGACCAAATAATTGGTTTGTCAAAAAGGTTTTGTAATGTTTTCTTTTTGTTTTCGGACCCTTTTGAATAATACAAAGTTGATACCAATTAAAATAAAAAGGGACCCATTTCATATTAAAGTTTAATGAATAAAAATGATATGAAATGGGGGGTTGTTGTAGAGCACAACAATTGGCGATTCGCTGGAAGAAACAATTATCTCTAAAAAGTATGGAAATACTTAAACTTTTTCAAAATAGAGTTCTGATCAAAGGGGAAAATTATAATATAACTAGGTATATATGCATTCCGAATAAAATGAAACTATCTTTGCTAATTTCCTCTCTTGTTTAAAATTAGATACAATCTAAGTTTTAAATTGGCCTTTATTGGTTGATAGTGATAAAACAGAAAACCTTTCCAAATAAGCTTTTAGAATTGACTCCTTTGTCAGAGGTAGAGCCTCTGCTGCCAGCAAACGTTCATAGTTTCAACAGGGATACATTTTTAACCATGCTATTGTCCATTGTCCTGCTCATTTCAGAGTATGATTAACAGAATGAATTCAAAACATGCTTTTCATATTTTGCATTTCTTTTCCACTTTCCTGTTATTTTGTAAGATAAAAAGCCATTGTCCTAGTTTGGTGACCAGCTTAGTGACAATGCCATTCACTGGTAATAATTTAACCGAACAAGCTGGCTCGTGAAGAGACCCCTTGTCTTGTAATTCTAAGCCATTACCCTGTTACGGTATGCAGTATTGGTAATGTCGGTTAAACTATTTCCCTATGATCATGGTAAGAAGGCTTGTAATAATACCTCTTATCTTTTATATCAAATATTTTAGAATTACACTATGAGTAATCATAAGCTTTGGTGAGTGGGATGGACAATTTTCTCCTTAAGAGTAAATGGATGACAAGGTAAGAGTTAAAGATGCTGAAGTTGGATTAGTTTCTATTTTGATATTGATAACCTTCTTGTGACCAATTTGAAAACATAAAATGATTTACAATATTTCTAAACTTTGAGAAGCGTTCACAAAAATTGAAGTGTAGTTTCAGAATGCAATTACACCTCATTTCCCAGAAATTATCCCTCTTGTTTAGGATTTCTATTATTTTAAAAGTAAATATCAACCCTACTTGTTTTGAGCAACTTTCAAGTACAACAAAGGTCAATGGAAGATATCTCACAACTTTATTTTCTAATGATCCTACAAATTACAAAATTCTAAAAAGGGGAGAAGGGGTTACCTTCTCAATTGAAGAATTTCTTTAAGATAAGGCCATTAACAGGGAGAGAATCTCTCAAACCTAATAAATCTTGTAATATGAAGGTCGAATGGCTTATCTTCTCACAGATCTGAAATGGCCCAAGCCACATTTTCTGGAACTTGGTGTGTTTTCCCTTGTCGTCATGGGCTTTGTCCCATTTCAGAACTAAATCACCGACTTGAAATTGTTTTGAACCGGGTGAGACTGAATCAAAGGATGACTTGATGATTTGTTGATGTTTTGCATGAATAACCTTGGCTTTTTCTCTTTCCTCTTCTAATTTTAAAATTTGGTCATGTCTAAGTTGAATAGAAGAAGAAGGGCTTTCCTCAATAAACTGAACTAGGGCTAGAGAAGGAAGGATAAGATTTGTTGGTAACACTGCTTCTTTTCCATACACAAGGTTGAACGGCGAAGAACCTATGGAAGCCTTCTGCGTTATCCTATCAGCCCATAGTGCAAATATTAAGGATTTGTTCCATTTTTTATGATTCTGTTCAATGGTTCGCTTAATAATTTTAATCAGATTTTTATTTGTAGACTCTGCTAAACCATTACCCTGGGGATAGTAATTAGCAGAATATTTTAATTTAAATCCTCTTTTAATAGCGAAATCAAACATAGCATTGCCTAAGAAGTAAGATGCATTATCAAAAACAAGATCATTTGGGACACCAAACCTGGTAATGATGAATTGATCTATGAATTCAATGATTGCCTCAGAATTTGTTGTCTTCAAAGGAATTGCTTCAACCCATTTAGTAAAATAATCAGTAGCGGTAAGGATATACTTATGCTTTTTGGAAGAATGTGGAGTAATTTCCCCAATGATATCCAATCCCCATTGCTCAAATGGTTGTTCAATGTTGACTAGTTGCAAAGGGAAAGCTGATTTTCTTTGTCTTCCACTAGAGGTTTGACAATTTCGACATTTCCTTACATATTCATGATCATCTCTAAACAGAGTGGGCCAGTAATATCCAGCATGAATGATTTTATGGGTTGTTGTATCAGCTCCAAAATGTCCTCCTGCTGGTCCATCATGTAATTCCTGCAAGACCTTTTATGCTTCAGGTTTTTCTAGGCATCTTAATAAGATTGAATCATAATTTTTCCTAAAAAGCACATCATAATAATTGTGAAATTTTTTACTTTTAATCTAATAGCCCTTTTGTTTTTGTAAGATAGGTTAGGAGGTGCATATCCATTTTTCAAATAAAATATTAAGTCAGCATATTGTGTTTCAGAATCAGTAATACTTATCTGGTTGATTTCTTCGGTTTGATCTATATCACGTGATTCTGGAATGTTGGATGCTCCTGCCAATAACCTGCAAAAACCTTGGCCTCTAACAATCTTTGCTGGTTTAATTTCTAAATCATATTCTTGAAGTGCTGTAACCCATTTTGCCCTTTTTTCACCTAGTTCTCTTTCGATTAATAGTTGCCTTACTGCATGGAAAGGAACTATAACTTTTGTATGGGCTTTTAAAAGGAAGGGTCTGTAATGTTTGACAACTTTATATACAACAAAGGCTTGTTTTTCTACTTCGGAGTAATTCAATTCAGCACCCTGAAGATTTGAACTATAGAATGAAATGGGTGCTTCCGAATTGTTATCTTTAATCTGTGTGAGTACTGCTGGATAAGACAAATCGGATGCGATAATATACAATGTGAAATGATTAGAAAAATTAGGGGTATTTAAGGTGGGGGCATTAATTATTGATTGTTTGATTAAATCAAATGCTTCCTTTTCTACTGATCCCCACTTAAAGACTGAATTTTTCTTAATCATAGTTTGAAGTGGCAAAATGATTTGAGAAAAGTCTGGAACAAATCTTTTGACAAAATTGATTTGGCCTAAAAATGACTGCATGGATTTTTTATTATGAGGGAAAGGGATTTCAGAGATTTCTTTGATCCTATCGGGATCAATATAAATGTCATCTTTAGAAACAATAAAGCGTAAGAGCTTTCCTTGGTCAAGAGCGAAGAAAGATTTTTTAGGGTTAAGTGAAATACCATACCTTTTTCACCGTTGAAATATTTGATTTAAATCATGCAAATGATTGGACTTCTCTTTTGAAAATACAGTAATATCGTCTAAGTAGACGACTACTGTTTTGTTAATCAATGCTTTAAAAGCTATATCCATCACTCTTTGGAATGTGGTTCCTGTATTAATAAGTCCGAAAGGCATTTTCTGATATGCATATGTTCCCCATTTTGTTTTGAATGTGGTTTTGAGTTGGTCATCAGGATGGACCAAGATTTGGTTATATCCTAAAAAACGGTCTAGAAAGGACATTAACTCAGAGCCTGCTACTGATTGGAGAATCTGCTCCATAGTAGGTAATGGGAAATTATCTTTTAGGCTTGCCTTGTTCAAATTTCTGAAATCTATACAAATCCTGATATCGCCATTTTTCTTTCTGACTGGCACCATATTGGAGACCCAGTTTGAGTGCCGAACGGGAAAAATAATCTTAGCTTTCAAGAGTTTATTAAGTTCAGATTTTATTTGACTCTCTAAGTTCGGATGTATTTTTCTCAACTTCTGCTGAATTGGTTTCTGTTCGGGAAGTATTGGAATGGTATGCTGGATGATGGATGTGTCATATGTCTTTAAATCATCATATTTCCAAGCAAAAACATGCTTATTTTTTCGTAACAGTCTAATGAATGCTTCCTTTTCTTCCACGGAAAGTCTTAATCCTAAATTAATGTTTTGAGGAGTTTGCTCAGTGCCAAGGTTAGTCAATTCAAACCTTAAGGTAGAACTTTGGAGCTTTGTATTGGTCACAGGTTTAAACCTGTCTTTAATATCATAAAGATACTCAAGCTTCACCACAGGCTTAGGGATTGAATTCTCCTTAGGTTTACCTCTCATTCGAATGTCATGCTCGTTTTCCTCAATGATTTGATCATCATAGGACTTTTCAGAAGTTAAAAACTGTAAAATTCCTTCATCGTGGTTGAATACTCTCCAATTAGTGACATTGTCAGGAATTGATGGCCTAAAAAGTAATTCTACTGAAAATCTATCTGGGCTGTAGTCTTCGGAGGGTAGGAGCTTCGAAGCAACATTGGCTAGCAGGTCGGTTGCTGAATTTTGAGACCTGGGAATGGAATAAATATTGAATGCCGAAAAGTGGGAGGTGAGTTCCTATACCAGCGATTGATAATGTTTGAGATGGGTGGAAAGACAATGAATTGTATTCCTTACCTATTTGATAATAATTTCAGAATCTCCAAACACTTTCAAATATTGAACCTTGAGGCCAATAGCTTTATATAGTCCTTGGACTAAGGCTTCGTATTCTGCTGTATTATTTGTGCATTCAAATTCTAACCTATAGGACAACATTGTTTTTTCTCCTTGTGGGCTAATCAAAATACATCCTGCTCCTGAGCCCTCACTAGACTTGGACCCATCGAAATATAATGACCAAAATAAAGAAGTATTAACAATTTTATTTACAGTTTCCTCAGTATCATTAAAACATCTTGACCTATCTGTTTGTGAATAATTTTCGATCTGAGATGTAAAATGGTTTACTGAGAAAGGAGATGGTTGGGAAGCGAAGTTTCCAAAGAATGACTCTGATGAATAATTCCCCAAAATGTTGTTATTAAATGCTATTGGTTGGTTTTCTTGTTCAAATTCAGTAACTGTATGGGTCATATGCTTTTCCCGATCGATTCTTATTTGATTTGGCTTACCCTTATAGGGAAGCCACATATGTGACCAATCGGTAGAAATATACCCATGTAGTTTTTCAGACCAATCCCTACTCAAGATCAAACCATAAAATTCAGGTATATTGGCGATCAAGATATCAATCCTTTGTACTACTCTGGGATCAACAGATAGCCTGATAGTTATGGAATTGATTTCACCCAAAACCTGTACTTTAGTCCTGTCCAACTGCACAATATAAATAGCGGACTTCTGGGGTTCAATGTTCAGTTTGGAACAAACTGAAGCTGGCATTATGTTAGAAGATGCCCCTCAGTCAATCAAACAGTTTTGTAGGTTTCTATTGTAGATCTCATAGGTTAGAAGGAAAGGTGGAGTATGAGAATTTGATCTATCTCCTATTAGAACTGCATCAGTAGCTTCGACCATACCAGAAGGTGGTTGACCTGTATCGTTTGCAGCTTTAGCACTGGGAAGGGGTGAAGTAGGAACATCATTTAATTCTTTGAGAAGCAATTTTTGTTGATGTTTCAATTTACTAAGTTCAAACATGGTAATGTTTGCCTTGGTATTTTTCATGTCATCAACAATATTGTAATCCATTGAATCAGACACTACCAATGTCATAGATGTTGATGGAATTGTTGAGTTGAAGGTTGGTTTTGTGGAATTGTTACAGGTGGCTTCTTCGTGGGAGCCTTTTCCTTTGTTGTAGCAGCACCCGCACTTCTTTTCTTCGAAGTTGTCTAAACATGTTCGGAGGTACCTCTACTCCTGGTAGTGACAGGAAATGCTTCTTCTTCGTTTTCTGTATCGGAGTTAGGCAATATAAAATCCCACATTCCATGACATTCAACAACTTCCTCTTCTTCATCAGTTGGTGTAGCTGTTTCTTCTTCGTCTTCTTCAAGATCTGAATCTGCATTTGATATAACATTCGGTGGTTTTGATTTAGTTTTCTTGTAATTTCTAAAGGGTCTTTTGGTTGAGGTTTTAGCTACCTGTTTTTTGATTTCAACCATTTCATTTGACATAGTTTTGAGGACCTTTTGTAGACCCTCCATGTCATATGGATCTTTAGGGGTTTTCTTCTTTGAATCATCTTTAAAAGAAACTTTTTTGGCTTTTCTATCTTCAAGAGCAACTTTCTTCTCTAGAGCATTAATACGTTTCTCCATAGCAAGTGCTTCTTTCATGTTTTCAGCTAAAGTTGGTTTTCCAGCCCTATCTACAAAAATAGCTATATTGGCAAGTAGGGCAGTTATATACCACTCGCTTCAGATTTTCTCACTTGGTTTGGAGGCCGTTGGGATTTTGTTCAAGAGATATTGAATCGTGTATTAAATTCTTTAATTGGTTCCCTATGCTCTATCCTAATATTGGAGAGATCATTTATTAGTGTAGCCAAAGACCTATCATCACCATACTTAGTAAGAAACTGCTCTTGGCAAGTCGTCCAACTGGTAATGGAACCAGAAGGTAAAGAAAAATACCAGGATCCTGCTGATCCTTGCAAGGTATAAGGGAAACGCCTAAAGACAACATCTTTCTCCGTTACTCCCTTCAAATTAACTGCCAACATGAAGTTATTAATATGTTCCTCAGCTTGTGTTCCATCATCTGGGTTAAACTTGGGTAGCCATTTTTCAGGTGCATCAGGTAATGCATGCAATGGAGCAGGCATATTGACTGCACCAAGCCTGGTCCATGGATCTGCCATTGTAACCGCAGTAGTGGATGATATTACTGTTAAACTTACAGAAGTCTGGGAAGGATTTAATACTAAGGATTTCGTAGTTTGGGAGGTTGCAGTTGCTAATCCCTGATGAACAACAATGTGTGATGAGGGAGTGGATGGTTGACTTCGCACGGGGGAAGGTGAGATGGAGGATGTGGATGAAAATTCTTCACTGTCAGATCCTTCAGTGTTTTTGTCCTTTTGGGTAAAGGGAACTCAGTAGGTTCAATACTGAGCTTTCCACTCTGAAGTCTAGTGAGAGGGTGAGGTAAATTGAACTGCGAAGTCGCACTACTTTGAGATACTTCAGATTTCTGTGGTGATATCGAGAAGCTCTGAAGTTTGTGGATAAGAGATTGGACTTCAGGGGATTCAATACTTAATTGTTCTGGAGTATGATGGATTTGAGTAGTGGTAGTTGATTCCTCTTCTTCTTGTTTGGATATTGGAGAACCATCATGCAATTGGGAAGTACGAGGTGATGTGGAGGGAGAATTACTCTTAGAATGGTTTGTAGATTTGGGTTTGCTTGCCATTCACAATTGATGGCCCTCCTTCTAGCGCCAAAAATGCTGATGCCCCGAAAATCATTGTATCAACATTGGGGGATAACCACCCGGTCGGGACCTTAATACAGCTCCTTTTCCGTTTGGAATGGTGGGTCCGACTGGGGATAATGGGACCAGTTTCCTAGAAATGAATAAATGGGATGGATGAATGATTGATTGTCTAATCTAATGATAGGCGAATAACTTAATCTACCAGCAAAATAAAAGAACTACTACTAATCCCGGGAACTATTATACTTTGAAGTATAGCGCTTGATGATCTATGTATATTGACAGGCATATAGATGACTCCATCTAATAAACATGGACATTTATTCATTCAAGGATTACTTTGCTTAAATAGTTAAACAAAGTGATTAACGCAATATTGCTACACTTATCATTTATATCATCAATACATATATGATAAAAAGAAAAACATTACCATAAACATCCAATAGTGGAGGAAATAAAGAAATGCTGTTAACACATACATATATTCGATAATAGCAAAGGCGATCAAACGACAATTCATATAAAAGGAATGAATTCAGACATAGATAATAGTACCATATGAGCTGCTAGTCACTCCCGATATCAATCGCTATTTGAGATTCTTCTTCCAACGCAGAAATACTTTCAAACAAAGACAGTAGTGCACATTTGCATAAAAGCTTCCTTGCCAAAATTAGAATAATTGGTCCAGTTTTATAAAAGAATATGCCTGAAGTACAGTAGTGCAACTTCCGGCTTTAAGTCAAGTACAAAACTTTACGACCCTTTCCAAAACAATGAAAGGTTCTATAAATACTTAATTAATCTAACTATCTATGAAACTGAAATCCTACTTAATTGGTATCAAATGACATTGAATATCTCCTTCTCAGCAACCTGGCAGTCGGCGACATGAATCATCAAGTAGGCTATTTTCATTTAAACCTGAGCTGACATATCGCAAGCATTGGCTCCACTTTGGGCGGTCTGTTGAGGCGAGAGTTGAGCTGGGAGGCATAGGTGGCATCCTGAATATCGGGAATAATATACCTGATTGCATCTGTAAGGCATTTGAGGGCGGCTCTTTGACTGTGCGGTTTTACCAAGAAGAACCAATAGGTGTCCCATGTTAAACTGTTAATTCCAACGATTAATCTCCCATTTTTCTCTAGATCTGGATAACATGACTGCTCCACTGTTTTCGCCGCTGTCAATTTACCTGGAGTGCATTGGGAAATCATGTTAGACAAGTAGAGAGTATTATCAACCAATTCAACCAAATTACTTGTGGTTGATTTGCATCTTGAAATTGCCCTCTCTGCTTTCATTAACTGGGACTGTCATTCTGTCAATAATATTTCCTTATGTGATTCTAAAATCTTTGGTAAATTTGACGCCTGTCCCTGATCGGTATCTTGCCACTCAAGAAATTCAGTTAATTTTTCATCAGCTTGATCCAAGTTTGTTCTAGCCTTTTCTGATTGTTTACTTATTGATGTCGTCAAATCGCATAATGGTTCTGCCTGGGTGATTTGTTGACATAAAAGCTTGATTTGTGTTATTAATGCCTTATTTATCTGTAATGCTTCTGATTTGAATTCGGCTATCTGTGGAAGATCCTTTGTCTTCTCAAGCTGGGTTGATAGTTGAGAAATCTGCTCATCTTTTGACTTCAGCATTTGTTCATTCGCTGCCCTCAGTTGTGCCAAGGCCTCAGACAACTCTTTCTGCTTCTGGACTGCGCTGTGATCAATCCTCTATTTCTCTTCCCGCAATTGTTGAGTTAATTGATTATTTATTTGTTGTTGTGTTAACAATTGTTGTTCTGCCTGCTCTGCTTTCTGCTGTGCTTCTGTTAGCTGTGCTTGCAATAAAAAGATCCCATGTTCTTTTGTTTTTAATAAAAGACTCACCTCTGATGCCTTGTCTATTGTTGCTGCCGAATAGGCTCCAGCATATTGTGATAGTTTTGTTAGCTCATCAGAGGGGTCAAATTCCTCCTTCCAAACCACATTGCCCGTGACCGTTTGTTCTGGGAAAAGGGAAGGTTGATCAGTCCTTTTCCTCTTCCTCTGTCGTTTTACCACAGCTTTGTGTCTTGGGCTATAGAAGACATCCAAGGAGGAATTTCTTCTATCTGCAAAATAATTTTATCGGAGGGATTCTTTGGGATTATTTCTACTACCTTCGAACTGGGTAGGCCGCTCGTTTCACTTGGAACCTGTTTTGAAGTGGTCTCCTGTGTTTAACGCTTTTGAAGTTTTGGTGTCCTTTTAGCATTCAATATTACTGATAATTGAATCGAATTACTATCATTCCTGGAGCAATTTGGGATCAATTTGAGTATCTACATTTACCTGTATGATGCTCTGTTCCTGCTCATTAGTCTGGGTTTCCTCTTGCAATTTCTCCTATTCTTTTGTTGTAACCAGAGGTTCCTTAGTATGTCGTTGTTCAGGCTCGCTTGATCCTGTTGCTGGGGTCGTCGCTAACAGATCTAGAGGCAGAGTTTCCAACCTCTGTTCTCTAAGTCTGCTGAATTCAACTAACCCTTCATCCTTGTATTCCATTATGGCCAGCGATCTAACTTGATACATTGATTCTGTTGAGGAGAACAGGTCATCAAACTTATCCTCTTTATGATCAAACTTTGTTAATTTGGCCTGTTCGAGTGCATTATAGGCGACCTTGTTGGGATGAAATCTCCTGTTAGGGAGAGTCGCTAGAGTTAATGACTTCATCTTTGTAGCTTCTTTTTCTGCATGTTTGAATTCATGCAAAGTGTAGACACCACATCTCAGAGGAAAGGAGAGCCAGACCTGCTTCTTATTTTTCTTCAGAGTTTGTGTAACTCCTTCGGCAATAATCTGATAGGCTATCTCCCTTGCCAGCAGTTTATCAGGTATGTACAAAGGAAGGACATGAGGTTCGGCTTGGCTGCCGAAAATTCTTATATAAGTAAATTTTTCCTCTCCAAACCATCTTCCTATTGATGTCAAATCAATCCCTCCTTGGTAAGAAATTTTAGGAGCAGGTTTATTAAAAATAGAGTAATGAATGGGTAACATGAAGCCATTGCAGACTTGGTATAAATGGTGCTTATAGGAAGTCTTCCACAATTTCTGATGGTATATGTGAATAGGCGTGGGGTCTTGTGCAGTCCACCTCCAGCCGAGTATGGGAAATTCAGAATTAAAACACGGGGTATCTAGTATATAAGCACTGTAGTAGAATGGGGGAATAAGCCTTTCGGTGACGGAGGTTTTAGTTCTAAAATTAAGAATTGCTGTTGCTAGCTTATCTGACAATATGGTTGCCCAATCCATTATCTCACTATTACACGCCGCTTCCATCAAGGGAACCATTTCTATAGTGAAATTAGCGGAATCGTGCAACCCCCACAATCTACACATCATTATCCGAGCATAACAATACGGAGAACGTAGGGAATACTTACCAGAAGTTTCATGCTTGTATTTCGTCGGATTTTGCCTCCAATCCCAAATGGGTTGGGATTCAATTTCGTTCTCACTTCGGAATTTCTCCAGAAATACCTTGTTGTACTTCTTCTCTGGCTCAGGCAAATGATACATTTGCCTCAAATCATTAGCCTTGAATGAACCGAAGATTCTCCCATCTCTGGTGCAAAAGGTTCTGTCTGTGATTGGGATTTCCTCAATTGCCCACCTCACTACATCCATATATGGGAGAATTTGTTCCCGAGCCGCTATCCGATGAAGGAAAGAGTCGGCCAAGTCCTTATAAAGTACCATCAAATTTTCGATTGGTATCCGCTGTGGCTTGTACTACCGTCACCTTTGGTTCTTCGACCTCGATCAAATTATAGGTACTTTGCCAAGTGGTCTTGCGGAGTCCTGAACATGTAGTATCAAATATCAATCCTTTCTTTTAGTTCCTGAATCAGCGACGAATTGTCCTGTGGCTGGTGCAGCAGAAGCGATTGCAGTTTTCTTAGACTTCTTCCCCATTCTGCTTGAATCTATTACTTCGGAAGAATTCTGCACAGAGGTGAAAATAAGTGTAACACAGAGAACGGGTAGCGAAAACCAAATACGAGTGAGATATATTGATCAATGCACGATGAAATATTAACTTAAAGTGGCCGCGGATACAATCTATGAGAAGATTTTTTAAGCTTACTATTTCATTAAATGGCCTTTAAAACCTGCCAATCCTTTAAATGCCCATCATATCGTTTATCGGCCGAATGATTTGTTTAAGCGTGCTTTGGATGTTTTGGCGGTTGAGCGTAGGTGAATCACTGTTTGAAAGATAAGGCCTTTAATACGAATTAATTGTAATGTCCCTGCTTTAACGGTTTCTTGAAGTTTGCGCTTTTAGCTTTATCGCAATCGGGCGTCGGGGGAAAACTTAAATCTTTATATTGACACCTTTTGGAATCCCAGATCACCGATAGCGATATCGCATCACATCGCATCGGGAGTATTAACTGGGGCACTTTAGAATGCATGCATGGTATATCCCCGATCGTCGATAGCGATATCTCATCGCATCGGAGCGAAAGGGACTTGATCGCATCGCATCGGAGCAGAAGGCACTTGATCACATCGCATTTGAAGGCACTTTTGTTATGGGAACTTATTATTGCCGATATCCGATAGCCTATTGCATGTTATCGCGTCGGAGAAAACCAATGGGCCTTTATGTTATTCCTCCTTTGTCATTGCGATATGCGATCTTGCGATCGCTTTATCGCAATGATAAAGGATTAATCGTTTATATTATAATACCAAATAATTGGTTTGTCAAAAAGGTTTTGTAATTTTTTCTTTTTGTTTTCAGAGCTTTTTGAATAATACAAAGTTGATACCAATTAAAATAAAAAGGGACCCATGTCATATTATAGTTTAATGAATAAAAATGGTATGAAATGGGGGGTTGTTGTAGAGCACAACACCTCCCAAGAGGGGTTATGAGCTGACATAAGTAGGGTGCACTTCCCAAGAGGGTTATTGAGCTTACATATCAATTTTGACTAGGTTTTCTTGAACCATAACCTAATAATACAAAAAATAATCACATTAATGATAAATAAGAGTTAGTCCTAGGCAAACATGGGGATTAAACTATTCTCAACAATGATTCACCAACAATTGTAAGATTGTCTGAAACATCCATGAAGTAAACATCTAAACATAAGATAACCATTTGACCAAAAGAAACAATAGTTATAAGGTTATCATAAACATCTATGAAAAAAACATCGAAATATAAAATACCAGTTGACCAAAAACAAATCTTCCATTTGCATGAAACTGGGGGAACATACACTAAATTATGTTGTAACATTTGAAAGCTTGTTGTTCATCGCCTTGTGGTCTAATGGTTGCAACAAAGCATTGCCATCAAAAAACCTAGGTTCAAACCCCAATAGACATAGGGTAGTAGAATATGTGCTTTTACCAAGTTCAATGGCTTCCAACATTGAAGTTCATAGATCCCTGCATGTTAAAAAAAATGTGTACCCATACCAACAAATCATTTGAAATAATGTTCACATGCCTCATATTTATAAAAGGATTCCATATTTTATTAGATTGGAATATGTATTTTGAATTTTAATTGAGTACATATGTCCCTTTAACTTTGTAGCATTATTGAATATTACAATTTATTAGTACTCAACTTTAAATTAACATATTAGAAAAGTATAGCTTTCCAATACTTAACATGGCTGCATAATGTTGGGACCATGGGGCAATCCTATTAGGCTTCAAAACATAACATATCTAATTTTATATTTGTATAAATTCACCTATTGCAATAGAATGGCACCAATAGGCAATTTACGCATAAGCTTGAGTCCTCCAGTCTAATTGTTAATGACATCAAAATATTACAGCTCTCTAGTACATTAATTAGTTGTATAACTTTGGGCCTACAAAGACAATTCCATCACTCTTGTTTAAAAAAGGATGTCATATTGTACTAGGTTTGGACATCTATCCTAAATTTTCATATATATTAGAAAATCCTTCAAATAAATAATGCATTGGATCCCTAAGCCATTTAGAAAGGAGAGTATGTCCATGTTCTTCATGATATGTCCTCAGGAAGTTTACATTTGAATTTTAAAATGAGTCTATAGCTAGATATATATTTTCTCAAAATTCTGCACCTAAAATTTAACTCTATAATATTTCATAAAACTTATATAAAGTGTGCATCTAAAACTCAATCCAAAATTAGTTTGCAATAGAAATTTCTAGAGATAGTATGACATTTTTGTGCTTTGCCCTGCATTGTACATAAGTTCCTAAACCAAAATCCAAAATTTACAAATTCCCACCTGCACCTACTCAAAAATAATTAAATGAAAATAGTCTAGATGAAATATACAACTTTGTTGCTAATAAAAGTACATCCCTCCAGAGAGTGAGATTGCATAATCATTCTGCAGGTGGAGAGTAAAGCCTAGATTTAAAACAAGATTAGCCAACTTGTCAAAATTACATTCATCGACATATAGTTATTCTGGGAAAAGTGAGAAATGTAAATCAGACCACCAGGCACAAAAGATGACAGAAAAAAGACTTACGGTCCACTAGTGACCAAAGACAGGTCAGAGACTAAACTGTAAAAGACTTCACTCATGCAGTAATGAAAGCCCCTGTAAAGAAAGACAAAAATAGCAAGTGCAATCAAAACACAAAAAGTTCAAATCAGTTGAACAGTCTCTCACCATTATATGGACCAGATGAGGAGCCTGAATAATCAATCATTATGAAATCATCAATAATGTGTCTGATAATCTCTTCTGGGGAATGGGCTGGACTAAAGAGTTTCTGCTGGATAGAGATTGGGAGTAGAGGGGACACCAAAGTAGCTCTACTAGTATCTAAGGAGAATGAGAATGTTAAGAGAGATCGGGTGATATAGGGCATCAACAATTCATAAAATTCATAAAATTACAGTTATGCTTTTAAGTAGAAAAATCCAGACTAAACAAATCAGCAAACAAAACTAGCTAGGAACCAAACAAAAAAGAAACACCTACAATTTACACAATTGCAATATGACTATAGGATTCAAAGTTTCAAACCAATATTTTAATGTAACACAAAAGAAACACCCACAATTGACACAATTACAATCTGACTATAGGGGGTCAAACCAATATTCAGATCCATAAAGCTTTAATGTGACACAACTATAATCACACTATAGGGTTCAGACCAATACTCAAATCCAGAAAGCTTGAGGTGGCACCACTACAATCAGACTATAGGGGTCAACCGGACATGCGAATCCAGAAAGCTGTAATGTGACACAATCTATCACACAAGAGAGGTAAACCATTATTCAACTCTAAAAGGCTCTAATGCACTCTAATGCTAGCTGAATTTTATCGATACAAGGCCTCGCGAAAGTTCCTGGAAATTGTGACATAATTCCTACTCCTAGGACATATCACCCACATATCACCTAAGCAGAAGAAACTCTGCTACTTGTGGTGTTGCCGAGGAAAAAAATCAACAATAAAAAATAGAAAGATACCCAGGATAATCCACGGATAATCAAGCATTCAGGCATCAAATATCAATCTTCTAAGTGTTTATGTTAAAGTCCATAAGCATTACACTTATCCTGAATAAGTCAAGCTTCACAAATGATCCATCTTCACAGTAAAAAAAACCATTGAAAGGTGAAACCATATTCACCTAAGATGTTGTGATGAGAGGTGCTTTCAGTCAAAATCACGCTTATAGCAAGGAGTTGCACTAGAGAAAACGAAAACTAAGAGACAATATTTCTCCATTTTCCGATCTCAACATTTGTGATGTCCCCATTTACTCTACATTCTAAAAATTCGAACATCTGTTTACAACCCACCCTCAATAATTCCTACTCCTAGGAAATATCACCTAAGCAGAAGAAATTCTGCTACTTGTGGTGCTGCCAAGGAAAAAGGTCAACAACAAAAAATAGAAAGATACCCAAGATAATCCACGGATAATCAAGCATTCAGGCATCAAATATCAATCTTTAATTATTAGGGTAATCGGTAACATCCCATGAAATTTTAGTAATGAATCGACTACAAACAAATGGGTCGGTATATGTATGTAAATAACCCAGAATCGGTGCCTAGAAAGTTGTGGAGGATTTACCCCATTGGAAAGCCTAGAAATCAAATCTAACCAATTTCAGAAAAATGTTTTTTATTGCAATGTCATCGTAACGCCTCATTGCAAACTTCGTAATAAAACCCTACACACAATTTGTTTGTCTCATTCTTGATGTATTGTGCAAACATAGCACCGCTCTGCTTGACTTTGTAACATGTCCAATGTCTCCAAGGTAACTGGCTCAGGTTTTTCTTGTTTGCTTAGGAGTTACATAAAAAGGAAGCATTCGTTGCTATAGTATTGCCTCACTGAAAATTGCTTGATAAATCCCTTAAAAGACAAATACTATTTAAAAAATTTCAAAACGTGTGTAGCCTTAATAATTATGAACTCTTACTTTGTGTTGCGTGCTATAAATCCTACAAAATAAGAGGTAAAGTGCATCCACTGGAAACCATCTTTATTTTTCATTTCTTTAAATTTGTTTCATCTATCTCCATCCCGTATTCCATGCTTTTCTCTAACATATTTTTCTTCAGTGGTTACAAGTCATCTATGAAGACTTGCAAACTCTTGATATGAGAATATATGTATGCCATAATATGCCCCTTGGTCTCAATAGAACCAAGCAGCTAACCACATCATGAACATGAGAGTCCAACAGTAGAGATGCACATAATTTGTTTTCTCCCTAGATTTCAGAGGACTTTATTAAAAAAAAAACATGTAATCATCAGTAATTCATTACCGTGACACAAGGTAGACACCATGAGAAATAGTAACCCCACACATCAAAGTAGTGGAAAACAAAAAAACTATGAATTCCAGAGTGAGAACAAGAATGAAACAGAATTTTGGCTCATACTCATTTATTCAAAGATACTTTTCAAATTACAAGCGGAAAATTTAAAGAACATGGCAACAAATTCATACCCAAAAGGACTATATATAAATAACGTGATTTAAGGGGTTTTCCTTTTACAGTACTTATGATCTGTTGGAGATTCGTCCTCGTCTCCTCTGCTTCCTCTGTTGATGAAACCGCCTAAAACGCTGAGATGCCTCACTGCAAACTACATAATAAATCCTTCAGCTTCTCTGCTCCTCCGTTGATGAAACCGCCTCAAACGTCGAGATGCCTCACTAAAAACTGCGTAATAAAACCCTCGGCTCCTTTGCTTCCTCCACTGATGAAACTGCCAAAAACGCTGAGATGAAATTGCCTAAAATGTTGAGATGCCTCATTGCAAACCGTCTAATAAAACCCTCAGCTCCTCTGCTTCCTCCGCTGATGAAATCACCTAAAATGCCAAGATGCAACTTCCTAAAACGCCTATATGCCTCACTGCAAACCACGTAATAAAACCCTACACACAATTTTTTTTGGCTCATTCTTGATGTATTGAGCAACCATAACACCGCTCTGCTCGACTATGTAACATGTCCAATGTCTCTCAAGTATCTAGCTTAGGTTTTTCCTGTTTGCTTAGAAGTTAGAGAAAAATAACCTTACATGAAGAAAGAAAGAAGAAAGAAGATAGAAGCAGGTGGGTTGCAACTCCAAAATGAAACTCTTTCCCTCCGCCCGTGATGTGCACCTAATTTTTTCCCACGTGTAGCCAGATTTTTTTCCTCCGCTTGGCCCAAAAAATGAATAAACAATACCTTATGTTATATATATTATTGTATAGTATATTAAAACCCTTTAGGCCCTCATTATAGCCCCAATATATTATTTTGTGATTTTTCCATTTTTAATGCCCCAATATGAATGCACGTGATATAATATTGGTTTGTCAGTGATGCCCCGTGGATGAGGCATCCCATGCTAGTACCGACATCGAACGTTAGCATGCAAAAAATATTCATAGTCCACTTGTGTGGAGATGTACCAATTCTAAGGAATACAATTATTTCACAAAGTTTCCTCATGTCGCTTTGAGCCTAACCAACACTGTTCTCATGCATGTGCCATAACTCATTCATTTTCTCTACTTCCTCTCTCTGCATACACTCCAACTAGTGGGAATGAGGAAGTAGGATGTTAAACATGTAGCAAGCATCCACTTTTCACAATTAATGGCCAACCATTTTCCTTCTACATTCCATTGAACTTGCTCATTCTTCTTTTTGGTGACAAAATTCCATTGATCAGTTATGACAAATAATAAGGTCATAAATATGCTTAGGAATCACACATTTTTTGTTGGTATTACTAATCACTATTTCTCTTTTCCTAGCTTGGTTCATTGGTTCACTAGTTGGTGTACCTCCTCATTGTTTAACCTTATGGTGGCCTTCATATTTGGAAATCTCATGAAGCAACTCGCTTATTCTAATCACTAGAGCCTTCAATATCAAATTATATGGGTAAGGTATTTTTTTCTAAATAAGGTATGGGAAGGAAGGAATCCCTACCACTATTAACTTAGATACTTTTTGAGATAGTACTTGGAGGATTCCTTTTAGAGAGTTTATGAGATAGTGCCTAGAGGATTCTTTGATATATAGTGTAAAATTGGTCTCTAGTGATTTGAAACTATTCCTAAGCCTTAAGAATACCTTATTTCTCTTTTTCTACCAAAAAAATAGATTAACTTCACTCTTATTACCCCTTAAAAAAATTAACCCATTTCTCTATTTATGCATGCTATATGTAAGACTATCCTAAAATTGTTAATATCATTCCAACTTTATGGAATGTCTCCCAAAAAACAATTTTATAAAATGAAATCTCAATATCAAGTTTAATTTTTAATTATATAAATTGATATTTATTTATAACTTATTAATTGATAATTAACATTAACATCATACAAATTAAAAATAAAATATTGAATGAACCCTTCATTGAGCCAAGACAACCAATCTTAAATTATATAAAACTTTTTAATCTTATTAATGGACTAAGATAAATTATTAAAATATAACTATATATTTGAATGGATAGTAAGTTATCTCATGCTTTTAATAGTTCATTTATCATTCTGTGAATTTGAATGGATCATAAATTTATCTTTAACAAAAGAATTTAACACATTAAAAGTCTAAATTAGGTAAAAGTTTAGATTTTTTTACTCTTTACTAAAGTCAATGCCATTTCTTAAATCAAGGGAAAAAGGTTAATTCAACACAAAGAATAGAAAATCTTGCTCCAAAATATTTTAATATTTCTTTTAACTAAACATTTGTAAAGTGAATCTTCAAAAGGAAAATCCATATCCTAGGGATATATTAAAATCTTTAAAGACAAATATTTGCACATTAAAAGTTGTAATATTTGAAAATATTATTTTGATATAGTTTTATTATAATTTTTGTTATCATGCCATGTCAAAAACATCATTAAATCTAATATTGATATTATAATATTAAAATTATACTTAATATTAATACTAATATAATTAAATTTAATAACTTTAGATTAATGCAATATTAAACTTAATATAATATTAAATTTGTTATATTATAATATATAATATATATTAATATATCATGATATATATTAACTCTAGTTATATATGGAGGGAAGAACAAAGACATACAGTGGAGGAGATACAATGAAGGAGAGGGAAGAGGAGGAATGAAGAGAGAGAGAAAGAGAGGAGTGAGAGAGGGAGGGAAGGGTGAGAGAGAGAGAGAGGGAGACAAAAAGATGGAGGGGGGAGAGAGAGGGAGAGAAGGGGGAAAGAGATAGTGACAAGGTTGGAGGGGGGAGAGAGAGAGAGATGGGGGGAGACAGAGGGAAGTAGGAGAGAAAAGAGAGAGGGAAAGGGCCATAAATAACACTTGAGAGAGAGGAGAAGAGAGCGAGGGATAAATCAATGGAATTGGAGGGAGATAGAGGGAGTGAAGAAGAAATACGTAGAGAGAGAAAAGTGAAGAGAGAGAGGGAGAGAGGAAGTGACAAGGGAGAGATGGAGATAGAGTGTGTATTTTTTTGGGTGAAATAGAGAGACAAATAAGGAGATATGGAAGGAACGGGGAGAAAAAGGGAGAGGAGAGAGGGAGGGAGATAGTGAGAGAGTTGGAGGGAAAAGAGAGAGGGGGAGGGGTGGGGCAGGGTGGAGATAGAGTGAGGTGGGAGGGAGTGATAAGGAAGAGAGAAAGAGGGAGAGAGGAGAGTAGGAGGGAAGAGAAATAGAAGGGGGAGAGAGGGAGAGGGAGGGAGAGGTTGATAAATATGGATAAAGAGTGTGTATGCTTTGGGGGTGATATAGAGAGACAGAGGAGAGGCAAAGGAAGATAGAGATATAGTGGGAGGTGAAGACAAGGAAGAAGAGATAGATATAGGGAGGGAGGGAGGATGAGATAGATGTATATGGAGAGAGAGTATTTGTGTGTGGGGGTGCGGGGGGGGTGTGTGGGTTGAGATAGTGAGACAAAGAAGGAGAGATGGAGGGATATATATATATATATATATATATATATATATATATATCGAGGGCGAGAGAGGAAAGAAGATTTCTTGCACAAGATGCATTGATTTTAGTGTAGATGATTATTTATAATCCTATTTGATTGCTTGCACTAGATGTATTGATTTCATCGTAGATGTTGATTTCTAATTATATTTGATCATTTGCACTAGATGCATTAATTTGCGTGAATATATTTATTTATAATCCTATTTGATTGCTTGTTCTAGATGCATTGATTTTAGTGTAGATTGTGTTTTCTAATCCTATTTGATTTCTTGCAGTAGATACATTGATTTCAGCATAGATGTTGATTTCGCATTGATTTTAGCATAGATGTTGATTTCTAATTAAATTTGATTTCTTGCACTAGATGAATTGATTTCAGTGTAGATGTTGATTTATAATCTTATTTTACTGCTTTCATTAGACACATTAATTTCAATGCAGATTTTGTTTGCTAATCCTATTTGTTTTCTCAAATTAGATGGACTGGATGTTGTTAATCTTGATACTGTAAATTATTAAAAATATTTAGATGATATGGGTGGGAGAGAGAGGGAGAGAATATTTCTTGCACTTGCATTGATTTAAGTGTAGGTGCTTTTTCCTTCGAATTCTATTTAGTTGCTTCCACTAGATGCATTGATTTCAGTGTAGACGTTGATTTCTAATCCAATTTGATTGTTTGCATTAGATGCAATTATTTTAGTGTAGATTTGGCTTTCTAGTCCTATTTGATTTCTTTCACTGGATGAATTGATTTCTGTGTAGATGTTGATTTCTAATCTCATTTAATTGCTTGCATTAGATGCAATGATTTCAGTGTAGATATTATTTTCTAATCTTATTTGATTACTTGTATTAGATGCATTAGATTGCTTGCATTAGATGCATTGATTTGAGTGTAGATGTTGTTTTCTAATCTTTCTTGATTACTTGTAGTAGATACATTAGACGTTTTTAATCTTGACGTTGTAATTATTAAGAAAAAATATTTTCAAGATATATGTTGTTAATATTGACGTTGTAATTATTAAGGAAAAATATTTTTAAGATATATTTAATAATACCTAAAAGGACACTATTAAGAATTACTTAGCTGTCGAAAGTTGCGATACCTAGAATTAAAATTAAATTGATATGCATAATCAATCCTCCTGCAATGTGAAAATTAATCCTTGACAAGATCATCCCCCTTCTACATCACCAACTAATTACTAATAGAAAATTACATATATGAAAAATATATTCAAAATTATTAATAGATAATTACATAGAATAATGTATTCATAATATTTATAAGAGGAATATATATATATATATATATATGAATAATGTATTCATAATATTTATAAGAGGAATATATATATATATATATATATATATATATATATTCAAAAAAAATCAAAATATTCTTGAAAGAGATGTGATGAATGTTTGGAGAAACAAATAATGTAAAGATTTTATAGTTCTAGCCACTCATTGAAAAAAAAATGAAAAATACATTATTTCTTGACTTTGTTGAATAAAATATATATAAAAAAACCATCAAAATATTCTTGAAGGAAATAAATTATTTCAAACATTAGCAAAGAAAAAAATTATTTCAAGAGTAATATTGCCATAATAAATTATTAAAACTACTCTTCAAGATATATTTAGTAATACCTGGAGGGACACTATTGAGAATTAATTAGTTGTCATAAGTTGTGATACCTAAAATTAAATGAATTAGATGTGCAATATCAATCCTCTCTAAACTATTGACAAGATTGTCTCCATTTACTAATAAGCAATTACATACACATTATCATCCAAATCCAAACACATAAACACACACACCATTCCAAGCATCTAAACACAAATGTACAATGATTCAAGGCAAGCAACACAGACTAAATTAAAGAAGAGAATTATATGGTCATGCAAAGGTAAGGAAACATAATGTGAATTTTGAGTTTAATCTCAAACATATACATAATAATAATATTCTAAAAATGTAATATTGTTGCCCTCAAATGAAACTAGCTTAGGTCCATCTAACACTAGATCTATCATGAGCCAAAAAAGATCAAATCCCTCAAGTTGCAAACTTTAACGGCAAACCTTAATTTACACCTCCAAAAATTTGAGCCTCTCAACCCATGATAAATCTAATGTTAAATAAACCTAAACTAACTGGTTATATAAATTCATACTTCATTAATAACACGATACGTCACATTAACATAGTATAACGATTGAAAAGATAACAACCGGTGAACCTAAACCATGGATGGAAATGTTCGGATTATAAAATTTTGAAATTATCCTCTCTGACTAAATGTGTCCGAGTTTTTCATTTCTTTCAAATAATTATATGCGTCTGGACATCTCCTCTCAATTTGAAATTAATCTGACCCTTGCCCACCCAAATAGTTTTTCCAGATTCCTAAACGTGGCATCAAAGTAAAGAATGTTATCACATCAATATTATACAACAAAGTTTAAGAAAAAGTATCGTAATATGCATGATATGAAATTCAAAATGCCAACAAAGGTACTTGTCATGCTCATCACTGTCTCTGTTTTTGTTGGGAATAATGCACTATGCGATAAGACAGTAAATCCTCATTAATCATTAAGGGGGAGTGTTGTGAATAATGCTTAATTTTTTATGTAAATTGCTGACAAATTAGTCAGTAGATTTTGTGTTCTCTCTGCAAAATTAAGGTAGCAAATTGTTAGGGTAGTTAGTGCTGGAAATTAGTTGTAGTGTTAGTGAATTTGTTTTAGAGATGATTGAGAATCACTTTAGAAATATTTTTACTATATAAGAATGTAGTTAATGGTTTAATCACTATATGAAATTTACAACAGTTTTTAGCTTAACTGTGTTTTATTTGTTTAATTTTGTTTATACGTATTTTTCTTCATAGTTATGTTGGATTATCAGTTGGCTTAAAGAAGCCATTTCATATTCTACTTTTTAGCTTAAATGTGTTTTATTTGTTTAATTTTTTTTATATGTATTTTTCTTCATAGTTATGTTGGTTTATCAGCTGGCTTAAAGAAGCCATTTCATATTCTACAAGTGGTATCAAAGCAGGTAAAATTGTTTTGGGTTAAATTTTTATTGTTGGAATTTCACCAAAGTTAATCATGTCGAATTCTAACCAGATGCCAGTTCCAGAATTTGATGGGAATGATTATGATTATTGTTGCATTAAGATGCTAACCTTTTTTATTGGAAAAGATTTGTGGGAGACTGTTGAATCAGGATATGAGGAGCCAACTGATTGGAATGCCCTTACATCCAATGAAATAAAAACAAGAAAAGAAGCAAGCAAGAAGAATGCTCAAGCTTTGTTTCACATTCAGATAGCTCTTGATAAGATCTTATTTCCAAGAATATCAAGAGCAAAAACTGCCAAATATGCCTGGGAAACTCTACAAGAAGGTTACCTAGGTAGTGATCAAGTTAACGTGGTCAAGCTTTAGACATTGAAGCAAGAGTTCGGGAATTTGAAGATGCAAGAAGCTAAAAGTGTGAGTGACTATTGTGTGAGTCAAAGATGTGGTCAGTAAAATGGCTACACTTGGAGAAACTGTAAGTAATGAAGTTTTAATTAAAAAAGTATTGAGATCTTTAACACATAGATGGAATCATGTTGCCATAATCATGGAAGAATGTAAGGATTTGACAAAGCTACAATTTGATCAATTGGTTGGATCTTTGATGTATCATGAAGAAAGATTGAATGACACTTTTGAAGGTGTAGAGAAAGCTTTTTCCTCTAAATTACAAATTACAAAGAATGAAGATGCAAGTAGCAATAGTGCCAAAATCAATCAAGGTCAAGGTAAATGGCAAAGCCAAAATTCTTCAAGAGGTAGAGGAAGAGGTGGTTCAAGTGGAAGAGGTAGTTTCAGAGGAAGAGGTAGAGGTAGATTTGATAAGAGAAATGTTCAATGTTACTATTGTAACAGGTATGGCCACTTTGAAAGAGAATGCAGATTGAAAGAAGGTAAAAATGCTAATTATGCTCAAGAAAGTGGTGAGTGTCCTCCAGATCACTTATTTTTATCTTATGCCAAAGGCGAAAATACTAGTAAATATGTCTGGTACCTAGATTATGGATGTTGTAACCATATGAAAGGGAATGAGAAATTGCTTTCAGCAAAGGATGGAAGTTTCAAATCCAAGATCCAACTTGGTGATGATAAATCATTTGAGGTTGCTGCCAAAGGAGCTATGGCGGTCCAAACAAAAGAAGGTATAAAGAATATTCATGAAATTTATTGTTCTCCACAATTGAAGAATTATTTGTTGAGCATTGGGTAGCTATGTGAGAAAAATTATAAATTAGTCTTTGAAAATAAGACATGTACTATCTATGTTAAGAATAAGGGAAATAGGGTGATCACTCTTGTGCCTATGACAAGAAATAGGATGTTCCCCTTGAGGTTTGATGAACATAACAACATCTTGCAAATATGGCTTATGAGGATTCAAGTTCGTTATGGCATCTCAGGTATGGGAATTTAAATTTTCACAGTTTGATGTTTCTAAACTCACATGCATTAGTTTCTGGTTTGCCCAAGGTAGAAAAGCATAAGGAGGTTTGTTAAGGATGTGCTAAAAAAAAGCATACAAGGAAAAGGTTTCCAAAGGGAACTGCCTGGAGGGCTCATCGTCCACTTCAACTTGTTCATTCAAACATATGTGGTCCTATGCAGACTAAGAGTTTGGGTAAGTTATCATATTTCATCACTTTTATTGATGATTACTCACGAAATTGTTAGGTATATTTTTTGAAGGCCAAAAGTGAAGCCCTGGATACATTCAAGAAGTTCAAAGCCCTTGTAGAAAATGAGAAAGGGTGCAATATCAAATGTTTCCAAACTGACCATGGAGGAGAATTCTGCTCAAAATCTTTCCAGAGTTATTGTAATATGAATGGCATTAGGAGGCAACATACTACATCATACACACCCTAATAGAATGGCATAGCTGAAAGAAAGAATCATATTGTGGTTGAAATGGCAAGATGCATGTTACAAACTAAGGGGTTGAGTAATTCTTATTGGGGAGATGCAGTTGCTACAGTAGTGCACATCCTCAACTGTAGCCCCACAAGTGCACTGCAGAAGATGACTCCTTGTGAAGCTTTGTATGGAAAAAGGCCTAATGTTAATCATTTCAAAGTTTTTTGTTGTTTGGCTTATGTGCATGTACCTAATCAGAATAGAAAAAAGTTAGATGCAAAGAGTGAGCTATGTATTTTTATTGGGTATAGTTTGACAAACAAGGCTTATAAATTGTATAATCCTCTAACTAACAAGCTTATTGTCTCAAGTGATGTAATTTTTGATGAAGGGGGAGTTTATGGTTATCAAAAAGGCCATGTTGAGAAGACAAAATCTGTTTTGAATGATGATATAATTGTTGATAATGATCATGAGCAACCAACTAATGTTTCTGTAACTAGTGGGTTAACTCCACCAAGTAGCCCTTCATCAATTTCTTCAACATCAAGTTCAATTCCAACTTCTTCTCCAAGTTCTACATGGAAGGTAAGAAAATTGAGCGATATTTATCAGAGGAGTGCAAATCAAGCACATGAAGAAAGCCCAATAGGTGAGATAGTCAATTTTGCCAAGCACATGAAGAAAGCCCAATAGGTGAGATAGTCAATTTTGTTTTATTAGCAAAGGCTGATTTTGAACCATCATGTTTTGAAGATGCATGTACTAATGAGGTTTGGATGCAAGCCATGCAAGAAGAGATAGGTTCCATTTAAATAAATGACACTTGGAAGTTGACAGAGCTTCCACATGACAAGAAAAAGATAGGAACCAAATGGGTCTATAAGACTAGATTTAACAGTGATGGGAGTGTTAAAGACACAAAGAAAGATTAGTTGCTAAAGGATTCACACAGAAGTATGGAATTGATTATGAAGAGACATTTGCACAAGTAGCAAGACAAGAGACCATTAGAATGTTGATTTTATTAGCAGCTCAGAAAAAAGTGGAGCATTCATCATATGGATGTGAAAAGTGCCTTCTTGAATGGGTACTTAGGAGAGGAATTATATGTGGAGTAGCCACAAGGTTTTGAAGTGGAAGGAAAGGAGAATAATGTCTACAAGATAAAGAAGGCTTTGTATGGTTTCAAGCAAGCACTAAGAGCATGGTATGCTAGGATTGATGGATACTTTCAGGAAAATGGCTTCCAAAGTAGTAAGAGTGATCCTACCCTTTACTACAAACAAGAAGGTATTGATATTCTAATCATAAGTTTGTATGTAGATAATCTATTGTATATGGGTAGTAGTTCTAAGATGAATACATTTTGGATGAAAGATCTACGCATCATGAAATATTTTCTAGGAATGGAGGTTTATCAAAGTAAGGATGAGATTTCATTTGTCAAACAAAGAATGCACAGGATAAATTGGATATGCTTGATTGTAATCCATCCCCTACTCCAAGTGCTCATGGAGAGGTGTTATGTAGAGATGATGGTGCTAATTTAGTTGATGAGAAAACTTATTGTGGGGAACGTGATATTTCTAACCCACACAAGGGGGAGTGTTGGGAATAATGCTTAATTTGTTATGTAAATAGCTGACAAGCGGAGTTTGTGTTTTCTCGAAATTAGGGCAGAAAATTGTTAGGGTGGTTAGTGCTGAAAATTAGTTGTAGTGTGAGTAGATTTGTTTCAGAGTTGATTGATAATCATTTTAGTAATAATTTTACTATATAAGAATGTAGTTAATGGTTTAATCAATATATGAGATTTATAGCTGTTTTTAACTTAACTGTGTTTTATTTGTTTAATTTTTTTTATATGTATTTTTCTTCATAATTATGTTAGCTTATTAGCTGGCTTAAAGAAACCATTTCATATTCTACAATTTTCCTCTAAACTGTCTCTGTTTTGGGTAAATAATTAAATTGTATATGCTTGTCACATGTGCTGAATCTGGTAGAAATAATATTGGAAAACGTTCTAATCTGATTGGAGAATATTTGCCAACTGCAGATTAATTTGTTCAATCCGTATTATTACTTATTTGCACAACCGGTGATCCTTTACATGTACGCATAAAACAACTCAAACTATCTCTATAGCAACGTAATTGACTTGTATCAGGCCTGGAATTTGACCGAAATTATTGCAAACGAATGTTTTTACTTATTTCCACAAGCCAGTCATCCTTAGATGGACGCATAAAACAACTCAATTTTTCTGAATTGAAACTTAATAGATTTGGATCAAGTGTCCATTGAGTTTAGATTAATTGGTTGGAAGGAATATTTCTGGTCTTTTATCGTCAGATTCAATTTTAGGAAGTTGATAAGTTGATGTTATAGAATAGAATAATTTTGGTGCATTCTTAATTAAGTTTCTCTGGAATATTAGTAATATTTCTTTTGCTTTTTTGTTGAGAGGGAAGTTGACTTTTTTTTCTAGATGGTACCTGATACCTAAAATTTTTAGCACCAAGAGTTGGTTTAATTGGTGTAGATCCCAGGGCAGTACCCAATCTCCAAAATTTTTAGCCCCAGTGATTAGTTCAATTGGTGTAGAGTCACCTGTGAAGTTCTTTGATATTATTGCTTATCACAGTTCTTTGATATTATTGCTAGTTATTGCCCATCACAAGTTTGACTCTCTTCAATTCTCTTGGGGGAGGCCCTAAAGGCTAGCTTATTACCAACAACCTCTCTGACTTTCTTACCACTTACCCAATGCCCAAATTTTTTATCCTCAAAAGTTAATTCAATTGGTGTAATATCAGATTGAAGTTCCTTGATATTGTTTCTAGTTGATTATGATTTTGATTCTCTTTGAATGCCTTGAGGCCAGATCCCCTAATACTCCCAAATCCCAAATTTCCTTTGCTTTCATTCCAAGTAAAACAAATAAATTTGAATTATAGAGAAATACCCCATAATTTCGAGTGTTTTGATTCCAAGTAAAATCTGATTTGGATCATGGAAAAATACCTCATAATTTCTGCTGTTTTCATTCCAAATAAAATCTGATTTAGATCATAAGAAAGTACCCCTCATTTCCGGTGTTTTCATTCCAAGTAAATTGAAAGTACCCCTCATTTCCGGTGTTTTCATTCCAAGTAAAAATAATAAATTTGGATCAGACATGAAATTTGACATTATATTTTTTTCTGCATTTTAAATAGGGTTTCACCATCAATGACCCATCAAATTTTGAAACATCAAATAAGAAGTAAAAAAATTAAAATAGTGGATTGGATGTGTAAGTATTTAAGTCGTCTTATTCTAATGAGTGATTAGGAAAAATAAAAGAATTTGTTTAACTACAATACATATATCTTGCGACTATTCTTAAATGGATAAGCTGGAAATGACATTCTCAGAGAGACAAATATATATATATAGAGGGGATAGACAAGACAACACCAAGTGAGTGGCACCCATAACCACACTTCACCCAGCAAAACACCGAACAAGACACAACGTTTACCTCAAGAACACAGCTAGCAACAACGCTCTGTGAACCCGGAGTCCGCAGTTCAACAAACTCCCGGGAATCGAATCCATGCTCGATCTCTTTATGCAAACTTCATGAGATATTGTGATTAGATTTTTCTTCTAACTACGTGTAACCCTACCTCACACTCGCGGATCACGAAAACGTAAAACTACGGGCGTGAAAAACAAATCACCGTCATCAAATTTGCATCTGATAGGCAGCAATAATTTGAAATTACAGGATTGATTTGGTTATACAACAGAAGCCAAGCACGTGTCTTTTAATCAGTTTACCATGGCAGATTACACAATAATTGGCGTGTTTACTGGCATAGATTTACCGTCTGCGAACGATATTTATGGATATTTCCGATGGTTGAGTCTCCTAGTCATCCAAAATTGGAGCAGGATGACCTTCAGCGTTTTTAATGGCCTTCAGAATTTTTGCCTTCATGTTGGGTTATTGGAGACGGGTGGTGCTGCTGTTGGCCTGCATATGATTGCAATTTTCCTGAGTCCAGCGAAAGGGATTGTACGGGATTTCTGAGACCATGTATATCATCTGCACTGAATCCATGTCCATTTCCACCACCCATCTCGATATCCTCCGCAAATTTAAAGCCCTCGGTCTTTCGATCTTCTTCTCTGATTCCTTCTCCCCTGGGATTCCCTTTTCTGTAAATCATGTACAGAAGAAGCTGTGCAGCGCCAAGGCCGAAGCCGATACCATTCGGGATCTGTACATTGCAAAGTCAGATTTGTTTGAATCATATGCATTTTATGTGAATCTACTTTCAATGGAAAACATGGAACACTAACCCCAACGAATATATCATGCTTCAACACTGCCCAGACTGCCCAAACTCCTCCGTTGAGAAACAGGAAGAATGACAGGAAAAACGGCATGAATTCCACGCTTTTCGTTACTATGACCTTTCTCTGTTACCACACACATGCAGGAGGGCTACAACATTAAACTGTAAAATTCAAAATTACACTTATTTTGCTTGAATTATTGCCAATATAAAGGACCAGGAAAGATTCAAGGCCCAGCCAAAGTCTCAGCCAAGTCGGTAGTTTTGTTTTTTGTCCTAGGTTTGTTTTCTTAGCCTGAGTGTGGAAAAATAAGCTTACCATAATTGCCAATGGGGAACCGTACATGGTTAATGTTAAGCAGACGCATAGGAGCCCTATGACAGTTATCCTCGCATGATGACTAAGTGCCAAGAAAGTCAGCAAAAACACCGCAGTAAAGAATACTACATCCACAAGCAGCACCAACATAATAATCTTGAGCTGCAAAACAATAACAGAATAATCTTGATATCAGAATTTCATACTAAGGTGAATGTGAAATAAGTCAAATGCACATATAAGTTCATTTTGTTTGCAGAATAAATAAATTAATTTTGAAGTATATCAAATTAGCATAAGATTTCTGGTTGGTAGGAAATAAACAATTTAATTTGAAAGTATATTAAATTGATGAATAAGATTTTTTAGTGTATGAAATAAAATATTTATTTCAGAATAATTATTTAATTATTAAAATTTATAAAAGTATATATATTTTAATTTTTTTAAATTTAAATTTATAAAAGTGATCACAATTCTATCAAAAAAAACATGATAATACAGGTCTTGGCCGCAGTGGTATTAATCATTAAATTATATAAAAAATTAATCTTTAGATTTAGGTTTATAAAAGTGATCACAATTCTATCAAAAGACATGATAATACAGGTCTTGGCCCCAGTGGTAAGATGAAGCTGGTCAAAAAGACACTTATATTAGACTTATATAATCCAATCTGATTTCCAATTATCTAAGTGCCACTAAGTTCTGGTTAATAGTTGTGGACAGGCAAATTAAACAATCAACATAAAGCTTGTAAAAAAGTTGCTTACCTTAACTTCCTTACGGGCGTAAATTATAAAGAGAATCACATAAACGGCCTCCAATACAGCGCCTGCCCCATTAATCGTAGAGATCAACAGTCCTCCCGACTTGATTAATCCATAATATGTCCACAGTGAAGTGCTCAACAGCGTGCAGATGTAAGGAAGAGATTTGAAGTCCTCTGTGGATTTCTTCTTCATTATTCGCCAAAATGTCTTCCTGTGAATCAAAACCAAACCTAATCAACAATAGTCACAAAATTGACAATGCTCCTTTAGAAACTCAAATGTGTGTAGCTATTCAAAACATTTGAGAGCTTACGCTGGCGAGATGAAAACGAGTAGCGATATGACATTTCCTGTAGCATTTTGCCCAAACATCGAATAAATCAGAAATATCACATCGCAGTCTAATTTCTCAAAACCCCACATAAAATCTGAATGTATCAATAGTTTAGATGAATAAGCAATAATTCAAATACAGTAAATGCAACTGTGATATGATGTATATACTGACCTACAACACCGAGAATGAAGCTCACATCCGCCATCTCCAGTATGTGCTCAGAACCAATGCAATCCTTTTCCTCTAGTCGCGTGAAGTTTTCCTCTTCTCGTGAAGGATGCGAGAACTAATGATATGGATTTGCATTCTGAAGGTTTAAAAGACACACAAGACCTGCAGGTAGAGTCCAACTAAACAATTGCGGCCATAGAGTGAGGGCCACGTAAAAGTTGGCAGTACGTATAGTCAGGTGTATGACATCACAGCAGAGATAGCCCGCAGCTTATATAAAACGCTATAGGTGGCCCATTCAGATGCCCGGAAAAGGAACGAAATTGTGGAGATTTTTAATTATTATATGTTTTTGGAGTTTTTATTAGAATTTGGTAAATTTTATTTTGGTCGAATGCTAATTTTTGTTATTTATTTAAAATAGATTTTTGACTCTATATGAATTAAGCTAGGAACACTTTATTATATGCACTTTACAATTCAAATTTAGTGATTCTAACCCATCCATAACTCAACTATGAATAAATTAAATTAGTCTAATCTAATAAACTCTAACTTGTGATTTGAACAAATCTTTAACTATTAAACTAACATTTTTATCTGGATTGCCCATTCCCCAAATATTCAGAAATAGGAGAGACCTAATTCCCCAAATTCAACCATCAGAAGGACATAGAGGCTGTCAATACCATGTCCCACATTACCAAATAATCAGAAAATACGCAATCGAGATAAGCTGAAGGCAATTAAACTCGGCCTAAAACGGAATCCGATCGTTTCTTATTCCAGTAGTTGGGATAAATGGCACACAGATAGCTTCTTATCTTAATTGATTTTTGAGAAGAGAATTAGATTTGAATTTGATAGTAATAATCCAAACTCTAAGATTATGCAGTTTCAGTAAACTAATATAACATCTCTTTATAGACCCGAAGTTATTAAAACGAGGAAAGTTATTTGAGAACTTTATATGCAACTCTTCATCAAAAATACCTTCATTCCATTGTCGCTATGGAGTTTGTGAGGTTCGGAAGCTCGGATCAGTCACAGTCAGGAATAATGGTGTGGTCCATTTTGCCATTGTCTTATTTGAGCAGAGTTATCCTATTAGACTGCCCTTTTCGATTCGATCCTTTACTTGATGATCAACAAGTCTAGGGAATTTAAAATACTTTCTTTGCTGCGACTTTCACAGATAAGAAGAGCATCTTGTGCAGTGCATGCTTGAACCTTGATGACACGTTTGGTGATTGAATTCTATTATATCTTCATTCATTCATATAATGAGATATAGTGGAATATTTGTCATTTTGTCTTTGATTTGATTTTACGGGCAGTGGCTAAATGCGTGTACAAAATCTGGGTGACATGTATACGTAACCTGGACTCTGGTGCCGTTCAATGACTTTCTTAAATGCTGCACAGAACCCACCGAAATTCTCGTGATCCTCGTCGACCCTCATTAAAATCCTCACAAAAAACCAAAATTATAAACTTTTCCTCATGGACCTTAATTAAAGTCATACAACCTTCCTCATAGAACTACCTCGTCAAGCAGCATTAGAAATGTTGATTCACTTACTGAATTGGTTCATTCATTTACGATTGATAAACTATTTTTTAGAACAGTGGAAAATATGTTAATATTTAATAAAAATGAGACCGAAGAATAAAAGTTAATGTCATTTCCATCGCCGAATGTTCATGGATGTTAATGCCACTTACGTTGCCAGATGTTCAAGCACTAATGAGAGTCGTGGAAGAGATCACATCTTAAGAAAGGAAGGTCATATTTACCGTATCTTAAAAAAAGGTGGTGGCATCTTAAAAATTGGTGGTCATATTTCAAAAAGCGAGGTCAATGTCATCTTTAGTTTTAATGGTTCATTCACTTATATTCCATGAAAGTAGTGGATGACACCATAAATAAATGGTGGTCAAATTTCCAAAAGCGAGGTCAATGTCATCTTTAGTTTTAATGGTTCATTCACTTATGTTCCATGAAAGTAGTGGATGACACCATAAATTAATTTAAAAAGAAAATAAACATTTTTATATCTAAGTGAATGTCATTCCATCATAAATTAATTTAAAAAGAAAATAAACATTTTTATATCTAAGTGAATGTCATTCCATCATCACTAGCATGAACTTGAATTCATGTTTTTAATAACGCACAAGTCACACATTCAAAATCGTTTGAAGTGTACATTTTATCAATTAAGGAAACGAAAATCATATTTTATAAGTTTAAATTAACATTCTAATTTTGGTATAATAATGTATTGGTTCAATGTATCTATAAATTATAAATTTAAATAAATATTTTTATATGTAAATGATATATATGATAGTATAGATTTTTAATAAGCAATTTGAATAAGTAATAAATAGCTAGTTTTTTATAATGTAAATAAACTTCCACATATGTGTCTTACTCTTGATACTATGTACTCAATTTATATAAATACTATTGTTGATATATAATATCTAATGGTTCAAGATGGTTACGAAGAATATGAGAGAGGTTATGATTCTAGTCAGGGGAAGAGGAAAATAGATTTATGGGAAAGTAAATCATGTATTCTCAATTGCCAATCTTAGATCTCATTCATTTTCTATAATGTGACTTAAATGAAGTTATGTACCTTCATTCACTTATGAAAATAATCATTGAATGCATGAAAGATGTTGGTGGGAAGTCTTATTACCTTGTTACACAAGAATGAGTTAAATACAATCATCATGGGGAAGTGTTAAGATTCATATGTTCCTCCTACCAGAAGTAAAACCATACATCATTATCATCAATAATTCACTCATTTTCTCTAAGCATACACTCTAATAATATCACATTCATGGTCGACATTGCTTATATTTGATTGATCCAAGTTGTATAAGGAATGAAATGAAATGTAGGAAAGGATATGAAACACACAAAGAGAAATATACCAAAGAACAAAGTAATATGGTGAAAACATGAATTCTATTAATAAATGAAATAAAAAAATATTGTAGAACATAAACTGGCTAAAAAGGTGGTAGAATCTTTAAAGAGAGAGAGAGAAATGATGCCTACATACATTTTCAAAAGCTATTAAAAGAGGATGAAATATTGTCTTTTTAACATGAGGAAAAAACCCTAAATGTCCAAAACATCGACCCTAAAAGATGAAGCACCAAAAGATTTGCAAGTGTCAAGATGGTTAGTTACTACAACAATATCCAAGGGGCACGACTTTTGTATAAAATACTTGTTTCCAACACACAATAGTTTATTAGAAAGAACTACCCCACGACTACAAATTTTTACTGAGGAAAAGGCACACCATGACAACTTGTGGTCCCCTGAATTGCCAAAAGCCATCATCTAGAGCCTCAAAACACCAATGGAAGTTTGGGACCTAAAAAAACCATAAAAAACAACTAACAAGAAGATATAAAAACATTAAGTCAATAAAAGATGTGGGTGGCCACCAATATACACCTACATTAGTCGTCCCTCCCTAGGAAGCATTGCCTCCATTGCATGAAGTTCCCTCATCAGATGGAAAAAATTATGTTAAACTTGGATTCTAGTGGGAAACATTCCTTATTGAAGGAGTTTGCCTATTTTGACAACCTAATAGAGTTGTATGTACTTCTAGTGGGTATATTTTGTCTTGGTGTCCATGATTTGATCTGTTGTGCCTATTCAATGCAATTATGATTTGGTTTTGTGGGTGTGAATTACTCGATTGCCTCCAATGTGTCCAACATAGGTAGAACATATGATTAAAGTAGCTTGACACTAAATATTGTGAAAGCTATAGAAAAGGGGAATGCTTTATTCAAAATATTTTTCACCCACATCCTTTGTTATCATGTAAATCCCATATTGGAGTTGTATGAGCTTCCAATGGGGGCCTATGGGGTGCTCTTTATATAAATTCAACGACATCATTTCACCAAACTCAAACTTTTATGGAAACCTATGTTGGTCATATCACTTCTTGTACTTGGAGTTAGCTTTTTGCATGATATCATGAGCCTATTTTTAGATGTATTGCATGCATTCAAAAAAATTGTTTGATGTATTGCATGCATTCAAAAAATTTGTTTGCTCTCTCTATTTCAACTTGAGAATGGGAGAACTTTGCTAATGAAGATGAAATGGGCATAGTTATATCAATTAGGGTCAATGGTTAGAACCCTAAGCACACCTATAAGGAAATGTGGCGAATTGAGATGCAAAGTGATCAACTATGACTATTTTGAACATATGAGTAAGTCTTTTTATTTCAAAGCTATCAGGCACACTATGTGTAGGAAACAAGCATTAACTGACATTGACTACTTCTAATGTACTTTCTTCAATTATGCTTCCTCAACAAGAACATAGCCCTCAATGAAATCTCAATCCTTATTGTAGATTATTCCACATTTGCAGGAATTGAAATCAATCTTCATTCAATTTTGGAATTAAAAACCTCGCCATGGAAACCACACTTGCATGAAAAGAAAAACATTCTACACACACTTCTATAAATGTAAATCACTTTTTGCAACAAGGAACTTAGGCACTATTGCAAAAAAGAAATAACACTTAGCACAAGTAGATCATCACTTGCATACATGAAATCACTTGACACTAGAATTAATCGAAATCACCAATCTCTTCATCACCAAACTAGAAATTATTCAAACAACATAAACACTTGGAAAATGAAATGTTACTACTGAAATTGTATTAATAATATCAGTTTGGGAATCATAAAGGATAGAAATATTAAACTGTAAACAACTATCTGTAACAAAATTGCACAAAAATAACCTACAACAATAATTAATAAAAGTGACCTATGAATAACAATGCGTGATAATCATCAGTGTGTAACAACAACTCAATCATCACTCTGTAATCGTGGAAAATTGTACCAATCTGTAACAAAAATAAAAATAAGAATTTGTAAAGATTTATGATGGATATGGTTGAGTAACTTTATCCCACTTTCAAGAATTCTCCCAGACTCTTATGAGTATCAATAAGAACAATGCACTAATCACACAATAAATATCTAACGAAAATCGACTTAAATTACAAAAATATAATTCATAACCCACAAGTTAATTAAATCAAATAGCTATGCTACAAGTACAATCACAACAATCCCAACTAAAGAGTAGGGCCCTTTCTCCTCAGTAGGGAGTTTGAGAAAAGCTCAGCCTACAGGATAATGCAATAAGTCATAGAATGAGTGAAAAACTTGTTGAGTCTTGCATTAATTATAAAGAAAAGATACATATGCACAATTTGAGAAAAATAATGCCAACCTCGTTCTTTATCCAGAGAGATCCCCTTTTATAGATTTTTCCCTTACATCAAATCTTGGTAATAAATCAAAATATGTACAATATTGAGAATATTTCGATTCTCAAGATATTCAAATAAAGTTAACCAAAGGTTCTGTTATAGTGGCTACAACCACCCTCCAAAATTTTGCCTTAGCTTTGTTTTGGATCCTCACTACCAACCATCCTTAGCAGCATGTCTTGCATTATCAAGTACATAGGCTTCAGCTGCGTTTTAGTGGCATGACAACATGTGAATGTTAGCTTTCTTGTCTCCCTCCCGCAGGTCGTCATTCCAGACGTAGATTATTTGCTGGTTGAGACACTCCCCCAGAAAATTGTGCAATTTGGGAGGGGAACCAGCCTTCCCTCCAGAAATTGCGCAAATCAGGTGGGCAGCCTGCTGGGTTCCAGAATTGCGTAGAATAGTTAGGTAGTCCTCCTTCAAAAAACTTCAGAATTTGACCTGAAACTAGGCCTCAACCCAAGAATTGAGCAATTCTAGGGGGTAATTGATGAGCTTCATTATTAAGTAATTATATGGGCTTGAATTGGGCTTAATTCACCTCTTGGTTTATCCAAACCAACTATTCTCATGACTTATTGCATACTTTTGATTATATTTTGTTTATGAAATGAGTTAGAGTTGGATATTTGGCTTTGTGGTCTAATGTGCATGTAATATAGGAATAAAGGACAAAAGCAAGGAAAACTATAGGTATAAAGGATAAAAGAAAAGAACAATGGCAAAGACCTTGGTAAAGAATCGAATGGGACAAGGGAAAGTAACTATAGGAGGTAAATCCTCCTCATTTACTACCCCTCCATTTGAATATTCCACCATCAGCTCAGAATGCACACAACCATCATTTTGAAGACTAAAAGACAGCCAAGCAAGGGAAAGGGACAGAAAACAATTTATCCTAACTTGGGAGCCAAGCCTCCCTAATGGGAAGGAAGTTGTTAGAGACTTCAAATGTATAAATAGAGAGGCTTAGGACCTCAGTAGGATTCAGACTTCATTTGTAAAAACTATGTTTTATTTCTAAGTTGCAAAGACTTGTGACAGTTTTCTTTGTAATCCATGGTTTCTACAATAAGAATGAGTTATGTTTAAGCTAGCTCCGAGTTAACTTTGAGGGCTGAAGCTCTTGGGTTAGGGCCCAACCCAAGCAGCCACAACTCCTCTTTATTGTACATTTATACTAGCATAGAGTTCTATTCTGTTCATTTTTTTAAGTAGCTTCCTGGTTCTGTTTACCTGCTTAAATAGCCTTCTGGTTTACTTGCTCATTTTCTAAGAAATATTCATGGTTTTTCATTGGTTATTTGTTGAAGTAGCTTTCTGTCTCTATTCATCTGTGTTGTGTTTCAGTTTACTTTCATTTATGCCTTCTTTCAGTTCACGGGTTAGTTAAATGAAAAAGATCACTATCAGGTTGTGCGCAGGTGTCTCAACCTCATCTCCTCCCTCTGGGACCATGAATTAATGAAGGGACCCTCCAACAACTCCAAAAACACAGTCTCTGATTCTCGCATGGGCTATGGAGTTCATTGTTTAATGCAACTATTTGTTCACTCGTACTGGTTTTCTCTATCATTTCCATCTGAAACTACCTCCAGCACGTTCCTCCTACATCGCTTACTCGCCATCCAATCACCAAAAAACCTTCCCAATCACTGCCTGATTCACTTTTAACGTTGACTTTTTGCACTTCAAATCCCCACCGTCGATCTACCTCATTAGATCCGACGACTATCATGCACCTGCTCGCCAACTAGCTCGGTCAAATCTCCATTGTCGATCTGCCTCTCTAGATCTGACGGCTATCACATGATATCGAGTTGTTTTTTGTCCAATCATTATCTGCTCGAGGGAATGCGATGAGAGTGGTTTCTCTGTGCTACGTGTCGCCCAGTTAGGCTAATCTTGCAAAATTTTAGAAAACTTCTTACAACTTTGAGGGCGCGCGATAAATAGCTTACCACCCTCTAAACCTGCTCCATCATTTCCGCACGTTTCATTTGCATGCGATCTAATCTTCACCGTCCATCTGCCGATTAATACTGTTTGTCCATCTCTTGACTTAGCCTCTACGATATAATCTTCATCGTTCATCCTATTAGTTAACCCTATTCACCTATCTATCTTTGTAACCTCTTGCAATCCAATCTCTGGCATTCATTTGCCTTTCACTTGACTGATCCAACAGTTCTTATGCATTGTTGCTCCCTCACGTCCTCCTTTCATTGACTTCGACCTCCAATTGCTTTTTTCGCTTGAAACCCCATTTAGCCTAAGTTTCTTTGTTACACCTTAGTCTAGTTTTGATGCTCTTTACTTCTACAACTTAGATAACTAACATTAGGTTAGTGTTGATTTAGCAATTCTGCTTAGCATAGCTATTTAATTGGTTAGTTAGATTATGGTGTAAGTTTATCATTTCATGTTTTTTTCTTCATTACTGCAGTAGAGTCTCTCTTAGAATAATTTTGCTGCCCTTCCATCGAAGAATTAATCTTCTTCCAACTCTATAGAATTTTGGTTTGGAACCCTTGGGGTCTCTTGCCAGACAAAAAATGACAACAGGTAGGACCTTCACTTCTACTTGTGCATATAGCACTGTCACCTCCAAGTTTGTATGAACCTCGGGTCATAAGTAAAGCTGGTAGCCCTCGGAGTTGTAGCATTATTGTTGCAATACCTAGGTTCATCACTTTGTGGCGCCATTGCTGGGGAGGTGTCTAAGTAGAAGTAATTATTGCTTTCTTCTCTTTATAGTCTTCAACTTTCTTTTCTTCTACTTCTTATCCTCAGTTTTCTTCCATTAGTTATTTCTACAAAAGTAATTTAGTTTATTTCTTTCTTTCAGTTGTCATTATCTGTTTTCCTTTCTATTTTGCAAGTACTTTCAAACTTCAGAAAAATCTTACAAAAACCCACCCAAAAACATTTCCTTTCATGCCTCATAGGAATAGGGACAATTCAGGGAAATTCTTGTCAAATACCCCCACTACATCCAACAGGTAACCTTCTCTCTTCTTCAGTGATGGTGAGTTGGAAGACCCTTTAGGTGAGCAACTATTATGAAACTAGCTCACAAAAAGATAGAAAAGAGAGATCAATGCCTTAGAATTCAGCCTCTTCGAGGGGGAAACCTCCTTTACATTACATAAATGAACAATTCTTGCATGATTCAAATGAAAAAACCTTCTTTCTATATATAGGATTCTAAGGGGTCCCAATATAACCAAGCTGACCTAATAATAATAATATAAAGGCACAAAAATAACAATAGAGGGATTCTATGGGGCACAATAATAACAATATGGGGACAATAGGGGCACAACAATATTAATAAGGGACACAACTACAATATTAATGGGGGCATCACTAGTATTATAGGGACCTAACATGCCCCTCTCCTTCAAAAAAGTGTTGTCCTCAACGCTTGAGTAGTTCTAGATGCGTTTTTATAAAATTGTCATCCTCCCATGTGGAATCTTTAGCAGATAAGTCCTTCCACTTGATGATATACTCTGAAATGGATTGATTTCATAGTTTTCGAGTTCTTGTTTCTATGAGTGCTTCCGGTTCCAATATAATTTTTCCTTCCTTGTCAAGTTCTGGCAATATTGTTTGAACTAGGAGCTTTTCGCTTATAACCTTCTTTAAACATGAAACATGGAAAACTAGGTGCAATCGAGAAGCTGCAGGAAGCTCCAATTTGTATGCCATAGTACCAATCGTTTGGAACACCTTGTACGGACCATAATCCTTTGGTGAAAATTTGTTATCCTTCTTAGCTTACTTGAGGGACATTTGTTTATATGGTTGTAGCCGTAAGAATACCCAATCACCTACATCAAAACTTCTTTCATTGTGATGTTGATTTGCCTCTTGTTTCATTTTATTCTGTGCCAACACAAGGTTATCCTTTAAGAGTTGGAGAACTTGTTGTTGATGCTCGATGTGATGTTCCACTGCTTGAACCTTAGAATTTCCTCTTAAATATGATGTGATGGATGGTGGATGATATCGCTAAAGTGCCATAAATGGGGTCATTTTTGTTGCAGTATGGAAGGAAGTGTTATACCACCATTCAGCCAAAGGAAACCATTTTACCCATTGTGTCTGTTTATCATATACAAAACAACGAAGATATCCTTCCAAACATTTGTTTACTGTATCCGTTTCCCCATCAGATTGAGGATGATAAGATGAGCTATGAGCTAACTGAGTACCAAGACAAGAAAATAATTCTGTCCAAAAATTTCCTGTAAAAATGGGATCTCTGTCACTTACAATAATCTTTGGGTTTCCAGGTAGGTTTTGAATTGTTTCCATAAATGCCGTAGAAATTGTACTGGCTTTAAATGGATGTGATAATGCACAAAAGTGTGCATACTTGGTAAGTCTGTCAACCACCACCATGATGACACTCTTTCCCTCCGACTTGGTTAAACCTGTGATAAAATACATCGAAACCTCCTCCCAACGTTGGCTTGGAATGGATAGAGGATGTAATAGACCTGGTGTCTTAATTGTTTCAGCTTTATTTTGTTGGCATACCAAACATTCCACCACAAACTTTTGAATATCCGATTTAAGGCCATCCCAAAAAAAATCCTTCTTAACCCTGTGGTATGTTTTTAAAAATCCTAAGTGCCCTCCTAACAGAGAAGCGTTCAATTCTAGAAGAATCTTTTGTTTGAGTTGGAAATTCTTACAGACGTATAAGCGATCTTTGTACCATAACGAATCATTTTTCCAGCTAAATGTATCAGGTGTACTAGAATCTTGTTGTAACTTTCGAATAAGTTCCCACACTTCTTCGTCATTCTTTCATTCCTTCCTTGCTTCGTTTATCCAATCTGGTTGGGTAATAGAAATGGCGCACAACAATGCATCCACATCCTCATCCTTTCTTGAGAGTGCATCTGCCACAACATTTTGCTTCCTTTTTTTGTATATGATTTCAAAGTCATAACCCAACATCTTTGTAACCCATTTTTGTTGTTCTTCAAAGGATAATATTTGTTCTAAAAAGTATTTAAGGCTATCATGATCCGTTTTTACCTTGTCTTCTCATTAGGTGGGGCCACCATTTCTTAAGTGCATGTAGTATTGCCAACATTTCCTTCTCATAAACAGCTTTGTGTAAATACTTTCTCTTGATTGGACGACTTTCGAAAGCAATGGGTCTTTCATCTTTCATTAAAACAACACCAATTCCTTTTCCGGAAGTATCACATTCCGCAATAAAGGTTTTTGTGAAGTCTGGTGTAGCTAAGACCGGTGCTTGGCACATTTCTTGTTTAAGATATTCGAAGGCCTTTGTTGCTTCTGGAGTCCATGAAAATGCATCTTTCTTCAACAATTTTGTTAGAGGTGTTGTTATTTTCCCATAATTCTTAACAAACTTGTGATAACACCCTGTCAACCCAAGAAATCCTCGCAAATGCTTTATGGATGTGGGGATCTCCCATTCCTTAATGGCTTTAATTTTGCTAGGGTCTACCTTAACTCCTTCATGAGATACAATATGACCAAGATATTCCACCTCTTGTACTCCAAAGAAACATTTGGATCTTTTTGCATATAATTGTTTCTCCTCCAATAGTTGTAGCACTCTGTCAACATGTTCAACATGATCCTTCCAAGACATGTTATAGATTAGTATATCATCAAAAAATACTAACACAAATTTTCTAAGGAAGGGTTTGAAAATGGAATTCATCAAACCTTGAAATGTAGAAGGTGAATTGGTAAGGCCAAAAGGCATGACCAAAAACTCAGAGTGACCCTCATGAGTTCTAAATGTTGTTTTCAGAATGTCTTCAGTCTTCATTCCGATTTGATGATATCTTGAACGAAGATCTAACTTGGTGAAGTAAATTGATCCATGCAATTCATCCAATAATTCATCAATGACAAGAATGGGAAACTTATCTTTAATAATGAGCTTGTTGAGCTCCATATAATCTAGACACATGCGCCATGATCCATCCTTCTTGTGCACCAATACTACTAGAGTAGAGAAAGAACTTTGGCTAGGTTGAATTATACCAGCCTCAAGCATTTCTGCAACCATATGTTCAATTTCACTCTTTTGGGCATAGGGATATCTGTACGGCCTAATGTTTGGAGGAACACTTCATGGAATCAAATGAATAGCATGATCACGATCACGAATAGGTGGGAGACCTTTGGGAGTCTCAAATACCTTGGAATGATTATCCAAGACTTTTTGGAGATCTAGAGAAATAGATTATTCCGATGTGGAAACATCTAGCAAACATAATTGTGCAATTGCACCTCGTTGTTACTTTTTTAGAAGCTTTGTCATACCGTTAGAGCTTATTATCTTTCTCAGTTTCCCTACAATACCGCTTAGTTCAACTTCCTTTCCTTCCGCATAAAATTTCATGAAAATTTGTTTAAAGCTAAAAGCTATTATAGCCAAGGATTGTAGCCATTGGACTCCTAGTACAACATCAACACCTCCCATTGGAATGGAAAGCATTGGGCTTTTCATTACATATTCTCCCATGGATAGCTTGATATTATGGCACTTTCTAGAGAAATTTATCGTTCCTCCATTTGCAACCATTACTTGACACTTTGGTGCTAGATATAGGAAGCAATTCAATTATTTTGTTATCTTACAATGAATACTATTATGGGTACTTCCTGAATCAATCAACACTATTACTGTTTTTTTCTTGATTTGTCCTTCTATCTTGATGGTTTGAGGAGTGGTAATTCCAGCCAATGCATTACAACATATGGTCAGATTCATTTCTTCTTTATCTAGGCTTTGTTCCTGGATTATATCCTCTTCTTTTGACCTTTCTTGCTTCTTTTCGTCTTCCTCTTCACAATCTATGTAGAATAATTTCTTCTCCGCACACTTATGACCTTTAGTGTATTTTCTATCACGACTATAACAAAGCCCTTTTGCTCTTTTTTCTTCCAATTGTTGTGGTTTCAACCTTATAGGTTGTAGAAGGCTAGGGGCAACAACACTTCCATCTTTATAGTTATGAGTGGTATGCTTCCTGGTTGCCATAATTTTGCTTTCCATTTTTCTTGCTAACCTGAATGCCTTCTCTAATGAATCAGGTTCCCAAAGGCGAACATCATGTTTGATATTATCCTTTAAAGTCCCTATGAGCACATCAATCCTATGCTCCTCTGGAATATTTTTTACCCTTATGTTCAATTTTTGGAACTCCTCAATGTGCTCCATTATTGAACCCTTTTGTTTGAGACTTATCAATTGGCTAAAAGAAGTGTTTATTTTTGTATCCTCATAATGTGCTATCAATTCTTCCATAAAAATTGCCCAAGTGATAATATGTGTACGAGATCAAAGCCATTGATACCATACAAACTGATTTGGTTCCAAATATAAAGTTGTAATACGTACCTTTTGTGTCTTTTGCACATTATTGGGATCGAAAAATTGCTCCATTTGTAATATCCATGTTGCGGGATCCTTGCCATCAAACTTCCTCATATCGATTTTTGGAATATGGTGGGTCTTCAATCCAACATTAGAGTCTATGGAATTATGACTAACATTTCTTTTGTTCTCCTCATGAGTTTCCTTTACTACCCTTTCACCATTAGTGACCATTTCTTGTAGCAACTTATTCATATTTATCTTTAATTCTTCCATATTATCATCCATGCCATCCATTTTAGCGTCCATGCCATTCATATTAGCTTCTATGCCTTTCCTTAAACAATCCATCTTAGCTTATACACCTTTCTTTAAACCATCCATCTTAGCTTATACATCTTTCTTTAAACCATCCATCTTAGATTCTGTTACCTTTTGTGCAAGTGACACTTGTTACACTTGGTCTCGTAATTTTGATATATCATGCTGCATTTCTTCCTCTTCTTCATGAGTCATGCTAGAGTTTTCAGGTTTCTTACTAGGTATTTGCATTTCTTTCCTCGGGGCATCAATTATCGATAATAATGCTTTACTATGCCCTTTGAATTCCTTCAAACTAATTTTGCAAACCAAGCTTATGCAAAGATTTAAAAAAAAATGCACACCTTTTTTCACTTTGTACAAGCTTGATATTGAATCTGATGTATCTTTGTAATTTCAGATCATCTAGTTCTAAAATTGCGACCTACAGTAGCCCTCTGTGTCCTCTTTCCAATGCCACCAGTCTGATCCAAATTGGATTCTCCAAGGAATCGTTATGCACAATCGCCCAAGATGACCTGATTATAGAACTTTCCAGAAGAGCGAACTTGTTTGAAGTGCCATGTGTCACTATTTCAACCTTTGGCTTTGAAAAATACACTACAGTCTGTCCTCTTTCTATACCTTCTTACAAAATTTCAAATTTATGCTCAGAGAGAAAGTTATGACAATTTTCCCCAAGTCACATGTTTGGAATGTAATTCACGAGTCTGCAAAAATACCAACTTCCTTAGATCATATCTCTGCAAATATAGCGCAAAAAGCTATGAAATTCAGACCTAAGGTTCAGTGTGATACGTCTCAAATGGGTTTTTTTTTTCTTCTGAAATGTTGTAGAAAACAAGTTATAGTGAAAATGCCAAGATGACCTATTTGGAGCACTGAAACCCTAGAGTCCAAAGCTATGATACCAAATGTTATGAAACCAGCTCACAAAAAGATAGAAAAGAGAGATCAATGCCTTAGAATTCAGCCTCTTTTACATTACATAAATGAACAATTCTTGGATGATTCAAATGAAAAAACCTCCTTTCTATATATAGGAGTCTAAGGGGTCCCAATATAACCAAGTCGATCAAACAATAATAATATAAAGGCACAAAAATAACAATCGAGGGATTCTATGGGGCACGGTAATAACAATATGGGGACAATAGGAGCACAACAATATTAATAAGGGATACAACTACAATATTAATGGGGGCATCACTAGTGTTATAGGGACCTAACAACAACCTTACCTATTTGAGGAACCTACAGAAGAAGAAGAAGAAGAGGAAGAAACCATTCCTACTGAACTAATGGCGGGAAACCAAAATGACAGGGGAGATAAAGAGAGAATTGAGAGTGCCTTTCCCATAAGGGAAACCAATGGGGACACTAAGATGAAAAATATAAGCCCCTCTGCTCTATCTCATTTCCATGGCCTGACTAGAGAGGACCTTGACACTTTCTTATTTGAGTTTCTTGTTATATGCCGAACCTATGACAATATAGATGATAAGCAAAAGTTAAAACTATTCCATCTACCCTCAAGAATGTAGCATTACGCTGGTTCATGGGTTTACCCGGAGATAGCATCACAACTTGGGCTCAGATGCAGCAAACTTTTAAAAACAAATATAGGGACTACTATAGGTCAAAGGATACTAAAGAAGATATTTTTAGGATGACCATAGGATAGGATGAATACCTGGAAGACTATGAAGAAAGATTACAGCTTAGTTACAAAAGGGCCAGGTGCACACTTGACCTTGAGTCACTAAAGTTGGTCCTGCTTAGAGGAGTAAGGGAAGATCTTTTGAATACCTTACATATGATAGCAGGAGGAGATGTATACCAATTACCCTATGAGGATATCAAGACTATCTTTAGAAACCATTCTAGGTCAGCCACGAAGAAAGGTAGGGGTAGTCAACCTATGGCGAGTACATCATCCTCTAACTTATCCATCAAGGGTGAAATTGGGAATATGCTGGAAGATTTCAAAAGTGACATAATGAAAACCCTTGCCTCGCAATTGGAAACCATGAACATCAAAAGGAAGCAAGAGGAAGCAGAGAGAGCCTTGGCCATCTTTTGTCCTAAATGCACCAAGAGGCATCCTAGGGACGAATGTCCATTGAATTGTATTAATATTTGCTTAGTGTGTGAAGCAAACCACTCCACAGACAAGTGCCCTTCTTTACCTAGACTTAAAACTGTATATCAAGGAGTTGAAGGGGTCACTGAGTAGCTTTGCTACATCAACCAAAGGAGACCTCTTAGGCCTAGATGATACTAGTAGGGTATGCAAGGGCCATCGCATGCATGCTACAACTCCAACCAAACCACAATACCTTCTTGGGGACCCCTTGCCCATCCTTCCTGGTCTACACCCCGTCCTTGGTCCTATGCATCTCAGTATCAATTCCAGCTAGCCAGCCAGTCATTTCAACCTTATGTCCAGCCACAACATGAGTGGAATACCCCACCCTAGGGGTGGAGGCCCCAGTTCAACAATGTTCTAGCCCTATTGCGTCCACCACCCACCCAACCAAAACTCCTACACATTGCTCCACCGAAGGAACCCCAGAGGCATGCCCAACCTAACCTGAACCCAAACAATAGACAAGCTCAACAAGCATATGGTGGAGAGACATCATACCCAACTTATGTTGTAGAAATCCAGGGCCTCAACCTAAGATCAAGGAGAATTCTACCTGATAACCAACCTCCCTCTCCACATAGGGAGATTGAGGAAGAAAAAGAGGAAAGAAACCTTAAATTAAACCAACCCATTCCTGAGAGATTAACCCAACCACTCCAGGCTACCCCAGAAGAAACTGAACTTCTGTGAGAATTGTAGAATCTATGTGTAAAGATCCCCCTTCTCCAAGAAATCAAATATGCTCCCATTTATAAGAAGTTGATAAAGGAGAAGTGTTTCAAGCATCTAATAAGAAGAAAAAGGGATGCCCCTACCATCAATGTCATTGGGCAGTTGTCTGACTTAATGCTGGGGCAGGTAATATGTGCAAAATATTTAGACCCTTGAAGCCCTGTGGTAGATGTGCACATCAATGGCACCATTGTTCCACACACTTTGATTGATCTTGGGGCTACCATTAATGTGATGACCAAGGAAACCATGCTCAATATCAACCTCCAATGGTCATTAAGGAAGACGCAACAATTCTGCAACTTGCAGACCATTCCACAGTCACCCCTGAGGGAATTGTGGAGGATGTAATGGTCTCCATTGACTCCTGGGAGTACCATGTAGATTTCCTAGTTTTACAGCCTAATGCTAAGCTTACTGGTTACCCTATCATCCTTGGGAGGCCATCATTGGCCACAACTGATGCTTACATTAGCAGCAGACCCGGGATTATGACCATCAAGAATGGGCATATGTCCCAATAATTAGTCATATACCCTCCTGCTCAACCTACCCTAGAGCATGATTTACCTTTATGGTCAGAGGAGGATGAAGAGGATGAGGTTTATTCTACCCAACTTTATACTTTGGAATCAATCATAGGAGAAGGACAACAAGATGAGGATGATTTAATTGAACACCTGCTCCAAAGTCCAACTCCTAGTTCACTACCATTAGAAGAAGAAGTAAGGGAAACCCAGAACAATCATCCAATTGACTTATGCTTTGCTAATTCCAACCCACTCCATCTCAAAACCATATAATTTGGCCGAGAGAAGACTTTGAACATTAACCCAACTCTTTTTGCTTTAGAAGAGGAAAAGCTATGCCACATGTTGAGAGAGAACCTAGAAGCCTTCGCTTGGAGTTATAAAGAAATGAAGGGAGTACACCCTTTAGTGTGTACTCACCACATATACATCAAAGAAGGTTGTAGGCCAGTCAAGCAACCACAAAGGACGATGAATCCAACTCTCAAAGACATAGTCAAAGAAGAACTGCAAAAACTACTATATGTAGGATTCATTTACCCTATCATAGACAGTGAGTGGGTCTCTCCTTCAGTGTTAGTTCCCAAGAAAAATGGGAAGTGGAGGATTTGTGTTGATTATAGGGAGTTGAACAAAGCCACAAAGAAGGATTAGTTTCCCCTACCCTTCATTGACCAAGTGCTAGATGGCTTGGCAGGGAAGAAGTTCATTTCTTTCCTAGATGGATTTAGTGGGTACAACCAAATCCAAATCTGCCTAGAAGACTAGGGAAAATTTTAAGAACCCCCCCAAATTTACTTCTATAATAAATGGGCGAATCTCCATGGTATATAGGAAAAATGGAAGGTGGTTTTATCAATAATATGATATGTATATATAAGTTTTTGGCGAATCTCTCACCAGGCATGGCGAATATTTTACTCAATTATAAAATCTTGTGTTTATTTAATACACAAATGAGATCATTGCATTTCTTTAAAATATCTTTTGAAATCAAAATTACCGAAATTACATATCGATAACCTAGTGGGTGTAGGATAAAATTCACCCGTTCCATTCACAGAAAGCATGAGAAAAAACCTAATACTATATATAAAACCAAGAAAAGTTCAAATTCATCACTTCTAGGGACCTCGTAACCACCCTGCCAAGACACAAGTATGTTCCTGTTTGCAATTTGAAAAATTACCCAAATTACAATCTGTTTACTCCAGCATGTGTTGGAAAGTTATAGAAGGATGATTAGTGCAATCAATCCATTCCTTTTAGCCCTGGATTTGTTTCAGTTTAAAACAGAAGTATATAAATATACTTGTCCAACGTCTATGCTTTAACCATTCACCTTAAGATGTTTCTACAATATAATTTCCTAAGTCTATTTAATATTTTCATTATCATAAAAACCAACCTATATCCATCTTAACTCCACATCTACCACTCTTAGGGGGATGAAATCTATTTATCCCTCTGAGCACTTGGTAGACCCAGAATTAAGATGGATCTAAGATGATAGAATTTCCCCTTTAAATAGTCTATGCTCACATGAATACCATGGTATTACAATGGGTCAATACCATGGGTTATCATAAACCTGGAGCTTAAAAATTACTATTAGTAATTTATAAAAATTAATAAAATTAATAGTTGATTTTTATTTTATTTTTTATTTTAAAAAAGCTAAAATGTTTAACATACATTAAATTACAACATCCATTTTTACTCTTGATTCGGGGGTTAGTAGATCCAGAGTAAAGATGGATCTATGGTGGTTTAATTCCCCCATTTAAATAGGCTACATTCCAGGTGAATACCATGGGTCAATACCATGTGCCATTTTGGTGAATACCATGAGTCAATACCATGTCCCATTTTTATTTTATTAATACTAATATTATGGTTAATAATGTTTTTTTGCATGGTATTAATAACAATCTAGTCCATGGTATTTGTCCCATAGTATTTTGCCCTTAGGTTTCACCTAAATATGATGCATTTTTTGAGTGTCCTTAAATATAAGGTGACTTATGGAGTAAATATAAAAAAATATTTTATTTGTTTACCATACCTCTCATTTATTTATATTTTTATTAATTTACCATACCTCTTTTAGAAATATGGTATTTGGCCCATAGGATTCACTTAAATAAAACCTGTTTCTTGAGCCTTCATAAATAGAACGAGGGTTATGGACTAAATATAAAAAGAGGTTTTATTTATTTACCATGCGTCTAGTTTATTTATATTTTTATTTATTTACCATACCTTTTGAGTAAGTATAAAAAGACATTTTAGTTATTTACCATACCTCCACTTTACTTATATTTTTATTTGTTTACACCCTTGCATGCATATAAGGTGACTTATGGAGTAAATATAATTTTTTTTTTTATTAATTTACATACCTCTTTTATAAATATGGTATTTGGGCCTTTGGCCCATAGGATTCACTTAAATAAAACCTATTCTTGAAAATGGGCGAATGGAAGGTTGTAAATCCTAATTTCAAGGGCTAAATTTACCTTTTTTACCCTCTCCCTTAATATAAGGTGGGCTATTTTAGGTGATTTGTAAAAATGTACTACGATACAAAATATTCGCCCACTAAAAATTTAAAACCCCTTAATTTCCCCAAAGGGCAAACATTCGCCCCTAAAATTTTCTATGTGGAAGACCGCAATAAGATCACCTTCACCTGTCCCTGGGGTATATTTTCCTATAGGGTCCTCCTTTTTAGCCTATGTAATGCTCCTGCCACTTTCCAGAGAGCAGTCTTAAGTATTTTTGTTGAATTAGTACATGATGCTGTGGAAATCTATATGGATGATTTTACACCTTATGACTATGATTTCTAACAAGCCCTGGCTAACCTAGGAAAAGTATTACACAAATGCATTGAAATGAATCTATCTCTCAATCTAGAAATGTGTGAATTCTTAATGACTGAAGGGACTATGCTAGGTCATTAAATATCTCAACAAGGACTGCAGGTGGACCCAAACAAAATAGCAGTCATCCAAAGGGTCCCACCTCCACAAAAGTAGAGATATGTCCGAAGTTTCTTAGGATTGGTTGGATACTATCGAAGATTAATAAAGGACTTCAACAAGTTGTCCTCTCCTTTGTTTGGATTGTTGGCCAAAGATTTTGAGTTTATATGGTCAAAGAGCTATTAAGAGGCCTTAGACATTCTAAAGGGTAAGTTAACCACTGCACTAATCCTTAGAGGCCCAAACTGGGCCATCCCTTTTCATATTCATGTTGATGCCTCACACAAAGCCATAGGAGTAGCCTTAGGTTAGGAAGAGGAGAAATTTCCCTATGCCATCTACTTTATCAGTAAGAACCTATCAAAGGCTGAGCTAAACTCTACAATGACTGCAAAGGAAGTCCTGGCTATTGTGCATTCATTGAACAAATTTATGCATTACATTACAGGCTATCAAACATTTGTGCATATTGATCATGCTGCAATCAAATTTTTTTTTTTTTTTCACTGGAATGGTTATGTTTTATTGATAAAAAGACAGGTTGGGCAAAGCCTAATCAACGATTACATTCTTCAGATTGACTTAAGCACAGTATCCCACTTAGGGGATAAATGCCTTGGTCGGTGTATCTGCATTTATACTGATCATTCCATTTTGTAGCGTGCATCCGATATTTGCCAATTTCTCTGATTCCCTGTTTAATCGTCTGAGAATGTGGAAAATTTGAGCTGAGGGAAAATTCTTCAGGATTCTGTTCACTCTTGTTAGTTGTTTGTTTAGCACTGGATCGTTAAGCCCTTTCTTGCTTACTATTTCTTTTATCAACATTTTTGAGTCTCCAAAAACTAAGATTTGGCTTGGATTTTCTTTTCTGGCCATTTGGCAAGATTTCAATAGACTAAGAATTTCTGCTTGGTTGTTGATTTTCAGTCCAAGACCCTAGCTGAAGTCTTCTTTGTTCCCATTCAGAAAGAAGATCGCCCCTCTCGCTCTTGACCTCCTTGGGTTACCTTTTGAGGCTCCATCAAAAACGATTGTGCACTTACCCTGGGATTTCCACCACTGTTGGAATCGGTCCTCTGGATCTCAGATCTACCATCTTTCCTTATGGATTGGTCGTGTTTTTGATGGGTGTCTGGCCTTACAAGTGTAAGCATCCAACCACATCCTTTCTTCAATTTGGAGAGAGTTGTCATCTTTGACTGAAAAGTGATTCAAGGTTTCTAAGAGGAGGTTCTTTGCCCACTCAACCACTTTTGTTGTTGGCAATTCAATGTTATTGAAGATGATTTCATTTCAGGCTAGCCAAAGCTTCCAGCAAACACACTTAGGGGCAGCTATCCACACCCGGTGCCATATAGATTTGCTAACTATGTTGCGAGGGTAGCTAGCTTTCAAAGAGGAAAACATGATGTCAATCAAGCTTTGAGATGGGAGACGAACATTCAGTCAATTCAGGAATATCGACCAGACCTACTTCGTAAACTCACATTCTATAAATAGATGATCTGAAGTTTCCAATGCACATTTGCAGAGGATGCATCAATGTGGGCCTGCTATATTTCTTTTGCACAGGTTTTCCCCAGTCAGAATTTTTTTGTGGAACAAAGTCTAGAAGAAGAAGTTAATTTTGGGGATGTTGAAGCTATCCCAGATCTGTTTCCACACGGAATCCAGATGAGACAATTCCTTTTTACTTTGCATTTGAAGATACCCTTGACTTGCCATATACACCCCCATCTTACCCCATCCCCAAGAGTCTTCTTCTTTTGTGTGCACTAGAGAAAAATAAGAAATAACATCTTTAAGGGCATCTAACTGAGGTTTTAAATGCTCTGGGATTCTAGGGAAAGTCCAGTGCTGCCAGTTCCCGATGCTATCCCAACCTGATATGTCCTCTATTTTCTGGATTCCTTTCACATGTAACTAGGCTCTTAACTCGGATATTTCGTTAACTTCTGCTAGAGGGGGATGGCCCATGACACTGTCTCTCCATAGCATTGTGTTTTTACCATTTCTAGGAATTCGATACATGTAGGATCTGAAGAATTCTATGCCTCTGCTGCACAACTTCTAGGCCTGCATTCCTTTAGGGTTTTTCTCCATTGTAAAGAGTTTTATTGATTGATTTTTGAGGTATTTGAGATTGAAAATCTAGCTGACTGGGTGATTTGGCTCAACGTAAAGATGCCATAATAATTTGCTGCCCATAGCTAAGTTTACATGCAAGGGATCTCAGATTTGCAATCCTCCTTCTGCGAGTGGTAATTTCACTATATCCTAACTTATCAAGTGGAATGTGTTATTGTTTCCGCGTCCTCCATTCCATAGAAAGTTGCGCATAAGTCTGGAGATTTGATCAGAGATTGATTTTGGAGCCAACATTAGAGAAGCCTGGTATGTAGGAAGAGTCGTGAGGACTGATTTGATGAGTGTGAGTTTGCCTCCGGTAGTGAGCCAAGAACCTCCCCACATAGCAATTTTCTTCTTGAATTTCGATATTACTTCCTCCCATAGCTGATTTCTGTTAGAGCCCAACGTTATTGGGAGGCCCAGATATTTAATTTTATCCCAACCAGCGTATCCTGTAAAGCCCAGATCATTTGTTATTTTCTCAATTATGTGTTTCTTTGTGTTCCAACCATACACAACACTTTTCCTCTCGCTTATAAGCACTCATGAGATGCTACAGAATTTCAGGAGGATGTTTTTGAAGGAATTTGCTATTCTTGGAGAGGCTCCCCCAAGCAAAAGTGAATCATCCACAAATAGTGCATGGTTCACTTGGTCAATTCCTTTCTCAATTCTAATCCCACGTATGTTTCCATCTTGTTTTTCCAAGGTCAACTTTCTACTCAGGGAATCTGCCATCAGTATGTAGAGGAATGGGGATAGAGGACAACCTTGCCTCAATCCCCTGGTGACTATAAAGAAATTAGTAGGTCTTCCATTTACCACTGGAGCAATCCATATCTTCTCTAAACAAGCTTTCATTGAAGTTGATCAAATCCTGGCTAAACCCAAAGGAAGAAAGAACCCTGTACAAGAAAGAGTGATTAACTCTATCAAAAGCATTGCGCATATCCAGTTTGATAAGCATACCTTGTTCTTTGCGAGAGTGGTTGGAATGCAGAGCTTCCTGAACTTGGATGACATTGTCCAGTATATGTCTTCCTTTCACAAACCCCCCTTGTGCTACAGAAATTAATTTTTGCAGAATAGGTTTGATTCTATTCGCCAGAAGTTTAGCCACAATCTTGTAGGAAGCATTGCAAAGCAAAATCGCCTATATCTTTCAAAATATCTTGGGCTTGCTTCCTTGGGGATTAAGGCAAGAAAGGTGGAATTTATTCTGCCTCCGACCTTTGCCTTCCTCATGAATCCATGTATCATTCTAAGAATATCTGGTTTGATTAGCTCCCAACATATTCTGTAGAAATGGATTGAGAATGCATTAGGCCCAGGGGCTTTGTCTGGCTCCATGGACCAAACAATTTTTGATATTTCTTATTCTGTAATTGGGCTCAAGAGTATGTCGTTATCATCTGGGCTGACTAGGTTCAGAATATTTGAGAGGAAATCTGATATATCCTCCTCGCTCCCGTCCCTTTCAACACTAAGAAGGTTTTGGAAATGCTTCTTAGCAGCTTCCTTTATTTGATCAAATCCTTTGCACACCTATCCACTGGATGTAGTGATTTCTCCAATATGATTTCGTGAAAGGTGAGCCCTATACTGTCTATGCAAGTATGTAGTGTTTCTATCCCCAGCTTTGAGCCACAAGCTGTGAGAATTTAAACGCCAATATTCTTCTTCACTTCTAAAGGAGCTAAATGTTTTCCTTTGAGCAGATTTTTCTTTATCTAATTCCATGGGGGAGATTTCTTTTTTTTCTAGTTCGAATTGAAATTCTGTAGGCTGATGGACTACTTCTTTCCTCTGGTTGGTGGGGGATTTTAAAGCCTTCTTTATCCATTCTTTTTTGGCATTCTTTGCATTTTTCATTTTCTATTCCCACACAAAGCTTGGGGAGCCTGTTACATCTTTTTCCCATGCCGATTAAACTGTTTTGAAAACCCCTTCTCTTTTAGCCCAGAGAGGGCTAATGCGGAAAGGGAGAGGACCAACGTCTTCTCCTTCCTTTAAGCAGAAAAGTATAGGTTTGTGGTCCGAGGTAAGATTTGGAAGAATCTTGGTGAAAATAATTCTTTTGTCCATCATGATGGAGTGGTTGGTGGGAAATCTATCCAGCCTTGCTAAAATATGATTTTCCCCCTGTTCTATTGTTGGTCCAAGTGTATTCTCCTTTCACTGGCTTGAAATCTATTAAATCCCACTAGAGAATGAGATTTTCCACTGTGAAGAGGAGAGGATCCCTTGTGAAGGTCCCACCTCTCTTCTCTTTGGGATCCATAATAATGTTCAGATCTCCTCCTATGATTATATTCTTAGGATTGAGGAGTTCTAGCCATGATCAAGAAATTCTAAGGGAGACACCAAACATTGCCAAGTGGTAATCCAGGAGCTCCACAACAGCAACAACATCAAATCCAAGAGATTCATAGCAACAATCGCATCAAATCGAAGAGCTCCACAGCAGTAGCAGTATCAGATCCAAGAGCTCCATAGTAGCAGAAACAACATCAAATCTTCAGTCACAGACACCTGCAAAAGCTAATAAACCATCAACAGGCAGCAGAGGAGGAAGAAGAATAACCATAAGCAACACCTCTGATATTTGACATTTGCAGCATGGCATCAAGACCATAGGTAAGTATCCCACTCACTCACTCATATACATCATTTGATCAAAAGTTGTAAAGGTTAATAAGTAGTTGGTTTATAGGCGAAAAGGTGGCAAAAAGGAAATTCTTTAATAAGGAAAAGAGAATGCAAGAGTCCATAGATATATTATTGTTATGGAAACCATTTGAGAATGCTTGAAGAACTAAGATTTGGGGTAGAAACACCAGCGCACCAAAGACTCAGCATACCCAATTTCTTGATGCAATCACTCATAGACTCCAGCATCAAGGTAAAGGAATGAAATTCCCAGTAGTTAGTTAACCATGGGTTGATCAGGATCCTCATTGAGGATGCCATCCAAAACCTCAGGATCCCTATAAAATGGTCAGTCTTCAGAGACTTACCAACAGAGGATGACATCAAAACCCTCATCTATGATGTTAGTCCTTCTGTTAGTGAGGAGGAGGAAAAACAAGAAGAATATACAGAGCTATATGAGATGAGATATAAAGAACAAACTAATATAGAGGAACATGCTGAAACACAAGGAGGGTGATGCTGAAACAAAAGAAGAAACTGATGGAGATGAGAAAGAATAGCAAAAGGAAGAAGATAAGAAAAATAGAGAGGACAACTATAGGAAAAGAAAGGCCAACTAGCAAATATGGCCAGCCTCTCCTTGGAGGACATCTAGTTTAAGATGCCATCTAAATCATGTACTCTTTACCTCAAAGAACAATGTCTACAATTCTAGTTTAAAACAGTAGCACAAAGGAGCACCATGCCACTTCAGGACTACAGAAAATTTATTGATCTTTGTGATCAAAGTGCACTAAAGGGTGGGGCAAAACTGGATGAGTTTTACTTGCACAACATGGCCCTCACAAACATGAATATTTGGGATCCTAATGCAGAGCCAGGAAATATACAATTAATAGCTTTGGCATCATGGAGGAACCATGAGGTGTTAAGGGTTGCGGAGATGAAAAGAATATTGGCCTGAGAGAAAAATGAACCTCTTTTCATCAGAGCTGAAAAATAAAATCCCATGGCCCTAATCAGCACCCATAATCTAATTGCAAATGATCCTTAGTTGGCACTTAGATGTCTTGCTACCCAGGAGCAAGAAATTTCACATTTTTTGGATATGTTTAGGCTACTAAGGGATGATAATATACATGCCTACTAAAGGAGATGGAACATGCTGCCACATAGTTTGAAGATCAGAGAATATCACTCCCCTCAAAGGTTGAGAGAGGCACTCAACAGGACACCTATGTATAAGCAATCAATGAAAAGGTTGAAGGTCAATTGGATAGGCCTAAAACTCAGTCCACCACTACTCCTAGGGATGGTAAAAGGAAGAAAAGAAGAAGAGGAAAAGAGGCAGTGGGAAGAAGTGGGAAGAAGTAGACAGGAAAGTGGGCTTCTATAAACAAGAAGAAGAGACCACAACAGAAGAATGGGATGTCAGAGAGGCTACCAGAGCCATGAAGGGCATGGACATTGACTAAGCTACTCAGAGGATGAGCAACACTTTCACTAGGGGGTGATGATGAGCCTCATTATTGAGTAATTATATGGGCCTTAATTGCGCTTAATTCACCTCCTGGTTTACCCAAACCAACTATTCTCAGAAATTATTGCATACTTTTGATTATATTTTGTTTATGAAATGAATTAGATTTGGATATTTGGCTTTGTGGTCTAATGTGCATGTAATACAAGAATAAAGAACGAAAGCAAGGAAAAATGTAGGTATAAAGGATAAAAGCAAAGAACTATGGCAAAGACCTTGGTAAAGACTCGAATGGAACAAGGGAAAGTAACTATATGAGGTAAATTATGCTCATTTACTACCCCTCCATTCAAATATTCGACCATCAGCTCGGATGCACACAACCATCACTTTGAAGACTAAAAGACAACCAAGGAAGGGAAAGGGACAGAAAACAATTTATCTTATGTTGGGAGCCAAGCCTCCCTATTGGGAAGGAAGTTGTTAGAGACTTCAAATGTATAAATAGAGAGGCTTAGGATCTCAGTAGGATTTAGGCATCATTTGTAAAATACCTTTTTTATTTCTGAGCTGAAAATACGTGTGATAGTTTGTTGTGTAATCCATGGTTTTTCTACAATAAGAATGAGTTTTGTTTAAGCCAACTCTGAGTTAACTTTGAGGGTTGAATCTCTTGGGTTAGGGCCTGACCCAAGTAGCCACAACTCCTCTTTACTATACATTTATGCTAGCATAGAGTTTTGTTCTATTCATTTGTTTATGTAGCAACCTAGTTTTATTTACCTACTTAAATAGCTTTCTAGTTTACTTGTTCATTTCCTTAAATAGATTCATGGTTTTTCAGTGGTTATTTGCTGAAGCAGCTTTTTGGTTCTGTTCATTTCCATTGTGCTTCAGTTTACTTTCATTTATGCCTTCTTTCACTTCACAGGTTAGTTAAAGGAAAAATATCACTATCAGGTTGTGCGCAGGTGTCTTGGCCTCATCTCCTCCCTTTAGGACCCTGACTTGAGGAAGGGACCCTCCTCTAACCCGAAAAACACAATCTGTGGTTCTCGCATGGGCCATGGAGTTCACTATTTAATGTAGTTATTTGTTCACCCACACTGGTTTTCTCTGTCATTTTCATTGGAAACCACCTCCAACACGTTCCTCCTACATCGCTTCCTCACCATCCGATCACCAACAAACCTTCCTAATCACCACCTGATTCAATTTTAACGCTAACTTTTTGTACTTCAAATCCCCACCATTGATTTGCCTCGACAGATCCGATGGCTATCCCACACCTGCACGCCAACTAGCTCGGTCAAATCTCCACCGTTGACCTGCCTTGCCAAATCCGATGGCTATTGTGTGATATTGCGTGGATTTCTATTCAATCATTATCCACCCGAGGGCACATGATGAGAGTGGTTTCTCTGTGATACGTGTCACCCAGTTAGGCTAATCACGCAAAATTTAGAAAACCACTAGCACGCGATAAACAACTTACTGCCCTCTAAACCTGCTCCGTAATTTCCGCACATTTCTCTTGCCCGCATTCTAATCTTTGTCGTCCATTTGCCGATTAATCCTATCCATCCATCTCTTGACTTAGCCTCTGCAATATAATCTCAACCGTCCATCTCCATTTAACCCTGTTTGTTCATCTATTCACTCAGCCGCCGTGATATAATCTCCACCGTTCATCCTGTTAGTTAAGCCTGTTCACCCATCTATCTATGTAACCTCCTGTGATCCAATCTCCAACGTTCATTTGCCTTTCACCCAAATAATCCAATGGTTCTTATGCACTGTTGCTCCCTCATGTCCTCCTTTCACTGATTTTGACCTTCGATTACTTTTTCCACTTGAAACCCGATCTAGCCTAAGTTTCTTTATTACACCTTAGTCTAGTTTTGATGCTATTTACTTCTGCAACTTAGATAATTAGCATTAGGCTAGTGTTGATTTAGAAATTCTTCTTATCATAGTTATTTAATTGGTTATTTAGGTTATGGTGTAAGTTTAGCAGTTCATGTTTTTTTCTTCATTACTGCAGTATAGTAGCTCTCTCTTAGAATACGTTTGCTCCCCTTCCATCAAAGAATTAAGCTTCTCATGACTCTATAGAAGTTTGACTTGGAACCCCTGGGGTCTCTTGCCAGACAAACAGTGACAACAAGTAGGACCTTCCCTTCTAGTTGTGCATATAGCACTGTCACCTCCAAGTTTGTACGAACCCCACATTCATAAGTAAAGATGGTAGCCCTGGGAGTTGCAACATTATTGCTGCAATACCTAGGCTCAGCAGAAATGACCTGCTTAGCCTAGAAATTCCACAATGCCTCACAGGAAGCCAACTCTTCTCAGCCCAGAAATTGCGCAAATTTTCATCCCAAGCTCACAGACTGATGCATGTGCCTTCAGGTTGATCGGTTCCCTCCGGGACCAAGAAAAACTAATTTTCATGCATGGGTTGCTTTAACTGAATTAGGAAAGGCAACATGCAAAAGGCATCCTTAAATTTTAGGGATCTATTTTTAGCAACTGGAGGTTACATGCAAAGATTGTTCAAAAATTCTCCCGCCAAGTGTCGCTTTTTCCTAGATTTGTGGCATATGCATCATAACCTCAATCTTCTAAGAAATTATGAACCAGATGATGCAGAGCTCATGTCTCACATCGATCTTGTAGCTCTGAGATCCCACATCGCATCCAGGAGTCTTCGACACTTTCAATTTAGCTGATTCTGCTTCTCATGTCTTCTGCTGCATTTTTGTCACTTTTTGTGTTTGGCTTTGTGAAAGTTTTGTCTGCTTGATTTTAATGTGCACTTGCTATCATTTTAATTTATGTTATCTTGTAGAAAAATCGTTTCAATTTTTGTTTGCATCTCACTACTGTTGCATGCATGACATTTTTTTGCATCGACAGTCGTTGTTGTAGTAACCCGCTTCACACACATGCATGTTTTCCTGTTTTCTAAATCTTGCACTTACTATTTGCATGCATGATAATTCACTCTTGTTTACACTCACTTTCACCATGCATTCATACTTCTCATGTTTTTAGTCACCCGTCGGCAGGTATGGGCTGCCTTAACCTAGACATTGCCTTGCCCAGCTAGAATTGCGCATTTTTGGAAGTGAAAGCTCTCCTTTCCCACCATATTTTGTTTAAGTCTGGCCCAACATTGACCTCGAGGCTTCTATTGTTCAATTCTAGGAGGTAGTGCCTTACTGGCCCCAAAAACTGCGCAATACAGTTTGCTCGCTTGCATGTCATAGTTGACTGAAATTGTGCATTGCGCAGTTTTAGTCCTCAGTAGGCTAGGCTGGACTATTCATTGCATAGTTCTAATAGTCAGTTAGCCTCCCCATAGTCCAAATTGTGACTTTCACATTTTTCGCAGTCATTTGCCTAGCCTCCCAGTGAAAATTACCCAATCTTCATAGACAGTCACACAGGCATGTTGCATGTTAGTCCTTAACTTTTTTTTTTGTTTTCAACGGAAATATTTATTTCCAGTGTTCTATGTCTAAAGGTATTAGTGGTGCTCATATGCCTCTCAGTAGCACATGTACAATGGCTTCTAGAAGAGAAGAGTCAAAGATACTGTTGAGAGCACAACTGAGGATGCAGTCGATCAAGTGTCTATGAACTTGCCTATCTATGAAGACATCAAGTTGTTCATGGACAAGGATATCAAGATGAAATGGTAGCGACATCACAACGAGTAGCACCATCAGTAGCAATAGAAGGTAGCACACCTACATGCAAAAAATACAAGAGGAAGGTTGTTGATAATGGACAGGCAGAGCAAAGTTGCAAGTTCAAGCAGATCCACTTGTGATGAAAGAAGCTTTGGATATTGAAGGTATGAGGTGACATCGCGATGAGAGGACTGCGTGAAGGTAGAGAGAGAAACAGAGAAGGAGTTTCAGATGCTAAAGTGACAATAACAGGAGCTGCACAGACAAGAGAATGAGTTGCAGCTGGAATAGGTACAACAAGAGGCGCAATATGTAAAGACTAATGAAACTGCACCCTTACAAGTTATAGACCTAGCCCAATAGTTGGTATGAAGCAGACGGGGTGAGTAGTCTCATTGATTGCATGCAAGGGTTTTAAGGAGTATGGATGTCATTACGTGCATGCATGTGATCCCACCCATTGGCACACTCACTAAAGTGAAGACAACAACCAAGTCTGACTAGAGTTGAACAGGTATGTCGACAAGTTGATGCGCATAGTCACCAACACACACTTGGAGATCAGCACAAACACTATGCATTAGTATGTTACTGGTACAGTTGCACTCAAGACGATGATGCGCACGTTATCAGACGAGTTTGACAGAGGAGCCATATCGGTGTACTCGGATGCAATGGAGGCAAGAGTTCACTTTCAATAGGATGTCACCATTGAGCGCGCGGACACCATCATGGATGACCAAGCTTGGCATCAATTCACCACCATCAATCATCGCAAGGATGTCGAAGATTTGGTCTTCCCACAATTGTCTGAGTCTTAGTGATGTCTTGCATGGCTTGCTCAAGTCTATTTTGTCTCACATGGGTACATGTGCAGATTGTATCTAACATCTTGTAAGGTGAAAGTCCAAGTGTCAATAGTTGAATGTAACAATCATGTAGTAGTTGAAGAGTCATGAGGGTAGGTGAGGAGTCACAAAGTGGAATGTCAAGGGTCACCTCACCATTTTCTATTTATATAACCTCATAACTCATTGTAAGGGATTTTGGTGAGCTAAGATTTCGATAGGAGTATCTTAGAGAAGGCTTGGAGAGTATTGTAACGAGCCTTGGCTTCTCCATAGTGCAGATCTGGTACATCTCTTTGGAGAAGCAGGCAGTAGTGACTGTAATGTTCCATTATTGGGACTAGTGGTCAGTCATGATTGTACTGTATGACTGGAACTTTCACTTCTTAATATAACAGAGCTAGCATGTTTCATGCATATGTTGTTATTGTATTTTAGTTAACTTGTTTACTCTAATGATATATGTATCTATTTTCTTACGCATGTATGTATAGACTCTTTCTGTATATGTATGTATGAATCTTATTGAGATGTGCAATTGGCTTAACCATCACTTTGGATTGCTAGTTCACCTTCCTTCCATCATGTGATGCATCTTTGCTCATGTATTCCCTTCCAAGCTGTGTGTTTACACAGGTTTCCAAGGGGCACATTCATTCCACCTTCTCTATGTTAGAACCATTCATGCACCTTCCTTGGCTAGTTGCGCACATCACACCCTTGCTACCAACTAGGACATCTTACTGACCTCTATGTGCAACCGTGGTCAAGGCTATATCGTACGACCCACTGCTAGGACTCCTACACGAAATGGTTTGAGGTCTAGTTGGGAATTCTTATCGGGGAGATCCCTTGACATGTTAGCTGGTCTAGCACCATCAACAAGTTCTTAATAATCGACTATAATAGGTTGTATACAAATAAGTTTTCTTCCCCAATGGAATTCCTCGATCAACGAATTACTAAAAAGTTGGATATCATAACCACAATGGCCAAATTGGCCACATCATTTAGGAAGAGCCAAATCCTTGTTGTCACAATAAATTGTGTTGACTATATTGAGTTAAAATTCACAGAACAAAATCTAAAATAGCATTGAGGCTTTGGCAATCAACACATATAAGAATAATGACATCTCAATACTTCATAGTAACAACGGATTGGAGTATTGGAGTAATAATATTGTGAAGTCTTGGAGTAACATCATCATGAAGTCCTGGAGTAATATTATCCAAAAAATAGTGGAGTAATAACTTCCTTGGTTATCTTGGTCATCCTATAAACATTTTCCTCAACATGATGTCAGTAAAACACCCAAAACAACTATTCCCATTCCAAATGCAAGAAGAACTTAATGGATTAGAGTGACATTGGTATTTTTCATACCTAAATCAAAAGTTGGGATAATAGGTAGAATGGATGTAACTATTGAGGAAAAAATAAACAAAAAGATAAGGAAAAAGGTGATAAAGAGAGGTCAATTCTTGAACCCAACATTTAAGTTTATCTATTTGTTGAAGGTGGTTCATTTGATGAACTTGGGATATATCAAAGACCATAGGCTAGACCAAAAGGTATGAAGGAACTTGTTGTCCCTATCTCAAATAGAGGTAGCCTAAAATGCGTTGAAACAAACTCAAAGAAGAGTTTAATAGTGGATTCAGTTGTGATACTCTTCTTGTGTGGTTTTGAATTGACCATATAAGAGAACCAATCGACAACCATTAACACCTAATAATTTGAATGCATGGTGGAGGGAAAATATAACATTTAATCCGTGGAGACAAACGTGTAGGACTTGTCTAAAATAGGTAGAGGAGTGTGCAACCCATTCTTATTCATGTTGGTTTAGTAATGACACAAGTAGTGCACAATATTATGTACCAATGTACATATTATCGAATATTTGGCTAATAGAAATACATTTGAAGTATTATTACACTATTCTCCATGCCAAAATGCTTTGCCTCTTGTTTATAATATTCCTTCGAGATCATGTTCACATGATTTCTTGAAGGAACACAAATATGGACCAAGTTGAGCAAGAGTGCATCTTGGAGGTGGAAGTCTCAAACGTTTTTGTATGTGTGTTGGGTAGCAAAAGCCCCACGGAATGAGCATGGGGTGTGAAGCCCAAAATTTCGGGTAATATTAGGGTAAAAGACTCTATGGAAAGTGTGGAGCGCGAGCTATGGTAGGTTGAGTCAAAGGGTAGTCCACCCAAAAATAATGTAAAGAAATAGTAATAGAGTTGACCCGTGGTGGGATCGCGGGCCAAGGGAAAGTATAAATAGAGTGAGGCTATATGAGGGAAAGGTAGTTCAATTTTGATTTTTAGTCCTAACATGTAATGGGTGAATAGTCTAAGATTAGTTGTAAGTCCAAGTCGAGGGAATAGGATAGAAGGTAGAGGCGCTGCAGCTGTGTGCACAAAGGCCTGGAAAGTCCGCAACTATGTGCGCGAACCCTTTCAGCTGAGTGCATAGGGTGGATCTGGAGTTATTGCTGAGGATTGGTAATAAAGATAAGTTTCTTTTGAATTTTGTGTTAATTGCGACTTTACTCTTTTATGATAAATGAACTGTTATGATTTCTGCATTTTTTATTGTTGAATACATGTGAGCTGGGTTAATCTGGATGCACGAAGTAACCAAAAGTAATAAATGTTTGCTTAGAGACCACTTTAACTAGATCAAACCAGTAATAATTGATTCAATCTGTAATAAGCACGATAAGGGTATTTTGATCTGTGCGAATATGGTGCAGCGCGAGGCTGCAGAATAGCACGCGAGCCCCAATCCACATCCAAGACATCGCCAAGGTGGCGAAACTTGGTTCTAGCACCCTCCATTGCTACCTCGAGTGAGACCTTAGTCCACGCTTCGCGGGCTATTGCCGAAAGGGACGGTAGCTGTGGGATTTGTTTGGCTAAATAATTCTTCCAAACCTGGGTCAGGCCCATATAAGCCAACAAATGGTTCTGTTTTTGGGACCGGGTTCTTCCTAAGGGGTGTCTAATGTGGGAACACTAGAATCCTACAAAGAAAGAGCTTGAACATTGGTGGGATCTGAAGCTCCACGAGTTCGCGGTTCAGGAAAACAAGAACTTGTGGATATCAAAGGAACAGTGGTTGGATTGCTATATCCTCATGGACATACATGAGATCTCATTCATAACATTCCCGACAGAATTGTATGAGTGGATCGCAAAGTTAGATGATAGCGTGGGAAGGTGCAGATTAGACCGATCGACAGTGTGGACCCTAGAACTAGTGTGTAAACTAGAAGCCACTGAAGACAAACTCGCGCGTGCGGTCGATCATTGGGTAGATCGAATCATTGGGGGATTTATCATTGAATTCGTAATAGATACCACTGCAAGCTACAATGAAGTAGAAAGGCAATTTGTCCAAGGACCGCAGGGTAGGTACATCAAGTCATTAAACACTTGGATTAAGATGTTGTTGTGCGAAAAACAGGTTACGCATAGACATTATTGTATGGGGTAACACGGAGTGGAATATTTTACCGAGGAACGGGAGGAGTAGGGAACAATCCTCTGATTTCGATCTTATGGGAAAGTGAAGAAGATCTCACTAGGTTCTCGCCCATAAGCATAGTCCAGTTGATTATAGAATGCCTTCCAATGATACCAACTCCATCTACGCCATCGCCCCCATCACCCACATCGCGTCCATCCACACCACCTCCTAGAATAGGGATGGTGGCCGCATGTTATAGAAATTTTTGTGCCTTACAACATTGAGCATGAAATGTCCATAATCTAAGGGATCCAAAGTCCCTAAACATGTTGTTCCTACCCCTAGAGGAACAAGGCTAACAAACCACAACAATTCACAGAAGTTCTCCACCAGAAACTGCTCAAAAACAACTCAATTCAGGATCATTTCAGTGGCTACACTAGCTGTTTGCGCTGAATGTCAAAGCCAACACTGGCTACCTGCGTTGAATTTCAACTGGAACAAAGGCTACCTGCGCTGAACGAGATTGGACAAGTGGCAGGCTCATTTCTCAAGGTGTCAAAACCCAGGAAGCTTCCAAAATGACACTTGCCTCAGGGAATTCGACTGGTGATGAGTAAGAGGTTCCAAATCTCCAAGTGGAAGCAAGAACCTCCAAGTGGACTCAAGAACTGACAGAGGGAGAGGACACTAGTCAGATCTCAAGCTGACTCATCCTCTCTCCAAACATCTATATATGGATCTCTCCTCCATGAGATCTAGGAGGCTGGAATTTTGTTATTGTAAAGAATTGTTGTTGGTTTGAGACTGGAATCTTTGGGTGCTTAATGCTTTGAAGGGGGAAAAGAGAGGAATTCCATTTGCTGGGAAGGAGATGCTGGATTGGAGCCCTCTGGGTTGTATCTCTTCCTGAACCTTGTTATTCATCAATAAAGCTATCTTAGTTTCTCCTATATGCTAGTGTATTTTGATGTATGAATGTATTAGTGTATTTGGTTTATTTCTAATCCTAAACTAGTTATGAATGTGAATATCTGTCTTTGTGTAGTGTTCTTCTCTTGTGATCTTGCAGGAAGTTGAAGCTGGATAAGCAAGAAGGCAAGTAGCTGTGAACACCCAAAGAGAAGAGAGACCGGATCGAGGGACAAACGGAAGACACCAGTAAGTCTATTGATCTCTCTTCTTTCACATTTCATAAAGGAAGAAACCAGAATAGCTGTACTCGTTTGTTGCTAAGGCACTGTCACACCTTAGGTGGATAGGATCATCCTGCATAGGCATTTTTCCCCACAACAAATTGGCGACTCCGTTGGGGAGATTTGTTTAGTCATTTTATTTGTGTTTCTATCATTGTTTGCATCATAGACTTGGTAGCAACAATCAAACTGCATCTTTCCCGGATGTAAAGTAGAAAGTTGCTGCTTTGATCCAATTGCTGGACTTGTCTATGATCTGAACAATGGATTCACAAATGATTCGATGATCCTTGTGATAGATCTTAGTAGCCCTTCAAAGAATCCCTTTGATTGCACCTTGCTTGTTGCTTTTATTTGGCCTAAAACAGTGAATTAAATAGCAATCTATGACCCAGAACCTGAGGGAAACGAGAGTTTCTCTTTCAGTGCAGACCCAGTGAAGGGATTCTGCATTTCAACGCAGGTCCCGTGAAGGCTACCTGCGCTAAATGTCAAAACCCCTGTGTTGAGGTTGCGCTGGACCAATTTGCTCTTGTGCAGATGGGGTTCTTTGCTCTGTTTTGCCTTGTTTTGATCTCTAATTTTTGCAGCCTGTAACCAACATAGGTACCAGTCTGATAACTCCTTTTCTCTGCTTAGATTCCGCCTCCTTTTGTACAAAAAGACTGTGAGTGTTTTTATGTGTTTGTGGTGTCATTTACAGTTTTCCTTTGCATGAGTGAAATAGTCATCCTGTAGCCCTTGATTCAGATCTGTGATTGTGATCTTAGAAGAGAGTTCATTGGTTGTTTGCAGATTGATTATACATTTACTTTTGCTTATTGGTTTGAATTTGTCTCTTTTAAGTGTCGAAACAAGTCTTTATTTCGAAAATCGTTAAGTGTTGTAATCTCTTCTATCTTCTCTGATTTCGAAAAAAGTAAACTTGTTTGTATTGATCATTTAAAAGAAAATTCGAAGTTGTACAAAAAGCTTTCTTTGTAGGCATCAATACTAAGAAAGCGGAAAACAAACACCTGCATTGTGCATTTGCATTTGATAGTTTGCATGTTGGATTTAGGAAAAGTGCATTAGAGTGTGCTGATTGCTCTTTGAGAAAAGATGGTGTCTTTATTTTCCCTTAGTAGCTAGGATTTTCAAATTTGAAAAGATATAAAGCTTGCTTATCATCTTTAGACTGCATTTAGGAATTTGTATCATACATCTCGTGGTGAACCTTGAAAGGCAAACTTTAAAAAGATCAACCTAAAATAAATTGAATGAACTTAACAACGCTTTGCAACATAACGCACAACATAGAGGTCTAGGCTAGAGACGTGTTCTAGCGTCGTTAAGCCTGGTGACTGTCGATCTCGTGGATGGTGGGTGATTCCTCCTGAGGGACGATAGCGCCAGTACGGATTGTGCTCCCACGTACCGTCGCGTATATATTGGGAGACCCCTATAGGCATAAAACCTTTATCCTTAGGAAGCCGTATCGGCCGCCCTACTGATCGCAATGCATTGAACACAACATTCAGGAAGATCGACCACCCGTACCCTAAAAAGTATTCTGCGGTTTTGCGAAAAGTTTGGCACACCCTCTGCCTAGAACTCCAAAGCAGTTCCTTTTGGCCTTTTTCAGACTCTATAACAGAAAAAGTCCATCCGAGCATTTGTCACTTCGGGCTCGTTAAAACATCGAAGGAGACTAGAGTCATCCTTAGCTTTTTCTCGACTCTTTAAAAGTGAAAAAGCAAGTTGTGTCTAAAGCGTCGTTAAAATTTATTTTAAACGGAATAATCATCACCATTCCCTCGTTGATCTTCGAAGTTAGTCTCTTTTCATCGAAAGTTCTTGTAGAATCGCTAGAAAATCTTTTGGATAGACTAAATATGTCTGAACAACCGTTGACATCCAGGACTGTGTCATCCGACGCAACAGCGGCAAAGCCTCCTGCTGCTACTCCAATGATGTTCGCTGGTATACCATCTGTCCCGAAAAATTGTCAACAACGAGCCGGAGTCCCATCAGGGACTGCTTCGACGACATGGTTAGTTCCTATTTCTTCATCCGGATTATCATCTGGTATTTCTTATGTTGAAACTCAAAAAATTGATCCAATGTGTCTTCAAAGGCCAATCTGCCCTTTAAGTACTGGATTGCCACCATATGGAGGGCAGTATGCCTTTTCATTGTTCCCTCCCAGAGAACAACCATATGGGAGTTTACAACAAAGTTCAGGTCAAACTGGAATTACATCTAGTGGTTGGGTACCAACACTGCCTCAGCAACCAAGGGTTGTATATTCAACGCAACCAGTCCACCCTGTGTCGAATATTCCCACTATACTTACTATGGTGACTGCGTCGCAAGTACAAGCACTACCTGTTGTATGTCAACCCCAAGTTTCTGAGGTTGCAATACAACAGCCTCTTGTCTCAACGACTCAATCACAACCTGAGGTTAGTGACTCCTTATCTGGAGCGACTCAGGCTCAAACAAGTACTATGACTCCTCATCTTGGTCAATCATCCAGTATTGGACAACAACCAGGGCTGGTTCAATCTCAACAACCGCCATTCCAGCAATCATATCGAGGACTTGAGCAACAAGTCTTTGTAAGTAATGGGCAACCATATTAAAGTGGTTATGCCCATCAACCTTGTCAAAGTTGCCAGCATTATGCTGGTATGCAAAGACCCACTGCTCAGACGATTCCATCTTATCCTGGGTATGCTTCGCCTAACCTGAATCAACAGTTGCCCTTTGTAGCAACTCTAGAATTACCAGATCTAAACCGGCTGACGAATGATCCAATTGCTTATGCCCCTTGGTGGCCAGAGATTCCGCATAAACTTCCATCAGATATTCCTAAGTTTAATGGAAATCCGGGTGAAGATCCGTCGAATCATGTGATGACATTTCATCTGTGGTGTTCATCAAACACCCTGAATGACGATTCGATAAGACTTCGCCTCTTTCAGAGGACATTAACAGGTTCAGCGGCAAAAATGGTACATTGAATTGCGTAGAGCTTCGTTCGACAACTTCAGTACCTTAGCCACAACCTTTTTAACCCATTTTCAATTACCGATAAGGTATGAAATGGGAACAGAACTCCTTACCAACTTCAAACAGACGACCGCCACCCACATATCTGATCATATACATGAGTGGCGACGTCGTCGTAGGATGGTAAAAACATACGTTCCCGATCAGCTATTAGCTGAATGGTTTATCAAGTCATTGATTCCTACCATCACGGAAGATGTGGCAAAGGGGGGAGTCATAACGGAAGAGCAAGTTATCGCTCATGCGCAATATCTGGACTTGGTCTATGCCTAGTCTGGCACGCTCTACGACAAAATACCTGACGCCCCTAGACCGGAATTCTCAATTCCTCCTCCTCCTAAATCAAACAATGACTCTCACGCTGGCGATGGCGTGATTGGCACAACAAACGCGAAATCGACAAAGGCTACTTCCAAGAAAGCCCGTAAGATTTCAAATCAAAATGCAAAAGACGAACTTCCTGCCTCGGAAGTAAATGCCGTGTCGACCGACAAGGGCAAACAACTGAAGCAACCAGGGGGCAAGAAGAAAAAGAAAGGGAGAAAAAGGAAACCCCCTGCGGGGTGTCATATATGCGATGAGGATCATTGGACGAGAGATTGTCCACATATAGCTGAAGTTAAGAAACTCTTTAAGAGTTCAAAAACCCCAGCGGTATTGATTGATCCGTTTCCAAGCCCGGGAACCAAACTGGTTGCTAATCAAAATTCTTCCCGATCCCAAGTGCTTATGTTGTCTATCTCAAAGCAGCAAAATGATGCTTTGACAAGGAATAAAGATTACGGGAATCCACAGCTGTCGAATAACAAGGCTAATGAACAACCTAGTAGTTCGACAACAACTTTGACCGAAGTTGTGCCACCCATCATTCCTGAACCAATGATAAAGTCGCCAAAGGGAGTAGTACACAAGTCGACATTTAATCCTCGTGCAAAAATAGCACAAAATTATAATATAATAGAGGACCTGGCCCAATCGGCATCCGCTATGTCGACGCTTGAGGTACCTCAAAATTGCCTCTCCCAAGAGAAAGCTTTATTATCAGCAATAGGTGGGATTGGCCCAAGGGCTTCCAATCTTGTGGCCTTTAATCATGAAGGATATGACCCTCAGTTACCAGCTCAACTAGCTTTCCTTATTCAAGTGAAAGCCCTCAACAAAACTGTTCATCGAACAATTATTGATGAGGGGGCATCTACATGTCTTATGTCGATGAGTTGCTGGAAAAATTTAGGCTCACCACCCTTGTCGAAATCGTCAACGACGTTAAAAGCATTTGATGGATGATCATACACTCCATACGGGATTTTAAGTAACTTGCAAGTTGAACTAGGGGGCAAAACAGTAGGAATTGATGTTGAAGTAATTGATGGAAACCTCGATTACAACATCCTACTGGGAAGGCCCTGGATATATGCCATGGCCGCAGTTGTGTCGACCTACTTCAGGAAGATTGCATTTCCCCTTCAAGGAGGAATTACAGTCATCGACCAACAAACTTTCCTCCCCGACAGTTCGCAAGTTACGGAAGCATTCCAATGATCCATGGAAGCAATCATTCGCTTCAAAATATTGGAGTAGGTCTCCTAAAGACCCTGCCTTAATGGGTAATTTTTCCCTACCGCCTGCAAGTAATCTGGCGGAAGTGGCCACAGTGGAAACCTACAATATGAAATCTTCTATATATAATGGATTCGGAAGATTCCTAAACATTTTGTCAGCGTGGATCATCGCCCTGATAGAAATACTGTAAATACAGTGGGCTCCGAGGACGGTTCTAATCTCGTGTCAACCTCGTTAAAAAATGAAACAAGGAGACATGAGGATAGTTATTTTACTGTGTCAACCTCATTAAAAAATGAAACAATCCCCTTTCCAAATCTCAAAGGTAAACCTTCATTCCAACCACCGAGTTGAATGCAATGAATCTTGGGGGGCATGCACCTCGAGCATGCAAACTTATCATGAGCAGTGTTACCACAGGGTTCAAGCTCGTTTAAAAATAAACCCGCATCGAGCAGTTTTAGCACAAAGTTCATGCTCGTTAAAAAATAAACGCAAGATCCGAGCAGTTTTAGCGCATAGTTCATGCTCGTTAAAAAATAAACATAAGATCGAGCAAATGTTTCCACTCGTGTTTAAGCTCGTTAAAAAATGAACTATCCCGGTAAATAACCACTGTGAATGTAATATCATCAACCATTAAAGCCTTGGTCGTGTTTGCACCGTCACCTCCACTTTTCCATTGGTCGATCGTTCACCTCCATATGTTTGTTTACCCATTTTGAGGAACAGCTGCGAAGAGTGATTTCACCTAGCCATCCTTGTGACACTGCCGTGATTGGAAAATTCCAACCTGTACCTGGAATCAGCTACTAACCCTGTTCATCACTCGTTCCTCAAAAGGTGAGTCTTCTTTAAGCTCTTTTCATCTGACTCATAAAATATGAAAAGATTGCCGAGTCCTTGGCCTTCCAGCTCGTTAAAGGGACAGGAAGAGCTATCCCTCCTCTAGATTTTAATCTTTTTGGACCTGAGGGATTATTGCACAAAAAGATCGAGCGCTTGTTTTATTCGGCTCGTTAAAACTATCGAAAACTCATCCCTTCTGTATTGTTTTATACTTTTTCGGACTTAAGGGATTAGATGACGAAAAAGGAATTTTGGAGTTAACTTTATGTATCTTTTCAGACTCTCTAAAAATGAAAAGAACCGATTTATCCTTGTCGTTAGACTCGTTAAAATCATTAAATAGCAACAAACTTGTCTTTAGACGAGAACGAGTTTCACTATCGCTAGGCTCGTTAAAACATAGCGATGGGTTTGCCCGAAGGGTAGGTTATAGAACAAGCATATGTTATCCTCCTCAAGCTTGACAAAAATAAAGAGGTACTGGTCAGCAATGATTGGGGAAAAATTGGAAGAAACTAAAGAAAACTTTGATGGTAGCAGGTCGCTCTTGAACATGACACTTTTCCTCCGTACCACAATCGGGTTGGGTTGTTTCATTCACCGGTCACATCCATGGTCTCGCCATACCATCCATATTTGGGGTAATGCTACCGATCCATCGTATCAGTGTCGCCATATGTTAAAGAGAAGTCGTTCAGAAGAGTCAACTGTGTCCCATCCACTGCCATACATTATCCTTCATCCTTTCATGACCTCCACCCTGAATCATATGTCACAGATCGTTTTCACCTCCATTAAAATCATTAGCTCCATTCCATGTCACTAATGTGGGATTCATTAAGGCCCTCCTTTGACGGATCGCTTCTTTTCGACATCAGCTCATTATCCAAGAAGTTGATCTAGGAACACCCCCTTCAGTACTTTGAAGCTTGCATGCCACAATGGCAAGTTTCTCACTTCCGGCGACAGGTATACATCAATGACCTTCGATCGAAAGATTTTGCGTGGTGTTCGACGCCAAGTCCTTTATTCACACCACGTGAATTGTACTCCAGTACCTTGAGGGTCATTATCATTATCGGTGATTCCTCTCACGCTTGTTAACGGTTTACATCATTGACCGGTAATCAAGCGATGTCTTTCCATGTTCGACTTCAGAACATTTCTCACATGGATCGAATTGTACTTAGAGTGAAGATTGAACGAGTTTGAAGACCCCGAATCTAGTTTCATCTATCTGGGCTGCGATATATATTCAGGAAAGATAAAGACATTGACATGTACATCATTGCAGTAGATAATCATCCTACTTAAAGGATGATAATTTCATCAAAATTATCAGTCTACCATCAGATGATTGTCTGTTCTATGTACAAAAAAATGAATTTATAAAGCTGAGCATGGGAATGCCCGCCTCAGATAGATCATGAAAGCAGTATGAAAAATAATGTATTGTATTTTATCTTATTACAAGTCTCCTCCCAGCATTGGATGAACTTCGGATCCCCCTGATAAAGCATTTCACCCGATAAACGGCCTCATACTTTACGGGGCAACTGTTATAGAAATTTTTGTGCCTTACAGCATTGAGCATGAAATGTCCATAATCTAAGGGATCCAAAGTCCCTAAACATGTTGTTCCTACCACTAGAGGAACAAGGCTAACAAACCATAGCAATTCACAGAAGTTCTCCACCAGAAACTGCTCAAAAACAAGTCAATTCAGGATCATTTCAGTGGCTACACTAGCTGTTTGCGCTGAATGTCAAAGCCAACACTGGCTACCTGTGTTGAATGTCAACTGGAACAAAGGATACCTGCGCTGAACGAGAGTGGACAAGTGGCACGCTCATTTCTCAAGGTGTCAAAACCCAGGAAGCTTCCAAAATGACACTTGCCTCAGGGAATTCGACTGGTGATGAGTAAGAGGTTCCAAATCTCCAAGTGGAAGCAAGAACCTCCAAGTGGACTCAAGAACTGACAGAGGGAGAGGACACTAGTCAGACCTCAAGCTGACTCATCCTCTCTCCAAACATCTATATATGGATCTCTCCTCCATGAGATCTAGGAGGCTGGAATTTTGTTATTGCAAAGAATTGTTGTTGGTTTGAGACTGGAATCATTGGGTGCTTAATGCTTTGAAGGGGGAAAAGAGAGGAATTCCATTTGCTGGGAAGGAGATGCTGGATTGGAGCCCTCTGGGTTGTATCTCTTCCTGAACCTTGTTATTCATCAATAAAGCTATCTTGGTTTCTCCTATATGCTGGTGTATTTTGATGTATGAATGTATTAGTGTATTTGGTTTATTTCTAATCCTAAACTAGTTATGAATGTGAATATTTGTCTTTGTGTAGTGTTCTTCTCTTGTCGCAAGTAGTTGTTCTCTTGTGATCTTGCAGGAAGTTGAAGCTGGATAAGCAAGAAGGCAAGTAGCTGTGAACACCCAAAGAGAAGAGAGACCGAATCGAGGGACAAACGAAAGACACCGGTAAGTCTATTGATCTCTCTTCTTTCACATTTCATAAAGGAAGAAACCAAAATAGCTGTACTCGTTTGTTGCTAAGGCACTGTCACACCTTAGGTGGATAGGATCGTCCTGCATAGGCATTTTTCCCCACAACACCGCAGTCAAGTTACCGACCTTTCAAGGTATAGGGAATGAAGATCCAAGGTGGTTCTGGTTTGTGATAAACTCCGTGTGGGACACGCAAGGTATAAGATATGAAAACATCAAAAAGGCTACGCTGGTTAGTGCACTCTAGGACTGCGCGCTGACATGGTAGATAAAACACTCAATCGACCATTCGAATGAAGGACTAGTAGCTATACAGGATGCACTTAATAAGGAGTTTGGCCGACCCAAGTTGAGAACCAGTTGATCATTGGGTTCAAAGAAATAACAATGCTACCGGGTGAAACACCGTGGGATCTAGACCAAAGATTAAAGAGTACTATTCGCAAGGCTAATATGACATTGACCGACGGACAACATTGCGCGTGGTTTTTGGGTTCGTTAACACCCCATCTGAGGATGGCTCTATCACAACAGAAGATATCAACCCAGGCCGATGCACTAGAGACAGCAATGAGGTTATACACGACCTCGATACCAGACCCAGGGTTGGGAGTTCAGCAAATCCACACGCAACTTCAGAACTTGAGTTTGGAAGTACAAAGCTTGAAGTAAGGAAGAATGGCTCAATCAGGGGTACAGTTGGAGACATGATGTATTAAATGCAAAAGCCACGCTCACGAAAAATACCATTGTCCGGTCTTTGCGAACTATTTGGTGGGGGAGGCCCAATGCCATTAAAAGTGGAAGTTCAGATAGGACCAAATTCCACGCCTACGCTCTGGTGCGTGATTTTCCAGGTGGGAGGGAAACATGCAACATATAACTACCATCTATTACAGAAGTATACCCAGACCTCACAACATTTGTATTGCAATTTTTGTGGATCAGTAGGACACGATGAGCGAACGTGTTGAAGTTATGAATTAATGATGGAACGGACCCCAACCTACTAGGTACAAGCTAAAACATGAGGAGGATTTCAAGGATGAGGTTGAGGAAGAGGATGGGGACCCGACTGAGGTTGCAGATAGATAACTTGTTATAATTGTGGTGAACAAGGACACTACACTCACGAATGCACTAACCCAACTAGGATCTCATGTCCTTATTGTGATTAGTTCGATTATGAATTGGTAGATTGACCAACCTTGCTTGCCCAATTGAATGAGAAAGGGGTGCTTCAACCTCTGCCAACCCAGAATTTCCAGATGACGCGTGCGGAACCCTGCAAAGAAGACACTAGTATAAATATGGTACAAAGGAGTGGTGCAATGGTAGAAGAGAAAAAAGGTAGGGAGCAAGATGACCCGCTAATGGGGAACCATATTGTTGAATCAAAGTAGGGAAGGGCAGGGCTAAATGAAGATCACCTGAGCTTCACGAAATCCACTACCTCAGGTGGGAAGGACCAAACAGAAGCCAAAGTGAACCCCTACATGATCACTTCCTTTCTTGACGCATGCATGAAATTGCTCTGGAATCATAAGGCTATCTGAGGGTTACAAGAATTGATTACTAGGAGCGCCGACTTCAGCGAAGTCCAGGTGGTCTAGAGGATCGGACGACATACTCTACGCACTGGATGAGAAATGAGAATGACGGTGCAGATAGGAGACTATGAAATGGATCAAGTCATCCTGGATTTAGGCTCGGATGCAAATATACTACCTAAGAAAACTTGGGAGCATATAGACAAGCTCATACTGCAATGGTCGCCAATTCAACTACGAATGGCCAACCAGCAAAAAATCTTAGCTATGGGTCGATTGCAAGGGGTGACGGTGGATGTTGATGGTTTAACAACCCAGATCGGACCGATTTCAAACTCATAGAGCTTATTGATGATCGCAATCCTTACCCTGCTTTGCTTGGGATTGATTGGGCCATTGATATGAAAGGAATCATCAACTTGAAATGGTGCACGATGACTTTCGAAACGAAGTCACTTCATGTAGTAGTTTTGTTGGACCCAGAGGAAGGGGAGCACTACACAGAACTTATCCGTGACTAGGAAAATAATGATGAACTGGATTGCATTTATCAGATAACAACACATAACCCTAGTCAGATGCATTACAAGATACCTAGGATAATCCATGGATAATCAAAGATACCTAGGATAATCCATGGATAATCAAGCATTCACGCATCAAATATCAATCTTCTAAGTCTTTATGTTAAAGTCCATAAGCATTACACTTATCCTGAATAAGTCACGCTTCACAAATGATCCATCTTCACAAGAAAAACAACCATTGAAAGGTGAAACCCTGTTCACCTAAGATGTTGTGATGAGAGGTACTTTCAGTCAAAATCACGCTTGTATCAAGTAGTTGTACTAGAGAAAATGAAAACTAAGAGACAATATTTCTCCATTTTCAGATCTCAACATTTTTTATTTCTGCATTTACTCTACATTCTAAAAATTCAAACGTCTGTTTACAACCTGCCCTCAACAATTCCTACTCCTAGGACATATCATCTAAGTAGAAGAAATTCTGCTACTTGTGGTGCTGCCAAGGAAAAAATCAAAAATAAAAAATAGAAATATACCCAGGATAATCCATTGATAATCAAGCATTCAGGCATCAAATATCAATATTTAATTATTAGGGTAATGGGTAACATCCCATGAAATTTTAGTAATCAATCGACTACAAACAAATGGGTCTGTATATGTATGTAAATAACCTAGAATTGATGCCTAGAAAGCTATGGAGGATTTACCCCATTGGAAACCCTAGAAATCAAATCCAAGCAATTTCAGAAAAATGTTTTTTTATTGCAATGTTGTCGTAATGCCTCACTGCAAACCACGTAATAAAACCCTACACACAATTTTTTTGGCTCATTCTTGATGTGTTGCGCAACCATAACACCACTTTGCTCAACTTTGTAACATGTCCAATGTCTCTTAGTTAACTGGCTCAGGTTTTTCCTGTTTTCTTAGTAGTTAGAGAAAAAGGAAGCATTTGTTGCTATAGTATTGCCTCACTGCAAACTACCTAATAAATCCCTTAATAAAAATATTATTTAAAAATTTTCAAAACCTGTGTGGCAATAATAATTATGAACACTTACTTTATGTTGCGTGTTATAAATCCTACAAAATAAGAGGTAAAGCATGTCCACTGGAAGCAATCTTTATTTTTCATTTCTTTAAATTCTTTTCATTTGTCTCCTTCCATATTCCATGCTTTTCTCTAACATATTTTTCTTCAGTGATTACAAGTCATCTATGAAGACTTTCAAACTCTTGATATGAAAATATATGTATGCCATAATATTCCCCTTGGTCTCAATAGAACCATGTAGCTAACCATGAGATGCACATAATTTGTTTTCTCCCTAGATTTAAGAGGACTTTATTAAAAACAAAACATGTAATCATCAGTAATTCATTACTGTGACACAAGGTAGACACCATGAGAAATAGTGACCCCACACATCAAAGTAGTGGTAAACCATAACACTATGAATTCCTGAGTGAGAACAAGAACGAAACAAAATTCTGGCTCATACTTGTTTATTCAAAGATACTTTTCAAATTACAAGCGGAAAATTTAAAGAACATGGTAACAGATTCATACCCAAAAGGACTATATATAAATAATGTGATTTAATGGGTTTTCCTATTACAATACTTACGATCTGCTATATATTCATCCTCGTATCCTTTGCTTCCTCTGCTGATGAATCCACCTAAAACACCAAGATGCCTCACTACAAACTACATAATAAAACCTTCAGCGCCTCTACTTCCTCCACTGATGAAACCACCTAAAAACGTCAAGATGCCTCACTACAAACCGCGTAATAAAACCCTTGACTCCTCTGATTTCTCCGCTGATGAAACCACCTAAAATGCCGAGATGCCTCACTGCAAACCATGTAATAAAACCCTCAGCTCCTCTACTTCCTCTACTGATGAAACTGCCTAAAACGTCTAGATGAAACCACCTAAAATGTGAATATGCCTCACTACAAACCACGTAATAAAACCCTACACACAATTTGTTTGGCTCATTCTTGATGTGTTGCACAACCATAACACCGCTCTGCTCGACTTTCTAACATGTCCAATGTCTCTCAGGTAGTTGGCTCAGGTTTTTCCTGTTTTCTTAGTAGTTAGAGAAAAGTAATCTTACAGGAAGAAAGAAAGAAGAAAGAAGATAGAAGCAGGTGGGTTACAACATGGTTGTAGCTCCAAAATGAAACTCCTTCCCTCTGCCCGTGTAGTGCGTTCAATTTTTCCCACGTGTAGCCCGATTTTTTCCCTCCGCTTAGCCCAAAAAATGGATAAATAATACCTTATGTTATATATATTATTGTATAGTATATTAAAACCCTTTAGGCCCTCATTATAACCCCAATATATTATTTTGTGATTTTTCCATTTTTAATTCCCCAATATGAATGCACATGATATAATATTGCTTTGTCAATAACGCGCCCGTGGATGACGCATCCCATGCTAGTACCATCTCCGAACGTTAGCATGCAAAAAATATTCATAGTCCACTTGCGTGGAGATGTACCAATTGTAGGGAATACAATTATTTCACGAAGTTTCCTCATGTCGCTTTGAGCTTGACAACACTGTTCTCGTGCATGTGCCATAGCTCATTCATTTTCTCTGCTTCCACTCTCTTCCTACACTCCAACTAGCAAGAATGAGGAAGTAGGACGTTAAACATGTAGCAAGCATCCACTTTTCATAATTAATGGCCAACCATTTTCCTTCTACATTCCATTGAACTTGCTCATTCTTCTTTTTGGTGACAAAATTCCATTGATCAATTATGAAAAATAATAAGGTCATAAATATGCTTAGCAATCACACATATTTTGTTGGTATTAGTGATAATTAATTCTCTTTTCCTAGCTTGGTTCATTGGTTTACTAGTTGGTGTGCCTCCTCATTGTTTAACCTTATGGTGGCCTTCATATTTGGAAATCTCATGAAGCAACCTGCTTATTCTAATCCCTAGAGCCTTCAATACCAAATTATATGGGTAAGGTATTTTTTCTAAATAAGATATGGGAAGGAAGGAATCCCTACCACTATTAACTTAGAGACTTTTTGAGATAGTGCTTGGAGGATTCCTTTTAGAGATTTTATGAGATAGTTCCTAGAGGATTCTTTGATATATAATGTAAAATTGTGTAAAATTGGTCTCTTGTGATTTGAAATTGTTCCTAAGCCTTAAGTATAGATTATTTCTATTTTTCTACCAAAAAATTAACCCATTTCTCTATTTATGCATGCTAGATGTAAGACTATCCTAAAATTGTTAGTGTCATTCCAACTTTATGGAATGTCTCCTAGAAAACAATTTTATAAAATGAAATCTCAATATCAAGTTTAATTTTTAATTATATAAATTGATATTTATTTATAACTGGTTAATTGATAATTAACATTAACATCATACAAATTAAAAATAAAATAATGAATGAACCCTTCATTGAGCCGAGACAACCAATCTTAAATTATATAGAATTTTTTAATCTTATTAATGGACTAAGATAAATTGTTAAAATATAACTATATATTTGAATGGATAGTAAGTTATCTCATGCTTTTAATAGTTCATTTATCATTCTGTGAATTTGAATGGATCATAAAGTTATGTTTAACAAAAAAATTTACCACATTAAAATTCCAAATTAGGTAAAATTTTAGAATTTTTTACTCTTTACTAAAGTCAATGCCATTTGTTAAAATAAAGGAAAAAGGTTAATTCAACACAAATAATAGAAATCTTGCTCCAAAATATTTTAATATTTCCTTTAACCAAACATTTGTAAAGTGAATCTTTAAAAGGAAAATCCATATCCTAGGGATATATTAAAATCTTTGAAGACAAATATTTCCACATTAAAAGTTGTAATATTTGAAAATATTAATTTGATGTAGTTTTATTATAATTTTTGTTATCCTGCCATGTCAAAAACATCATTAAATCTAATATTGATATTATATTAATATTACTATTAATATAATTAAATTTAATAAATTTAGATTATGGCAATATTAAATTTAATATAATATTAAATTTGTTATATTATAATATATAATATGTATTAAGATATCATGATATATATTAACTCTAGATATATATGGAGGGAAGAACAAAGAAATACATTGAAGGAGGAGATACAATGAAGGAGAGTGATGTAGGAGCATCTGACCACCCTTAATCAAAAGTCAAAGTCGAAGCTATGGAGAAGGAGACGTGGACAATCATGTAAACTAGGAGAAACTTTCTATCAAAAATGAGTTAATTTGATGGAATTGATAAGTCTTTAGAAGACTTGAATTAATGTAATTATATGCCATGTATGTGTTTTGAGAGATTTAGGTGATTTGTGAGAGGAAATCGTGGATCTGAGATGATCCATGCTTATGTAATTTCCTATATAAAGAGAGTTTGTATTGTGAGATAGAGAGAGTATAGACAGAGAGTGAGAATACGATGTAGTCGAAAGAGAATTTGTGCTTAAGGATGAAATGCCTTAGTTTGTAATCGAATTATGTATATAATAGAAATATAGATGTTATGTGGATTTTCGTGTATATGTGTGTTTGACCTATAGTTCAGATGTATGTGTTGGAAGAGTTAAATTTCGTGTGACAGGTTATTGATTGACCATCGATCACTTTATGGATCAATGGCGATCCAATGATAAAACGAGTTAAATGTTGCATGAGTGTCATGGGTGTGTAGACAGAGTATGGCAGAGTTAATTTGTGTTGTAATGTCAATCCCATCATAAGCAAACAAGTGGAGAGGGAGCCATCAGATCGTTTAGATTGTCGGATATTAATGGTGGAAGAAGAATGGCGAAGGAATAGATCTGGATCATCAGATCTACAGATCTATTAGATTGATGGTAATCAACAACTACGGGAGTAGGAGAGTACAAATTTTCTTGATCGTGGCTGAAGTCTCGCACCCACTCTTAGCCGTCGATCTCATATTCAACTTCTTAGATCACAGTCAACTGTGAGAGTTAAGCCTGTTTTAATCAGTGTGCTAATTGAAGTCCCGCAAATCGTAGATTTGATGGCCTCTTATATCCAATGGATATCGGGTCATAAAGTGATCGAACTCTAATTTCGAAATCTGACTCAAACATTTATAGATCAAGGATTTATATTCCTTATCGGTTCCGTAAGGGCGGTTAAACATCACGCATGATCCCCATCTAATATCGCTGCTAACCGTCGGATCAAGTATGACTTGATCAAAAGGTGGATGATCGAAAATTGGTTTCGTTGATCAGGTGTACCATCAACTATTGGATTAAAGGGTAAGATCAACAATGGAGATTGAAGCTGATAAAACTTGGGCCTGAGTAGACCTGAGAAGTTTATGGAGGCAGGTTTATTTTGTTTGGGGTCTTGTCTTGTGCATTTGGAGTGGGACAGGTGTTCGTTGGCGGATTATGTGTTAATAGTTGTTTTTAGTGATTAGTTAGGTTTTGTTTACAATCCACCAATGTAAATGCTTCTGATGTAAGTGTGGGTCATAACCAACAAGTTCGTGTATTATTTTATAAAGATGGAGCTAAACTAGCTTTAGGTAGTTTTCTTTGTCATCAGAGAGGGAACGGGAGGAATGAAGAGAGAGAGAAAGAGAGGAGTGAGAGAGGGAGGGAAGGGTAAGAGAGAGAGGAGGAGAAAAAAAGATGGAGGGGGGAGAGAGATAATGACAAGGTTGGAGGGCAAAGAGATAGAGAGAGAGGGGGGAAAGAGATAGTGACAAGGTTGGAGGGGGGAGAGAGAGGGAGGTAGGAGAGAAAGGGAGAGAGGAAAAGGACCATAGATAGGACTTGAGAGAGAGGAGGAGAGAGGGAAGGATAAAGAGATGGATTTGGAGGGAGATAGAGGGAGTGAAGAAGAGATACAGAAAGAGAGAAAAGTGAAGGGAGAGAGAGAGAGAGAGAGAGAGAGAGAGAGAGAGAGAGAGAGAGAGGAGGGAGAGAGAGGAGTGAGAAGGGAGAGATGGAGATAGAGTGTGTATTCTTTGGGGTGAAATAGAGAGACAATGAAGGGGAGATGGAATGAAGGGGGAGAGAAAGAGAGGAAAGAGGGAGGGAGATAGTGACAGATTTGGAGGGAAAAGAGAGGGGGAGGGGAGGGGTGGGACGGGGTGGAGATAGAGTGAGGTGGGAGGGAGTGATAAGGAAGAGAGAAAGAGGGAGAGAGGAGAGCAGGAGGGAAGAGAAATAGAAGGGGGAGAGAGGGAGAGGGAGGGATAGATCAATAGATATGGAGAAAGAGTGTGTATGCTTTGGGGGTGATATAGAGAGATAAAGGAGAGGTAAAGGAAGATAGAGATATCATTTGGAGGTGAAGAGAGGGAAGAAGACATAGATATAGGGAGGGAGGGAGGGATGGAGGAAGAGATAGATATATATGGAGAGAGAGTGTTTGTGTGTGGGGGGGGGGTGGCGCACGGTGAGACAGTGAGGCAAAGAAGGAGAGATGGAGGGAGAGATATATATAGATGGAGGGGGAGAGAGGGAAGAAGATTTCTTGCATAAGATGCATTTATTTTAGTGTAGATGATGATTTATAATCCTATTTGATTACTTGCACTAGATGTATTGATTTCAACATAGATGTTGATTTCTAATTATATTTGATTATTTGCACTAGATGCATTAATTTGTGTGAATATATTTATTTCTAATCCTATTTGATTTCTTGCTCCAGATGCATTGATTTTACTGGAGACGGTGTTTTATAATCCTATTTTATTTCTTGCAATAGATGCATTGATTTCAGCGTAGATGTTGATTTCTAATTATATTTGATTGCTTGCACTAGATGCATTGATTTTAGTGTAGATGTTGTTTTCTAATCTTATTTGATTGCTTTCATTAGACACATTAATTTCAATGTAGATTTTGTTTTCTAATCCTATTTGTTTTCTCAAATTACATGGATTGGATGTTGATAATCTTGATACTGTAAATTATTAAAAATATTTAGATTAGATGGATGGGAGAGAGCGGGGAGAATATTTCTTGCACTTGCATTGATTTAAGCGTAGGTGATGTTTTCTTAGAATTCTATTTAGTTGCTTCCACTAGATGTTTTGATTTCAGTGTAGATGTTGATTCCTAATCCAATTTGATTGTTTGCATTAGATGCATTTATTTCAGTTTAGATTTGGCTTTCTAAACCTATTTGATTTCTTTCACTGGATGCATTGATTTATGTGTAGATGTTGATTTCTAATCTCATTTGATTGATGCATTAGATGCATTGATTTCAGTGTAGATGTTGTTTTCTAATCTTATTTGATTACTTGCATTAGATACATTAGATGTTGTTAATATTCACGTTGTAATTATTAAGATTTTTTTTTTTCAAGATATATGTTGTTATTAAGAAAAAATATTTTCAAGGTATATTTAATAATACCTAAAAGGACACTATTAAGAATTACTTAGCTGTCGAAAGTTGCGATACCTAGAATTAATATGCAAAATATATTCAAAACTACTAATAGATAATTTCATAGAAAAATGTATTCATAATATTTATAAGAGGAAAATATATATTTATAAACATTCAAAACAAATCAAAATATTCTTGAAGGAGTTGTGATGATTGTTTGGAGAAACAAATAATGTAAAGATTTTATAATTCTAGCCACTCATTGAAAAAAAAATGAAAAATACATTATTTCTTGACTTTGTTGAATAAACTATATATAAAAAACCATCAAAATATTCTTGAAGGAAATAAATTATTTCAAGCATTAGCAGAGAAAAAAATTATTTCAAGAGTAATATTGCCGCAATAAATTATTAAAACTACTCTTCAAGATATATTTAGTAATACCTAGAGGGACACTATTGAGAATTAATTAGTTGTCATAAGTTGTGATACCTAAAATTAAATGAATTAGATGTGCAGTATCAATCCTCAACAAACTATTGACAAGATTTTCTCACTTCATCATCAACTAATTACTAATAAGCAATTACATACACATTATCATCCAAATCCAAACACATAAACACACACACCACTCCAAGCATCTAAACACAAATGTACAATGATACAAGGGAAGCAACACAGACTAAATTAAGGAAGAGAATTATATGATCATGCAAAGGAAAGAACATAATGTGAATTTTGAGTTTAATATCAAACATATACATAATAATAATAATCTAAAAATGTAATATTGTTGCCCTCAAATGAAACTAGCTGAGGTCCATCTAACACTAGATCTATTATGAGCCGAAAAGGATCAAATCCCTCAAGCTACAAATTTTCGCTGTAAACCTTAGTTTACACCTCCAAAAATTTGAACCTCTCAACCCATGATAAATCTAATGTTAAATAAACGTAAACTAACTGTTTATATAAATTCATACTTCATTAATAACACAATACGCCACATTAACATAGTATAACAATTGAAAAGATAATAAATGATGAATCTAAACCAAGGATGTAACTGTCCGGATTATAAAATTTTGAAATTATCCTCTATGATTGAACGTGTCCAAGTTTTTCTTTTCTATCAAATAATTATATGCGTATGGACATCTCCTCTTAATTTGAAATTGATCTGACCCCTACCCACCTATATGTTTTTTCTAGATTCCTAAATGTTGCATCAAAGTAAAGAATGTTATCACATCAATCTTATATAACAAATTTTAAGAAAAAGTATCGTAATATGCATGATATGAAACTAAAAATGCCAGCAAAGGTACTTGTCATGCTCATCTGATGGGGATGAAATTTTGGGGTGAACCAAAATCCCATTTCCCCAATAAATCCATCTTGAGGCTTATGGTTTATGGGCCAAAGAAGCCTATCAGAAACGCTTCTCACCTTTTTCATGCACGTTGGGCCTCACTTGCCTTGTGGTCTAATGAATCTTTAATATTTCCAAAAAAACCTGTGAGAATGACACACCCTCCACTTCGCAATTCAGGTAGAAATGCATAACAGTGCTCTCCTTGTTCTCGATCCACACATGCTTCTGCTGCAAATTCTTGTTGTCGTTCCTTCTGACCTAAATTGCTTGCCCTTCTTTCAATGTCACGGGACTTCATTCATTGGAGCTTTGGTGGCCTTCCATTTTGTTGGCTTTCGTTAATGGAAGAGTAATAATCAGACCCCGCTAATTGATGGGTTGCCTTCCCTGTGCTATTAGAGGAGCTCATTGTGTCATCATGCTACCACTTTTCCATTGGTGTCCCCAACGAAGCATGATTCCCCTCCTCATGTGATCTTTTAGAAACTCCACTCATCTCTCTTTCTTTCTTGTAGAAATCCCAATTCTGAACTTGAGAATCAATGCGTATACTGATAGTCATCCCCACCATTGCTTCGAATCCAACCTTTGCCTCCAGTGTTCTCTTCACAACCCCAACCTTAAGGCATCTCAACCTTAAGCACCAATTCTCATGCAATCTACATTGTATCCTCTTACACTCTATCTTCCTCAGACGCATAGGTTCTCTGTTTCTTGATGCACGAACAAATTCTTAATATCTTGTTATACATACATGGAAGTTTTAACTGAATATTTAACAGAAATTTGTCCACTAACTGAATTCTACTCAAGGTTGGTCTGGTTGTCCACGTGTCTTCTTTCTCTAGTTTTTTTTTTCACTAAGATGCTCGGATGCTCCTGCATCAGACTCCCGAGGTACAAAAATTTATGACCTCCTGGTCATATGCATTTCCTTGTCCTTAGCAATTCTACCCCTTGTTTCACTTCTTTAGTGGAACTGCTTTCATGGTCTTCTCTTAGCTGCAACCAATCCTCTGCAATAGCAAGTCCTCCCTGCTACCAGATGCCTTACCAAGCTTCTCTCCTGAGCTTAGTCTTTCAGCATCTCTGTGGTTCTCTCCTCCCGAACCAATTGAGCACTCCTGCTCTAGGTTTGCTACAATATTCTCACCTTCACAAAATAAAATAAAAAATTACAAGCTTACAAATATTTAGCAAAATTGTACCTCTTCTTTCTTCGCATGAAAAAAATCCTTTCTGCAGGAAATCTTAACCTGGCTCTGATACCACTTGATGGGGATGAAATTTTGGGGTGAACCAAAATCCCATTTCCCCAATAAATCCATCTTAAGGCCTATGGGTTATGGTCCCATGAAGCCTATCAGAACTGCTTCTCACCTTTTTCATGCACACTGGGCCTCACTTGCCTCGTTGTCCAATGGATCTTTAATCTTTCCAAAAAACCTGTGAGAATGACACACCCTCCATTTTGAAATTCAGGTAGCAATGCATAATAGTGCTCTCCTCATTCTCGGTCCACACACGCTTCCACTATAGATTCTTGCTGCCATTCCTTTTGACCTAAATTGCTTGCCTTTCTTTCAATGTCATGGGACTTCATTCGCTGGATCTTTGGTGGCCTTCCATTTTACTGGCTTCCGTCAATGGAAGAGTAATAATCAGACTCCGCTGATTGATGGGTTGCCTTCCCTGCACTATTGGAGGAGCTCACGGTGTCTTCATGCTACCGATTTGCCACTGGTGTCCCCGACGAAGCATGATTCCCCTCCTCGTGCGATCTTTTAGAAACTCCACTCATCTCTCTTTCTTTCTTGCAAAATTTGCCCAATTCTGAACTTGAGAATCAGTGCGTATACTGATAGTCATCCCCACCATTGCTTCGAATCCAACCTTTGCCTCCAGTGTTCTCTTCACAACCCCAAACTTAAGGCATCTCAGCCTTAAGCACCAATTCTCCTGCAATCTACATTGTATCCTCTTACACTCTATCTTCCTCACATGCATAGGTTCTCTGTTTCTTGATGCACGAACGAATTCTTAATATCTTGTTATACATACATGGCAGTTTTAATTGAATATTTAACTGAAATTTGTTCTCTAACTGAATTTTGTTCAAGGTTGGCTTGGCTGTCCACGTGTCATCTTTCTCTAGTTTTTTTTTTCACTAAGATGCTCGGATGCTCCTGCGTCATCATCACTCTCTCTGTTTTTGTTCGGAATAATGCACTACAAGATAAGATAGTAAATCCTCATTAATCATTAAGGGGGCGTGTTGGGAATAATGCTTAATTTGTTATGTAAATTGCTGAGAAATTAGTCAGCAAATTTTGTGTTCTCTCTGCAAAATTAGGACAGCGAATTGTTAGGGTGGTCAGTGTTGGAAATTAGTTGTAGTGTGGGTAGATTTCTTTCAGAGTTGATTTATAATCACTTTAGTAATAATTTTACTATATAACAATGGTTTAATATATCAAATTTACAATAGTTTTTAGCTTAACTGTGTTTTATTTGTTTAATTTTTTTTATATGTATTTTTCTTCATAGTTATGTTGGCGTATCAGCTGGCTTAAAGAAGCCATTTCATATTCTACAAGTTGTATCAGAGCAGGTAAAATTGTTTTGGGTTAAATTTTTATTGTTGGAATTTCGCCAAAGTTAATCATGTCGAATTCTAACCAGATGTCAGTTCTAGAATTTGATGGGAACGATTATGATTTTATATGCATTAAGATTCTAACCTTTTTTATTGGAAAATATTTGTGGGAGATTGTTGAATCATGATATGAGGAGCCAGCTGATTGGAATTCCCTTACATCCAATGAAATAACAACAAGAAAGGAAGCAATGAAGAAGAATGCTCAAGATTTGTTTCACATTGAGATAGCTCTTGATAAGAGCTTATTTCCAAGAATATCAGGAGCAAAAACTGCCAAAGATGCTTGGGAGACTCTACAAGAAGCTTACCAAGGTAGTGATCAAGTTAAGGTGGTCAAGCTTCAAACATTGAAGCGAGAGTTCGAGAATTTGAAGATCCAAGAAGCTGAAAGTGTGAGTGACTATTGTGTGAGAGTCAAAGATGTGGTCAAGAAAATGGCTACAGTTGGAGAAACTGTAAGTAATGAAGTTTTAATTAAAAAAGTATTGAGATCTTTAACACATATATGGAATCATGTTTCCATAATCATGGAAGAATGTAAAGATTTGATAAAACTATAGTTTGATCAATTGGTTGGATCTTTGATGTCTCATGAAGAAAGATTGAAGGATATTTTTGAAGGTGTAGAGAAAGCGTTTTCCTCTAAATTACAAATTACAAAGAATGAAGATGCAAGCAACAACAGTGCCAAAATCAATCAAGGTCAAGGTAAATGGCAAAGCCAAAATTCTTCAAGAGGTAGAGGAAGATGTGGCTCAAGTGGAAGTAGTTTTAGAGGAAGAGGTAGAGGTATATTTGATAAGAGAAATGTTCAATGTTACTATTGTAACTTTTATGGCCACTTTGAAAGAGAATGCAGATTGAAAGAAAGTAAAAATGCTAATTATGCTCGATAAAGTGGCGAGTGTCCTCGAGATCACTTATTTTTATCTTATGCAAAAGGCGAAAATACTAGTAAAAATGTTTGGTACCTAGATTTTGGATGCTCTAACCATATGATAGGGAATGAGAAATTGCTTTTAGCAAAGGATGGAAGTTTCAAATCCAAGATCCAGCTTGGTGATCATAAATCATTGGAGGCTGCTGCCAAAGGAGCTATGGAGGTCAAAACAAAAGAAGTTATAAAGAGTATTCATGACATTTATTATACTCCACAATTGAAGCATAATTTCTTGAGCATTGGGCAGCTATGTGAGAACAATTATAAAGTAGGCTTTGAAAATAAGACATGTACTATCTATGATAGGAATAAGGGAAATAGGGTGATCACTATTGTTCTTATGACAAGAAATAGGATGTTTCCCTTGAGGTTTGATGAACATAAAAACAATCTTGCAAATATGGCTTATAAGGATTCAAGTTGGTTATGGCATCTCAGGTATGGGCATTTAAATTTTCACATTTTGAAGTTTCTAACCTCACATGCATTAGTTTTTGGTTTGCCTAAGGTGGAAGAGCATAAGGAGCTTTGTGAAGGATGTGCTAAAGGAAAGCATGCAAGGGAAAGGTTTCCAAAGGGGACTGGATGGAGGGCTCATCACCCACTTCAGCTTGTTCATTCAGACATATGTGGTCCTATGCAAACTAAGAGTTTGGGTAAGTCATCATATTCCATCACTTTTATTGATGATTACTCACGAAATTGTTGGGTATATTTTTTGAAGGCCAAAAGTGGAGCCCTGGATACATTCAAGAAATTCAAAGCCCTTGTAAAAAATGAGAAAGGGTGCAAGATCAAATGTTTGCGGAGTGACCGTGGAGGAGAATTCTACTCAAAAGCTTTCTAGAGTTATTGTGATACGAATGACATCAGGAGGCAGCATACTACAACATACACACCCCAATAGAATGGCATAGGTGAAAGAAAGAATCATACTGTGGTTGAAATGGCAAGATGCATGTTACAAACTAAGGGGTTGAGAAATTCTTATTGGGGAGATGTAGTTGCTACAACAGTGTATATCCTCAACCATAGCCCCACAAGTGCACTAGAAAAGATGACTCCTTATGAAGCTTGGTATGGAAAAACGCGTAATCTTAATCACTTCAAAGCTTTTGGTTGTTTGGCTTATGTGCATGTACCTGATCAGAATAGAAGAAAGTTAAACGCAAAGAGTGAGTTCTGTATTTTTATGTTGTATAGTGAGACAAGCAAGGCTTATAAATTGTATAATTCTCTAACTAACAAGCTTATTGTCTCAAGAGATGTAATTTTTTATTAAGGGGGAGTTTATGGTCATCAAAAAGGCCATGTTGAGAAGACAAAATCTATTTTGAATGATGATATAATTGTTGATAATGATCATAAGCAACCAACTAATGTTTTTGTAACTATTGGCTTAACTCCACCAAGCAGCTCTTTATCAATTTCTTCAATGTCAAGTTCAAGTCCAACTTCTTCTCTATGTTCTACAAGGAAGGTAAGAAGATTGAGCAATATTTATTAGAGGAGTGCAAATCAAGCACATGAAGAAAGCCTAATAGGTGAGATAGTCAATTTTGCTTTATTAGTCAAGGCTGATTTTGAACCATCATGTTTTGAAGATGCATTTACTAGTAAGGTTTGGATGCAAGCCATGCAAGAAGAGATGGATTCCATTCAAGGAAATGACACTTGGAAGTTGATAGAGCTTCCACATGACAAGAAAAAGATTGGAACCAAATGGGTCTATAAGACTAAATTTAACAGTGATGGGAGTGTTGAAAGACACAAAGCAAGATTAGTTGCTAAGGATTCACACAAAGGTATGGAATTGATTAGTTAGGGGACCATTAGAATGTTGATTTCATTAGCAGCTCAGAAAAAGTGGAGCATACATCATATGGACGTGAAAAGTGCCTTCATGAATGGATACTTAGAAGAGGAAGTATATGTGGAGCAGCCACAACGTTTTGAAGTGGAAGGAAAGGAGAATAATGTCTACAAGTTAAAGAAGGCTTTGTATGGTCTCAAGCAAGCACCAAGAGTGTGGTATGCTAGGATTGATGGATACTTTCAGGGAAATGGCTTCCAGAGAAGTAAGAGTGATCCCACCCTTTACTACAAACAAGAAGGTATTGATATTCTAATCATAAGTTTGTATGTAGATGATCTATTGTATATGGATAATAGTTTTAAGATGAATGATAAATTCAAAGTTGCTATGATGAATGAATTTGAGATGAAAGATCTAGGCATCATGAAATATTTTCTAGGAATGGAGGTTTATCAAAGTAAGAATGAGATTTTCATTTGTCAAACAAAGTATGCACATGATATGCTAAATAAATTTGATATGATTGATTGTAATCCATCCCCTACTACAAGTGCTCATGGAGAGATGTTATGTAGAGATGATGGTGTTGATTTAGTTGATGAGAAAACTTACAGAAGTATTGTGGGGAGCTTGATATTTCTAACCCACACAAGGCATGATATTACATATTCAGTTTCACTTTTCAAGGTATATGACAAATCCATCTGAAAGGCAGCCAAGAGGATTTTAAGGTATGTGAAAGGCACTTTAAATTTTGGTATTCATTATTGCTGTTTTGAAAAGTTCAATCTTGTTGGATTTAGTGATTCAGATTGGGGAGGTAGTCTTGATGACCGTATGTCCACATCTGGAAATTGTTTTTCTTTTGTTTTTGGTTTGATTACATGGAGCTCAAAAAAACAAAGAGTTGTTGGCCTCTCATCCATAGAAGCAGAGTATGTTGAGCATCAACTAGCAGATATCTTCACCAAATCAGTTGCAAAAGATCAGTTTTTGGCACTATGAGATAAGATAGTAAATCCTCATTAATCATTAAGGGGGAGTGTGAGGGAGTGTTGGGAATAATGCTTAATTTGTTATGTAAATTGATGACAAATTAGTCAGCAGATTTTGTGTTCTTAGGGCAGCAAATTGTTAGGGTGGTGAGTGCTGGAAATTAGTTGTGGATTTGTTTCAGAGTTGATTGATAATCATTTTAGTAATAATTTTACTATATAAAAATGTAGTTAATGGTTTAATCAATATATGAGATTTACAGCAGTTTTTAGCTTAATTGCGTTTTATTTGTTTAATTTTTTTTCAATATGTTTTTTCTTCATAATTATGTTGACTTATCAGCTGACTTAAAAAAATCGTTTCATATTCTACCGTTTTCCTCTGAACTGTCTCTGTTTTAGGTACATAATTAAATTGTGTATCCTTCTCACATGTACTGAATCTCGTAGAAATAGTATTGGCAAAAGCTCTTATCTGATTGGAAAATATTTGCCAACAGCAGATTAATTTGTTCAATCCGTATTATTACTTATTTGCACAACCGGTGATCCTTTACATGTACGCATAAAACAACTCAAACTATCTCTGTAGCAACGTAATTGACTTGTATCAGGCCTGGAATTTGACCGAAATTATTGCAAACGAATGTTTTTACTTATTTCCACAAGCCAGTGATCGTTAGATGGACGCATAAAACAACTCAATTTTTCTGATTTTCCACGGAATTTAAAATACTTTCTTTGCTGCGACTTTCACATATAAGAAGAGTATGCTTGAATTTCATGAACGACCTTGATTGAATTCTATTATATCTTCATTCATTCATATAATGAGACAGTACATTTGTGGAATATTTGTCATTTTGTCTTTGATTTGATTTTATGGGCAGTGGCTAAATGTGTGTACAAAATCTGGGTGACATGTATACGTAACCTGGACTCTGGTGCCGTTCAATGACTTTCTTAAATGCTACACAGAACCCACCGAAATTCTCGTGATCCTCGTCGACCCCATTAAAATCCTCACAAAAAACCAAAATTATATTTCAACTTTTCCTCATGGACACTTTTTAAAGTGCAGTAACGTTAATTAAAGTCAGACAAACTTCCTCATAGAACTACCTCGTCAAGCAGCATTAGAAATGTTGATTCACTTACTGAAATGGTTCATTCATTTACGATTGATAAACTATTTTTTAGAACAATGGAAAATATGTTAATATTTAATAAAAAATGAGACCGAAGAATAAAAGTTGATGTCATTTCTATCGCTGAATGTTCATGGATGTTGATGCCACTTACGTTGCCAAATGTTCAAGCACTAATGAGAGTCGTGGCAGAGATCACATCTTCAGAAAGGAAGGTCATCTTAAGAAAGGAAGGTCATATTTCAAAAAGCGAGGTCAATGTCATCTTTAGTTTCAATGGTTCATTCACTTATATTCCATGAAAGTAGTGGATGACACCATAAATTAATTTAAAAATAAAATAAACATTTTTATATCTAAGTCAATGTCGTCCCATCATCACTAGCATGAACTTGAATTCATGTTTTTAATAACGCACAAGTCACACATTCAAAATCGTTTGAAGTGTACGTTTTATCAGTTAAGGAAACGAAAATCATATTTTATAAGTTTAAATTAACATTCTAGTTTTGGTTTTGTAATGTATTGGTTCAATGTATCTATAAATTATAAATTTAAATAAATATTTTTATGTGTAAATGATATATATATATATGATAGTATAGATTTTTAATAAGCAATTTGAATAAGTAATAAATAGCTAGTTTGTTATAATGTAAATAAATTTTTAGAGATGTGTCTTACTCTTGATATTATGTACTCAATTTATATAAACACTATTGTTGATATATAATATCTAATGGTTCAAGATGGTTTCGGAGAATCTAAGAGAGGTTATGATTCTAGTAGAGGGGAAGAGGAATATAGGTTTATGGGAAAGTAAATCATGTATTGTCAATTGCCAATCTTAGATCTCATTCATTTTCTATAATTTGGTTTAAATGAAGTTATGTGCCTTCATTCACTTATGAAAATATCATTGAATGCATGAAATATGTTGGTGGGAAGTCTTATTACCTTGTTACACAAGAATGAGTTAAATGCAATCATCATGGGGAAGTGTTAAGATTCATATGTTCCTCCTATCAGAAGTAAAACAAGACATCATTATCGTTAATAATTCACTCATTTTCTCTAAGCATACACTCTAATAATATCACATTCATGGTCGACATTGCTTATATTTGATTGATCCAAGTTGTATAAGGAATTAAATGAAATGAAATGTAGGAAAGGATATGAAACACACAAAGAGAAATATACCAAAGAACAAAGTAATATGGTGAACACATGAATTCTATTAATAAATGAAATAAAAAAATATTGTAGAACACAAACTGGCTAAAAAGGTGGTAGAATCTTTAAAGAGAGAGAGAAATGATGCCTACCTACATTTTCAAAAGCTATTAAAAGAGGATGAAATATTGTCTTTTTAACATGAGGAAAAAACCCTAAATGTCCAAAACCTCGACCCTAAAAGATGAAGCACCAAAAGATTTGCAAGAGTCGAGATGGTTAGTTACTACAACAATATCCAAGGGGCACACTTTTTGTATGAAATACTTGTTTGCAACACACAATAGCTCATTAGAAAGAACTACCCCACGACTACAAATTTTTACTGAGGGAAAGGAACACCATGACAACTTATGGTCCCCTGAATTGCCAAAAAACATCATCTAGAGCCTCAAAACACCCATGGAAGTTTGGGACCTTAAAAAACCATAAAAAACAACTAGCAAGAAGACATCAAAACGTTAAGTCAATAAAAGATGTGGGTGGCCACCAATATACACCTACATTAGTCGTCCCTCCCTAGGAAGAATTGCCTCCATTGCATGAAGTTCCCTCATCAGATGGAAAAAATTATGTTAAATTTGGATTGTAGTGGGAAAAATTCCTTATTGAAGGAGTTTGCCTATTTTCACAACCTAATAGAGTTGTATGTACTGCTAGTGGGTATATTTTGTCTTAGTGTCCATGATTTGATTTGTCGTGCCTATTCAATGCAATTAGGATTTGGTTTTGTGGGCGTGAATTACTCAATTGCCTCCAATGTGTCCAACATAGGTAGAACATATGATCAAAGTAGCTTGAAACTAAATATTGTGAAAGCTATGGAAAAGGGGAATGCTTTATTCAAAATATTTTTCACCCACATCCTTTGTTATCATGTAAATCCCATATTGGAGTTGTCTAAGCTTCCAATGGGGGCCTATGGGGTGCTCTCTATATAAATTCAATGACATTGTTTCACCAAACTCAAACTTTTATGGAAACCTATGTTGGTCATATCACTTCTTGTACTTGGAGTTAGCTTTTTGCATGATATCATGAGCCTACTTTTAGATGTATTGCATGCATTCAAAAAATTTGTTTGCTCTCTCTATTTCAACTTGAGAATGGGAGAGCTTTGCTAATGAAGATGAGATGGGCATAGTTATATCAATTAGGGTCAATGGTTGGAACCCTAAGCACACCTATAAGGAAATGTGGCGAATTAAGATGCAAAGGGATCAACTATAACTATTTTGAACATATGAGTAAGTCTTTTTATTTCAAGGATATCAGACACACTAAGTGTAGGAAACAAGCATTAACTGACATTGACTTTTTCTAATGTACTTTCTTCAATTATGCTTCCTCAACAAGAACATTTCCCTCAATGAAAGCTCAATTCTTATTGTAGATTATTCCACATTTGTAGGAATTGAAATCAATCTTCATTCAATTTTGGAATTAAAAACCTCACTATGGAAAACCACACTTGCATGAAAAGAAAAACATTCTACACACACTTCTATAAATGTAAATCACTTTTTGCAACAAGGAACTTAGGCACTATTGCAAAAAAGAAATAACACTTAGCACAACTAGATCATCACTTCCATACATGAAATCACTTGACACTAGAATTAATCGAAATCACCAATCTCTTCATCACCAAACTAGAAATTATTCAAACAACATAAACACTTGGAAAATGAAATGTTACTACTAAAATTGTATTAATAATATCAGTTTGGGAATCATAAAGGATAGAAATATTAAACTGTAAACAACTATCTGTAACAAAATTGCACAAAAATAACCTACAACAATAATTAGTAAAAGTGACCTATGAATAACAATGCGTGATAGTCATCAGTGTGTAACAACAACTCAATCATCACTCTATAATAGTGGAAAATCATAGCAATCTGTAACAAAAATAAAAATATGAATTTGTAAAGATTTATGATGGATATGGTTGAGTAACTTTATCCCACTTTCAAGAATTCTCCTAAACTCTTATGAGTATCAGTAACAACAATGCACTAATCACACAATAAATATCTAACGAAAATCAACTTAAATTACAAAAATATAATTCATAACCCACAAGTTAATTAAATGAAATAACTATGCTACATGTACAGTCACAACAATCCCAACTAAAGAGTAGGGCCCTTTCTCCTCAGTAGGGAGTTGGAGAAAAGCTCAGCCTACAGGTTAATGCAATAAGTCATAGAATGAGTGACAAACTTGTTGAATCTTGCATTACTTATAAAGAAAAGATACATATGCATAATTTGAGAAAAATAATGCCAACCTCGTTCTTTATCCAGAGAGATCCCCTTTTATAGATTTATCCCTTACATCAAATCTTGGTAATAAATCAAAACATGTACAGTATTGAGAATATTTCGATTCTCAAGATATTCAAATAAAGTCAACTAAAGGTTCTGTTATAGTGGCTACAACCACCCTCCAAAATTTTGCCTTAGCTTTTTATTGGATCTTCACTACCAACCATTCTTAGCAGCATGTCTTGCATTATCAAGTACATAGGCTTTAGCTGAGTTTCAGTGGCATGTCAAAATGTGAATGTCAGCTTGCTTGTCTCCCTCCCGCAGATCGGCATTCCAGACTTAGATTATTTGCTGGTTGAGACACTCCCCCAGAAAGTTGTGCAATTTGGGAGGAGAACCAGCCTTCCCTCCAGAAATTGCGCAAATCAGTTGGGCAGCTTGCTAGGTTCCAGAATTGCGTAGAATGGTTAAGCAGTCCTCCTTCAGAAAACTTCACAATTTGACCCGAAACTGGGCCTCAACCCAAGAATTGAGCAATTCTAGGAGGCAATTGATGAGCCTTGTTATTAAGTAATTATATGGAACTGAATTGGGCTTAATTCACCTCTTGATTTATCCAAACCAACTATTCTCACGACTTATTACATACTTTTGACTATATTTTGTTTATGAAATGAGTTAGAGTTGGATATTTGGCTTTGTGGTCTAATGTGCATGTAATACAAGAATAAAGGACAAAAGCAAGGAAAACTATAGGTATAAAGGATAAAAGAAAAGAACAATGGCAAAGACCTTGGTAAAGACTCGAATGGGACAAGGAAAAGTAATTGTAGGAGGTAAATCCTCCTCATTTACTACCCCTCCATTCAAATATTCCACCATCAGCTCGGAATGCACACAACCATCATTTTGAAGACTAAAAGACAGCCAAGCAAGGGAAAGGGATAGAAAATAATTTATCCTAAGTTGGAAGCCAAGCCTCCCTAATTGGAAGGAAGTTGTTAGAGACTTCAAATGTATAAATAGAGAGGCTTAGGACCTAAGTAGGATTCAGATTTCATTTGTAAAAACTATGGTTTATTTCTAAGCTGCAAAGACTTGTGACAGTTTTCTCTATAATCCATGGTTTTTCTATAATAAGAATGAGTTATGTTTAATCTAGCTCTGAGTTAACTTTGAGGGCTAAAGCTCTTGGGTTAGGGCCCGACCCAGGTAGCCATAGCTCCTCTTTATTGTACATTTATACTAGCATAGAGTTTTGTTCTGTTCATTTGTTTAAGTAGCTTCCTGGTTTTGTTTACATGCTTAAATAGGCTTCTGGTTTACTTGCTCATTTGCTTAGAAAGATTCATGGTTTTTCATTGGTTATTTGTTGAAGTAGCTTTCTGTCTCTGTTCATCTGTGTTGTGTTTCAGTTTACTTTCATTTATGCCTTCTTTCAGTTCATAGGTTAGTTAAAGGAAAAAGATCACTATTAGGTTGTGCGTAGGTGTCTCAACCTCATTTCCTCCCTCTGGGACCATGCCTTAATGAAGGGACCCTCCAACAACTCCAAAAACACAGTCTCTGATTCTCGCATGGGCTATGGATTTCGCTATTTAATGCAGTTATTTGTTCACTCGCACTGGTTTTCTCTGTCATTTTCATCTGAAATTACCTCCAGCACGTTCCTCCTACATCGCTCGCTCGCCATCCAATCACCAACAAACCTTCCCAATCACCGCCTGATTCACTTTTAACGCTGACTTTTTGCACTTCAAATCCCCACCATCGATCTGCCTCATTAGATCTGATGGCTATCATGCACCTGCTCTTCAACTAGCTCAGTCAAATCTCCATTGTTGATCTGCCTCGCCAGATCTGATGGCTATCACATGATATCGCGTTGTTTTCTGTCCAATCTTTATCCGCCCGAGGGCATGTGATGAGGGTGTTTTCTCTGTGCTACGTGTTGCCTAGTTAGGCTAATCTCGCAAAATTTTAGAAAACTACTTACAGCTTTGAGGGCGCGCGATAAATAGCTTACCACCCTCTAAACCCGCTTCGTCATTTCCGCATGTTTCTTTTTCCTGCGATCTAATCTTCATTGTCCATCTGCCGATTAATACTGTCTGTCCATCTCTTGACTTAGCCTCTGCGATATAATCTTCATCGTTCATCTTGTTAGTTAACCCTATTCACCCATCTATCTACGTAACCTCCTGCGATCCAATCTCCAGCATTCATTTGCCTTTCACTCGACTGATCTAACATTTCTTATGCACTGTTGCTCCCTCACGTCCTCCTTTTACTGATTTCGACCTCCGATTGCTTTTTTTGCTTGAAACCCAATTTACCCTAAGTTTTTTTGTTACACCTTAGTCTAGTTTTGCTTCCCTTTACTTATACAACTTAGATAATTAACATTATGTTAGTGTTGATTTAGCAATTTTTACTTAGCATAGATGTTTAATTGGTTAGTTAGGTTATGGTGTAAGTTTAGCATTTCATGTTGTTTTCTTCATTACTGCAGTAGAGTCTCTCTTAGAATAATTTTGCTGCCCTTCCATCGAAGAATTAAGCTTCTTCCAACTCTATAAAATTTTGGTTTGGAACCCTTGGGGTCTCTTGCCAGACAAAAAATGACAACAGGTAGGACCTTCACTTCTACTTGTGCATATAGCACTATCACCTCCAAGTTTGTACGAACCTCGGGTTGATAAGTAAAGCTGGTAGCCCTGGGAGTTGTAGCATTATTGTTGCAATACCTAGGCTCATCACTTTGTGGCGCCGTTGCTGGGGAGGTGTCTAAGTAGAAGTAATTATTGCTTTCTTCTATTTATAGTCTTCAACTTTATTTTCTTCTACTTCTTATCCTCAGTTCTCTTCCATTACTTTATTTCTACAAAAGTAATTTACTTTCTTTCTTTCTTTCAGTTGTCATTATCTTCTTTCCTTTCTATTTTGAAAGTATTTTCTAGCTTTAGAAAAATCTTACAAAAACCCACCCAAAAACATTTCCTTTCATGCCTCGCAGGAATAGGGACAATTCAGGGAAATTCTTATCAAATACCCCCACTACATCCAACATGTAACCTTCTCTCTTCTTTAGTGATGGTGAGTTGGAAGACCCTTTAGGTGAGCAACTGTTATGAAACCAGCTCACAAAAAGATAGAAAAGAGAGATCAGCGCCTTAGAATTCAGCCTCTTCAAGGGGGCAACATCCTTTACATTACATAAATGAACAATTCTTGGATGATTCAAATGAAAAAACCTTCTTTCTATATATAGGAGTCTAAGGGGTCCCAATATAACCAAGCCGACCTAACAATAATAATATAAAGGCACAAAATTAACAATAGAGGGATTCTATGGGGCACAGTAATAACAATATGGGGACAAGAGGGGCACAACAATATTAATAAGGGATAAAACTACAATATTAATGGGGGCATCACTAGTATCATAGGGACCTAACATGCCCCTCTCCTTCAAAAAAGTGTTGTCCTCAACGCTCGAGTAGTTCTAGATAATTTTGTATAAAATTCTCATCCTCCCATGTGGAATCTTCAACAGATAAGTTCTTCCACTTGATGAGATACTCTGAACTGGATCGATTTCATAGTTGTCAAGTTCTTGTTTCTATGACTGCTTCCGTTCCAATATAATTTTTCCTTCGTTGCCAAGTTCTGGCAATATTTTTTGAACTAGGAGCTTGTCGCCTATAACCTTCTTTAAACATGAAACATGGAAAACTGGGTGCAATTGAGAAGCTGCAAGAAGCTCCAATTTGTATGCCATAGTACCAATCTTTTGGAACACCTTGTACGGACCATAATACTTTGGTGACAATTTGTTATCGTTCTTAGCTTGCTTGAGGGACCTTTGTTTATATGGTTGTAGCTGTAGGAATACCCAATCACCTACATCAAAACTTCTTTCACTACGATGTTGATCTGCCTGTTGTTTCATTCTATTATGTGCCAACACGAAGTTATCCTTTAAGAGTTGGAGAACTTGTTGTTGATGCTCGATGTGATGTTCCACTGCTTGAACCTTAGAATTTCCTCTTAAATATGATGTGATGGATGGTGGCTAATATCCATAAAGTTCCATAAATGGGGTCATTTTTGTTGCAGTATGGAAGGAAGTGTTATACCACCATTCAGCCAAAGGAAACCATTTGACCCATTATGTCTGTTTATCAGATACAAAGCAACGGAGATATCCTTCCAAACATTTGTTTACTATCTCTGTTTCCCCGTCAGATTGAGGATGATAAGATGAGCTATGAGCTAACTAAGTACCAAGACAAGAAAATAATTCTATCCAAAAATTTCCTATAAAAATGGGATCTCTGTCACTTACAATAATCTTTGGGTTTCCATGTAGGTTTTGAATTGTTTCCATAAATTCTGTAGAAGCTGTACTGGCTTTAAATGGATGTGATAATGCACAAAAGTGTGCATACTTGGTAAGTCTGTCAACTGCCACCATGATGACTCTTTCCCTCAGATTTGGTTAAACCTGTGATAAAATCCATTGAAACCTCCTCCCAACGTTGGCTTGGAATGGATAAAGGTTGTAATAGACCTGTTGTCTTAATTGTTTCAACTTTATTTTGTTGGCATACCAAACATTCCACCACAAAATTTTGAATATCCAATTTAAGGCCATCCTAAAAAAAATCCTTCTTAACCTTGTGGTAAGTTTTTAAAAATCCTAAGTGCCATCCTAAGGGAGAAGCCTGCAATTCCAGAAGAATATTTTGTTTGAGTTGGGAATTCTTACAGAGGTATAAGCGATCTTTGTACCATAAAGAATCATTTTTCCAGCTAAATGTATCAGATGTACTAGAATCTTGTTGTAACTTTTGAATAAGTTCCCACACTTCTTCGTCATTCTTCCATTCCTCCCTTGCTTCGTTTATCCAATCTGGTTGGATAATAGAAATGGCACACAACAATGCTTCCATATCCTCATCCTTTCTTGAGAGTGCATCTTCCACAACATTTTGCTTCCCTTTTTTATATGATTTCAAAGTCATAACCCAACATATTTGTGACCCATTTTTTTTGTTCCTCAAATGATAATCTTTGCTTTAAAAAGTATTTAAGGCTATCATGATCCATTTTTACCTTGAAGTGTCTTCCCATTAGGTAGGGTCACCATTTCTTAAGTGCATGTAGTATTGCCAACATTTCCTTCTCATAAACAGCTTTGTGTAAACACTTTCTCTTGATTGGACGACTTTCGAAAGCAATGGGTCTTTCATATTTCATTAAAACAGCACCAATTCCATTTTCGGAAGCATCAAATTCCACAATAAAGGTTTTTGTGAAGTCTAGTGTAGCTAAGATCGGTGCTTGGCACATTGCTTGTTTAAGATATTCGAAGGCCTTTGTTGCTTCTGGAGTCCATGAAAATGCATCTTTCTTCAACAATGTTGTTAGAGGTGCTGCTATTTTCCCATAATTCTTAACAAACTTGCGATAATACCCTGTCAACCCAAGAAATCCTCCCAAATTCTTTATGAATGTGGGGATTTACCATTCCTTAATGGCTTTAATTTTTCTAGGGTCTACCTTAACTCCTTCATGAGATACAATATGACCCAGATATTCCACCTCTTGTACTCCAAAGAAACATTTGGATCTTTTTGCATATAATTGTTTCTCCTCCAATTGTTGTAGCACTCTGTCAATGTGTTCAACATGATCCTTCTAAGACTTGTTATAGATTAGTATATCATCAAAAAATACTAACACAAATTTTGTAAGGAAGGGTTTGAAAATGGAATTCATCAAACCTTGAAATGTAGAAGGTGAATTGGTAAGGCCAAAAGGCATGAACAAAAACTCATAGTGACCCTCACGAGTTCTAAATGATGTTTTCAGAATTTCTTCAGTCTTCATTCTGATTTGATGATATCCTGAACAAAGATCTAACTTGGTGAAGTAAATTGATCCATGCAATTCATCCAATAATTCATCAATGACAAGAATGGTAAACTTATCTTTAATAGTGAGCTTGTTGAGCTCCCTATAATCCAGACACATGCGCCATGATCCATCCTTCTTGTGCACCAATACTACTGGAGCAGAGAAAGAACTTTGGCTAGGTTGAATTATACCAGCCTCAAGCATTTCTGCAACCATATGTTCAATTTCACTCTTTTGGGCATAGGGATATCTGTACGGCCTGATGTTTGGAGGAACACTTCCTGGAATCAAATGAATAACATGATCATGATCACGAATAGGTGGGAGACCTTTGGGAGTCTCAAATACCTTGGAATGATTATCCAAGACCTTTTGGAGATCTGGAGAAATAGATTATTTCGATGTGGAAACATCTAGTGAACATAATTGTGCAATTACACCTCGTTGTTTCTTTTTTAGAAGCCTTGTTATACTATTAGAGCTTATTATCTTTCTCAGTTTCCTTGCAATACCCCTTAATTCAACTTCCTTTCCTTCTGCATAAAATTTCAAGAAAATTTCTTGAAAGTTAAAAGCTATTGTACCCAAGGATTGTAGCCATTGGACTCCTAGTATAACATCAGCACCTCCCATTGGAATGGAAAGCGTTGGGCTTTTCAATACATATTCTCCCATGGATAGCTTAATATTATGGCACTTTCCAGAGAAATTTATCGTTCATCCATTTGCAACCATTACTTGACACTCTGGTGCTGGATATAGGAAGCAATTCAATTCTTTTGCTATCTTACAATGAATACAATTGTGTGTACTTCCTGAATCAATCAACACTATTACTTTTTTTTCTTGATTTGTCCTCCTATCTTGATGGTTTGAGGAGTGGTAATTCCAGCCAATGCATTACAACATATGGTGGGATTCATTTCTTCTTTATCTAGGCTCTTTTCCTGGAGTATATCCTCTTCTTTTGACCTTTCTTAATCCTTTTCTTCTTCCCCTTCACAATCTATGTAGAATAATTTCTTCTCCGCACCCTTATGACCTTTAGTGTATTTGCTATCACAATTGTAACAAAACCCTTTTGCTCTTTTTTCTTCGAATTGTTGTGGTTTCAAACTTATAGGTTGTAGAAGGCTAGGGGAAACAACACTTCCATCTTTATAGTTGTGAGTGGTATGCTTCCTGGTTGCCATAATTTTTCTTTCCATTTTTCTTGCTAACCTGAATGCCTTCTCTAATGAATTAGGTTCCCAAAGGCGAACATCATGTTGGATATTATCCTTTAAAGTCCCTATGAACACATCAATCCTATGCTCCTCTGGAATATTTTTTACCCTTATGTTCAATTTTTGGAACTCCTCAATGTGCTCCATTATTGAACCCTTTTGTTTGAGACTTATCAATTGGCTAAAAGAAGTGTTTCTTTTTGTATCCTCATAATGTGCTATCAATTCTTTCATAAAAATTGCCCAAGTGATAATTTTTTGTACGAGATCAAAGCCATTGATACCATACAAACTGATTTGGTTCCAAATATAAAGTTGCAATACGTACCTTTTGTGTGTTTTGCACATTATTGAGATCGAAAACTTGCTCCATTTGTAATATCCATGTTGCAGGATCCTTGCCATCAAACTTCCTCATATCAATTTTTGGAATATGGTGGGTCTTCAATCCAACATTAGAGTCTATGGAATCATGATTAACATTTCTTTTGTTCTCCTCGTGAGTTTCTTTTACTACGCTTTCACCATTAGTGACCATTTCTTGTAGCAACTTATTCATATTTATCTTTAATTCTTCCATCTTATCATCCATGCCATCCATTTTAGCGTCCATGCCATTCATCATAGCTTCTATGCCTTTCTTGAAACAATCCATCTCAGCTTATACACCTTTCTTTAAACCATCCATCTTAGATTCTATTACTTTTTGTGCAAGTGACACTTGTTGCACTTGGTCTCGTAATTTTGATATATCATGTTGCATTTCTTCCTCTTCTTCATGATTCATGCTAGAGTTTTCCGGTTGCTTACTAGGTGTTTGCATTTTCTTTCCTCGGGGCATCAATTATCGATGATAATGCTTTACTATGCCCTTTGGATTCATTCAAACTAATTTTTCAAACCAAGCTTATGAAAAGATTTAAGAAACAAACTACACACCTTTTTTCACTTTGTAGGAGCTTGATATTGAATCTGATGTATCTCTGTAATTTCGAATCATCCAGTTCTAAAATTACGATTTGTAGTAGCGCTCTATGTCCTCTTTCCAATGCCACCAGTCTGATCCAAATTGGATTCTCCAAGGAAGATTTATGCACAATCTCCCAAGAGGACTTGATTATAGACCTTTCCAGAAGAGCAAGCTTGTATGAAGTGCCATGTGTCACTATTTCGACCTTTGGCTCTGAAAAATATACTACAATCTGTCCTCTTTCTGTACCTTCATACAAAATTTCAATCTGATGCTCAGGGAGAAAGTTATGACGATTTTCCCAAGTCACTTGTTGGAATGTAATTTAGGAGTCTACAAAAAGACAAACTTCCGTAGATCATAGTGCAATTTCGTCTCAAATGGGTTTTTTTTGCTTCTGAAACGTTGTAGAAAACAAGTTATAGTGAAAATGCCAAGATGACCTATTTGGAGCACCGAAACCCTAGAATCCAAAGCTCTAATACCAAATGTTATGAAACCAGCTCACAAAAAGATAGAAAAGAGAGATCAACGCCTTAGAATTCAGCCTCTTCGAGGGGTCAACCTCCTTTACATTACATAAATGAACAAGTCTTGGATAATTCAAATGAAAAAACCTCCTTTCTACATATAGGAGTCTAAGGGGTCCCAATAAAACTAAGTCGACCTAAAAATAATAATATAAAGGCACTAAAATAACAATAGAGGGATTCTATGGGGCACAATAATAACAATATGAGGACAATAGGGGCACAACAATATTAATAAGGGATACAACTACAATATTAATGGGGGCATCACTAGTGTTATAGGGACCTAACAACAACCTTACCTATTTGAGGAAACTACAGAACAAGAAGAAGAGGAAGAAACCATTCCTACTGAACCAATGGCTGGAAACCAAAATGACAAGGGAGATAAAGAGAGAATTGAGAGTGCCTTCCCCATCAGGGAAACCAATGGGGACACTAAGATGAAAAATATAAGCCCCTCTACTCTATCTCATTTCCATGGCTTGACCAGAGAGGACCTTGACACTTTCTTATTTGAGTTTGTTGTTATATGCCGAACCTATGACTATACAGATGATAAGAAAAAGTTAAAACTATTCCATCTACCCTCAAGAATGCAACATTACGCTGGTTCATGGGTTTACCTGGAGATAGCATCACAACTTGGGCTCAGATGTAGCAAACTTTTAACAACAAATATAGGGACTACTGTTGGTCAAAGGATACTAAAAAAGATATTCTTAGGATGACCATAGGCTAGGATGAATACCTAGAAGACTATGAAGAAAGATTATAGCTTAGTTACAAAAGGGTCAGGTGCACACTTGGCCTTGAGTCACTAAAGTTGGTCCTACTTAGAGGAGTAAGGGAAGATCTTTTGAATATCTTACATATGATAGCACGAGGAGATGTCTACCAATTACCCTATGAGGATATCAAGACTGTCTTTAGGAACCATTCTAGGTCAGCCATGAAGAAAGGTAGGGGTAGTCAACCTATGGCCAGTACATCATCCTCTAACTTATCCATCAAGGGTGAAATTGGGAATATGCTGGAAGATTTCAAAAGTGACATAATGAAAACCCTTGCCTTGCAATTGGAAACCATGAACATCAAAAGGAAGCAAGAGGAAGCAGAGAGAGCCTTGGCCATCTTTTTTCCTAAATGCACCAAGAGGCATCCTAGGGACGAATGTCCATTGAATTGTATTAATACTTGCTCAGTGTGTGAAGCAAACCACTCCACAGACAAGTGCCCTTCTTTACCTAGACTCAAAACTGTATATCAAGGAGTTGAAGGGGTCACTGAACAGCTTTGCTACATCAACCAAAGGAGACTTCTTGGGCCTAGATGATACCAGTAGGGTATGCAAGGGCCATCCCATGCATACTACAACCCCAACCAAACCATAACTATACCTTCTTGGGGACCCCCTTCCCATACTTCCTGGTCTACACCATGTCCTTGGTCCTATGCATCTCAGTATCAATCCCAGCTAGCCAGCCAGTCATTTCAATCTTATGTCCAGCCACAACATTAGTGGAATACCCCACCTTAGGGGTGGAGGCCCCAGTTCAAAAAAGTTCCAGCCCTATTGCCTCCACCACCTACCCAACCATAACTCCTACAAACTACTCCACCGAAGCAACCCTAGAGGCCTGCCCAACCAAACCCAAACCCAAACAATAGAAAGGCTCAACAAGCATATGGTGGAGAGACATCATACCCAACTTATGCTATAGAAATCCAGGAGCTCAACCTAAGATCAAGGAGAATTCTCCCTGATAACCAACCTCCCTCTCCACATAGGGAGGTTGAGGAAGAAAAAGAGGAAAGCAACCTTAAATTAAACCAACCCTTTCCTAAGAGATTAACCCAACCACTCCAGGCTACCCCAGAAGAAACTGAACTTCTGGGAGAATTGAAGAATCTATGTGTAAAGATCCCCCTTCTCCAAGAAATCAAAGATGCTCCCATTTATAATAAGTTGATAAAGGAGAAGTGCTTCAAGCATCTAAGAAGAAGATAAATGGATGCCCCTACCATCAATGTCATTAGGCAGTTGTCTAACTTAATGCCGGGGCAGGTAATATGTCCAAAATATTTAGAGCCTTGAAGCCCTGTGGTAGATCTGCACGTCAATGGCACCATTGTCCCACACACTTTGATTGATCTTGGGGCTGCCATTAATGTGATGAACAAGGACACCATGCTCAATATCAACCTCCAATGGTCATTAAGGAAGACCGCAACAATTCTGCAACTTGCAGACCATTCCACAGTGACCCCTGAGGGAATTGTGGAGGATGTGATGGTCTCCATTGACTCCTGGGAGTACCATGTAGATTTCCTAGTTTTACAGCCTAATGCTAAGCTTACTGGCTAACCTATAATCCTTGGGAGTCCATCATTGGCCACATCTAATGCTTACATTAGCAGCAGAGCTAGGATTATGACCATGAAGAATGGGCATATGTCCCAAAAATTAGTCATATACCCTCCTGCTCAACCTACCCTAGAGCATGATTTACCTTTATGGTTAGAGGAGGATGAAGAGGATGAGGTTTACTACCCAACTTTATACTTTGGAAGCAATCATAGGAGGAGGAGAACAAGATGAGGATGATTTAATTGAACACCTGCTCCAAAGTCCAACTCCTAGTTCACTACCATTAGAAGAAGAAGTAAGGGAAACCCAGAACAATCATCCAATTGACTTATGGTTAGCCAATTCCAACCCAATCCATGTCAAAACCATATAATTTGGCCCAGAGAAGACTTTGAACATTAACCGAACTCTTTCTGCTTTAAACGACGAAAAGCTATGCCACATGTTGAGAGAGAACCTAGAAGCCTTCGCTTGGAGCTATGAAGAAATGAAGGGAGTACACCCCTCAGTGTGTACTCACCAAATATACATCAAAGAAGGTTGTAGGCCAGTCAAGAAACAACAAAGGACGATGAATCCAACTCTCAAAGACATAGTCAAAGAAGAACTGCAAAAACTGCTAGATGCAGGATTCATTTACCCTATCATAAAAAGTGAGTGGGTCTCTCCTTCAGTGTTAGTTCCCAAGAAAAATGGGAAGTAGAGGATTTGTGCTGATTATAGGGAGTTGAACAAAGCCACAAAGAAGGATCATTTTCCCCTACCCTTCATTGACCAAGTGCTAGATGGCTTGGTAGGGAAGAAGTTCATTTATTTCCTAGATGGATTCAGTGGATACAACCAAATCCAAATCTACCTAGAAGACCACAATAACACCACCTTCACCTGTCCCTGGGGTACTTTTTCCTATAGGGTCCTCCTTTTTAGCCTATGTAATGCTCCTGCCACTTTCCAGAGAGCAGTCTTAAGTATTTTTGCTGAATTAGTACATGATGCTGTGGAAATATATATGGATGATTTTACACCTTATGGCTATGATTTCTAACAAGCCCTGGCTAACCTAGGCAAAGTATTACAAAAATGCATTGAAATGAATCTGTCTCTCAGTCTAGAAATGTGTGAATTTTTAATGACTGAAAGGACTGTGCTAGGTCATTCAATATCTCAACAAGGACTGCAGGTGGACGCAAACAAAATGGCAATCATCCAAAGGGTCCCACCTCCACAAAAGTAGAGATATGTCACAAGCTTCTTAGGATTCGTTGGATACTATCGAAGGTTCATAAAGGACTTCAACAAGTTGTCCTCTCCTTTGTTTGGATTGTTGGCCAAAGATTCTGAGTTTATATGGTCAAAGAGCTGTCAAGAGGCCTTAGACATTCTAAAGGGTAAGTTAACGACTAGACTAATCCTTAGAGGCCCAAACTGGGCCATCCCTTTTCATATTCATGTTGAAGCCTCACACAAAGCCATAGGAGTAGCCTTAGGTTAGGAAGAGGAGAAATTTCCCTATGCCATCTACTTTATCAGTAAGAACCTATCAAAGGCTGAGCTAAACTCTACAATGACTGCAAATGAACTCCTAGCTATTGTGCATTCATTGAAAAAATTTAGGCATTACATTACAGGCTATCAAGCATTTGTGCATACTGATCATGCTGCAATCAATATATATATATATATATATATATATATATATATAACTGGAACAATTATGTTTTATTGATAAAAAGATAGGTTGGGCAAAGCCTAATCATCGATTATATTCTTTAGATTGACTTAAGCATAGTATCCCACTTAGGGGATAAATGCCTTGGTCGGGGTATCTGCATTTATATTGATCATTCCATTTAGTAGCGTGCATCCTATATTTGCCAATCTATCTGCTTCCTTGTTTAATCCTCTGAGAATGTGGAAAATTTGAGCTGAGGGAAAATCCTTCAGGATTCTGTTCACTCTTGTTAGCTATTTGTTTAGCACTGGATCCTTAAGCCCTTTCTTTCTTACTATTGCTTTTATCAACATTTCCGAGTCTCCAAAAACTAAGATTTCACTTGGATTTTCTTTTTTGGCCATTTGGAAAGCTTTCAATAGACTGATAATTTCTGCTTGGTTGTTGGTTTTCATTCCAAGACCCCAGCTGAAGTCTTCTTTGTTTGCATTCGGAAAGAAGATCGCCCCTCCCTCTCCTAACCTCCCTGGGTTACCTTTTGAGGCTCCATCAAAAAAGATTGTGCACTTGCCCTGGGATTTCCACCACTGTTGGAATATGTCCTCTGGATCTCGGATCTGCCATATTTCCTTATGGATTGGTCGTGTGTTTGCTGGGTGTCTGGCCTTACAAGTGGAAGCATCCAACCACATCCTTTCTTCAATTCGGAGAGAGTTGTCATCTTTGACTGAAAGGTGATTCAAGGTTTCTAAGAGGAGGTTCTTTTCCCGCTTAGCCACATTTGCCACTGGCAATTCAGTGTTATTGAAGATGATTTCATTTCGGACTAGCCAAAGCTTCCAACGGACATACTTAGGGGCAGCTATCCACACCCAGTGCCATATAGATTTGTTAACTATGTTGTGAGGGTAGCTATCTTTACAAGAGGAAAACATGATGTCAATCGAGCTTTGAGGTGGGAGACGAACATTCAGTCCATTCAGGAATATGGACCAGACCTCCTTCACAAACTCGCATTCTATAAATAGCTGATCTGAAGATTTGAATGCGCATTTGCAGAGGATGCATCGATGTGGGCCTGCTATATTTCTTTTGCACAGGTTTTCCCCAGTTAGAATTTTTTTATGGAACAAAGTCCAGAAGAAGAAGTTAATTTTGGGGATGTTGAAGCTATCCCAGATCAGTTTCCACACGGACTCCAAATGAGACAATTCCTTTTTACTTTGCATCTGAAGATACCTTTGACTTGCCATATACACCCCCATCTTATCCCATCCCCAAGAGTCTTCTTCTTCTGTGTGCACCGGAGCAAAATCCGAAATAGCATCTTTAAGGGCATCTAACTGAGGTTTTAAATGCTCTGGGATTCTAGGGAAAGTTCAGTGCTGCCAATTCCCATTGCTATCCCAGCCTGATATGTCCTCTATTTTCCGAATTCCTTTTGCATGTAACCAGGCTCTTAACTCGGATATTTTTTTAACTTCTGCTAGAGGGGGATGATCCATGACACTATCACTCCATAGCATTGTGTCTTTACCATTTCCAGGAATTCGATACAGGTAGGATCTGAAGAATTCTATGCCTCTGCTGCACAAATTCCAGGCCTGCGTTCCTTTGGGGTTTTTCTCCACTGTAAAGAGTTTTATTGACTGATTTTTGAGGTATTTGAGCTTGAAAATCTAGCTGACTGGGTGATTTGGCTCAGCGTAAAGCTGCCATAATAATTTGCAGCCCATAGCTAAGTTTGCATGCAAGGGATCTCGGATTTGCAATCCTCCTTCTGCGAGTGGTCATTTCACTGTATCCCAACTTATCAAGTGGAATCTGTTATTGTTTCCGCATCCTCCATTCCACAGAAAGTTGCGCATAAGTTTGGAGATTTGATAGGAGATTGATTTTGGAGCCAACATTAGAGAAGCATGGTATGTAGGAAGAGCCATGAGGACTGATTTGATGAGCGTGAGTTTGCCTCCGGTAGTGAGCCAAGAGCCTCCCCACACAACAATTTTCTTCTTGAGTTTTGATATTACTTCCTCCAACAACTGATTTCTATTAGAGTCCAGTGTTATTGGGAGGCCCAGATATTTAGTTTTATCCCAACCAGCGTATCCTATGAAGCCCAGATCATTTGCTATTTTCTCAATTATGTGTTGCTCTGTGTTCCAACCATACACAACGCTTTTCCTCTCACTTATAAGAGCTCCCGAGATGCTACAGAATTTTTGGAGGATGTTTTTGAAAGAATTTGCTATTCTTGGAGAGGCTCCCCTGAGCAAAAGTGAATCATCTGCAAATAGTGCATGGTTCACTGGGTCAATTCTTTTCTCAATTCTAATCCCAGGTATGCTTCCATCTTGTTTTTCCAAGGTCAACTTTCTACTCAGGGAATCTTCCATCAGTATGTAGAGGAATGGGGATAGAGGATAGCCTTGCCTCAATCCCTTGGTGGCTATAAAGAAATTAGCAGGTCTTCCATTTACCACTAGATCAATCCATGTATTCTCTAAACAAGCTTTGATGAGGTTGATGAAGTCCTGGCTAAACCCAAAGGAAGAAAGAACCTTGTACAAGAAAGCGAAATTAACTCTATCAAAAGCATTGCACATATCCAGTTTGATAAGCATACCTTGTTCTTTACTAGAGTGGCTGGAATGCAGAGCTTATTTCACTTGGATGACATTGTCTAGTATATGTCTTCCTGTCACAAACCCCCCTTGTGCTGGAGAAATTAATTTTTGCAGAATAGGTTTGATTCTATTCGATAGAAGTTTAGCCACAATCTTATAGGAAGCATTGCAAAGCGAAATCGACCTGTATCTTTCAAAAGATCCTGGGTTTGCTTCCTTGGGGATTAAGGTGAGAAAGGTGGAATTCATTCTGCCTTTGACCTTTGCCTTCCTCACGAATCCATGTATTATTCTAAGAAGATCTGGTTTGATTATCTCCCAGCATATTCTGTAGAAATGGATTGAGAATCCATTAGTACTAGGGGCTTTGTCTAGCTCCATGGACCAAACAATTTTTGATATTTCTTCTTCCATAATTGGGCTCAAGAGCATGTCGTTATCATCTGGGCTAACTAGGTTTAGAATATATGAGTGGAAATCTGATATATCCTCCTCGCTCCCATCCCTTTCAGCACTAAGAAGGTTTTAGGAGTGCTTCTCAGCTGCTTCCTTATTTGATCAAATCCTTTTCACACCTGTCCACTGGATGTAGTGATTTCTGCAATATGATTTTTCGAAAGTCAAGCCCTATACTATCCCCAGCTTTGAGCCACAAGCTACGAGACTTTAAATGCCAATATTCTTCTTCACTTCTAAAGGAGCTATATGTTTTCCTTTGAGCAGATTTTTATTTATCTAATTCCATGGGGGGGATTTCTTTCTTTTCCAATGCGAATTGAAATTCTGCTAGCTGATGGACTGCTTCATTCCTCTGGCTGGTGGGGGATTTTAAAGCCTTCTTTATCCATTATTTTAGGGCCTTCTTTTCATTTTTCATTTTTTGTTCCCACACAAAGCTTGGGGAGCCTGTTACATCTTTTTCCCAAGCTGATTGAACTGTTTCGACAAACCCTTCTCTTTCATCCTAGAGAGGGCTAAAGCGGAAAGGGAGAGGACCTAAGCCTTCTTCTTCCTTTAAGCAGAAAAGGATAGGTTTGTGGTCCAAGGTAAGATTTGGAAGAATCTTGGTGAAAATAATTCTTTTGTCCATCATGATGGAGCTGCTGGTGAGAAATCTGTCCAGCCCTGCTGAAATATGATTTTCCCCTATTCTATTGTTGGTCCAAGTGTATTCTCCTTTCACTAGCTTGAAATATACTAAATCCCACTGGAGAATGATATTTTCCGCTGTGAAGAGGAGAGGATCCCTTGTGAAGGTCCCACCTCTCTTCTCTTTGGGATCCATAATAATGTTTAGGTCTCCTCCTATGACTATATTCTTAGGATTGAGGACTTCTAACCATGATCAAGAAATTCTAAGGGAGACATCAAACATTGCAAAGTGGTAATGCAGGAGCTCCACAGCAGCAGTAGCATCAAATACAAGAGATCCATAGCAACAATAGCATCAAATCGAAGAGCTCCACAGCAGTAGCAACATCAGATCCAAGAGCTTCATAGCAGCAACAACAACATCAAATATTCAGTCAGAGACACCTACAAAAGCTAATAAACCATCAACAAGCAGCAGAGGAGGAAGAAGAATAACCATAAGCAACACCTCTAATCTTTGACATTTGCAACATGGCATCAAGACCATAGGTAAGTATCCCACTCACTCACTCATATACATCATTTGATCAAAAGTTGTAAAGGTTAAGAGGTAGTTGGTTTATAGGTGAAAATGTGGCAAGAAGGAAATTCTTTAATAAGGAAAAAGAGAATGCAAGAGTCCATAGATACAGTATTGTTATGGCAACCATTTGAGAATGCTTGAAGAACTAAGATTTGGGGTAGAAACGCCAGCGCACCAAAGACTCAGCATACCCTATTTCTTGATGCAATCACTCATAGACTCCAGCAACAATGTAAAGGAAGGAAATTCCCAGTAGTTAGTTAACCATGGGTTGATTAGGATCCTCATTGAGGATTCCCTCCAAAACCTCAGGATCGCTATAAAATGGTCAATCTTCAAAGACTTACCAGCAGAGGATGACATAAAAAGCCTCATCTATGATGTTAGTCCTTCTGTTAGTGAGGAGGAGGAAAAAAAAGAAGAATATATAGAGCTATATGAGATGAGATGAATAAAGAAAAAACTAATATAGAGGAACATGATGAAACACAAGGAGGGTGATGCTGAAATAGAAGAAGAAACTGATGGAGATGAGAAAGAACAAAAAAATGAAGAAGATAAGAAAAACAGAGAGGACAACTGTAGGAAAATAAAGGCCAACTAGAAAATATGGCCAACCTCTCCTTGGAGGACATCCAGTGTAAGATGCCATCTAAATCATATACTCTTTACCTCAGAGAACAATGTCTACAATTCTATTTTAAAACACTAGCACAAAGGAGCACCATGCCGTTTCAGGACTACAAACAATTTATTTATCTTTGTGATCAAAGTGCACTAAAGGGTGGGGCAAAAATGGACAAGTTTTACTTGCACAACATGGCCCTCACAAACATGAATATTTGGTATCCTAATGCAGAGCCTGGAAATCTAAAATTAATAGCTTTGGCATCATGGAGGAACCATGAGGAGTTAAGGGCTACATAGATGAAAAGAATATTGGCCTGAGAGAAAAATGAACCTCTTTTCATCAGAGCTGAAAAATCAAATCCCATGGCCCTAATCAGCACCCATAATCTAATTGCAAATGATCCTTAGCTGGCAGCTAGATATCTTGCTGCCCATGAGCAAGAAATTTCACATTTTGGGGATATGTTTAGGCTGCTAAGAGATGATAATATACATGCCTACTAAGGGAGATGGAACATACTACCACATAGCTTGAAGATCAGATAATATCACTCCCCTCAAAGGTTGAGAGAGGCACTCAGCATGACACCTATGTATAAGCAATAAATGAAAAGGTTGAAGGTCAACTGGGTAGGCCTAAAAATCAGTCCACCACTACTCCTAGGGATGCTAAAAGGAAGAAAAGAAGAAGAGGAAAAGAGGTAGTGGTAAGAAGTAGACAGGAAAGTGGGCTTCTATAAACAAGAATAAGAGACCACAACAGAAGAATGGGATGTCAGAGAGGCTACCAGAGCCATGAAGGGCATGGACATTGACTAAGCTGCTCAGAGGATGAGCAACACTTTCAGTAGGGGGTGATGATGAGCCTCATTATTGAGTAATTATATGGGCCTTAATTGGGCTTAATTCACCTCCTAGTTTATCCAAACCAACTGTTCTCACAAATTATTGTATACTTTTGATTATATTTTGTTTATGAAATGTGTTAGATTTGGATATTTGGCTTTGTGGTCTAATGTGGATGTAATACAGGAATAAAGGACAAAAGCAAGGAAAAATGTAGGTATAAAGGATAAAAGAAAAGAACTATGGCAAAGACCTTGGTAAAGACTCGAATGGGACAAGGGAAGGTAACTATTGGAGGTAAATTCTCCTCATTTACTACCCCTCCATTCAAATATTCCACCATCAGCTCGGATGCACAAAACCATCACTTTGAAGACTAAAAGACAGCCAAGGAAGGGAAAGGGACAGAAAACAATTTATCTTATGTTGGGAGCCAAGCCTCCCTAGTGGGAAGGAAGTTGTTAGAGACTTCAAATGTATAAATAGAGAGGCTTAGAACCTCAGTAGGATTCAGAATTCATTTGTAAAAACTCTTTTTTATTTCTGAGATGAAAATACATGTGACAGTTTTCTGTGTAATCCATGGTTTTTCTACAATAAGAATGAGTTCTGTTTAAGCCAACTTTGAGTTAACTTCGAGGTTTGAATCTCTTGGGTTAGGGCCTGACCCAAGCAGCCACAACTCCTCTTTACTGTACATTTATGCTAGCATAGAGTTCTGTTTTGTTCATTTGTTTATGTAGCAACCTGGTTTTATTTACCTGCTTAAATAGCTTTCTAGTTTACTTGTTCATTTCCTTAAATAGATTCATGGTTTTCCATTGGTTATTTTCTGAAGCAGCTTTTTAGTTCTGTTCATTTTCATTGTGCTTCAGTTTACTTTCATTTATGCCTTCTTTCAGTTCACAGGTTAGTTAAAGGAAAAATATCACTATCAGGTTGTGCGCAGGTGTCTTGGCCTCATCTCCTCCCTTTAGGACCATGACTTGAGGAATGGACCCTCCTATAACCCCAAAAACACAGTCTTTGGTTCTCGCATGGGCCATGGAGTTCACTATTTAATGCAGTTATTTGTTCACCCACACTGCTTTTCTCTGTCATTTTCATTGGAAACCACCTCCAACACATTCCTCCTACATCGCTTCCTCACCATCTGATCACCAACAAACCTTCCTAATCACCATCTGATTCACTTTTAACGTTGAATTTTTGCACCTCAAATCCCCACCATCGATTTGCCTTGACAGATCCGACAGCTATCCCACACCTGCTCGCCAACTAGCTCGGTCAAATCTCCACCGTTGATCTGCCTTGCCAAATCCGATGGCTATTGCACGATATTGCCTGGATTTCTATCCGATCATTATCCACCCGAGGGCACACAATGAGAGTGGTTTCTCCGTGATACATGTCACCCAGTTAGGCTAATCGCGCAAAATTTAGAAAACCATTTATAGCTTTGAGGGCACGCGATAAACAGCTTACTGCCCTCTAAACCTGCTTCGTCATTTCCACATGTTTCTCTTGCCCGCATTCTAATCTGCGTCATCCATCTGCCGATTAATCCTATCCATCCATCTCTTGACTTAGCCTTCGCAATATAATCTCAACCGTCTATCTCCAGTTAACCCTATCCGTTCATCTATTCACTCAACCACCGTGATATAATCTCCACCATTCATCCTGTTAGTTAAACTTGTTCACCCATCTATCTATGTAACCTCCTGTGATCCAATCCCCATCGTTCATTTGCCTTTCACCCAAATAATCCAATGGTTCTTATGCACTGTTTCTCCCTCATGTCCTCCTATCAGTAATTTCGACCTCCGATTGCTTTTTGCACTTGAAACTTGATCTAGCCTAAGTTTCTTTATTACACCTTAGTCTATTTTTGATGCTATTTACTTCTGCAACTTAGATAATTAGCATTAGGTTAGTGTTGATTTGGCAATTCTGCTTAGCATAGTTATTTAATTGGTTAGTTAGATTATGGTGTAAGTTTAGCATTTCATGTTGTTTTCTTCATTACTACAGTATAGTAGCTCTCTCTTAGAATAAGTTTGCTCCCCTTCCATCAAAGAATTAAGCTTCTTATGACTCTATAGAAGTTTGGCTTGGAACCATTAGGGTCTCTTGCCAGACAAACAATGATAACAAGCAAGACCTTCCCTTCTACTTGTGCATATAGTACTGTCACCTCCAAGTTTGTATGAACCCTAGGTTGATAAGTAAAGATGGTAGCCCTGGGAGTTGCAACATTAATGCTACAATACCTAGGCTTATCAGCAATGACCTGCTTAGCCCAGAAATTCCGCAATGCCTTACAGGAAGCCAACTCTTCTCAGCCCAGAAATTGTGCAAATTTTCATTCCAAGCTTGCAGACCGATGCATGTGCCTTCAGGTTGATCGGTTCCCTCTGGGAACAAGCAAAACCGATTTGCATGCATGGGTTGCTTTAACTGAATTAGAAAAGGCAACATGCAAAAGGCATCCCTAAATTTTAGGGATCTATTTTTAGCAACTGGGGGTTACATGCAAAGATCATTCAAGAATCCTCCCGCCAAGTGTCGCTTTTTCCTAGATTTTTGGCATCTGCATCATAACCTCAATCTTCTAAAAAATTATGAACCAGATGATGCAGAGCTTCTGCATCATCTCTCACATTGATCTTACAGCTCTGATATCCCACATCGCATCCAAGAGTCTTCGGCACTTTTAACTTAGGTGATTTTGCTTCTCATGTCTTGCACTGCATTTTTGTTGTTTTTTGTGTTTAGCTTTGTGCAAGTTTTGTCTGCTTGATTTTAATGTGCGCTTGCTGTCATTTAATTTATGTTATCTTGTAGAAAAATCGTTTCAATTTTTGTTTGCATCTCACTGTTGTTGCATGCATGACATTGTTTTGCACCGACAGTCATTGTTGTGGTAACCCGCTTCACACACATGCATGTTTTCCTGTTTTCTAAATCCTGCACTTACTATTTGCATGCATGATCATTCACTCTTGTTTACACTAACTTTCAGCATGCATTTAGACTTCTCATGTTTTCAGTCACCCGTCAGCGGGTATGGGCTGCCTTAACCTAGACATTGCCTAGCCTAGCTAGAATTGCGCATTTTTGGAAATGAAGGCTCTCCCTTCCCTCCATATTTTGTTTAAGTCTGGCCCAACATTAACCTCTAGGCTTCTATTGCACAATTCTGGGAGGTAGTGCCTTGCTGGCCCCAAAAACTGTGCAATACAGTTTGCTTGCTTGCATGTCATAGTTGACTGAAATTGCGCATTACACAGTTTCGATCCTCAGTAGGCTAGGCTGGACTATTCATTGCACAGTTCTAGTAGTCAGTTAGCCTCCCCATAGTTCAAACTGTTCCTTGCGCATTTTTCGCAGTCATTTTCCCAACCTCCCAGTGAAAATTACACAATCTTCACAGGCAATCACACAGGCATGTTGCATGTTAGTCCTTAATTTTTTTTTTGCTTTCAATGGAAAGATTGCTTTCTAGTGTTTCTATGTCTCCAGGTATCAGTGGTGCTCATCTACCTCTCAGTAGCACATGTACAATAGCTTCTAGAAGAGAAGAGCCATATACCATTGAGAGCACAACTGAGGATGCAGTCGATCAAGTGTCTATGAACTTGCCTATCTATGAAGACATCAAGTTGTTCATGGACAAGGATATCAAGATGAAATGGTAGTGAGAACACAATGAGATGCACCATCAGTAGCAATAGAAGGTAGCACACCTACATGCGAAAAATACAAGAGGAAGGTTGTTGATAATGGAGAGGCAGAGCAAAGTTGCAAGTTCAAGCAGATCCACTTGTGATGAAAGAAGCTTTGGAGATTGAGGGTATGAGGTGACATCGTGATGAGAGGATTGCGTGAAGGTAGAGAGAGAAATAGAGAAGGAGTTGCAGATGTTGAAGTGACAATACAAGGAAGAATAGGAGCTACACAGACAAGAGAATGAGTTGCAGCTGGAACAGGTACAACAAGAGGCGCAATATGCAAAGACTGATGAAACTACGCCCTTACAAGTTATAGACCTAGCCCAATAGTTGGCACGAAGCAGACAGGGTGAGCAGTTTCATCGATTGCATGCAAGGAGTATGGATGTCATTACGCGCATGCATGTGATCCCACCCATTGGCACACTCACCGAAGTGAAGACAACAACGAAGTCTGACTAGAGCTAAATAGGTACGTCAACAAGTTGATGTGCATAGTCACCAACACACACTTGGAGATTAGCACAAACACTATGCATTAGTATGTTACTGGTACAGATGAACTCAAGACGATGATGCACACGTTATTAGACGAGTTTGACAGAGGAGCCATATCGGTGTACTCAGATGCAATGGAGGCAAGAGTTCACTTTCAATAGGATGTCACCATTGAGCGCGTGGACACCATCATAGATGACCAAGCTTGGCCTCAATTCACCACCATAAATAATTGCAAGGATGTTGAAGAGTTGGTCTTCCCACAACTGTCTGAGTCTTAGTGATGTCTTGCATGCCTTGCTCAAGCCTATTTTGTCTCACATGGGTACATGTGCAGATTGTATCTAACATCTTGTAAGGTGAAAGTCCAAGTGTCGATAGTTGAATGTAACAATCATGTAGTAGTTGAAGAGTCATGAGGGTAGGTGAGGAGTCACAAAGTGGAATGTCAAGGGTCACCCCACCATTTTTTATTTATAGAACCTCATAACTCATTATAAGGGATTTTGGTCAGCTAATATTCCGATAGGAGTATCTTAGAGAAGGCTTGGAGAGTATTGTAATGAGCCTTGGCTTCTCCATAGTGCAAATCTGGTACATCTCTTTGGAGGAGCAGGCGGTAGTGACTGTAATGTTCTGTTATCGAGACTAGTGGTCAGTCATGGTTGTACTGTATGGCTGGAACTTTCACTTCTTAATATAACAGAGCTAGCATGTTTCATGCATATGTTGTTATTGTATTTTAGTTAATTTGTTTACTCTAATGATATATGTATATGTTTTCTTACGCATGTATGTATAGACTCTTTCTGTATATGTATGTATGAATCTTACTGAGATGTGCAGTTGTTTTAACCATCACTTTGGATTGCTGGTTCACCTTCCTTCCATCATGTGATGCATCTTTGCTCATGTATTCCCTTCCATGCTGTGTGTTTACACAGGTTTCCAAGGGGCACATTCATTCCACCTTCTCTGTGTTAGAACCATTCATGCACCTTCCTTGGCTTGTTGTGCACATCACACCCTTGCTACCAACTAGGACATCTTACTCACCTCTATGCGCAACCATGGTCAAGGCTATATCGTACGACCCACTGCTAGGACTCCTACTCGAAATGGTCTGAGGTCTAGTTGGGAATTCTTATTGGGGAGATCCCCTGACATTATGGCTGATCTAGCACCATCAACAAGTTCTTAGTAATCGACTGCAATAGGTTGTATACAAATAAGTTTGCTTCCCCAATGGAATTCCTCGATTAGCGAATTACTAAAAATTTGGATATCATAACCATAATGGCCAAATTGGCCACAACATTTAGGAAGAGCCAAATTTTTGTTGTCACAATAAATTGTGTGGACTATATTGAGTTAAAATTCACATAACAAAAACCTAAAATAGCATTGAGGCTTTGGCAATCAAGACATATAAGAGAGGTTCTATGCACATCATATATATGGACAAATGTTCAAAAAAAGAGCATCAATGCTTCAATCAACTATCGGTTTCCAAGGGACGAACGGAGGATGCAGGAGGTAGGGGTCGACCCTGAAACCCTAGGCCTAGGGCCTGGGTGACATAGAAAGCTACTCTACGACAAGCAAGTACGGGCAGGACTGTTGGCAGACCCTCCCGGTTTCCACGTCTTCGAGGTACCCTAGCAGATAACCTTGGGCGCAAACTCTTTTTTGGTCTCTACGGTTAGGTTTCTGAGGGTTTAGCGCTGGCGGTATTGCGTTTTGACAGTATTCCTTTTGAGGGTTTTTTTCTGAAACCCTGTTCTGAGGCGGGGTTGAACAGGTTTTACCAAAACAAAACGACGAATTTACCCTTGTCGGTTTAGGAGCGATCTTTCTGGTAACGGGTGTTGTGAGGTGTTAGGCTATACCACGGTTTAGCAACTATGGTTTTCCACAATGAGGCGGTGGACTTAGACCCAGCCCCAGAAGACATTCTCTCAGTTTGGGGTAAGGATGTTACGGACCAAAACTTGGACAAGTTCTTCGGACAGGTGGGAAACCCCGCATCAGCCAAATTTTCTGCAGATGACCCATGGAGCAGTAAAGCGCCAGGAGGTTTGTTGGAGGAGAGATTGGTCTCGACTTGGGAGCTTGGCAAAACTGGTGGACGCATAGGAGTTCCAGGAGCGCGACAGGAGATCTACTCACGGAAAGAGAATGATATCCCAGAAGGTAAGGTGCCCTCTCCTACGAAGATTTTCAGCCTGTCGGGTGGTCTAGAAGACATTATAAATTTCAACTCCAGACAGGGCTTATGGAGAACGATAGGGGGTTTCCAAGGAACGAATAGAGAAACCAGGGTTAGTAGCAGCTCCTTGGCTGTAAATAGACCCTTTTCCTCAAAAGTTTTGCCCTTAGGCGGTCCGGTAAAGAAGGGGGTCTCTTCCGAGCTTGGCAAAGTTTCTATTCAGGGGAAGGACGACAAAATCCCCGTCACAGAAAGGATGGAAGAGAAGGGAAGCCAGTCTACTGGCAAGGAAGGAACGGCAGCAGGAGTACAGAGTCAGCCTGCCTCAGAAAAGGAAGGTAACCCCTCGGCGAGTAATGTGCATGGGGCTCTAAGGGTGCCAGATTTCTTAGGCAAAGACAGAGAAGCGGACCTGGATCGAGATAGGGTTGGGGAAAAGCGCAAGAAGGCGAAATCCCTAAAATCAAGAAGGGTAGCAAGAAACTTGTTATTGGGAATGGATGTACAAGTAGAGGACGTGTTGGAGGTGGCAGAGTGTACGCTGGTGGGTTGTATAAGGGGGCGTCCTATATCTGGAAAGTTTCTACAGCAATGGGCGGAGAGTCAGTGGAAGGAGACACCGGCAAAGTCATTCAAAACGGCCACATTGGTTAAAGGATGGTTCATGATCAGATTTGACCAAAAAGAAGCCATGGAGTGGGTTGAAGGAAGGAATTGGGCCTTTGGAAAACGCCCTGTCTTTTTCAAAAGGTGGTCTCCTCTTTTCAACGCGTCCAAGGAAAAGGTGGAGGAATTTCCCGTCTGGGTAAGGGCACCTGGTCTCCCACCGTTCCTTTGGGTGGACTCCGTTTTCTCCTCAATCGGGAATGTGCTGGGCACATTTTTGGAAGCGGATAAGTCCTATCTAGACACCCATGAAAGGGCAGTGGCAAGAATTTTGGTGCGTCTAAACCCAAGTGAAGGGCTTGTGGATTCGATAAATCTGCAATACAGAGAGTATGTATTTGAACAGTTGTTGGATTACGAGCTTCTCCCTTTTCGGTGTCACAGATGTCATGAGCTCGGACATCTGGCAAGGGATTGCCCTTTGGGGCGGCGCAGAAGGAGGTTTCAAAAACATGTCGAGCAGTGGGAAAGGAGTGAGAGGGAAGAACCTATTGTGGCGGAGAAGGATAGCTCAGAGGCCAAGCCCATGGAAGGAGTTCAAACCCAGGAGGATGAAGCTCTGGCCCGGACTGTAGGGGACCCGATCAAAGTAGCCGAAGATATGAGCGGAGCAGAAAAGAATCATGTGGAGATTACTGATGACGATGCTAAGGATCCATCCGGTAAGCAAACAGTCCCTTTAAATTCTGTTTGTTTTACTGATTCAAAAATTGTCCACTCTCCCATGGAGTCCCCTCTGTCTACATTTTGTAAAGATGTAATTTCAAACATTGATCAAATTTCTGCCGAAATCCCTTCCATTGATCTGAAATGTGAAGTCGTCTCCTTAGATAACCCGGTCTCAGGTGGTTCCACTCCTGCCCGCACTTATAACCTTAGATCCCTCAGCAAAAAGTCTGATCCTTTCCCTGATCTGGGGGAACCGGTGGGTGGGTTGGGTCCTTCATCGTCTAAAAATTCTCATAAAAGGGCAGAGGAAGAAAGTCAGACCTGTCAAAAGCCCAAGTTAAAGCAAAACTTGATGTGGCTGATGGCAAGCAACGTTTGATTTCCGGGGCGCTTAGAGCAGCAAAACCCCCTGAGGTCGTTATAAAATGATCTGTTTATCATGGAATTGTAGGGGTTTAACCAGTAAACCTAAAAAACTAGCTTTGAAGGAACTAATCTCTCGCTATAACCCGGACCTGGTGTTTTTACAAGAAACGCTGGGAAGGGGCATTGATATTGAACCTGTTCTCAGTTCTCTGCTCCCGGGATGGTCTTTTGTAGCTCTTGATGCAGAGGGCCACTCGGGTGGTCTCGCCATCGGTTGCAGGGACGGAAAATTGAAAATCTTGAGTCATTGGGGTATGCCCAATGTGCTGGGTATGGAGGCTATCTACCCGGATTTTGATTTCCCTTTCTTGATAGTTAATGTTTATGGACCTTGTCAGGCAAGGGTTGCTTTCTGGAACGCATTCATGTCTAAAGCTTTGATGAAAGGGAAAAATCTGATAATAGGGGGTGATCTAAACTTCTCTTTAGGGAATGCGGAGGCTTGGGGACCCTCGGCCAGAATTGATCCCCTATCAGATTACTTTGCTCAATTACTCACCTCTCACAAGCTGATAGATGTAAATTTTATAAAAGCCAAGCCCACCTGGAGGAATAGGAGAACTGGGGAGGAGAGGATAGTAAAAAGGCTAGATCGCTTCCTAATCAATGACTTGATGGCGTCCAATATTCCAATGTTTAGGCAATGGGTTGGTGGAGGGGGAAATTCTGATCACTTCCCCATTCTCTTAGAACTTTCCAAGCCTCCCCCAAAACCAGCAGCTCCTTTCAAATTCAATGCTTCATGGCTACAAGAAGAGTCCTTTAATCAGTTGTTCAGGAATACTTGGAGGCACACGGGTAGAGACCTTTCTGGAAACAAAGGAGCTCTTTTTATGCAAAATCTAAAAAGATTAAAAAAAGAAACTGTATAATGGGCAGCCGAAAGAAGGAAAAAGAAAAATGAGGACTTGAATAAAATAGATGATGAAATCCAAGCCCGAGAAGATCCAGAGGTGGGCGCATATGCTTCACAGGAGTCAAAAGAAAGGATTGTGGCTCTTGAGAAATCGAGAGCAAAGATCTTATTGGACAAAGAGGAAGAATGGAGACTTAAGAGCAGGGCAATCTGGCTGAGAGCAGGGGATGAGAATACAAAGTTTTTCCACAATTATGCAAAAGGCCGGAAAAATGCAAATACAATCTGGAAGCTAAAATACCTTGAGGGAAGAGAGGCCTCATCTTTTGAGGCCTTGTCAAATATGGGGAGGAACCATTTTAAATCCTTGTTCTCAGATCCAGGAGGGGTTTCTTTAGCTGCAATTATCAGAACAGCTCAAGCTTTTCCTTGTTTTGTGGAGGGGGAAGAGGCTGAAGATCTTTTTCGAGAAGTGACAAAAGAGGAAGTAGAAAGTATTGTTAAATCTATGGCAAAATACAAAAGTCCGGGGCCGGATGGCTGGACAGTCGAACTCTTCACTCATTTTTTCGAGCTGATCGGGGAAGAGTTAACAGAAGTGGTGGAGGAATCAAGGAGAAAAGGTGAGGTTTATACCCGTTTCAATGCTACTTTCATTGATCTTATACCTAAAAAGGAGGCCTCAGAAACTTTTGAGGACTTCAGGCCAATCTCATTGTGCAATTGCATATAAAAAATTATTGCAAAAACCATTGCGGTGCGCCTGAAACCGATCCTTTCAAATTGCATCTCATCAGAACAATTTGGCTTTCTAGACGGTCGCCAAATCCACGAAGCTATAGGGGTGGCTCAGGAGACCATTCATAACATCAGAAACTCAAAATTGAAAGGGGTTGTGCTAAAAATTGACTTGTCAAAAGCTTATGACAGAATCAGCTGGAATTATCTCAGGATGTTGATGACTCACCTGGGATTCAAGGTGGACTTCATAAGCTGGATCATGGGGTGTATTTCAAGCACAAGTTTCGCAGTGTTAATAAATGGGGCTGCATCCCAATTCTTCAGAGGTCAAAGGGGGTTGAGGCAAGGGTGCCCCCTTTCTCCTCTACTCTTTCTTCTAGTTGCTGAAGGTCTAAACAGACTGATATCCAATGCCAAAAGATCAGGTTTGGTTAAAGGTTTGGAAGTTGTTGTAAACTTGTTCATTACCCATCTCCTTTTTGTAGATGACATTTTATTATTTACAAATGGGAGCTTAAATGAAATTAGAGAACTTAAAAGTATTCTTGACCTGTTCTTGAAAGCAACAGGTCTTCAAATAAATTCCAGAAAGTCCCAGTTAATTATGGAGGGTTTCAACAGACAGGAAGAACTCCTGATTGCAGATTACTTACCTTTCTAGGCTTGTAAATTGGAGAATCCTTTCAAATATCTTGGCTTTTGGTTAAAGCCTCAATCGTATAGAAAGAAGGACTGGAACTGGCTAGTGGCAAAAATTGAACAAAGAATTTCCCATTGGAGCTTCAAATGGCTATCTCGAGCAGGCAGGTTGACCCTGGTGAATTCAGTCCCTCGGGCTATGCCAGTGTTCTGGGCAGTCCTGACATGGATCCCAAAAGGCATTCTTCATAAGATTAAACAACTGTGCAGCAGGTTCCTTTGGTCAGGGTCAAAGGAGGATTCAGTGCTGCCTTGGGTGTCTTGGGACAAAATTGCAAGGCCAAAAGACTGGGGAGGATGGGGCATAAAAAATCTAAATGATTTCAGCATCTCCTTAGCAGCAAAATCTGGTTGGCGTTTAATTACTTCTGACAACCTATGGACCAGAGTAGTAAAATGAAAATATATTGATCCCATACCTCTAGAAGATTGGATAAGGAACCCAATAAAGAAAGGCAGGAATTTCTCTGTGATTTGGAAAGCCACCGTAGAGGCTTTCAAGGTTATTGAATAGGGTCTGGCTTGGAAGGTAGAGAACGGTGAAAATGTCAGGATTGGAAGAGACCCTTGGGTGGGCTGTAACGAATCTTTCGCTCTCTCTCCTGATCTGAATGCTCATCTAGACTTGAAGGGCATTCATGGTCTAAATCAGATTGCTAATTTGGGTCAGTCAACCATCTGGGGCCAAGCATGGAAGTCAGAAGAAGAGTTAGAAATCGACCCCAGATGGAGGAATGAATGGCGGAGCTTTCTTCAGGAACTAAAGAGGTCAAATGTTAGAATTCAGGATAGACCGGACCATTTGGTGTGGGCTCATTCTGAAACTGGAGCCTACTCCCCAAAGGCAGGGTACTCTTTCTTAATGAAGAAGAAAGGGTAGGTTAATCCAGAATGGTGGGTTAAACCTCTGCTAAAATTGAAGTGCCCCAAGAAGGCAAGACTATTCTCCTGGTGTGTTTTAAGAAAGAAAATTCCTACCTGGGATATTCTACAGTCCAGATACAAACAGGGTCCAGGTAGGTGCCCCTTATGTTTCTCAGACTCTGAATCCATTCATCATCTGTTCATTATTTGTCCCTTTGCTAGGAAATTCTGGGAAGAAATGCAAAAATTATTAGGGAAAAATGTCAGATGGGAAGGGGATACTTTTCTATCAGCTTGGGAATATTGGTGGAACCATTACCCAGAGAAGAACCTAAGGAATCTCCCCCCCATTATCTGTTGGGGTATCTGGATCGCAATAAATAGAAGCATATTCAGAGAACAACTTACCCCAGCGGAGGTGATTGCTATTCAAAGCTCAGCCATACTGTCTAGTATCCCAGAGGCTGAAGAAACACTGAAATCAGTCCCCAGAAAGGAGGAGCGAATCAGGGAAGGAATTCCATGGGCTTATTTTGACGGGGCAGCTCAAAACAACAATGCGGGTGCTGGAATTGCTATACATATTAACCCCACTCACTATCTCAAAGCCGTTGTTGGATTAGGACCCGACACAAACAACTTTGCAGAGCTATCCGCCCTAAAATTTCTTTTATGCTGGCTCATAAACAGAAATATTCTCTCTGCTCAGATCTTTGGTGATTCATTGAACGTAATAAATTGGGTCATTGGAAAATATAGATGTCAAAATTATATGCTGAGGCCGCTTCTGGAAGAGATTCAAAGCTTAAAACTTCATTTTAATTTTTTCTCCATTGAACATATTTACAGGGACAGGAATGAAGAGGCAGATAAGCTTTCTAAAGAGGGTTTTCAGCTCACTGTGGACTCGTGGAGGATAACTGAACAGCTGCTTGATCAGATCCGGGTGTCGGATATCCCTCCTCACACTTAATTTTCTTAAAATATCAGTTGTTTCAGGATATTGGATTTACAGACAGATCTTTTAGACCTGTTTTCTTTTGATTTGGCCAGAGGAAAACACTGCTGGTTATTTTCTTGTGATCGAATATGTTTATATGATAACAGTCTTTTGAAAAACAGATCTGTGGGTCGTTTTCCTGATTTAAAAAGGAGGCCCACGTTTTTATATTGTTACATGTTTTAAACTCTTGTCACAGTTGTCCATAGTAGGCAATGATACAGTGCTGAAAGTAAGCGAGAAAGTGCTTACTTCATTTTGGTTGGACTTGGTGATGCAAAGGGGAGAATGTCTCTCTCCTTGAGGACTGATGATGGTCTCAGGATCACAGAAGTTGCTGGAATGTTAACTCATGTGCTTGTAACTTTTTTATTCCTTATAAAAAAGTTCGTTTTTTTCCTCGGGAAAAAAAAAATCAAGACATATAAGAATAATGACATCTTAGTGCTTCATAGTAACAACAGATTGGAGTATTGGAGTAATAATATTGTGAAGTCTTGGAGTAACATCATCATGAAGTCCTGGAGTAATATTATCCCAAAAATAGTGGAGTAATAACTTCCTTGGTTATCTTGGTCATCCTATAAACATTTTCCTCAACATGATGTCAATAAAACACCCAAAACAATTATTCCCATTCCAAATGCAAGAAGAACTTAATGGATTAGAGTGACATTGGTATTTTTCATACCTAATTCAAAAGTTGGGATAACAGGTAGAATGGATGTAACTATGGAGGAAAAAATAAACCAAAAGATAAGCAAAAAGGTGATAAAGAGAGGTCAATTCTTGAACCCAACATTTTAGTTTGTCTATTTGGTGAAGGTGGTTCATTTGATCAACTTGGGATATATCAAAGACCATAGGCTGGAACAAAAGGTATTAAGGAACTTGTTGTCCCTATCTCAAATAGAGGTAGCCTAAAATGCGTTGAAACACACTCAAAGAAGAGTTTAATAGTGGCTTCAGTTGTGATACTCTTCTTGTGTGGTTTTGAATTCATCGACAACCATTAACACCTAATAATTTGAATGCATGGTGGAGGGAAAGCATAACATTTAATCCATGGACACAAACTTGTAGGACTTGTCTAATATAGGTAGAGGAGTGTGCAACCCATTCTTATTCATGTTGGTTTAGTAATGACACAAGTAGTGCACAATATGATGTACCAATGTACATCTTATTGAATATTTGGCTAGTAGAAATACATTTGAAGTATTATTACACTATTCTCCATGCAAAAATGCTTTGCCTCTTGTTTATAATATTCCTTCGAGATCATGTTCACATGATTTATTGAAGGAACACAAATATGGACCAAGCTTAACAAGAGTGCATCTTGGAGGTGGAAGTCTCGAACATTTTTGTATGTGTGTTGGGTAGAAAAAGCCTCGCAGAATGAGTATGGGGTGTGAAGCCTGAAATTTTGGGTAATATTAGGGTAAAAGACTTCACGGAAAGCATGGAGCACGAGCTATAGTAGGTTGAGTCAAAGGGTAGTTCGCCCAAAAATAATGTAAAGAAATAGTAATAGAGTCGACCCGCAGTGGGGTCACCGGCCAAAGGAAAGTATAAATAAAGCAAGGCTATATGAGGGAAAGGTAGTTCAGTTTTGGTTTTTAGGCCTAACATGTAATGGGTGAATAGTCTAAGAGCAGTTGTAAGTTCAAGTTGAGGGAATAGGATAGAAGGTAGAGGCTCTATAGCTGTGTGTGCAAAGGTCTGGAAAGTCCACAACTATGTGTGCGAACCCTTGCAGCTGAGTGCGTAGGGTGGATCTGGAGTTATTGCCGAGGATTAGTAATAAATATAAGTTTCTTCTTAATTATGTGTTAATTGCGACTTTACTCTTTTATGATAAATGAACTGTTATGATTTCTGCATTTTCTATGGTTGAATACATGTGAACTGGGTTAATCTTGATGCGCGAAGTAACCAAAAGTAATAAATGTTTGCTTAAAGACCGCTTTAACTAGATCAAACCAGTAATAAGTGATTCAATCTGTAATAAGCGTGATAAGGGTATTTCAATCTGCGCGGATCTGGCGCAGCGCGAGGCTGCAGAATAGCGCGCGAGCCCCAACCCACATCCAAGACATCCCCAAGGTGCAAAAACCTGGTTCTAGCACCCTCCCGTGCTACCTTGGGTGAGACCTTAGTCCGCGCTTGACGGGCTATTGGCGAAAGGGCTGGTAGCTGCGGGATTTGTTTGACTAAATAATTCTTATGAACCTGGGTCAAGCCCATATAAGCCAACAAATGGTTTTGTTGTCGGGACCGAAATCTGCCTAAGGGGTGTCTAATGTGGGAACACTAGAATCCTACAAAGAAAGAGCTCGAAGATTGGTGGGATCTGAAGCTCCACGAGTTCGTGGTTCAAGAAAACAGGAACTCGTGGATATCAGAGGAATAGTGGTTGGATTGCTATATCCTCACGAACATACATGAGATCTCCTTCATAAAATTCCCGATAGAATTGTATGAGTGGATCACAAAGTTAGATGATAGCGTGGGAAGCTGCAGATTAGACCAGCCGATAGTGTGGACCCCAGAACTAGTGTGCAGACTAGAAGCCAATGAAGACAAACTTGCCCGTGCGGTCGATCACTGGGTAGATCGAATCATTGGGGGATTTATCACTGAATTCGCAATAGATACCATTGCAAGCTACAGTGAAGCGGAAAGGAAATTTGTCCAAGGACCGCAGAGTTAGTACATCAAGTCATTAAACACTTGGATTAAGATGCTATTGTGCGAAAATTAGGTTATGCACAGACATTATTGTATGGGGTAACACAAACTGGAAGATGCTACCGAGGAGCAGGAGGAGCAGGGAACAATCCTCTGATTTCAATCTCATGGGAAAGTGAGGAAGATCTCGCTAGGTTCTCGCCCAGAAGCATAGTCTGGTTGATTATAGAATGGCTTCCAATGATACCACCTCAATCTACGCCATTGCCCCCATCACCCATGTCCCGTCCATCCACACCACCTCCTCCACCACCTCCTAAAATAGGGACGGTGGCTGTAGTAAAGTTACCGACCTTTCAAGGTATAGGGAATGAAGATCCAAGGTGGTTCTGGTTTGCGATAAACTCCATGTGGGATGCGCAAGGTATAATAGATGAAAACATAAAAAATGTTACGCTAGTTAGTGCACTCTAGGACTGCGTGCTGACATGGTACATAAAACACTCAAATGACCATCTGAATGAAGGGCTAGCAGCTATACAGGATGCGCTTAATAAGGATTTTGGCCAACCAAAGTCTGAGAACCAGTCGATCATTGGGTTCAAAGAAATAGCAATGCTGCTGGGTGAAACACCGTGGGATCTAGACAAAAGATTAAGAGTACTATTCGGAAGGCTAATATGACGTTGACTGATGGACAACATTTCACATGGTTTGTGGGGTCGTTAACACCCCATCTGAGGACGGCTCTGTCACAACAGAAGATCTCAACCCAAGTCGAGGCACTAGAGACAGCAATGAGGTTATACATGACCCCGATACTAGACCCAGGGTTGGGAGTTCATCAAATCCACACACAACTTCAGAACTTGAGTTTGGAAGTACAAAGCTTGAAGTAAGGAAGATGCCTCAATCAGGGGTACAGCTGGAGGCATGTTGTATTAAATGCAAAAGCCACACATGAAAAATACCATTGCCCAGTCTTTGCGAACTATCTGGCGGGGGAGGCCTGATGCCATTAAAGTGGAAGTACAGACAGGACCAAATGCCATGCCTACGCTCTGGTGCACGATTTTCCAAGTGGGAGGGAAACATGCAACAGATAAATACCATCTATTACAGAAGTATACCCAAACCTCACAGTAGTTGTATTGCAATTTTTGTCGATCAGTAGGACACGATGAGTGAATGTGTCGAAGTTATGACTTAATGATGGAACGGACCCCAGCCTACCGGGTATAGGCTGAAACACGAGGAGGATTTCAAGGACGAGGTTGTGGAAGAGGATGGGGACCCGGGCGAGGTCGCAGATAGATAACTTGTTATAATTGTGGTGAACAAGGACACTACACTCACGAATGCACTAACCCAACTAGGATCTCATGTCCTTATTGCGAGCAGTTCGATTATGAATTGGTAGATTGACCAACCTTGCTTGCCCAATTGAACGCGAAAGGGGTGCTTCAACCTTCTCCAACCCAAAATGTCCAGATGATGTGTGTGGAACCCTACGAAGAAGACACTAGTATAAATATGGTATGAAGGAGCGGCGCAACGGTAGAAAGGAACAAAGGTAGGGAGCGAGGCGACCCAGTAATGGGGAACTATATAGTTGAAAAACCAAAGCAGGGAAGGGCAGGGCCAAACGAAGATCAGCTGAGCTTCAAAAATGCCACTACCTCAGGTGGGAAGGACCAAACAGAAGCCAAATTGAACCCCAACATGATCACTTCCTTTCTTGATGCATCAATGAAATTGATGCGAAATCAGAAGGCTATCCAAGGGTTACAAGAATTGATTACCAGGAGCGCCAAATTCAGCAAACTCCAAGTGGTCTGGAGGATAAGACGACATTCTCTACGCACTAGATGAGAAATGAGAATGACGGCGCAGATAGGAGACTATGAAATGGATCAAGTCATCTTGGATTTAGGCTCGGATGCAAATATGCTACCTAAGAAAACTTGGGAGCGTATAGGCAAGCCTCTACTGCAATGGTCCCCAATTCAACTACAAATGGCCAACCAGCAAAAAATCTTAGCAATGGGTCGATTGCAAGGGGTGCTGGTGGATATTGATGGTTTAACAACCTAGAACGATTTCGAAGTCATAGATCTTATTGATGATAGCAATCCTTACCCTACTTTGCTTGGGATTGATTGGGCCATTGATATGAAAGGAATCATCAACTTGAAATGGCGCACAATGACTTTCGAAATGAAGTCACTTCGTGCAGTAGTTCTGCTAGACCTAGCGGAAGGGGAGTGTTGCACAGAACCTGTCCACGACGAGGAAAATAATGATGAACTAGATTGCATTTATTAGATAACAGCATAGAACCCCAGTTAGATGCATTACAAGATACCTAGGATAATCCATGCATAATCAAAGATACCTAGGATAATCCACGGATAATCAAGCATTCACACATCAAATATCAATCTTCTAAGTGCTTATGTTAAAGTCCATAAGCATTACACTTATCTTGAATAAGTTAGGCTTCACAAATGATCCATCTTCATAGGAAAAACAACCATTGAAAGGTGAAACCCTGTTCACCTAATATGTTGTGATGAGAGGTACTTTCAGTCAAAATCATGCTTGTAGCAAGGAGTTGTACTGGAGAAAATGAAAACTAAGAGACAATATTTCTCCATTTTCAGATCTCAACATTTGTGATGTCCACATTTACTCTACATTCTAAAAATTCAAACATCTGTTTACAACCCACCCTCAACAATTCCTACTCCTAGGACATATCACCTAAGCAGAATAAATTTTGCTACTTGTGGTGCTGCCAAGGAAAAAATCAACAATAAAAAATAGAAAGATACCCAGGATAATCCACGGATAATCAAGCATTCAGGCATCAAATATCAATAATTAATTATTAGGGTAATGGGTAACATCCCATGAAATTTTAGTAATCAATCGACTACAAACAAATGGGTCTGTATATGTATGTAAATAACCTAGAATCGATGCCTAGAAAGCTATGGAGGATTTACCCCATTAGAAACCCTAGAAATAAAATCCAAGTAACTTCAGAAAAATGTTTTTTTTTTATTGCAATGTTGTCGTAATGTCTCACTGCAAGCCACCTAATAAAACCCTACACACAATTTTTTTGTCTCATTCTTGATGTGTTGTGCAACCATAACACCACTTTTTGTCAACTTTGTAACATGTCCAATGTCTATTTGGTAACTAGCTCAGGTTTTTCATGTTTTCTTAGTAGTTAGAGAAAAAGGAAGCATTTGTTGCTATAGTACTACCTCACGACAAACTGCCTAATAAATCCCTTAAAAAAATATTATTTAAAAAATTTCAAAACCTGTGTGGCCATAATAATTATAAACTCTTACTTTGTGTTGCATGCTATAAATCCTACAAAATAAGAGGTAAAGCACGTCCACTGGAAGCAATACTTATTTTTCATTTCTTTAAATTTTTTTCATTTGTCTCCTTCCCATATTCCATGCTTTTCTCTAAAATATTTTTCTTCAATGATTACAAGTCATCTATGAAGACTTTCAAACTCTTGATATGAAAATATATGTATGCCATAGTATGCCCCTTGGTCTCAATAGAACCAAGTAGATAACCACATCATGAACATGAGAGTCCAACAATAGAGATGCACATAATTTGTTTTCTTCCTAGATTTAAGAGGACTTTATTAAAAACAAAACATGTAATCATTAGTAATTCATTACCATGACATAGGGTAGACACCATGAGAAATAGTAACCCCACACATCAAAGTAGTGGAAAACAATAACACTATGAATTCCAAAGTGAGAACAAGAACGAAACAAAATTATGGCTCATACTCGTTTATTCAAAGATACTTTTCAAATTACAAGTTGAAAATTTAAAGAACATGGAAACAGATTCATACCCAAAAGGACTATATATAAATAACGTGATTTAATAGGTTTTCCTTTTACAGTACTTACAATCTACTAGAAATTCATCCTCATACCCTCTGCTTCCTCTGCTAATGAAACCACCTAAAACACCAAGATGCCTCACTGCAAACTACATAATAAAACCCTCAACTCCTTTACTTCCTCCGCTGATGAAACTGCCTAAAACGCCAAGACGCCTCACTGCAAACTGCGTAATAAAACCCTCGACTCCTCTGATTCCTCCGCTGATGTAACCACTTAAAATGCTAAGATGCCTCACTGCAAACCACATAAATAAAACCCTCGGCTCCTCTGCTTCTGTGCTGATGAAACTGCCTAAAACCTTGAGATGAAATCACCTAAAATGCCAATATGCGTCACTACCAACCGTGTAATAAAATTGTACACACAATTTGTTTGGCTCATTCTTGATGTGTTGCGCAACCATAACACCGCTTTGCTCGACTTTTTTACATGTCCAATGTCTCTCAGGTAATTGGCTCAGGTTTTTCCTGTTTGCTTAGCAGTTAGAGAAAAGTAATCTTACAGGAAGAAAGAAAGAAGAAAGAAGATAGAAGCAGGTGAGTTGCAGCATGGTTGCAGCTCCAAAATGAAACTCCTTCCCTCTACCCGTGTAGTGCGTTCAATTTTTCCCACGTGTAGCTCAATTTTTTCCCTCCGCTTGGCCCAAGAAATGAATAAACAATACCTTATGTTGTATATATTATTGTATAGTATATGAAAACCCTTTAGGCCCTCATTATAACCCCAATATATTATTTTGTGATTTTTCCATTTTTAATGCCCCAATATGAATGCACGTGATATAATATTGCTTTGTCAATGATGTCGCCATGGATGACGCATCCCATGCTGGTACCATCTTTGAACGTTAGCATGC